>OX463226.1:90964523-91604166 GCA_949820135.1 Sylvilagus floridanus | reverse complement strand
GCCCAAGTCCTTGAGTCCCTACACACACAGGAGACCTGAAAGAAGATCCTGGCTCCTGGCTTCCGATAGGCTCTGGTCCAACCATTGTGGCCATTTGGTGAGTGAGCCAGCCGATGGCAGATTTTTCTCCCAGTCTCTCCCTCTCTCTTTTCTGTAACTCTACCTCTCAAATAAATAAATAAAATCTGTTAAAAATTAGCATAGAGGCAACAAATGTAGAAATTGAGTAAGCTCTAAAGCAAGGCTGCCTAAATTTATATACTTGATTTATATAATACTAATCATAGAACCTTGAGACATTTGCTAAACTGATCTCTCAAAAGGAGGGAGATACCATGATTTGTCTTACAGGATAGTTGGGAGGATTAATGGAACTAATTCTTCAAATGTGCCGTGAAAAGTCCTGCGCATGGTCAGCACTCAGTAACATTGTTAGGTGTTGTCCAATGGTTGGTGTAGTATGGGAAAATCTCAACTATTTACATGTTGGTGAAGGGACTTCAAGAAGTGATTTCAGAGACAGGAAGCAAGTTTCCCTCACAAAGTTCTAAATCTCACATCTACCATATCATCAGTTTTTTAATTTTCTGAAAGAATAGGACTTATGAAGTCAGAATTGCAGGAGAGTTTGAAAATGTAAATTATCTGCCTTTATAATATATTTTAAGCCATGGATAACAAATTTGTTCTCAGGAGGTATTTTATAATGGAAGAACAGAAGATACTAGGAAAGAGGGATTGGATATGAGGGGTGCACATTAGAGAAAATAGTTTCATGAAAATGGAGAGACAGTTGCTACTGCCAAGCCTTGGGGCAGTAACACAAACCTTCCTGACCTTGTAATTTTGCTGTCTGGTGCTCTGAACTCTGACATGATTATTAACAACATAAAACACGTAAAAAGGGAAGGGTTTTATGGAATTGAAGATTGAAAGTGTTGAGAAATAAATTGTTTTTCTTCTTTTTATCTTTCCTTAAATCTTGTTTCCAAATGTGGTTAGTTTTCTTTCCATGCTGTTGTTGCTAACATTTTGCTAGTGGTTTCTGTCTGTGCTGAATATTTATATAGGAAAACTCAATACACCATAGATATTGTAAGTACCTTGAGGGCAGGACCTAGGTTAATAAAGACATGAAATTATTCATAACCACTGTGGGTGAAGGCCATATAGTTTTGAAAAATTATATGAATGCTAATAAAAGACATAGAAAGATCTAAAGTGCAGGTCACTGGAGCCAAAATGGTGGCCCTAGAAGAATTCAGTGTTCAAATCAACCTAAAATTCTGTTTCAGAGGATAAGATAATTTTATGAACTAGTCAGGCTTGGTTAGGGAAGCAAAAATCCTGGTGTCTTAAAACAAGATTAACTTTCATTGACATAGAATGTCCAACATGGGTCAAACAAGAAATCTGCTTCATCTGTAATTTATCTGGGACCTGCTTGGGGCATTGCCAATTGCCAGAACGGAGAAAAAGTGATTGTCATACACCAGCACTGGCTCTTGAAGCTTGTACATAGGAATGCACTTATCACTTCCACTTATATTTTTGGAAGCAAGTCCTATAATCATGTTTAACTTAAAACTGAGTGGACAAGTACAACTCTAACACTGTATGTGTATAGCAGAGCTTTGAAATTTGGGGGAATACCACTTCTGCTTAGATTATGAATAAACATGTCAATACAGAATTATCCATGTTTGCTCAGGTTTTGACAAAATAATGAAGCCTGCATTGGCCTTATGTCAATAGCTCATGAAGAGCATAACATACTATAAAGAATATTAACGTTCATCTATTGAACATAAACTACATGCAAGGAGGAAAAATTCTCAGTCACCTCCAGTAAGAAAGACATATAAAATGCTTCATACTGTATTTTCAGTTGGACGTACTCTCAAGAACATGGATGAAACCAATAAAGTGTCGTGCTTCTTGTGTACGAAGATGTCTGTAGGTGGGCAACAGCTGATATTAGCTGTCTGTGAGTGATGCCATCAGGGACTCATGCACTTTACCATCTTTGTGCTTTGCCATTTTTAGTATGTTGACCATTTTTCCACATACTTGGTATTTCTGGTTCAGAAGATAGCCATTACAGTTTTATTCATCCTTTGTCTGTTGAAAACCAGAGGGATATAAAGTGTGGCAGTATCAGACACATCTGTCTCCATTTGTTAGGAAAATAAAGAGTCCCATTTTATTTTTCTTATGTCCTATGGACAAATTGTGGCCTACATTCTATCCATTGTCAAATCACTAGTAAATGATAGAGAAATTACCTTAAATGAGTTTAATGTTCATATTAAATTTCTTAGAACCAGGAATATTTCTTTGAGTTCAAAATAAAAGGATGTTTTGAAGCAGAGACAAAGGCCACAACTACTGCAGATGGAATAAACCATTTGTAGCGCCACAATTAAATGTGACAATTGTGGTATAGCTATGGGGTACTGTGAAAGTCAGAGATGAGAAGTCACTGACAGTCCATGTGGTCTGGAAAGACTTCTTAATGAAGCTGGCACTTTGAGTATATTACTCATGTTAATAGGGTTGGCATTTGCAGAGGGGCAACTGTGCCAACTGGAGGTGTAATGGTTTGCTAGAGCTGCCATAACAAAGTGTCATAGATCTAGTGGCTTATACAGTGGATATTTATTTTTCCATGGTTTTATAAATGAGAAGTCCAAGATCAAGATTTTGACAGGATTCGTTCCTTCCAAGGGCTATGAGAAAAATCTGCTCCATGAGTCTCCCCCAAATTCTGATGGATTGTCTGCAAAGTTTGCGATTCCTTAGTTCATAGGCATGCCACCCCAACCCTGACTTGCTGTTAATATAACATGCTCCTTGGGTGAGTGGGTGGCTCCAATTTTCCCTTTTATAAAAAAAATTAATTTTAATTACTTTTTAACATATTCAATCTTATTTGTAGATAAAATTCTAAGAACATAGTGACTTTTCTTCCTCATTCTTCCCTCTCTCCCTCTCTTTTCCTCCCACGCTCCTTCCTTCTCCTTTTCCTTAATTTTTAATAATTTTTGACATAACATATTTTAAATTTACATTATAGTAAAAAGGCTTAATATTATCCCCCTTTTGATGTGGACACAAGTTATAATGGGTTAGGGGTCACCTTATTGTCTCACTTTAACTTGATTACCTCTATGAAGACCCTGTGTCCAGATTATTACATTCTGAGGAAATGAGGCTTAGAACTTCAACCTATGAATTTTGAAAACAGATACAAATCACAACAGTGAACAGCATAAACAAAGTCTCTGAAGTAGGAGAAAAACAACAACTCTGTGTAAAAGTACATCCCATGTGGTATCAAAGTGTATATGAGGGTTAGATATTCGTTCAACTATTTCCCAAAGCTCCATGGGTTAAAGACTTGCTTCCCAGGAAAGAATCCAATTATAGTATCCAAAGGTGGGTCCATTGGGAAGGGGTTAGATTGAGTTCAGTCATTAGTGTTGGTCCCATGACGCAATCATGGTGACTTTATAAAAAGAGATCACATTGGCATAAATGATGAGAGTCTTCTCCCATCTGCCTCCTTACCCCTCACCTCTCTCTCTGTTTCCTATCTCAACATGTGGTTCTTCCTTGTACATTCTCTGCCATTGCCAATCTCCATATTCACCAGATGTCTGAATCAGTAGGGCCTATCAGATTTTGGACGACAAAACCCCCAAAACTATGATTTGAAATAAACCTCCTTCCTTTCTAAGTATTCAGTTAAGGTGATGAAAGGCTGACTGAAATGGAATACAAGAAAGGAAGGCATGAATATCAAAAAGCCTTGAAAAAATCAAGTAGGGGCTAGCACAGTAGCATAGTGGGTGAAGCCACCACCTATAGTGCCGGCATCCCATATGGGCACTGGTTCTAGACCTGACTGCTCCACTTCCTACCTAGCTCTCTCTGCTATGGCCTGGAAAGGCAGTAGAAGATGGTCCAAATCCTTGGGAACCCTGTGCCTACATGGATTGGCTTCGGATTGGTGCAACTCTGGCCGTTGAGGCCATTGGGGAGTGAACCAGTGGATGGAAGTCCTCTCTCTCTCTCTCTGCCTCTCCTTTTCTCTGTATAACTCTGACTTTCAAATAAATAAATAAATATTTAAAACAATAAAAAAAAAGAAAAATCAAGTAGACTGATTCACTTACTGGATCCAGCATATACATACACAGAATAATAATTAGGGTGAAAAAAAGAAGGCATGAAGTATCAGGTGTCAGGGAAATGTTTAGGTTAATGCACAAATAAAAAGACTTAAAAAAATTCTCAAAGAGAAGTTGAAGCCTAGGAACAGACACAAGAGTTATTTGCCAAGTGTAAAAGGATTTATGACAAATATAACACACTGGAAAAATGAAAGATGTTGATTGAGATTGAGGAAACATAGAGCCCTGTACCTGAGCTTAGCTTTGGGAATTTGGGAAATTAGAAAAAATTAAAGGGAAGGAGATATTTATTTCATCTTTTTTATATATTCTTTCTTATGACTTTTAAAACAATAAAAAGGGAATATCCATGTCTTTTTATTTTCAGGATATTATGTTTTAAAATCTGATTTTTTTTATTATGTGAATTGAATTAAGGTTATTATTACATACCAGAGTTGAGGTGCCAGTTTGGATATTTAGAAGGAATGAGGAAATCATTCTCATAGGCTTGATGCAAACAGTAGAATGCTAATGCCAATATGGCATTTGTTTAGGTGCTTGAATAGTAATAGTAATTATCGAGGCCTATCAGGTACCAGGAACTTTATACCTCTTGTTTCATTGAAGCGTCATAATTACTCTATAAGTGTATTATTTCTGCTTTACAGATGAGAAACTTGAAGTTTCGGGCATTAAGCAATTTGCCAGGGATCATATAACATGTAAGGGTTGGGGAAGCCAGCCTTCAAACCCATCCCAGTCAGACTTAAAAGTTTATGTGCTTCAACTCCATTCAGTTTGAGGATAATTACTTTATCTGTAGATAATGAATTCTTTTCATAGGGTAGTGTATTAGGAATCACATAGGAAATGAAACTTAGCTGTTTTCTACAGGTGGGTGGAAAATTACATTCCTTTCTCTTCATATGACATAGCCTAGATGAGGGGCAGGCAGAATACAAGATGTGTGACAGGAGGAAATTATCACCCATTAAACTACAAAAGTTCTGCTCAAACCAAAGATGAAATTACTCTGAAATGGTGAGAGGGACTTCCCTGGCAGACAAAGTAAAGTTGTTGGGCACAACCTCTAAATTCCTCACACTGGATTTGTTAATTCAGCATTTCCTGATTTGGGGAGAATTCTTGCACAATATTATGCCAAAGCTATTTTGAGCAAGAATTAGCATTTTGAAATGGACATGTAGTTTTCTCATTTCAATAAAAATGCTATTGCTCTATAGAGAGACATGGAAAATTAGGCTAAATTTGTGCTGTTTTGGAATTGACATAGTAGGGAGAAACTGAAGAATTATTCTGTTCTGGAGTCTCTTTAGAATGAATAAAGTAGAAATTTGACATCATATCAACAAATGGATCAGTGCTGACAGAAAAACTGGAAAACAAAATAAGGCTTAAAAATCTCCCTAATCACAAAGTTGCATTTTATCTAAAGATGTTCTCAAAATGATTTGGAGTCCATTACTGACTTCACTGACCAAATCACCTGAGATTTGTTTGTGAAGCATATTCATATCTACTGAAAAGAGAACAAGCCCACATCTAACATTTGCAGGACTAGAGAGAAAGACTAAAGGAGGTTTGCAAACGACATATGTAAATATTTAAAAATTATACGTGATCAAAGTGTGAAATATGCTAAAGACTGACATTATCAGGTTAGAATGTAGAATTCAAAAACATTATGGACCTAGGCAGAATGCAGCTGTGCTCTTTGGTTATTGGTCCTCAACACAAGTCCTAGTCTTCCTATCTGTTCCGCACTACAAAAAGCCTCTTATTTATATATATATGAACATTTTATCTTCCCAGGATGGGCATTATAGCAAGTGGATGAATCACAACTAGAAGTGGAACTTGAAACTGAATACTTCAATATTGGATGTGAGTGTCCTAAAATATTGCTTAACCAATGTGCTACAATCCATGCCCCTCTTTTGTAGTTGTAAAATGAGTCTGTACATTTTAATACCCCATAAGTGGGTAGAATGGCAGGTATGTACTAAACATAGGGAGACAAAGGCAGGGTGTGTTCTATAAAGTCTTACAGGAGAAGACTTACAGGAGAAACTGAAAGACAAAGCAGTCAAAAGCACAGTGGGATTTAATGTTATTGGATATATACCAAACTTACTAAATGGACCAATTTTGTTGATAGTTTTGTAATAAGCAAATGATGTGCCATAACAAATTAGAATGAGAGGCATGAGGGAAGGATATGATCAGATCTCTTCTCTATGAAACATAGAAAAAAAGATAGAGGCAAAAAACTTGGGAAGAAATCTGAAATTACCAAAATGAGAAATTCTTTGGGATTTATCTGTATAGATTAAATTAGTGCTTTATATTATTTTAATTACCATAAATACTAATACTTTATTACTGTTTGCCATATTTAATGTTTTTAACTTTTATTTAGTAAATATAAATTTCCAAAGTACAGTTTGTGATTTACAATGGCTTCCCCTCCCATAAATTCCCTCCCACTCATACCCCTGCCATCTCCCGCTTCCTCTCCCATTCCATTCACATCAAGATTCATTTTCAATTATCTTTATATATAGAAGATCGATTTAATATATATTAAGTAAAGATTTCATCATTTTGCACCCACACAGAACATAAAGTGTAAAATACTGTTTGAGGATTAGGGCAAGATGGCTGAATAGGAAGGCAGCACACCGATAGTCCGGGGAGAGACAGTTTAATCAAAGTGGAGATACTGCAGGTTCAAGGAAGAGTAGGGGAAGAAACAGCAGAGGAAACTCTTCCAGAACTAGTGATTCACAGTGGACCTTTGAGGAGAGCGTGGGAGTCTGCAGTTCGGGACACCAGCAGCAGACTCAACGCACCAGCGCTGGAACGCCAGGTGAGCCGATCCTCAATAGCCCGAAACACCAGCAGGGAAGCGGAAAGAGGAGACTAGAGCGAACAAGGCTTGAAACCCTGTGGGGAAAAGTTCACCAGGCTAACTAGAAGAGAGAGAGAAAAAAAAAAGTGACCCATACGGACACAAGTTTCTCTCTCACCGCTCACCTCTCAAAGGTCAGCAAGACAAAGAGCAGGCGCCATTTTGGACATACGTCATAAGCAGGGCGACCTCAGTTCTGCACCGGCCCTGAGCCTAGCAGAAAAACCTGACTCTGGGCATGGGGGTGAAATAACAGGAGATTAGAACCTAATGAATGTGTGGTGCTAATGAACTGAGACTGTGAAAAAAGAGACGGTTGGGGAGAGAACTCACGGAATTCACCACGTGAGTACTCTCCAGAGACGCTACAGTTCGGTAGCCTTGGTAGCCCAGTGGTGAGACTGCAGGAGAATTTGAACCTGTGGGTATATCATTTGCCTGCTAACCACCCCCAATTCCATTCAGCTGTGTGGAATTACTTCCCTTTTGAACCAAAAAAAAAAAAAAAAAAAAGTAACAGAGATTTACCACGCCTAACCTGGGAGTGTCTCCTTTGACACACCCTCAACCCTGAGGAACCAAACAGAGCTCTCAGGCCACACCCATCTCAAGCCTCTAAGGCTCCATCAAAAGCAGACAGTCCACTTAATCTAGAGTCATAGTATAATAAGAAAAAAACACCACAGTGAAGAAACCAATATGCCAAACAACAAATGCAAAAACCGAGGTAATAAGAACAAGGAAGACACTATGGCATCCCCAAATGAAAAAGACACCCCAATTCAAGATTACAAAGATGATGAGATAGAAGAGATGCAAGAAGCAGATCTCAAAAAATTGATAAGAACACTAAGAAGTACTCAAAAACAAATTCTTGAACTACAGAAATCCTTAATGGACAAGGTAGAAAATCTCTCTCATGAAAATGAAATATTAAGGAGAAATCAAGCTGAAATGAAACAACTAGTAGAACATGAAACTGTGATAGTGACGAGAAATCATAATGAAGTGAAGAATTCAATAGATCAAATGAAAAACACATTAGAGAGCCTTACAAACAGAATGGCTGAGGCAGAAGAGAGAATATCGGACTTAGAAGACAGAGCACAGGAAACTATACAGTCAAACCAAAGAAAAGAAGAGGAAATTAGAAATCTAAAAAATATTGTTGGGAATCTACAGGATACTATTAAAAAATCCAACATTCGAGTTCTAGGAGTTCCTGAAGGCATGGAGAGGGAGAAAGGATTAGAATGCCTTTTTAGTGAGATAATAGCAGAAAATTTCCCAGTTTTGGAGAAGGACAGAGACATCCTAGTACAGGAAGCACATAGAACCCCTAGTAAACATGACCAAAAGAGGTCCTCACCACGACACGTTGTAATTAAACTCACCACAGTGAAACAGAAAGAAAAGATCCTAAAATGCGCAAGAGAGAAACGTCAAATTACACTCAGAGGATCTCCAATTAGACTCACAGCAGACTTCTCATCAGAAACCCTACAAGCTAGAAGGGAATGGCGAGACATAGCCCAGGTACTTAGAGAGAAAAACTGCCAGCCCAGAATATTATATCCTGCCAAGCTCTCATTTGTGAATGAAGGTGAAATAAGGACCTTTCATAACAAACAAAAATTGAAAGAATTTGTTGCCACTCGTCCAGCCCTGCAAAAGATACTTAAAGATGTGTTACACACAGAAACACAGAAACACGGCCATCAACATGAAAGAAGGTAAACGAAGGGAACCTCACAGCAAAAGATCACAGGGAATTCAAAGCATACATTTGGATAAAGAAATTATGGGACATGTACTCTATAGAATACTATACAGCAGTCAAAAACAATGAAATCCGGTCATTTGCAATAAGATGGAGGAATCTGGAAAACATCATTCTGAGTGAATTAAGCCAGTCCCAAAGACACAAATATCATATGTTCTCCCGATCGGTGACAACTAATTGAGCACCAAAGGTGAAACCTATTGAAGTGAAATGAACACTATGAGAAACAGTAACTTGATCAGCTCTTGTGCTGACTGTTGTTGTACAATGTAATACTTTATCCATTCTAGTAATTTTTTTATTCTAGTACTATTGGTTGAACTCTGTAATTAACAAACAATTATTCTTAGGTGTTTAAATTTTAACTGAAAAGTGATCCCTGTGAAATATAAGAGTGGGAATAAGACAGGGAGGAGATGTACAATTTGGGACATGCTCAATCGGAACTGCCCCAAATGATGGAGTTAGAAACAGGCCAGGGAATTCCAATACAATCCCATCAAGGTGGCATGTACCAAGGCCAACTCACTAGTCCAAGTGATCAATTTCAGTTCACAATTGGTCACACTGATAGGTCTAAGAGTCAAAGAATTCACACAAACAAGACTAGTGTCTGCTAATACAAACTGATAGAATCAAAAAGGGAGAGAATGATCCAACATGGGAAGTGAGATACACAGCAGACTCATAGAATGGCAGATGTCCTCAATAGCACTCTGGCCTCAGAATCAGCCCTTAAGGCATTCAGATTTGGCTCAAGAGCCCTTGAGAATATTCTAGGCATGGAAAGCCAAGACACTCTGGAAAAAAAAGAAGACCTAAATGAAAGATCTCTGTGAGTGAGATCCCAGTGGAACGAATTGGGCCATCAAAGAAGGAGGTACCTTTCTCTGAAGGGAGGAGAGAACCTCCACTTTGACTATGACCCTGTCGGAATAAGATTGAAGTCAGCGAACCATAAAGGCTTCCATAGCCTTGGCAACTCATGACTAGAGCCTAGGGAGATTTCTGACCCCATAAACAAGAGTGTCAAATTGTTAAATCAACTTCAGGAGTCACTGTGTACTTACGTCTCATGTGGTATCTGTCCTTAATGTGTTGTCCAATGTGAAGTAATGCTATAACTAGCACTGAAACAGTATTTTACACTTTGTGTTTCTGTGTGGGTGCAAACTGATGAAATCTTTACTTAGTATATACTGAATCTATCTTCTGTATATAGATAATTAAAAATGAAAAAAAATCTTGGTGTTAAAGTGGAAATTGCCTGGAAAATTAATCAATTTTTTTAAAAAATATATCATGTAGGATCTCTGTCCTTAATGTGCTATACATTGTGAATTAATACTATAACTGGTACTCCAACAGTATTTTTCACTTTGTGTTGCTATGTGAGGGCAAACTGTTGAAATCTTTACTTAATATATAGTAAACTGATCTTCTGTATATAAAGAGAATTGAAAATGAATCTTGATGTGAAGCAAGGGGAGAGGGAGTGGGAAAGGGGAGGGTTGCTGTTGGGGGTAAGTTATGGGGGGGGAAGCCATTGTAATCTATAAGCTGTATTTTGGAAATTTATATTCTTTAAATAAAAGCGTTATAAAAAAATACTGTTTGAGTACTAGTAATAGCATTAATTCACATTGAACAACACATTAAGGACATTAAGGACTTACTCCACATGAGGAGTAAGTACACAGTGATTCCTATTGTTGACTTAGCAATTTGACACTCTTGTTTATGGGGTCAGAAATCTCCCTAGGCTCTAGTCATGAGTTGCCAAGGCTATGGAAGCTTTAGGGTTCACTGACTTCGATCTTATTCTGACAGGGTCATAGTCAAAGTGGAGGTTCTCTCCTCTCTTCAGAGAAAGGTACCTCCTTCTTTGATGGCCTGTTCTTTCTACTGGGATCTCACCCGCAGAGATCTTTCATTTAGATGTTTTTCTTTTTTTTTTTTTTCCCAGAGTGTCTTGGCTTTCCATGCCTAAAATACTCTCATGGGCTCTTTAGCCAGATCCGAGTGCCTTAAGGGCTGATTCTGAGGCCAGAGTGCTGTTTAGGACATCTGCCATTCTATGAGTCTGCTGTGTATCCCACTTCCCAAGTTGGACCATTCTCTCCCTTTTTGATTCTATCAGTTTGTATTCGCAGACACTAGTCTTATTTGTGTGATCCCTTTGACTCTTAGACCTATCAGTGTGATCAGTTGTGAACTGAAGATGATCACTTGGACTAGTGAGATGGCATTGGTACATGCAATCTTGATGGGATTGTATTGGAATCCCCTGGCACATTTCTAACTCCACCATTTGGGGCAAGTCCTATTGAGCATGTCCCAGATTGTATATCACCTCCCTCTCTTCTTCCCACTCATTATTAACAGGGATCGCTTTCAGTTAAATTTAAACACCTAAGAATAAATGTGTGTTAATTACAGAGTTCAACCAATAGTATTAACTAGAACACAAAAAATACTAAAATGGATAAAGTATTACATTGTACAGCAACAGTCTGGACAAGGGCTGATCAAGTCACTGTTTCTCATAGTGTCCATTTCACTTCAACAGGTTTCCTTTTTTGTGGTTGGTTAGTTGTCACCGATCAGGGAGGACCTATGATATTTGTCCCTTTGGGACTGGCTTAATTCATTCAGCATAATATTTTCCAGATTCCTCCATTTTGTTGCAAATGTCTGGGTTGGTTTCATTGTTTTTGACTACTGTATAGTATTCTATAGAGTAATGTCCCATAATTTCTTTATCCTGTCTACTGTTGATGGGCATTCAGGTTGATTCCAGGTCTTAGCTATTGTGAATTGAGCTGCAATAAACATTACTGTGCAGACGGCTTTTTTGTTTGCCAATTTAATTTCTTTTGAGTAAATTCCAAAGAGTGGGATGGCTGGGTTGAGTGGTAGGGTTATATTCAGGTTACTGAGGAATCTCCAAACTGACTTCCATAGAAGCTTAACCAGTTTGCATTCCCACCAACAGTGAGTTAGTGTCCCTTCTTCCCCACATCCTTGCCATCATCTATTGTTGGTAGATTTCTGTATGTGAGCCATTCTAACTAGGGTGAGGTGAAACCTCATTGTGGTTTTGATTTGCATTTCCCTGATTGCTAGTGATCTTGAACATTTTTTCCTGTGCCTGTTGGCCATTTGGATTTCCTCTTTTGAAAAATGTCTATTGAGGTCCTGGGCCATCTCTCAAGTGGGTTGTTTTGTTGTTGTGGAGTTTCTTAATTTCTTTGTAGATTCTGGTTATTAATCCTTTATCTGTAGCATAGTTTGCAAATATTTTTTTCCCATTCTGTTGGGTGCCTCTTCACTTTCTTGACTGTTTCTTTTGCAGTACAGAAACTTCTCAATTTGATGCAATCCCAATAGTTAACTTTGGATTTGACTCCCTGTGCCTCCAGGGTCTTTTCCAAGAAGTCTTCGCCGGTGCCGATATCTTGCTGTGTTTCTCCAATGTTCTGTAATACTTTGATGGTTCTGGGTCATAGATTTAGGTCTTTAATCCACGTTGAGTGTTTTGTTGTGTAAGGTGTAAGGTAGGGGTCTTGCTTCATGCTTCTGCATGTGGAAATCCAGTTTTCCCAGCACCATTTATTGAATAGACTGTCCTTGCTCCAGGAATTGGTTCAATATTTTTTTTTTACCAAAGTGTAAAATTTATTTATTTATTTATTTATTTTAAACTTTTATTTAATGAATATGAATTTCCAAAGCACAGCTTATGAATTACAATGGCTTCCTCCCCCCCATAACTTCCCTCCCACTCGCAACCCTCCCCTTTCCCGCTCCCTCTCCCCTTCCACTCACATCAAGATTCATTTTCAATTCTCTTTATATACAGAAGATCAGTTTAGTATATATTAAATAAAGATTTCAACAGTTTGCCCTCACATAGCAACACAAAGTGAAAAATACTGTTGGAGTACTAGTTATAGCATTAAATCACAATGTACAGCACATTAAGGACAGAGATCCTACATGATATTTTTTTAAAAATTGACTAATTTTCTATGCAATTTCCAATTTAACACCAAGTTTTTTTTTTTCATTTTCAATTATCTTTATATACAGGAGATCGATTCAGTATATACTAAGTAAAGATTTCATCAGTTTGCACCCACACAGAAACACAAAGTATAAAAATACTGTTTCAGTACTAGTTATAGCATTACTTCACATTGGACAACACATTAAGGACAGATCCCACATGAGATGTAAGTACACAGTGACTCCTGTTGTTGATTTAACAATTTGACACTCTTGTTTATGGGGTCAGAAATCTCCCTAGGCTCAAGTCATGAGTTGTCGAGGCTATGGAAGCCCTAAAAGAATTGGGTTTAGATCCTTGATCAAATATAAGTTGGCTGTAGATGTTTGGGTTGATTTCTGGTGTTTCTATTCTGTTCCATTGGTCTATCCATCTGTTTCTGTACCAGTACCATGCTGTTTTGATTACAACTGTCCTGGCGTATGTCCTGAAATCTGGTAATGTGATGCCTCTGGCTTTGTTTTTGTTGTACATATTGCTTTATCTATTCGAGGCCTCTTGCATCTCCATATGAATTTCAGCATCATTTTTTCTAAATGTGTGAAGAATGTCTTCGGTATCTTGATTGGTATCGCATTGAATTTATAAATTGCTTTTGGGAGAATGGACATTTTGATCATGTTGATTCTTCCAGTCCATGAGCATGGAAGAACTGCTAAGATCAATCCCATTCACAATAGCTACAAAAACAATGAAATACCTTGGAATAAACTTAACTAAGGACATTAAAGATCTCTACGATGAGAATTACAAAATCTTAAAGAAATAGAAGAGGATACCAAAAAATGGAAAAATCTTCCATGCTCATGGATTGGAAGAATCCACATATTTAATGTTTTTAAACAAACAAAGGTCAGTACAGATGAACACTTTAGAAATTTTAACATTTGGTAGAGGGGAGAGTGTTGAGAATTTAATCTCAAAATTTCAGAGTGGCTACAGGACAATGGACAATAGAGTTTATATGTGTAGCAACAGAGAAAGAATACTTGATGCTTCCAAAAATAATATGAAATTGCTTCTGAAGGCCCTGTGATTTTGTTCAGCCTTGATTTGGGTCCTGTTGAATGCTGGCCAGATGGGACAAACTGATAAAAAACTGAACAGCAGATGTTGGTAGATATTCTGGCAGCTGTTTGATATCCAACCACATGAATTATCAAAATAAAGCCTTGCATGCAGGGATTCTGACAAGAATAGAAATATTTTGGAATAGTGATATAATAGATTCTGTGGTGAGATGGATTGAAATTAAAGTCTCCTAGGGCAAAAAATAAATTTATTTGGTGAGAAATGGAAAGAGAATTTAAAGTTTCCAATATGATAATGAGTATAACTACTGAAAGAATTTATTGTGATTTGACTGAAAAGAAATTTAAACTTTCTGTTGCAACAGTAATGTTGTGTTACAGAGATTTGGGAAGGTTTATATAACAAAATTCTTAGTAATTTCCACTTCAAAAATTTCAAATAATATTGCTATGATAATCAAATTGATTTTTGAACAGAAGTTAATTTAATATTTGTTACTATCTGTTTCATTTTTCTTCATAGACCCATGTGTTAGTCACATCTATAAAACACAATCCAAACCTCTGAAGAGTTATTCCCTTCTTTCTAAGATTATTCTCAGTAAATATCTGATTTCAGCAAGATTATTTCTATTCCCCACAACTGTCTATGTTTTTTTGAATGGGTCTCTGGACTTTTGGTTAAATCCTCTCTTTCATCAGGAAATGAAGACTGTTTTCACATCAACTGAACCTCTTCCTCTCATTGTTCATCAGAGGCAGGAAAGGTATGACTCAAAGAATGTGATAGATCACAGAAGTCCTGCAGAACCTTGCTTGATCTAAATTCTTAGAAGAGTGCTGGTTGAAGTCAGTTGGATTTGGCTTGCCCAAGCCTATTTTGAGCATCTGTCACCTACCCTGAATTGTTATCCTAAATTAGTAAATGGCAATTGGCCAAAGTGGAAATATTTATACTATGGCAACCAGCATTTACTGCAAATCTGGTTATCATCCTCCTGGGGAGTCAGTTGTTAAACGTATTTCATCATACCATTAGACAGTAAGTGTGCCAACTATTTGTCATTTATTATGTACAACTTTGAGTTGTGAGTTAATTCATCCATCACGTTTTAATCCTCAGCAAAGTTGTCAAGCAACTGAGGGGCAGGATTTCTTTATTACCTTTCTGTATTTCTCAACATGCTTAATACAGAATTTCAGGCACTGAATATGTGCCCAATAAATAACTGATTGAGAGATACTCTCAAATTTCAGTGAGGCATGGAGACTGTTTTTCCTCAGCACTAGACTGAGCTTGCCACAGGTTTTCATGAAACATATTTTCACTTCTTGAACAAACAATATAATCACCTGGCAGCTCTTTAAAAATGCACAAATACATGCCAAACAATTATACTTTATGCCAAGTAAATAATACCAGGAATTGATAATAATAAATACTGTTTTAGTTCAAATATCTGTTCAAATGTATTTACTCCTTGACTCATGATGAGATTACATTCTGATAAACAAACTGTAATTTGAGAATATCCTAAGTTGAAAATGTATGTAATACACCTAAGCTACCAAACATCACAGCTTATCAACACTGTGTGCTATAGAGTACCACTTGCTTGCTCTAGTGATGATGTGGCTGATTGGGAGCTGTGTCTTCCTGCCACTGTTCAGCATGGTAATCAAGTATCCTACTGTAAATGGCTAGGCTGGGAAAAGACCAAATTTCAAAATTTGAAGTATAGTTTCTACTGAATGCATATTGCTTTTGAATTATTGAAAAATTGAAAAAAGTATGTCAAATCATCAACAACTTGGAAATCATCTATATTAGTAACATGTCAAGGTCCAAGTAATAGGATAGACATGTAAATTGAATGAGAAAGTAAAGAACATACTCCTGATGATCAATGCAAGAATAGGCTCAATCACAGGTATTAGATATTTGAAAGCAACTGTTTCATCTTTTTAAGACTTTTTTTTCTTTTTTTGACAGGCGGAGTTAGACAGTGAGAGAGAGAGAGAGACAGAGAGAAAGGTCTTTCTTCCGTTGGTTCACCCCCCAAATGGCCACTACAGCCGGCACGCTGTGCCGATCCCAAGCCAAGAGGCAGGTGCTTCCTCCTGGTCTCCCATGCAGGTGCAGGGCCCAAGGACTTGGGCCATCCTCCACTGCCTTCTCGGGCCACAGCATAGAGCTGGACTGGAAGAGGAGCAACCAGAACAGAACTCAGAGCCCCAACTAGGACTAGAACCCGGGGTATTGGTGCCGCTGGCAGAGGATTAGCCTAGTGAGCTGCAGCGCCAGCCATTTTTAAGATTTAATATTGTGGGAGCTCAGAGTGGAGGTGTGAAAAACTGAACCTAATTCTCTCGCTTCCACTTAATGAGTTTTCTTTCAATGATTCTGCTTTAATCCTTAGGTAACTATTTTTCTACTTTAAAACTGGGAAGGGAACATTTTTGGTGGCCTTCCAAACTGAATGTAATGTCTTCTTATCTGTTGAATTTAACAATACTGTTTTTTTTTAGAAAAAAATATTTATTTGAGAGGCATAGTTATAGACAGAGTGAGAGAGAGAAAGAAGGAGAGGTCTTCCTTCTGCTGGTTCACTCCACAAATTGCCGTAATGGCTGGAGCTGGGCCAATCCGAAGCCAGGAGCCAGGAACTGCTTCTGGGTTTCCTGTTTGGGTGCAGGGGCCCAAGGACTTGGGCTATCTTTTTCTGCTTTCCCAGGCCATCAGCAGGGAGCTGGATAGGAAGTGGAACAGCCAGGATTTGAACCGCACTCATGTGGAATGCTGGCACTGCAGGTGGATGCTTAACCTACTATGCCACAGCACTGCCCCCTGTCTTTTTTTTAAGATTTTATTTATTTATTTGAGAGGTAGAGTTACAGACAGAGACAGGGACAGACAGGGAGAAAAACAATATTATCTTAATGATGTCATAAGCTGGCAGACACTAAAGCTTTAGCTTTCCTCAGTGAATAGTAAATTATTCTGGGGTTATTAACCATCAAGTTAGTAATTATGAGCCTGGAGTTCCAGCTTCTGCTGTACACTTGTAGTATGAATGCCATGCTCACTTATATGCAAATATCAGATCTGCTTATCTGTAAGTGTGGTGATGAGGATCAGTCGTGATAGCAAACATAAAATTGTTTTGTGAAAAGTACAAATGTAAGATTAACTTTCAACAGAAATTTTCTGAATTTATAAAGGAAAGGAGGAGAATAATCATATTTATTTTTAACTGTCTTCTTTTAAACCCAATCTTCAATTAGGTAATGAACCCATTTAAAATTGCTTTATTAATGGTATACCATGTGCCATGTCATGTAATAAGAAGGAAGAGATGTGGTCATTCATCTTCATTTACTTGACCTCTAGCCAGAGAAGCAAAACCAGTGAGGCAAAAACAAGGAAAATACAATTAAGTGATAAATCTACAATGTAGTTGGTAAAAGTTTAAGAGTTTAAAGTAAAGAGGAAGAATGTAACTGGAGCCTCACAGGACAGCATCTATTTTTGACATGTTAGGAGATGGCCGTTTCAAAAGGAAGAAGGAAAAGTTCTGGCCTTCTTGGATGAATCCTTTCTCCAGAGACTTAAATTTAAAACCAAACTGCTTTTTTGAAAAGTTTACAGTTGCTTTGGTAAGGTCACTTTGAGTTTCAAAAGATCCTAAATGAGCATCTTGAGCCATTTGTGGTTACACCTTTCTCTATGTATCTTGACTTCCAATGTCAGAGTAGAATAAATAAATAGTGGAAGAACTAGTCTTCACTTTTACTTAATTCCTTGGCTAAAATGATGCCATTGGAAACTTGGTAAAACAATCTCACTCATCCTGAAAGTGCAGAGACTGCCAAAGCAAACCAAAATAGAAAAAAACAAAGGGCACATCAACATAATGTACATATTGTGGGGATTCTTGAAGGTCAGAGCATGATCTTTTACTTCTTAGTGACATATAATGCCAATATTTGTCAGATCTTACTGAAGACTAAAGCTCAGGGAAAGAAAAAATGCATTGCATGATATTTATTTTCTGTCCTATAGCTTTAAATATCCTATTGTTATGAACAACCAGTTTTGATGATTACATGTTTAGGATTATTATATTTTTTACACATTTATAATGAATTTCAAGCAGATATCCCAGTATTCAAAACTACGCTGAAACTCCTTCCTAACTATACTGTTAAGAAAACAATTATCTATTTAACAGTTATTATTTTTTCTTTTTTAAAAAAATCACATGATATATAAATCATCTTCCTTGTGTTAAGGAAAATGTGCTCTTTATATCTCACAAATATTTAAGTTTTCGAATTCTGAACTATACAGGACACTTATTCCTGAGAATGGAGTAAATTATTTGTAAGGATATGGTGCTAGATCTGTAGCTTACGGGGAGAAACTACTGGTCAAATATTCATATTCTGGAACTGAATTATGACAGGATAATTTGGGCCAGAGTCTATACTCAAAACAATGAAAACCTGCAGATGAACTTGAATCAGGAATGTGCAGGCCTATTCAGTCAAGGAGCTTTGTGATTTGGCATGTCCATTCACTTGATTACAAAACCTGGAGAAGCAATTAGGAATGTTGAGGATAGAGTAGCACTTGCAGGGAGGAGCTGACAACATCAGGGCACAGAGCGAAGCCTATGATCAACAACTGTGGGGGCATCCAGGTTAGCACAGGTGGATGAAAATAGGTTGATTAATGCTTTTCTGTCTATGCAGCTTTTTTCTCTTGGTGATCCCAGCTGAACACAGGAAACTAAATATCACTGGCAGACTACTCTCAGGGACAGGGTTAGTGCCACTAGTATAATCCACTCTCCCAGCAGAACAAACTGTATTTGCATAGTAACAACTGTACTAGTAATCTGATAAAGGGGATGGAGCTAAAAGGCATATAACATGAAAGCAAAATATTTCAAATAACTCCCTGAGCATGAAGGCATATTGTTCTCTGAACTTAAAAAAAAAGAGATTGGTTTACATTTAAGATAATATAAAATTAGCTTAAAATAAGCAATCTAAAAGATGTTACCTGAATTTCTTCTGACTTCTTAAGCTCCCCTCTATACTGCCACGTGTCTGGAAGACTCTATACCCCAGTTTGAAAAACAAATTCCTTAACTGCTGGACTTTAATTTCTTTTGCGACATGTCAGGTACTGTCATATCTTTATATTTCTCTTACATGCTCAATATCTATTACCAGATTCAGAATTTCAACAGCTGCTATCAGTTGGCAATGATAAAACTGTCTACATGTGGACAAATTCATGCTGGTTATCCTAAGAGAATTTTTCAGCTAAATATTCCTGGCAGTTGATTAGACAATGTATGATGTGCTCGCTTCGGCAGCACATATACTAAAATTGGAATCACAATGTAAGAATGCCAGTATCTCCTTCACTTGTTATGCCTAAGATCTGTCCTATGACTTCTATCCTGATCCATCTAGTTTTCCAATTTCAAAAGGGATTTTTTTAAATGAAAGTTTCTAACAATTTTCAAAACTATTATAGCATAGGACAAAAGAAAGAGAGGTCAAGAGAAAACACAAAGGGTATTTAGCAAACAGAAAATGAACCACAAAGAAATGCATGTTTTTTTTCCTAACTAGATCTAGCAAGAATTCCATCAACATTGTTGTCCTAATTTTGCGTACTTGACTAGTATCAGAATTATTTCTCCCAAGAAGTGTAGCTGGGGAAAATGATCAAGACACTTTCTAGAGGGAAGAATGTATGATTAACAGTCATTTGGTCTAGAACATAGTTGAGAATTATTCATGTGCACGTTATAATCTTGACTATAATTTAATGCCCAATTTTAAACAATTTTTATATAGAATTTGAAGTATATTTCCTCAGCACAAATTTCATTCCCTCCTTAGTACAGGCTGTTGGGGTGTCACTTCCAAATTCTTATGCATGAGTAATCTCACCATATTCAGTAATATATTCCTCTTATGAGAAGGTAATCAAGTACAATATAACTGATGACTTTCTTGATTCAGTAATCAGTAATTTGTGATCAATTTTACCTGATGGTGACAGCCTGGTGTATAAGTTAGAGCTAATGTATATTACTGCATTTCATTTCTGTGGTGCCTGTCAATGAAATAAAGGCGGGGAACCAAGGATGAAGAACTCCTCCCCCTCCATCCATAAGTGGAACACCACTGGCCTCCTTGTGTTATTAAAGGAAAATTGGAAAAGTTTCCAGAAGATTAAGCAGAAAGCTTACAACTTGCACAAGACTCTCAATTTTCCAGTGACTCTGACAGAAGGATAAATCTTCAGCTATTTTAACTAAAATGTAAGCAAACCCAATGTCTAACTACAGTAAACAAAATTTATTATGATTCAGACGTGGCAGTGGTGTTTACATCTAGGTTGACAAAATTGCCAATGTGTGAGACCTTTAGTTAAGAAAAATGTAGCAGGTCGTTCCTTATGCATCAGGCAAAGGAAAAGGGAATTTTTCTGAGCACCATGGACAAAGTGACTTTGAGCTGTACACTTTGACTACTTGTCCACATGAAAACTGTCCTGGCTTTACACACAGGTGAAGGGCCTGAATATATGGTATAAATTGCATTTTCTTCTATGTTAAAATAATCTGTCGCATAAGATATAGCTAATATATTATTTTCTACTTTTATGGGGGGGGGGTGTCTTGAAATAGTAATAAAGCGACTGCCCATATCTGGCTGAAAGATAGCTGTTCATGCATTCTTCTGTCACTAGATGTCACTAGACTTTGAGATCATCATGCAGAAGATGGCCTCTGTAGACAAAGGCAGATCTGCATGTAGAGGTGTTGCAGTTGAGAAGAGAATCTTCTATTGTTTTCACATTTTGGCTGGAATACCAGTATCATTTTATTAAATTAAAATGTGCTGAACACAACAAACTTGGCAGTACTTGTACCTAGGATTTGATAATGTTCTTTGCACATCGTTCTTGTGCCATGGCAGCAGGGACTTCCCTTCTCATTCCCTGCTATTTTTATGATGGAACTGTGCCTAGAAAATAATGAAAAGTTTTCATTCTCCACTGGGAAATCTCAAATTTCTGCTGATTATATATGAGATCTTTTCATCAAAAAAGTTTTTTTATAATTAGAAAATATATTTAATTCCACTTGAGAGCTTTATCATGATAATTTCAAATAATATTAAAATATCCATATAGTTTTAAAAGAGTGATTTATTTGAAAGGCAGAGAAACACAGAGAAAGAAATAAATGATCATTGGATAGATAGACAGATAACTAGATAGAAATAGAGAGATCATCCATCTGTTATTACACTACCTAAATGAATGCAATAACTAGGTCTGGGCCAGGATGAAGCCAGGAAACAGGAACATGATCCTGATTTTCTACATGGAGGGTAGGCCCAAATACTTGGGCCATAATGTGCTGTTTTCCCACATGTATTAGCAGGAAGATGGATTGGAAATAGAGTAGCTGGAAGTCAAACTGGCACTCCCATATAGTTGCTGGCATCTCAAGTGGTGACCTGAATGCCACACAAAGTGCTAGTCCCTGCATATATTTCCTTTAAATATTTTTATTTTATTTATTTGAGAGGTAGAGTTACAGTTACAGAGAGGGAGAGACAGGGAGAAATGTCTTCCATCCAATGGTGCACTCTCCAAGGGGCCTCAATAGCCAGAGTTGGGTTGAACCAAATCTGGGAGCCAGGAGCTTCTTTGGGTTCTCTCACATGGGTGCAGGGGCCCAAGCACTTCTGCCATCTTTCACTGCTTTCTCAGGCCACAAGTGGAGAGCTGGATTGGAAGAGGAGCAGCAAGGACACAAATTGGTGCCATACAGGATGCCAGTGCCTCAGGTAGAGGCTTAGCCTGATATGCCACAGCACCAGCCCCTTATGCATATATTTTCTTAAAATCAGACATTTTACTGAGAAGTACTAGATTCAAGAGCTATAGGAATTTGGAAAAAAAGGAGAAAATAAATAGAAATAGGTTGAAAAGATACAATGATATCAGATACCTAATTTCTCTCACCAGACTTAGTACTACTTGGAAGTGAGTATCACTTTTCTATGCATATTTTACTTTGAATTGGTACGCAGAATCCTATGAGCAGCTAGTTTCATTCCAGGATGAACTCTGCCCACAGTTGGCTCTAACCTTTCAATGGAAAAATAGTATCTTATCCAGGGTTGGAAAGAGACAATGTTTATAGATAATCAAAGAAAATTCTACCAAATACAAAGGAGGGTATATTGCTATACAGAAAAGAGAATAAAGTGTTACATTTGTTAAAAGTGTGCAGCATACTCTCAGACATATTTGACATTTTAAAAAATTCAGTCACAGATGAGAATTTGTCCTTGACATTCACTTGACTGCTTGCTATTGGTTACTTCAATGTTTACATTACCATAATTTAACTTGTGTGAATTCTATCCTACTATAACCCTATATACAAATGTTGAGCAATTTAGAAGATATACTTACTTGCCCTAAGGTTTAATAACTGTTTAGTCAAGAACATAATGTCACTAGAACTCATTTGTTTAATAGACACTTATATGAAATATCAGATTTTTAATTTGGAATAAATTTCCTTCAGTCTATTCTAGATTTTTTACCATAAACACATCTTTTTTCATATGTGTTTACAAAATTTCTCCTATTACCATCTCTAACAAAGTAATTATTGAAAAATATGCATAATATATGACTGGTATTCATTTATTTTTAATTTTTTTACATATTTATTTATTTATTTGAAAGTCAGAGTTAGAGAGAGGAGAGGCAGAGAGAGAGAGAGAGAGAGAGAGAGAAACAGAAAGAGAGAGAGGTCTTCCATCTGATGGTTCATACTCCAATTGCCACAATGGCTGGAGCTGCGCCTATCTAAAGCCAGGAGCCAGGAGCTTCTTCCAGGTCTCTCACGTGGTGCAGGGCCCCAAGGACTTGGGCCATCTTCTGCTACTTTCCCAGGCCATAGCAAAAAGCAAATTGGAAGTGCAGCAGCCGGATCTTGAGCTGGCGCCCATATGGGATGCAGAGCTTCAGGCCACGACATCAATTTGCTGTGCCACAGCACCGGCCCCTATACTTAATGTTTTATTTTTGCTTTAAAGCACACTAATCTTCCATGAAAGTTTGTTTTTCAATGCTTCTAAGTCACAATATTTACTTGCTTTCATAGGCTACCAACTCTTTGTTCTGATGCCTATCTGTACTCTTGGCTCTAACTTTCAAGATACAAGATATAATAACAGTTTAAATACATGTATCAAATTCCCTCCAGTGGTAAGTTACCATTGATTCTAAAGCACACATATTTAGGAGTAAACACATAAACACCCATACACAAAACACATGTTCTTAATACACATACACTATACATATCCATATTTACATAGAAGAGTAAATGTTAATTACACAAATAGTTTGTCATAATTCCAATCAAAGTCTAAGCCTTCTTTATATCTTGATTCTAAATATTTTTGAAGCATGTTTGGCCAATAGCAACATATTAAATTATCTCTATGATATAACAATTTTCAAAACTTAAAATCATAACCTCATAATCACCTTTTAAGACATCAAGTGATTTAACACACATTTACTGTTTATTATACTTAAATGTTCACTTTCAATTTTCTCTAATTAAAATAATATTACTTGAAGTTAAATAGCTGCTGTTAAGTATCAACTGAAAGTTTTTGATAGACAGTTTTTACCTCAGGGAGACTTCTTTAAAGTACTTTGTCAGTCACACTAACCTTTCTTAAGTTTGAACAAATCTCTAATGTAAACGAAGTGATTTAACAGTTTTCGTTGCCTAGAATTGAACTATCAGATGACTCGCAATTATATTTTATTTTAGTATTGTAACATTATATGATTTAATGAAACACATGATAAATAACTTCATATAGTACAACTATTGTATATGAATGCAGATAATTATAGCATTACTTCACATTGGACAACACATTAAGGACAGATTCCACATGAGACGTAAGTACACAGTGACTACTGTTGTTGATTTAACAATTTGACACTCTTGTTTATGGGGTCAGTAATCTCCCTAGGCTACAGTCATGAGTTGCTGAGGCTATGGAAGCCTTTAGGGTTCGCCGACTTCAATCTTATTCCAACAGGGTCATAGTCAAAGTGGAGGTTCTCTCCTCCCTTCAGAGAAAGGTACCTCCTTCTTTGATGGCCCCATTCGTTCCACTGGGATCTCCCTCACAGAGATCTTTCATTTAGGTCTTCTTTTTTTTCTAGAGTGTCTTGGCTTTCCATGCCTAAAATACTCTCATGGACTCTTGAGCCAGATCTGAATGCCTTAAGGGCTGATTCTGAGGCCAGAGTGCTATTTAGGACATCTGCCATTCTATGAGTTAATTAATACTATAACTAGTACTCCAACAGTATTTTTCACTTTGTGTTGCTATGTGAAGGCAAACTGTAGAAATCTTTACTTAATATATACTAAACTGATCTTCTGTATATAAAGAGAATTGAAAATGAATCTTGATGTGAATGCAAGGGGAGAGGGAGTGGGAAAGAGGAGGGTTGCGGGTTTGAGGGAAGTTATGGGGGGGAAGCCATTGTAATCTATAAGCTGTATTTTGGAAATTTATATTCTTTAAATAAAAGTGTTATAAAAAATGAATGCAGATAATTTATATTTTAACAAATTTTGATTGATTTTTATGTGTTCTATATTTTGCTAAGAAATGTTCGGAGAGGGACACAACCCTGTGGTTGGTTGGTGTGTGTGAAGACCTTTGGAACGGTGTCTTCACTTTCTCTGAAGCTCCCTCTTCATGCTTCTCTGTTTCATCCCAGGCTGTTGCGGAAGCTCAGGCACAGAAACAAAGCTTCTTCCACAACAGATGGTCTTGCTTCTGGAGTGTCCTCGGGAGCAGAGGACTCAGACCCCGAACTCTGCAGAGTGTTCATGGGATGAACCGCCTCCACTAGCAGGACACAGAGTACACAAGCTATGTACACCAAAGCTTATGAGCAGGTGGAGCGCTACCCTCTGGAGGACCAGGCCATGGGCATCTATCCTGTAGTGGGAACTGATTGGGAGCGAGGATGCCAGACAGCAGCAGCTCACCCGCAGGTGCTCCATTCTGGAGAGGGAGCAGATGGACAAGTCCTCAGCGGAGGTGGTGGCTGCAACGCCGTTCTGAACAAGAAAGCGTAGAGATTCTTTCTCATCTGTCTTCAAGCCATTCCCGTGCCGGGCTCCTGCTGACTCTGGGAAGTCAAAGGGACGGTTAAGTGGCTGCTCAAGCCATCAAGCCATGCACATCTTGGGCTTAGCTGGGCCCATGTCAAGGGGAAATCCTCATCAGCAGCCTCCACGTAGGGGTTGCCTGGTTGCCTTCGTCCTCACCTGTTGAGGCCGCCTGCAGTTTTAGGGCATTTCCCCCACATTAGCAATTAGGAACATCTAAGCTGCATAGGAAAGCCTGCCAGAATGACCCCCATGGGTCCCCTTCCCAGGACTACATGCAGGCACATCTGTAGCTCTGCATTCTGGGACCAGTGAACCCCCTTTGATGTCATATTTTAAGGCATTTTCAGACAATTCTGTAGAATTATTTTGGTGGATATGTCCAACATATGTTGGATGTTTCCAAAATTGTTAGCGTTTTTTTTAAAGTACCTGTACAAGAATCTAGAGTATATTACTAAAATAATAATAATAATAATAATAATAATGTGTATTACTAATGAAACTGTAATGGATTTGGAAAAAAAGAAAGATATGTTTGGCATTCTGGCTATGTAGTTAGATTGGGAAAGCTGTAAACTCTGGACAGTTATATAAGTTCTATCTTATTTTTTCATAATTTTTGTAGAGGTGATAAGGCCTATTCCACAGGTAATAACTGAGAAACTGAAATGTGCTTTCTGCATGGTGCTTGGTGTTAAATGAGTCATTACCAAATGATTGATTTGAAAGAATAATAACAATGCCAAAATAATACTTCACTTTTGTGAGTGCAAAAGATCTATGTGTGTGTATATATATATATATTTTTTTTCAATGTGTGTTGGCTTTAAATGTAACAGTTCACCTCTACAGTATCTTCAAAAGATAAGCAGGGGAAGAATTGATATCATTCATTGACTAAAGCAAAAACAGACCCTCACAGAATTATTATTTTTGAGGTTTTGTTTTGTTTTTAATCCTTTAAAAAGCAACATAGTACAAATGTTGTGATATTAAAAAGGATCCACTTTTTTAAGGATTGAATTTTTATAAACAATTCTGTAATGAAAGGGCAACTGCATTTTGATACATAAAAGTTTTGTCAAACAAGATTTAAAAAATTTAAAATCAGCAAAGTGTTTAAATTCTTTCCAGTGTCCAAGAAAAAAAGCAACTTATGAAATCTCCATAGCACAATGTGTCCTTGTATGCACATCCTGGGTATTCTAAAAATGTTAAAAATTTTAAAGACCAAGAGATACGAGGCAGTACTTAAACATTTCATGGATATTTTCTCCAGGAAGTATATTTTCAGTCAAACACTTTACCATTTTATCTGACCGTGTATTGACATGTTTTTCTTCCTGAAAAAAATGAATTTATATTAGCACTATTAATTGTTAACTTTTAATGTAAAAACATACAAGTGATATTCAATTTCTTGAGTGAATCCAAACAATAATACAGCTTAGTCAAAAGTGCCTAAAGGGTTTAGTCCATAATCATACTTTTAGCCAGTCTTCAAGCTCCCAATGGCCCCAGGATACCCTGTTGTCACAGCAAAAAGACAGACATTACAGTCATGAACAGTGGCACTCTGATCACAGATCTGGCCGACATTACAGAGGCAGCCAAGATTTCTTCTATGAAGACAGCAACCATGATGGCTGGAACCATAACTATGATAACAGGAGAGACAGCAGTAGAGATTGAAAATGGCGTTCATCTTGACACTAACAAGGTTAAAAGGACATTGTTTTATAAGGTGTGGGCTTGTCTTGCAAGGCCCACACAAGAAGCACTGGAGGCAAGTTTCGATGAACATGTCTGTTTTATTAACGATCAAGCACACCTTTTAGAAGGCGGGCAGAAGGGACATAGTTAATTCAGAACAATACTAATTCTACAGGATAGAGCTGATATGGGCACCGCTGTGCTTCTCCAATCAACTTGAAGGTCACATAGGCTACAATAGCCTTCCTGATGGGCCTGGGCCCAGGGGAAATGTGCTTGGGGCTCCTGCTGCCTGCCAGGCAGTCTCTCAGCCAGGTACAGGGTCACCCACAATAAGGTCACAGAATTGTTGATTCACTCCTGTCCCTGGGGCTGGTATGTTGAGAGCTAAGACTAACCACCATGTCTCTAGCTGGGCTTTATGCTACCCGATTGTCCCTCCAGTCAAGAAGTTTTATGCGGAAGGAGAGTACTAATCACATTCCTAAGACTCAATGAAGTTTCTTTAGCTCCTCTTTACTAAAGAAGAAAAATTCACTGTTTAAAAAGATTTTCTCATAATCTGTGCTGGAACTCTCAAAGAGAGACTGAGACTCATGTCAGCTTTTGCTGCTTATTGTCTTGATGACGAAAGCCAAGTTGATGTGCTTCATCATATAACAAAAAACAAAACTGGCCAGGAATCATAGAAAATGAAAAAGGACCCGGAGGGAGATGGAGGAGTTACATGACTCTCTACTGTCCACATACAAGGAGACTGAGAAAATAAGTGAAAAAACAACATAGATGCTCTTTTATTTTCATCCTGCAAATACTGTTTTTAAAAAGTAGTTTATTTTGGCTTGTTCTAACAGAAGATATACAGAGAAGAGACTATGGTAAATGAAGTCCTGATTGGTCAAGTTGACAAATGATAAAGTCACATGAGAAGTTATGGGTTATAGTAAAAGATGGATATTCATAAATGCTCATCTTTATGGCTACAAATACAATGGCAAAGCAGGGGAATTATATATGCAGAGGTGAGAATGTTGTGTGTGCTAAACTTAGTAAATGATTCTCTGATACATTTTTTTTAAAAAGATTTATTTATTTATTTGAAAGAGTTACAGAGAAGCAGAAGTGGGGAGAGAGAGAGAGAGAGAGAGAGAGAGAGAGAGAGAGGTCTTCTATCTGATGGTTCACTCCCCAGATGGCTGCAATGGCCAGAGCTGTGTCAATCCGAAGTCAGGAGACAGGTGCTTCTTCTGAGTCTCTCACATAAGGGTTCATGGGTTCAAGGACTTGGGCCACCTTCTACTGTTTTACCAGGCCATACTATAGAGTTAGATCAGAAGTGGAGCATCTGGGATTGGAACCAGTGCAGATACATAATTCCAGCACTGCAAGCAGCAGCTTTACCTGCTACACCATGGTGCTGACCAATTCTCTGATACATTTTAAAAATTCATTCAACAACTCTTTCTTAGGCAGCTATTCTATGTAAGGAACCATGCTAGGTATAAATTATAAATTGTAGTTAATTAAACAATCATTAATTCACTCAACAAATATTTGAGTGACGACAGAGTTTCAACAATGGTTAGTGCTAGGAATACTGACTCGAGACAGTTCTTTTTCTTTGCATACATTACATCAAATAATGTTCACATGTGATATATAGTCCTATTATTTTAATTTTTCTGGGTGGAATACTGGAGCCTTGGAGTGATTAAATAACTTGTCTTAGACCATCCAACTTGAGTAAGACAGTGTCCAAACGTGAAACCAATTCTGTCCTAGACCAAGGCTAGTGCTCTCAATATTTATGTGATACTACCTCCATTTTATCATTTATGAACATATCTGCCTCTTCCACTAAACTCTAAACTCCTCTGAGGCCAATGCATATGTCACATTTATTGTTTTAAACTCTTTCCCTGGTGCCTGCCACAGTACAATATATATCCATCAAATCAACTTCACTGTAGTACAACCTTTAGACATTAATATACTGGAAACCTCATTCTACAATATTTTTACAACAATTATTTCTTGAGACCCCTTCTGTTTGCCAGGTTCTGTTCTAGATGCAAGGTGGCCATTATGCAAGGAAGTATGTCTCCTGTCAAAGAAACTATAGAAATGATGGAGAGAACAATGTTGAACATATTTCTTCACCACAGGGTTTCTTCAAGCCTTTAATATCCTAATAAGCATTTGAACTAAAAAAGACAAAGAGTGTAAGGCTTTCTCAACTTTTTGATTGACATTCACTTTTCTTCTTTGAGTGTATCTGAATTCTCAGTGCCATTCCAGAATTCTGAACAGAATCTGTATCTAAAGAATCTGGCAGGGTGTATAGTGAACTACTAACCATGGAATAGATGTCTCAATAGTTTACTTAGATTAACATTTCCATTACTGGTACTCTTTTGTTGGTGAAATTAAACCATTTTTTTTTTTCATTTCCAAATACCCCAAGTAGGATCTCATTTTTAATTTTTTTGGTTGTCCACTAATTCCTTTAGCTAATAAAAGTAGAGATATAATATGCCTTACTCCCCAAGATGAAATATTTTCTAAAACCTAAAATAATGTACTTTTAAACAGCTTAATGCACCTTAATGGATGTGGATCAATTTATTGCCAAATTACACTCTAATATCACATACTTGATCACTTAATGGTAATCACACAACTGTTTGAATGTTCAAAGGTGAAACAGTGGTTCAGAACAATCCCATTGCTGCTGCTGCTTCTAAACAATTAATGTTCTTGCTGCTGATAAACCAGAAACACCAACACCATGAGAAGTATCTGAGTTGATGGCTGTGGAGTCGTCCCCTTCTAATGAGTTTATGATCCTCTGAAGATTTATGATTCTTCTAAACTGCATTAATTAAGATAATTATACAAGTTATAGAGAGGGACCTTTCCCCAGATCACCAAGGCAAAGCAAATAAACAAACAAAGCCTAGAATAGATACTTTGTATTTGTTTTTACTATATGAATACTAAGCAGCACCATAGCATATGTTCCTTGGAAAGCACTGAGATGGTACCTTAATTTGAGGGGTTTTCATAAGGAACACAGCCACTGTGAGAATCGTGTTACACATTGGTTTGCTTCCTTAATCATCCTATATTTTTGAGATTTATTTAAATATATAAATGTTACATATGACACAAAATATGTGATATATGTGATCTATATATACATGAGGATATTGACATGTGATACATGTAGCATAATTATAGTCATTTGGAAAGCAAAGACACAGAAGTTAAGGGACATGTCTGTGATGGTGTAGCTAGTATACAGAGAAACCAAGATGGAAAACCAGGTTTCTTTCCCTCCAAAAAACATGTTTTGTATTGTGCTAACCTTCTCTGCCCATTAATTAACCTCAGTAACTTACTTCCTTTCCTTTACTCAGTTTCCTTTTTGATGAGAGAATAGGCATTGACTTGATGACTTCTACAGGGTCTCTTTCAGTTCTAATTCTCTTTGAAGAGAAATGCAATTCCCTTTAGTCACAGCATCTCCTGTGAGGCAGAAAAAAATATATTTATATCATCTATCAATTCAGTCCCCCCACAATTATTTATTTTTTTCCTGTATGTCTAGGCCTCCTGGGTCCTGCATCCCTGTCTTCCTGTCAACTTTTCAAGTAAAGTAATGTGTTTCATTACATTTTGGATGCCACACCAGTTTAATCCCATTGATAGAGGGCTATGCAATCAAGCTGACAGTTGGATGATGATTTGAATCGTCCCTGACTCATTACTTTGTGAAGGATTTGGCATGCCAATCAATGGGGAATGATGTGCCGTGCCTTGAAGAATGACAGTAATCCATTTTCCACCAATTGACGTGATGAGTCCTTGACAGACTCACAAGTTATGGGGCCAAAGCCAAACATGATTTGGCACATGCCTCCCAGCACTGCCATTTTGCAGACCCTTAGGGTATTTATCAAAGCAGTAGCCCTCTTGTCTTCTGCTGTCACCTGCCACACATCCTCGGGAGGCAGTCCAGCTTTAATAGGGTTTTGCAGGTGAGTTATGGGGCAACTTTCTTGACCTCACTTGGTATACTTATCTAAAGTGTGTCTGTAAATAAATAAATTGGGCTTCCTAATTACTCCCACCCATGCTAACACACCTAAATTTATACATTCCATTGAAAGCTGTCTTTCAAACTAGTCATTTGGGGTGTAGAAACATTTTTTTTTTTCTCTAATGAGACTGTCGGCATTCAAAACACGTTTGGAAGTTCTCTTTTAGAATTTCCGTCAGATGCACTATTCAAATTGCACTACTTTCAAAGGACATCTGTATTGAGATCAGAATTGTGTTTTCAACTTCATCATGTTTCATGTTAATCTAATTTGCCTTTGCCTGTTTCTCAAGATAATTCTTTCTTAGGGCGTTGAAAATATTAATAAGATGTCCTTCTGGTCCAAATGAAAATCAAAGAGAAGCTCCAGAATTTGTTTTATTAGCAACATCTGACCGTGTGATAAAAGTGTATTCCTGAGATGGTTGGTTTGAAAACATTGACATGACAGATTTTTATGTATCACTTCCTATATCTTTATGCATTAGTAACTCTTTCCTGGTAGAAGAAAGTAAGTACCATTAAATTACTTAAACATTTTATGAACTATATCTTTACTGCATCCCATGGCCATATTTGCAGAATATTTGTGGAACATATTATTCTGCCACAAACAATGAAGTCCAGTATTTTCTCTAGATTTTCTTAAAATCTGAGAACTATTCTCAAAAGTATGAGCATAAGACTTGACTGTTGAAAGTGAATCTTGATGTGAATGAAATGGGAGAGGGAGATGGAGTGGGAGATGGGAGGGGTGTGAGTGGGAGGGAAATTATGGGGAGGGAAGCCATTGTAATCCATAAACTGTACTTTGGAAATTTATATCTACTAAATAAAAGTTAAAAAAAAAGACTTGAGTGTTGCCTTCTAGATATGTTGACCAACAGAAAAAAAACTGAGTCTTCATAAGAAAAGACAGATTTACTACCCAAACTCGATCAGTCAAGATCCCTGTCAAGATAGTCCAAAAAGAAACTCATTATTTTTCAAACTGTGTCTATGTATTGTGGGTTTTCAGCTAGTATTTTAGTCATCTAGTTTTAAAAATTAACAAATTATCAGGGACCACTTGACATTGGAAAGATTCTTAAAACAAAAGAGAGAGAATAAAACAGTAGAAACAAATACAAATGATTTTTGAAAAACTTTCACCTGTAAAAAATATTATCATTAAGAAAAAAAAGGGAGAGTAACATCTTTTTTATGTGTATTTTTCTTAAATTGACAGCTTTATTGAGATGCTATTGACATACAATAAACTGTACATATTTGAAGTATACAGCTTAAGTTTTCACATTTTTTTGCACTCATGGGATTATCTTAATCAAGGAAATGGACATGTATAAGACCCCTAAATTTCTTCATACTCTTTTGGAATTGTCCCATCCCACACATCTTAGAAACACTGAGCAGTTTTTTCACTATAGATTGGTTTGAATTTTCTAGAATTTTATATAATTGGAATAATACTCATATGCTGGCAGTATATATTCTTCTTCAATTGAATTCCTTAATTTAGCATAATTATTTTGAGATTTATATAAGTTGATGTATAGTATTAGTTAATTCATTTCTTTTGCAGAATAGTTAGTTTATCATATATCTTCTCCACAATTTGTTTCTCCAATCACCTTGTGATATTTAAGTTGTTTCTAATGTTTGACTCCTAAAAATAAAGCTGATATGAATTGTATAGAGCTATGCTTTCATTTTTCTGGCATAAATAATGTGAGACAGAATGGTCAGATCATAGGATAAATGGATTTTTAACTATTTTAGAATGCTGCACTATTTTCCAAGCTAGTTGTATCATTTTAGATTTCCACCAGTGGAACATGAGAGTTTCAGTTCCTTTGTTTCTTCACAGCACTTATAATTAGTAATGTTAATTTTAGCCATTTGAATGGTTATTCAGTGGTATTTTATTGTATTTTAATTTTTATTTATGTAGTAACTTTTTATGCAAAGTGTGTTTTCATGTATTTATTTGCCTCCAATTTATCTTCTTTCAAAAGTCCTTTCTTAGCTCTTTTGCCCATTTTTAGTAATTTTTCTTTAGTCTTATTAATTTTTGAGAGCTCTGTGTATTCAAAATACTGGCTTTTATCAGAAACACGATTAAAAATATATTCTCCCAGTCTCTTCAAAGGTGGACGTATTTAGTTTTAACGAATTTGAATTTTCAGCTTTTCTGGATTGTGCTTTTGATGTCTTGTCTGAGGAATCTTCCTTTAACCCAGTATGAAAAAATTTTTCCTTATATTTATTTCAAGAAAGTTTTATCATTTGAGTTTTACATTTGTGTATACCATATTTTGAAATACTTGGAGACTAGATCTATTTTTTCCATACCTAGTTATCCCAGTCCAATTTGTTGACAAGATGATAATTCTTCAGCATATTGCCATTGCATCTTTTTCAAAAATCTCCACTTTTATACATATATATGTGTATATACATCCATATGACATTTTAATTTTAGATTGTATATTCCACTCAACTATTTGCCTATATTTTTATTTTAAAGATTTACTTATTTGAAACTGTTACAGAGACAGAGAGCGAGAGAGAGAATGTGAGAGGGAGAGAGAGAGAAAGTCTTGGATCTGCTGGTTCACTTGCCAAATGGCTGCAAAACCCAGGAGCCAGGAACTTCTTGTGGTCCTCCCAGGTAGGTGCAGGGGTCCAGGCACTTGGACCATCCTCTGCTTCTTTCCCAAGTGCATTAACAGGGAGCTGGATCAGAAATACAGCAGCCAGGACTCAAACCAGCACCCTTATGGAATGTCGGAGGGACAGCTTTATCCACTAGGCCACAGTGCTGGCCTCTATTTGTCTATCTTGATGACAATATTCAACTTTCTTGGCTATTGTAGCTTTATAACCTGTCTTGAAATTAGATAATGTTAGTTTTCCCACTTCAATCTTCTTTTAAATGTTCTTTTGGGTATTTTAAGTCTTTTGTATTTCTATATGAATTTTACATCAGCTTTCAATTTTCTACAAAACTCCATTGGGATATTGATTAGAATTGCATTGAATCTATAGATCAATTTTAAGAGAATTTATGTCGTAACAATATTGATTCATCTGACCCATAAACATGGTGTATCTCCTTATTGATTTAAGCTGATTTGGTGAGTAATGTTTTGTAATTTCCAATGTAAAGGTCTGGCTAGATTTATTTGTGAGTATTTTATAGTTGCATGCTATTTTGAATAGTACTTTTTGTTTCAATTTTGATGATTTGTAGCCAGTATACAGAAATTAAATTGGCTTTTGCATATTGTTCTTGAATCATACAACCTTCATGAACTCACTTATTTAGTTGCTATTTGGAGATTATATTGGATTTCTTATGTAGATGATAATATTGTCTGTGAATATATTAGTCCCTCTTTATATGTTGTTTCAGTTACCTGGGATCAACTGCAGTCCAAAAATATTAAATTGAAAATTCCAGAAATAAACAATTCAAAATATTTAAATTGTATTCTTTTCTTAGCAACATGGTTAGAGGCAGTACTATCCGACTCTGTCCTACCTAGAACATAAATCATCCTTTTGTCTCTCATATTTTAAGAAAGAGAGAGAGAAAGAGAGAGAAATATTCAAATCTAATTACAACACATTGCATAATTAAATAATTATATAACTTATAATTATATAATTTTATACAATTATGTAATTTTTCTGTTTTATTAGTTAATATTTTAAGCTCTTATTTACAAAGTTAATAAATTAAACTTTACTTAGGTATATACTATATTTAGGGATAAACACTATATACAGTGCTCAGTACTAACCATGGTTTCTTTCATCCACAGGGAATCTTGCACTCTATCTCCTATAGTAAGTGGAGGCCTACTGTGAAGCCAACATTTCTATTTTTTTAATATGGTACCTTGTATGCTTTATTCTTGCCATATTGAATTGGCTGGAGCCTTCATCATAAAGTTGAACTAAAGTGGAAAGAGGAACTCCCTTGTCAAATTTCTGAACATTGGAAGATCAGGAAGACTTCAGATTTTCACCACTAAGTACAGTATTAGTTTCAGGCAATCAGTGAAGGCCCTTTTGAGACTGAGGATTATCTTTTTTGTTGACAATTTGCTCAGAGTTTTGACCACAAGCACATTCTGTCAACGCTTTGTTTTGCTATCACTGATATGATCATAAATTTTTGTTTTTTAATTTATTGACATCATGAATTACATGAATTGATTTTTGAATGTAAAAATAAACTTGAACTACCTGAGTAGGCTCTTCTTTTCATGACAATATTGTGTCACACACACACCCACACTCAAATACACACATTGGTGGAGAAATAATACTCCTTCCCCCTGCTCTCACACAATAATCAACACAGCAGAATTCTGTTACCTCAAAAAGGTAGGGATTTCCCTCTAACATCAAGTCACCAATAAATTCTGCAGTGGAAACAAGTTGGGTGTTCCCTAATTCAATTCAGTAATGTCACTGTTTGGAGATAGTGTCAGATCCCAAAATTTGGAGGCTTAGTCTCCAAGACTGGGCCACCCTGCACAAAAGTAAAGACCAAAAGTAAAAACCTTTGAATACCAGTATTCTGGCCCATAGGGTTTTTTTTTTTTTTTAAGATTTATTTATTTATTTGAGAAGTAGAATTACAGACACAAAGAGGGAGGGAGGGAGGGAGGGAAAGAGAGAGGTCTTTCACGTGGTGGTTTACTCCCAAATGGCTACAACAGCCTGAGTTGGGCCTGTCTGAAGTGAGGAGTCAGGAACTTCTTCTGGGTCTCCCACAAGGGTGCAAGAGCCCAAGCATGTGGGCCATCTTCCACTGCTTTTCCAGGCCATAAGAGAGAGCTGGATCAGAAGAGGAGGAGCCAGGTCTAGAACCAGTGCTCATATGGGGTGCCAGCACCACAGGCAGAGGACTAACCTACTGCACCACAGAGCCAGCCCCTGCCCCACAGGTTTTTATTTGTGTTTATGACTGACAGACTATAAATTGGGGTTCTCACACTCACTCCTCAGGTTCAATTAATTTGTTTTAATTTTCATATGAAAATACATGAAACATATATATGAAAATACATGTTTCATGATCTCAAGGATTGTTTGACTTGGGGAGAGAGTGCAAATAGAAATATATATTTATATGTGAATGTGTGTGTGTATATGTATATATAGATATAGATATATAGATAGATAGATAAATTGATAGAGAAAGAGGAAGAGACTTGGATTTTATTTGCTAAAATTGTGTTCAATTACATTCCTATAAAATAAAAAATAAATCCAGGAAATGAATGAAGACGACAACACAATATATCAAAACTTAGTAGGGGCTGGCACCGCGGCTCACTAGGCTAATCCTCCTCTTTGCGGCGCCGGCACACCAGGTTCTGGTCCCGGTCAGGGCACTGGATTCTGTCCCGGTTGCCCCTCTTCCAGGCCAGCTCTCTGCTGTGGCCTGGGAGTGCTGTGGAAGATGGCCCAAGTGCTTGGGCCCTACACCCCATGGGAGACCAGGAGAAGCACCTGGCTCCTGCCATCGGATCAGCGCGGTGCGCCAGTCGCAGCACGCTGGCCGTGACAGCCATTGGAGGGTGAACCAACGGCAAAAAGGAGGACCTTTCTCTCTGTCTCTCTCTCTTACTGTCCACTCTGCCTGTCAAAAAAAAAAAAAAAAAAAAGAAAAGAAAAAAGAAACTTAGTAGGAAAGAGATAATTAAATTTAGAGAAGAAATAAACAAAATTGAAATAAAAAATGATACAAAAGATCACTGAAATGAAGAACTTTCTTTTGAAATAAATAAATAAATAAAAATTGATACACAGTGACTCAACTAACAAAAAAAGAAAAAAAGACACAAATCAATAAAATGAGATTGGAGCTGGTGCTGTGGTGCAGTAGGTTAATCCTCCGCCTGTGGCACCATCATCCTGTATGGGCACTGGTTCTAGTCCCAGCTGCTCCTCTTCCCATCCAGCTCTCTGCTATGGCCTTGGAAAGCAGTGGAAGATGGCCCGGGTCCTTGGGCCCCTACACCCACATGGGAAACCAGGAGGAAGCACCTGACTCCTATCTTTGGATTGGCGTAGCTCTGGCCCTGCAGACATTTGAGGAGTGAACCAATGGAAGGAAGCCCTCCCTCTCACTGTCTGTAACTCTCTCAAATAAATAAATAAAATCTTTAAAAAAATAAAATCCGAGATGAAAAAAGGTAATATAACAATGGTTAAACAGAAATAAAAAGAATCATCAGGAATTATTACACAGTGCTTTATGCCAACAAGTTGGAAAATCTAGAAGAAAAGGAAAGATTGCTGGACACATGCTATCTACCAAAATTGAAGCACAAAGACATTGAAACCTAAACAAACCATTAACTTTGATGGAGACTGAATCAGTAAAGACCCTCCCAACAAAGAAAAGCCAACTGTTGAATTTTAACAAACTCTTAAATAAGAAATAATTCTGATTTTCCTCAAACTATTCGAAATGGTTAAATTAGAGGGAAACCTCCCAAACTCCTTCTATGAGGTCAACATAAGTAGAAAAAGAGAAGAAAGAGAACTATAAACTCATATCTCTGATGAATATGGATACAAAAATCCTCAACAAAATACTATCTAATTGAATTCAATAACACATCAGAAAGATCATTCACCCAGACAAATTGGGCTTTCTCCTTGGTATGCAGGGATAGTTCAACATATTCAAATCAACAAATATGATACATCACATTAACAAATTGAAGAACAAAAGCCATATGATTATCTCAAGAGATGCCAAGAAAATTTTTGATAAAATACCACATCTTCATGATAAAAGCCTTAAGCAAATTGGGTATAGAAGGAACATTCCTCAACATAATCAAGGCAATGTATGACAAACCTACAGCCAACATCATATTGAATGGAGAAAAAGTTGAAGCATTTCCACTAAGATCCAGAGCCAGACAAGGGTGTCCATTTTCACTATTGTTATTCAATATAATCCTGGAAGTTGTAGCCAGAGCCATTAGGTAAGAAAGAGAAATCAAATGGATACAAATTGAAAACAACAAAGTCAAATTATCTCTGTTTGCAAATGACATGATTCTATACATAGGGCAATCAAAGATTCATAAGAGAGTTAGTTACTATATATAAAATCAACACACAAATTCAATGTTCTTTGTATAACAGACAATGCCATGGCTAAGAACTCATAAGATCAGTCCCATTCACAAGAGCAGGAAAAAAAATATTACCTTGTAATAAAGTTAACCAAGGATGTCAAGAACCTATACAATGGAAATTACAAAACATTAAAAAAATAAATAGAAGAAGATATAATAATGGAAACAATCTTATGTTTGTGGATTGGAAGAATTAATATCAACAATGGAAGAGGGAAGAGGAAAAGCAGAGTGTGGGTGAGAGGGAGAGTAGTGGTAGGAAGTATCACAATATACCTAAATCTGTATATATGAAATACATGAAACTTGTATAACTTAAACTTTTTTAAAAAAAAGTCTGAATTACTGCAAGCAACTTATAGATTCAGTGGTGTCCCAATCAAATTATCAATGATATTCTCCAATCTAGAAAAAATGATGTTAGAATTCATATGGAAACACAGGAGACCACAAATAGCTCAAGCAATCTTAAACAATAAAAACAAAGCTGAATCGTTCTCTCCCTTTTTTATTCTATCATTTAGTATTTGCAGTCACTAGTCTTATCTATGTGATCTCTTTGACTTTTAGTCCTATCATTATGATTAATTGTGAACTGAAATTGATCACTTTTTTTAACTTTTATTTAGTAAATATAAATTTCCAAAGTACAGTTTATGGATTACAATGGCTCCCCCCCATAACTTCCCTCGCACCCACATCCCTTCCATCTCCCGCTCTCTCTCCCATTCCATTCACATCAAGATTCATTTTCAATTTTCTTTATATACAGAAGATCAATTTAGTATATATTAAGTAAAGATTTCATCAGTTTGCACCCACACAGAAACACAGAGTGTAAAATACTGTTTCAGTACTAGTTATAGCATTACTTCACATTGGACAACACATTAAGGACAGATCTCACATGAGGAGTAAGTACACAGTGACTCCTGTTGTTGATTTAACAATTTATGGGGTCAGAAATCTCCCTAGGCTCTAGCCATGAGTTGCTAAGGCTATGGAAGCCTTTTGAGTTCACTGACTTCGATCTTATTCACTCAGGGTCTTAGTCAAAGTGGAAGTTCCCTCCTCCCTTCAGAGAAAGGTACATCCTTCTTTGATGGCCCCATTCTTTCCACTGGGATCTCACTCGCAGAGATCTTTCATTTAGGTCTTCTTTTTTTTTTTTTTTCCAGAGTGTCTTGACTTTCCATGCCTAAAATACTCTCATGGGCTCTTCAGCCAGATCTGAATGCCTTAAGGGCTGATTCTGAGGCCAGTGTTATTTAGGACATCTGCCATTCTATGAGTCTGCTGTGTATCTCGCTTCCCATGTTGGATCATTCTCTCCCTCTTTGATTCTATCAGTTAGTATTAGCAGACACTAGTCTTGTTTGTGTGATCCCTTTAACTCTTAGACCTCTCAGTGTGATCAACTGTGAACTGAAATTGATCACTTGGACTAGTGAGATGAATGCAACTGGAAACCACTATGCTTAATGAAATAAGCAAATGTCAAAGACAAATATTTATTTTCTCTGATATGTGGCAGTTAATATAGAATGCAAAAAATATACGGGAATGATTAGGTCAATTCAGAATACAATTGTCACTTTTAGCCCTTGTCTATACTCTGTGGAACTGTGATATTCCTACTTTTTACTTTTGAATATTATAATTGGTGGGGAATTATGTCTGTGAATACAGAATGGATTAAAATTATGTCTTTTCAAAAACTGATGAAGAGAAGGGAGAGACGAAGAGATATTCAAGGTGGGAAGAGCAGGGGAGTGAAGGAAGTATGGTTGTCTTCTTGGAACTGTGCATATAGAAAGCATAAAATCTGTTCTCTTATTAATAAAAAATTCAAAATTTACAATAGCTCAGATATGGAATTAATCCAGCTGTCCATCAACTGATGATTGGATAAAGAAATTATGGTAAATAGACACACTGTGGAATACTATTCAGCCATAAAAAAGAATGAAATTTTGTCTTTTGTGACAAAATGGATGCAACTGGAAACCACTATACTTGTGAAATAAGCCAGTTCCCAAAAGACAGATACAATATGTTTTCTTTGATCTCTGGTAACTAATAAAGCACCAAAAATGTAATGTATAAGTGTTAAATTGACATTTTGAGCTTTGATAATTGTTTATAGCCCTTTTCTCTACTGTTGTGGAACAGTGTTTTTTTCTTCATATTATTTGTTGAACTTTTTTTTTTTTGAAAAGGATTTATTTTTTGGAGTTTTATTTATTTTTTTAAACTTTTATTTAATGAATATAAATTTCCAAAGTTTCCAAATACAAACCTTTTGTATTTATTAAGCCTTGTCTTATAACCCAGATTATTTTATATTTTAGAAAACATGCTGTTTGTAGTTGGAAAGGATGCTTACTATTCTGTTGTTCAGTAGAATGTCCTATAAATATCATTTGTCCAAATGGATTGATTGTGTTATTCTGGTCATCTGTATACTTAATGAGTGTCTAACCACTTGTTTTACCAATTACAAAAGAAGAATATTGAAATTTTTTAGTATATGTATGTTTTTATGTATCTTTTAATTAGTTGTGCAAGTTTATAATAATATATTCTGAGGCTCTATTCTTAAGTAAATAAGCATTTAAGATTGTTATGTCTTTTTTATGACTTGATTCTTCCATTATTATATAAAAGTCCTGGATATCTCTAGCAATATTCTTTGCTCTATAATCTACTTTGTTTGCTATTACTATGGACATTTCAGTTTTCTTTTGACTATTATTAATGTGGTATATATTTTTGTCCTTTTATTTTTAACTCCTTGGGTTTTTTATTTACAATTAATTTCTTTTGGGCAGTATATAGATAAGTCTTCCTAATTTTCCCTTTTACTCCAATATCATATTCTCTAGCTTTTAATTGAGTTGTTAGAACATTTATAGGTATTGTGGTTATTGATATTTAATTTTATTTTTTATTTTCTATTTGTATCTAGTGTTTTTGTTCTCTTTATTTTTTCCAATAATTGAGTATTATGATTTCATTTTTACTTTGTTGGCTTCTATGTTCTCTTATTTTGTTAGTTGTGTTAGAATTCATAGTATATATTCTAAAGTTATCAAATCTCTATTCAAATGATATTATAGTAATTCACTTATAGTAAAGTAAGTAATTCATTTTTTTATGTCATAAAAAAGACAAGTCTGTACCTAGCCAAATCATCTATCTTGTGTAAATACAGAATAAAACATACATAAATCAGAATTTCTTTTTTTTGTAAATATCCAGATAATGAATATTTTGTGCTTCACAGTCCGTTCTTTGTCAAAATTAATTTTCTATTTTGACATAACACATCTTAAGTTAAAAAATGGGCATGATTGTATTCCAATAAAACCTTATTTTCTAAAATGGCAAGTGTTTAGCCTACAGAATAAAACCTGGGATTAAGATATTTTTAGATAAGAGAAATTACATTGAAAAACATCTTGCTTCCTTGTGTCCTCTTCCAAAAAGCAGTTGCATGAATATATCCACCACATTTAACTGAGACCAAAAAAGAGAGAAAAGAAACATAATAAATACAGGAATCAATACAGAAGAGAAACAAACAAAACTCTCAGGTTCATGGCAAAATGGGAATATCAGGATGAGGGTGTTGTAACAGGTCTAGAGAAGGACAGACAGGAAGATGAAAAACTCTAGAAGGGTGGTATTAACAGAAAATGTAACTCACAGAATGTCTGATGTTTCTGTTTTTTAAGATTGATTTATTTATTTGAAAGACAAAGTTAGAGAGAGGCAGAGGCAGACAGAAAGAGACATCTTCCATCCATTGGTTTACTCTCTAAATGGCCGTAACAACCAGAGCTGAGTAGATCTGAAGCCAGGAGCCAGGAGCTTCTTCCAGGTCTCCCACGCGGGTGCAGGGGCTCAAGGACTTGGACCATCTTCTACTACTTTCCCAGGCCATAGCAGAGAGCTGAATTGGAAGTGGAGAAGCTGGAACTCAAACCGGTGCCCATATGGGATGACAGCACTGCAGGAAGAAGCTTTATCCTCTACACCATAGAACTGGCCCTATGCCAGATGTTTTTAAACACACTGAGAGAAGATTGCAATTTCCTTGGAGAGTTCAGGGTGAATTAGTAAAAGTTGTATAGAACATCAAGCCACTGGAAATTATCAGGTATATATTACCCTTTGGATAAATATAAATTCTATAAGAATGGAAATATAATTACATATTAAGTGGGTTTAGCAATATTTATTCAGTCATAACTTTACAAACACTGAATATTACTTTAATTGAAATTGAGACAGACTATTGAGAAGATGGGAAAGGAAGAGTGTGTGTTCTTCTGAACATGTAGGGGAATGAGGAGAGCCTGTTCTTGTTTTTCATAGCAGGAAGGTAGCAGACAAAAACAAAAAGGGAGGGGAAAAACCTCAGGAAAATATAAAAATCTGAAATTTAGTTGATTACTTCTGGGAATGCAAATTCAGATTGCACATGGATGAAGATAAATACTGTCATTTTTCTTAGGAATAAGAAAGGTACACTTATGCTTTGTACATATATATTTATATTAATAAAATTAAAATAACAATTAGTTAAACTCTCATGGAAGAAAAAGCATGGATCTCTAAATGGATAATTGTCTGTGTAGTGAACAGATTGTTTAATTTGCTAGTTGTTGTTACAGCCAATAAAAATAAGGAAACTATAATAGTGATGATAATTACTGAGATGATTGAGCATGTGTTAAATGTCATGGACTGTATAAGCACCTTCCTTATACTGTCTTATTTCAGGTATCAAAATTCCATTTTGTTGAAGAGACTTAATAAGTAGCTTCAGATCACATTCGACAAATAGCAGAAGCAGGATTCAAGTCACTCTCCTCTGATTCCATAGTAGGTACCAGTGAACTAAATGTATTTTTTTTTTAAGATTTTATTTATTTATTTGAAAGAGTTACACAGAGAGAGAAGGAGAGGCAGAGAGAGAGAGAGAGAGAGAGGGAGAGAGAGAGGGAGAGAGAGAGAGAGAGAGAGAGAGAGAGAGAGCTCTTCCATCCATTTGTTCACTACCCAATTGTCTGCGGCAGCTGGAGCTGTGCCAATCCAAAGTCAGGAACCAGGAGCTTCTTCAGGGTCTCCCACATGGGTGCAGGGGCCCAAGCATTTGGGCCATCTTCCACTGCTTTCCCAGGCCATAGCAGAGAGCTGGATTGGAAGTAGAGCAGCTGGGACTTGAACCGGTGCTCATATGGAATGTCAGTACCACAGAAGGCTGCTTTACCTGCTATGCCATGGCAAGGCCCCTAACTATTTTTTTAGAGGCAGTTTCAGGGACTAGGTTGTAGTATAGTGGATAAAGCTGCCGCCTGCTACACTGACATCCATAGGGGCACTGCTTAGGGTCCTGACAGCTCTGCTTCTGATCCTTCCCTGCTAATGGCCTGGGAAAAGCAGTGGAAGATGGCCTGAGTATTTGGGCCCCTGCCTCCCAGATAGGAGACATGGATGAAGCTCCTGGCTTCAGACTGTGCCAGCTCTGGCCATTGCAGCCATCTGGGGAGTGAAACGGCAGATGGAAGAGCCCTCTCCCTAGCTCTCTCTCTGTAACTCTATCAAGTAAGTAAATAAATCTTTTATTTTTTATTAAGAAGAAGCAGTTTCAGTCATTGATCAAAATTGTGCCAGTTGCATAAAGCCAATTACTTGTCCATTACCTACACTGATAATGATTTTTAAAAATAATTCAGCTAAGTTGACCACATTTATTTCTCATCCCTGCTTTAATTTGTGCCACTTCATTGCAACTTTTTCTCACATTTGGCTTAAATGTCTGACTTAAATACAAGCTAACAAGTGAAGCAAAATCTTTCATTTTCCTTTTGATAAGGAAATGTAGATTTATGAGAGCAAAGACAGAAGCATCTATTGAGGTAGTGATACAGAAGGGGATAAATGGAGAGAAAGAAATCAACAGGAAGAAAGGCACAGAAAAGGGATGAGACAAAAAATAGCAGACACAAAGACAAAGGAATAGAAAGAGCTACAGAGAGGTGAGGTTGCAGACACTGAGATTGAAAGGGGTCTAGATGGTTGCAGGAATTCATGGACTGATGTACAATTACAATAGACATTTTACCTGAAAACAGTTCTAGGTGTATGTACAGGTGTTTTATCATTGTTAGTACGTTTTGAAACTTTGAAAATAATTCTGTATCATCCCCCCTCCAATTTGTAGTTGATTATACAATTTCATCTTTGCAGCGTGGTGGAAACAGGATTAGATCACACACGGACTGCACAGCTTAGAATGTTTTGCAAAGCAAATACAGAGCTGCCATTCTTGGTGCCACCTAAGTATTATAAAATTCTCATGAATAGATAAATCTGAAATGGCAGAAGAATCTAGTAAGATCTTTGCTTAGCCAGTTAGACAGGCAAAGATCTGTCACGTGTCAAATTTCAGATTTATTAGTTTTCCCCACTACCCATCCCCACATCCCTCCTTTTCCAATCCAAGGTCTAAATTACAAGGACCCATTTGGCACTAGATTCTTCAAAGGCAGAAACTGAAAACTTCCATTCTTTTTTATTAAAAAAAATCCCGGTGTTACATTTTAACTGAATTTCATATAGTAGGGATGGGGCATTCAGAACTTTTTATTGCTTTGCTGATCTCTTGTATTATATACTCTTTCCAAAGAAAGAGTGGTCTAGGCTTCTATTCTCTCAACTCTGAATCCGGTATCAAAGACAGCTCAGGATATCTGATTTTATGTAAATAAAAGAAATGAGTATAAATAGATTGCAAGGCTACAAACCAATCAAGATTTTAAGATTTATTGGCCATGGATGTAATACCAAGGTTTTCAGATAAACATTGTTTGAATAAAATCGTAAAACTTTTAGCCTGTTCAGGATTCAAATATTATGTTATTGTTATCACTGAAGTTTCACAACTCTACAAAATAGTTTTACAGAAAAACTAGCTGCAGGATACATAAATATGTGTGTGTCATCATCCACTTACATATAATCTGTCCAAGACTCTAGTTTTGTTTCTGTAAATCTACTCCCTTTACATGATTATTTTGCTAAAATTTTCTTGAATTCCCTTTGTTTATAGAAGTAAATAAAACTCCCAACTTCTGTTATCACATGTACCTGTCACCCACTTTGTTCTCTTTCATTAAACTTCTCCTTCAAAGAGGCAAAAATGTTCACTTTTATTCTCCAAATCTAAAAGTTGGCAATATCAAAACAATCACCACCACAAAATAGAAAGAAATTCCTTGTTGGCTTCTTTTCACTTTCTGCATTCAAATTCCCATATCTATTCATTTGACTCCATGCTCTGTCCACAGCTTGGACCATGGTGTCACCTAACCCATAAGTGAGTTCTCTAAAAGATGGATGTAAGAGGTCATCAATGAGATGACCTGGCCAATTTGTATGTTACCAGAAGATCCATGTTGAGATCCTGAAAGAATGAGATGGGTTACTGATATATTTAATTTCATGGCAAACCTGAGCTCTTCTTTTGTCATTAAATATTCCATCTCATATCACTAATCACAGTCCACAATGTCTTCCTTTTTTTGATCTCTTACATTGGTTATTATCAGATCCACTTATTTGATGTTAGTCATGTATCAGCTTCTGACAATTTTGCAGAGGGAAATTGTTATACCTTTATTGTTATTTACATTTCCATTGTGCTTTATTTTACATTCCAACTATATTTTAAACAACTTAAAATGGTGGAAGCTTGGTGTGGTTCAATAATTGTGGCACAGATACTAATACTATATTTTAATATGAGAAATAGAGTATGGGAACTCTTTGTATTATTATCTCATTTTTGTTTTACAAACATAAACTATTCAGAAATAAAATATTAAAAAAGAAAACTAGAGGACCTGAGCTATTTTGATTATTGGCATTTTTAAACTGCAGGTACATTTTGATATGGCTGAAAAGTAAATGATGAATTACAGGGAGTGGGGTTGTGATAGAAGGTGGCCAAGGATTGCGATAAAGGAGGATGGATTTAAGGGATTGTAAGACGTTTAAGAATAGTATGAGGGGTAGTGGCAAAGCTTAGAAGCAGGATGTGATTTGGCTATGAAGTAAAGGTTATAATGTTGTTTGATAGGTTAATTAGATACTTAAAATATTTCACATTCATTATCTGGTTACTTTGCATGAATGCATTAAAAACAGTACCAGTATAGAAAATTAATCAATTTAAAAAATATATATCATGTAGGATCTCTGTCCTTAATGTGCTGTGCATTGTGAATTAATACTATAACTAGTACTCCGACAGTATTTTTCACTTTGTGTTGCTATGTGAGGGCAAACTGTTGAAATCTTTATGTAATATGTACTAAACTGATCTTCTGTATATAAAGAGAATTGAAAATGAATCTTGATGTGAATGCAAGGGGAAAGGGAGTGGGAAAGGGGAGGGTTGCGGGTGGGAGGGACATTATAGGTGAAGGGAAGCCATTGTAATCCATAAGCTGTATTTTGGAAATTTATATTCTTTAAATAAAAGCTTTATAAAGGCAAAAAAAAAAAAAACCAGTACCAGTAACAATGTTCAACTTTGGAACATGCTCTAAGATTTTTGAACACACCCAAATAATAGCTAGTACTGGGGACAGCATTATAGCATAGCAGGTTAAAATTCTGCCTGTGATGCTGTCATTCCACATGGGTGCAAATTTGAATCCTGGCTGCTCCATTTCCTGTCCAGCTCCCTGCTCATATGCCTGGGATACCAGCAGAAGAAGGCCAAAGTGCTTGGGCCCCTGCACATACATGGAGACACAGTAGAAGCTCTGGGTTCCTGGCTTGAGCCTGATTCAGCTCCAGCAATTGTGGCCATTTGGGAAGTAAACTAGCAGATGGAAAATCAATCTTTCTCTCTCTCTCTCTCTCTCTCTCTCTCTCTCAATCTCTTTCTCTCTCTCTCTCTCTCCTCTTTTCTCTGTTACTCTTTGTGGGTGCATAGCTGAGAGAGTGGGCAATGTTTTCCAGAGAATAAAAATGTGCAACTTCTTCTAATGGATGCCCTTTTACACCAAGTACACAGCTTGATGAGTCATGACTCCCTACCCTGGTAGTATCCTTGTATGATCTACAACATGGTCAGCCATATATAGAAAACCTCCCTACTGCCTGCGCCATAGCTCACTAGGCTAATCCTCTGCCTGTGGCGCCTGCACACCGTGTTCTAGTCCTGGTTGAGATGCCGGTTCTGTCCTAGTTGCTCCTCTTCCAGTCCAGCTCTCTGCTATGGCCTGGGAAGGCAGTGGAGGATGGCCCAAGTGCTTGGGCCCTGCACCCACATGGGAGACCAGGAGGAAGCACCTGGTTTCTGGCCATAGCAGGCATTTGGGGGGTGAACCAACGGAAGGAAGACCTTTCTCTCTGTCTCTCTTTCTCTCACTGTCTAAGTCTGCATGTCAAAAAAAAATTTTTTTTTTAAAAAAAAGAAAACCTGCCTACCATGCAAAATAATAAAAATTATAATAATCACAGAACCTTGATAATTTATTACTGTATACAAACTATGTAAAAAACGTGATTTATGTAAACATTTATATACTTTGACCATGTTAGTAGGTATTCATTTTGTTAAAGCACAGCCTAGGATTCCAGGAATACTTGTGACAGGGGCATAATTATTAGCTCCAGCGGGTGGAATATAACCCATGGAACAAGGTAACCGTAAGTGATTCTATGGAAAAGTATTATAATCATTGTCAATGGAAACAATCAAATAAGCAACTTATTTTATTTTCCTCAGAAACCATTTATTTAAGGAATACAAACTTCATATGTTTCATAATTACAACTTTAGGAACATGGTGATTCTTCCCACCTACACTCCCACCCCTCCTCCTCCTCCCTCTCCTATTCCCATTCCCATTCTTATTTTTTACTAAGATCTATTTTCAATTAACTTTTTGCACATATGATTAATTCTATGTTAAGTAAAGGGTTCAACAAATAGTATGGGAAAAAAACTGTTTCTCAACAGTCAAGATAAAAGCTGTTCAAAGTCATTGCTTCTCAAAGTGTCAATTTCACTGCTACTGGTGAACTTTTAGGTGTTCTGTTAGTTATGGGTCAGGGAGAACATATGGTATTTGTCCTTTTGGGACTTGCTTATTTCACTAAGTATGATTTTTTCCACTTTCATCTATTTTGTAAGCAACTCATTTTTTAACAGTGGATTTTCTAGTGATAGTCAAAAAGAAATTGAAAATGGAGACATGGTTGTATACACGCATGTGCTTAGTACTTACTGTGTAGTCCTTGCTTTCAAAGAAGAAATTTTTCAATCAAATAGTTTGCACAGTATGCTCCATCTTGTAAGTCAACTGATGGTTTCCTCATGTTACAGCAACTGCTTACCAATAACCACTGAGTTGCAAAGTGGCATTTTAAAAATTTATTTATTAGAATACCAAAGCAAGACAGAGACAGACAAAATGACAAAGATTTCTTGTCTGCTGGTTAACTTCACAAATGCTTACAACATCCAAGACTAGACCAGGGTAAAGCCAGGATCCAGGAACTTGGTTTGAGTCTTCCATGTGGTGGTAGGAACCCAACTGCTTGAGCCAGCACCTGCTGCCACCAAACGTGTACATAATCAGGAAGCTGGAATAAGAAGTGGAATTGCGACTCCATCCCACACATCTGATATTGGGCTGTGAATATCCCAAGTAGCATCTTTACCACTATGCCAAAGGCTAGCATATCAAAGTGATCGTGAGTAACTGCTTAAAGAATTTCTGTTTTGTTCAATGCAAGACAATACACATCATATTCTAATGGAGAGTTAAATTGCACTTGTTCTTGATGTAGTTGTTAAAAACCAGGGAGCTCAAACTTATTCATGCTATGCCTCTGAATGCCTGAAACATTAATTAAATACTACCTTATTTTTTGTTATTTTTGTTACCAACCATGCAGAGCTATATTGTCCTAAGGTTTCTTCCACAGAAGATAGCAATGACAAAAGACCAGATCATCCAGCCCATATTTCTCAATCCTGGTACAAGAAATACTTCTCTCAAATACTAGTTCAGGTAGAGTAGCTAATAGAGACATAGGTAAGAGGGGAAGTTATTTCTCTTGGTGTGTTTGTAGTAGGAATATAGGACTTTTAGAGCTGGATGATGCCTTTAGAAACTGATATTACACCATGCTTTTGGGATAGGACACAGGCACCATGTGGTATCTAAATAATTTGCAGAAGGTCACACACTTTCACCTTCAACTCACGGGAACTGTGGTTTCTTTTGGAAAAGCACAACTGAATACAGTCCTGAAGGCCATACCTCTGTACCAAACATTCTTTTTCCTTTTCTTATATCATCGTGATCTGCCACTCTTTACTGTGGTGCCTCAGGAAGAAGCAAGGGAGTCTTAAAAACCACCCAGCTCTCCAGATTCAATTGGCAGGTTAATCGAAAACAATTTTTTTATGGCACAATAAAGGGCCTGGGAACAGTGGAACATTAATATTTGTTTCCCAAAGAGTGGACCCTGAGAGAATAAAGCTGCATGCAATTGAATTATGGTACCCATAGTGTGGGGGGATACACTTCTCATTGCTTCATTTTACACCACCATTAATCAGATGGCGAAGAGCAAAGACCGCCTCACCAACTGCTCCCAGGGCACCCCAAGAACATTGTCACCCCCACATCCTGGGGAGGGCAGGCAGCTTTCCTAACTATCTGATGTGATTACAATATAGTTTTCATGATGCATTCTTAATAAAACAAAAGGTGGCCCTTTGACAAAAATATCATCTGGTTTTTTTTTATAATGTAAAATACAGCAATTTTATCAGCATTAACACTGATTGGTTGCCATTAGCCCCTTGCCTTCTAATAAAATTTATGATACCTTTCAGGAGCCCAATTTGATAGAAAGTGAAGTGATTGCACCCTGCTTAGATATCTCTCTGGCATCTATTCCAACAATAATGCGGTAATTTTATGCATGAAATAGCACAATTGGCATAAATAGTTATAATACTGAGTGCTGTCTAAGGAAACTGGCTGGTGGAAAATTAGAAAGCGCTTCACACTTTTGAAACAGGTAATTAGGATTTTTCTTCGTGCTCAAACAAGGCAGACTGGAGTTTCATTTTATATTTCATGTTTCATTAAAATATAGGTGTTAAAAATAAACGTTGAATTTAGAATTGCATATATTATGAAATTAAAGGTATAGCACATGCTGGGGGTGAAAAGTGTACAATGGGACCTTGGAGTGTCATATTTAGTTGCAGGGGGAGTATGTTTTTTTAAAGTTTGGACAGGTAACAGAGCCATGTTTCAAGCATGCTACTTTGAAAAGGATTGATTTAGAAATAAGTTGCATTCAATCACCACGTCTTTAGCCCAAGAAGCAGTAAGCTGCCTTGATTTAAACTCTGACTGAGGATGATCTGTTTTAATTGGCAGTCAAAGGTAGGTTTAGGGTCATGAGGGATTCACTGAGCAGTTTTGAACTTTACATCGGGCTCAACAGTTCCCTGTCTAGCCCAGATTTCTGTACTGACCTTGGCTGCTCATTCAGACCTGAGCCAACCCCCGATGGAATCTTTTTGATTCTCTTGAACTGTGCTGTAGTTTTGGAAGGTGGGCAAAAGGCTGTAATGACACCATTGTATTAACCTCCACTTATGACCCAGCTGAGGGCAGGCTTTTAAGTTTTCCCAGCTGTGTCATTAAATGTGTTTCTCTGGCCCCACTGACATGACACCATCACAATCCCAGCCACAGACTAATGACCAAGTTGTGAAGGCAGCATGTTGGAGAAGGGCATACCTATGGATAAGAGTCCAGAAAATGGGGCCTGCGTCTTCTTGTTTTCATATGACTACCCATGTGGTATTATGCAGAGTACTGAGCCCTGATGTGCTTCAATTTCCTCACCTGTAAAATTGCGTCCTCATTCTCTGTATTAGAAGTTTGTTGTGAAAATACAGATTGCAAAATATGTAGGAAAAAAGATAAAGAAAATGCACCTCTCCATGGATGCACAGTACATCACCATGTTTCTTATAGAACTATAGTTGGGGCAGAATCATTTACGGGCTACTCAAAACTGATGTATTCAATAGAAAGAAAGTTTAGCTTGTGGACCAAATTAGGGAAAACTGTGTGGCTATCAAGCTTTCATTAACTCAAAATTTTCTGCCCCCCACTTCCTGCAAGTGTTGTCACTGATTTAGCTTTAGTGCTTCAAAAATCAGCTTCCTGCCTTCACTCTAATGGAAGCTCAATTACTCTATGGTCCAAGAAAAAAGCATTCTCACCAGTTTCTTTTTTCTTAACTGGCTTAGTAAATGCTGTTCATTCACATGCCCAGCTCATATATTAAGAATTGTTTAGGGTTTCTTAAAAGGAAAGATGATTTATAGATGAAATGGAAGCTGATCATGCAATAGCTTCCAAACCAGTAAACTTAATCTTTTCTGATTTCTCCCCTGAACTTTTTAACAGAAGGGAGAGAGAGAGAGAGAAAGAGAAAAGCAAAAATTCAGAACTTGAGGTAACAGCAAGACATGGGTAAGTAGAAAGCCCATAGGCAAAAACTCTGCATAAAGAACGTTTATAGAAATCTAATGAGACACAATGATGTAATGTCATGTCCAAGCATTGCACGCGTTCAAATTATATTCAATAATTGTAATAACAGGGAGAAATAATTTCCAAACTTAAAAACCTCTTTGTTGAGATTCACAAGAGTGCATGCAATTAGTCAAATAAGTTGAAAACAAGTTCACACAAAACCCTACATAAAAATATTTGTAATAGCTTCGTTCATAATTTTCAAACATTGGAAGCAACCAAAGTTTCCTTCCATAAGTAAAAGAATAAACAAAATGGATAATAGAAAATATTTGTAATTGATAACAAGAAATGAGCTGTCAAAGCACAAAACAGCATATGAAAATTTAAATGCATATTTCTAAATAAAAGAAATCTATATGAAAACATTACCTACTTTATGGTTCCTACTATGTGACATTCAGGAAAAGGCAGAGACATTAAAAAATATCAGTGTTGAGGCCAGCATTGTGGTACAGTGGTTCCAGTCACCATCTGCTCACAGGCATCCCATATGGGATTTGAGTCCCTGCTCCTCCACTCCCAGTTCAGCTCTCTGCTAATGCCTGGGTCCCTGCAACTGCATGGGAGATCCTGATGAAGTTCCTGGCTCCTGGCTGTGGCCTGGTCCAGCCCTGGCCATTGTGGCCATTTTGGGAGTGAACCAGTAGAAAGAGAATGTTTCTCTCACCCTCTCTCTCTCTCTAGCTCTGTGTGTGTGTGTGTGTGTGTGTGTGTGTGTGTGTGTATCCCCCTCTGCTGACTTTCAGATAAATAAGTCTTAAAAAAAAATCAGTGCTTGCAAGGATTTGGAAAAAGTGAGTGGGGGTGGTGTAACAAATGTACCAAAGGAATATTTAGAGAAGTTAAACTGATATGACCCTACAATAGTGATACATGTATTAGACATTTGTCAAACTCATAGAATTTATACAGACTGCACTATTGTGTACCCTATGGACCAATCAACAGTAATGTATTGGTATTTATTTATCCACTGCAATAAATGTACTTCATAATACATAATGTTAGTAGACAAAGAACAGGTGTCATGATGTGATAAATCATGTTAAACTGCTGCCTATGATGCCAACCAACATCCTTTCCAGTTCTAGTCCTGGCTGCTACACTTCTGATCTGGCTCCCTGCTATTGGGCCTGGGAGAAGCCACAGAAGATGACCCAACTACTTCACTCCTGCCACCTATGTGAGAGACCTGGAAGGAGCTATATGCTCCTGGCTTTGGACTGACCCAGACCTGGCTGTTGCAGCAATTTGGAGGAGTGAACCAGAGGATGAAAGGTCTCTCTCTCTCTCTCTCTCTCTCTCTCTCCATCACTCTTTCTATCTTTGTCTCTCTGTATCACTCTCTCTCTGAAACAGGCTTTCAAATAAATAAATAAATCTTAAAAATTATCAGAGAACAGGAATTATGGGGGAAGTGTTTAATGCTATATGAGAACTCTGTGCTTTTCACTCAATTTTCCTATGTCTAAAATAATTCAAGATAACTAAAGTCTATTATTTTGTAAAGTACATGCAAAATGTTTTTGTATAATGAACATTGTCTTAAAAATACTTGTAGATATGAGAGCAAGAGAAAGATATAACAATGATTTAGAAAAATATTACTAATGATTTAATAATTTAAGTTGTATAAAAACCATACTATTAAAAGAGCAACTGAGTTCATTGTAAGTAGTACTGTAGGACTTCTAGGAATTATTCTAAATTTCAATAGAAAATAAAGCATAAAGCAGAGAAGGAAGAAATGCAGCATAGCTAATAATTTTACTGTAGACACTGTTTGGTACTCCCATATAATGATTACAATGTAAAGATGGAAACTATTAATATAATAATATATTTGCATTATCAAGTAATCCTTTAAAAAGTGTCTAGTCTATCAAAGAGGTGATAGTGCAAAGAAAATTTGGAACAAATGTTATTTTCATTTATCTTTATTGTGACACCAACTTCTAGATATGTTTTTTCATGTTTTAATTATTGTGCATTCATAATTAAGATAATTTGCAAAAAGATTTTAAGATTTTCACAAAACCCATTGACGGTAACATATTCCTCTTCACTCTATCATTTATTTCATGAATAGGGGGATGTTTCTAATTAACTAATCTGATGATATTCTTTCTTCCACGTTGTGGGAAGAACTTCATGCTCCTCAGGAGAGAATATTTGAGAGAAATATATCAGGCTTCGTTTTCCATATCCGGTCACGCATTCCTTTCTGAAAAAGACAATGTAATGGTTCTATTGTTAATAAAACTAGGATAAATGTCTCTTTCTGAGCCCTTCCTCTTTCTCATTTTTGAATCTGTTTGACTGAAAGATGGCCATGGTCTCTTATGCTTCTGTTTCCCAGTGTTGAGAAACTCTGGAACTATTTTGCTTGATTCACTAACTATAGTACTGGCACCTGGCACATATATAGTATGTGCCCAATATTTGTTGGATGAATGAATGAATACATCTTTATGAAGAGCAATGGTTCTGTGTAAGTGAATCAAATTTGAAGACACAAATTCTCCATGGGTTGAGCTGTCTTGAACTCCAGATGAGAAGAAATACTATCAGGACACCTAGTTATAGTTATCCATGTGATCCATATTCTCTGATAATAAACAGTAGTCAGCTGGATAATTGAAGGATTGACCCAATTAAGAATAACTGGATTAACAAATGAAAACAAAATATGCAGTAGAATTGACATACTTCAACAAAACATCCCTTATAAAATGAATTTTAATCAAAGTATTTATATGGTATAGCAAAATATTGGCATGATATATAAATTACATATTCCATGTTTGCACATTTTACATAGACTCTTCATTTTTTATAAATTTTAAATATCATTATATCTGATATTTTCTCTAGTTTCCAAATAGTTTAATTTTTCATGTATCTTGTGACCTACCTGGTTATACCAATAAAACAAATTATAACTGTAGTCAAAAAGAAAAGGAATATACTCATAATTTCAATAAACTATTGCAGAATATGCTTTTTAAAAAAGATTTATTTATTTATTTGAAAGGCAGAGTTACAGAAGGCCGAGAGAGAGAGAGAGAGAGAGAGAGAGAGAGAGAGAGAGAGAGAGAGGTCTTCCCTCTGCTGGTTCTCTCCCCATATGTCTGCTATGGTTGGAGCTGCACTGATCAGATGCCAGGAGCCAAGAGCTTCTTCTAGGTCTCCCACATGGGTGAAGTGGATTTGGGCCATCTTCTACTGCTTTCCTAGGCCATAGCAGAGAGCTGAATCAGAAGCGGAACAGCTAGATCTTGAATTGTTGTCCATATGGATGCTGGTACTGCAGGCAGTGAATTTATCAGGTACGCCACTGCACTGGCCCCAGTATATTTTTCAAGTGAATAGACTCAACCCATTGGGAACTGATTTTAGATACCTCAAGTCCAGAAAGTCACTGCAAATTCTCTAAGGTATAAGTTAAGGGATGTAAGAGTTTACAAAACAGGCTATTTTATTCTATCTAGATGTAGTCATCACAACCATCCACTTCAAAAATTATCAGTGTGCCTCTGCTTTGTAGAAAGAGAAATTGATCAGCAGAGGCAGAAATTTCCACAGATTGGATTAAAATTTCTTTTTAGAAAGATTTATTTATTTGAAAAGCAGATTCACAAGAGATGGAGATGGAGATGGAGATGGAGATGAAGATGGAGATGCTGGAGATGGAGATGCTGGAGATGGAGATGGAGATGCTGGAGATGGAGATTCTGGAGATGGAGATGGAGATGGAGATGGAGCTGGAGATGGAGATAGAGATGAAGATAGTGATAGAGATAGAGATAGAGATAGAGATAGAGATAGAGATGATAGAGAAATCTTTTATTAGCTGGTTCACTCCCCAAATGGCCAAAATGACCAGGGTTGAACAGACAGAAGCTAGGATCCTGAAACTCCATCTAGAGTCTCCCACATAGGAGGAAGGGGTTCAAGCACTTGGGCCATCTTCTGCCCTCCTAAGCACATTAGCAAGAAGCTGAAATAGAAGTGACAAATTGGGACTCAAACAAGCATTCATAATGTGATGCATGTGTCACCACTATTTCAGCCCCAGTGAAAAATTTCTTGCCATACAGATTTCAGAAAGTAAGTAATGTACAAATTTTCCTATGAGTCATGTTTAAAGATGTATTGATCTATTTTGGAACTCAGAGTTACAGAGCGATGGGGGACTAGAGATCTTCCATTCACTGGTTCACTGTTCAAATGGCTCCAATGGCTGGAGCTGGGCCAAGCCACAGCCAGGGACAGGAACCAGGAGTTTTACCCAGGTCTTCCCACAAGTGGATACAGGGGCCCTAGTACTTGGTTCATCTTCTGCTGCTTTCAAAGGCACATTAACAGGGAGCTGGATCAGAAATGGAGAAGAGGGACTCGAAGTGATATGTATAGGAGATGCCAGCATTGCAGGTTGTGGCTTAACTTGTTATACCACGACACTGGTTCTTTAGGAGTCACTTTTGTCCAAAGTGCAAAGTTATCACATCTAAGATGGAAAAGCAAGTTAAATAAGATAAAAGTGACAAAATCAAAATAAACAAAAAGCCAACTTATTCATTGGTTTATTTATTTAATGAAAGTTATTTTGGGTAAGAGTGGAATCCTAAGAATGTATGGTAAAGTAATTCAGCTTTGTGAGTTTGTTTTGTTAATGACTTATGATGTTATCATGATAATATGAAATTAGATAACATATTGTATAAGGAATCCACAGAAAACCATTCCTTTTTATCTCTTTTCCTTACTCAATTCTTTTTCATTTTCCTATTCCAAGTGCCAGAGAACCAGAGATGATCTAGGTATTTCATTGTCCTTGAGAGTTGACTATTTAGTGGAGGAGCCACTGCAAGAAGCAGTCATAAATGTTGTATACACTATGTATAGATTATTGTATAAAACTCTTGCTCTGCCTGGAATTTCCAGAGGAGAGTTCACACAGGAGATATTGTGGAAGTAATGCTGGACACTGAGGCAGGGGAGGAGAGAGCATTTATGCTAAGGCCAAGACACTATAAGTGGGTTAATATCATGAGGGTGTAATTTGTTTGTGGAGGAGTGGTAGGAGATGAAGCTGAACAGATAGACTAGCACCAACACATGTAATGGCCTGAAGTGTCATGTTAGAAGCTGAAAAATTTTCTCTGTGAGCTATGGAGATACACAAAGGCCAGTAAGTAGAGATTATCTGGGCTAGGGACAGTTTAGAAAGAGGACTCTTGTGACAATGTGGAAAGCAGAATGAAAACTGATTAAGAATCAAATAAATTAATTCGGAAAATGGCAATAAGGAAAACAAAAGTAAAAAGTATTTAAAAGGTAATGGAGGGTATTTGATTAAGATGGCGGGGTAGGGAGGGAATTTACTGCTCTAGTTTAGAAGATAGTTTAAAAAAAAAAAAGTGGAGAGAGTACAGTCTCAGGGAAAAGTTAGGGAGAAAATAGCAGAGGAAACTCCATGTAAATTAGAGGGACACAGTGGACCTATATGGAAGGTGTGGACACACACAAATTAAGACCTCAGCAGCTGAGAGCCTCTGAACCAGCTTTGGAGAGACTTGAGACCAGACTGCAGCAGCCAAAGCCACTACTGATAAAGCTGCAGGAAAAGCTTGGAGATAATCCAGCTTGAAGCCTGATGGGGGATAGTGTACTAGACTGACTAGAGAAGAAAGGAAAGGAGGGTGAGCACTGTTCTTTCTCACTGATCACCTTGCAATGGCGTCCTGTAACAAGAGAGCAGGCACCATTTTGAACATACATAACGGCTGTGACAGCTCGTGCCCATGCCCAGCACCCAGCCAAGCAGAGACTCCTGAGTCTGGCGGGGAGAACTGATGGGGGTCAGGGTGCTCCTGATTGTGGGAAGCTTGTGTTCCAAGACTGTGAATACATTGATACTGTGGGGCTTTGAAAACACTGAGGCTGGGACATTGGGCAGCCACTATGGGAGACTCCAGATGCTCTGGGCTCCATGGTTCCCTGGTGAGGAACAATGCTGGGGAAACTGCTTAGACTGAGGACTGCACAGATCCTTTGTGTGGTCCTTATGGGAGTGTGGATGAATATTATACCCACTGGAGCTAGCACCCAGGCACTGGTTTCCACTGAGGAGAGGAAATGAGCTGAGTCTATGCCAACAGAATAGAAAAACCTCCCCTCTCATTGAAAAAAAAAAAAAAAGAATTGCCATGCTCAACCTGGGTGTCATCTAACATTCCCTTCGCACTGGAGCACAACAAAGCCAGAGGCATCATAATACCAGATTTCAAGACATATTAGAGGACAGTTATAATCAAAACAGCCTAGTACTGGTACAAAAACAAGTGGATAGATCAATGTAACAGACTAGAAACTCCAGCAATCAATCGATGCATCTGCAACCAACTTATCTTCAACAAAGGAGCTAAAATCAATCCCTAGGGAAAGGACATTCCCTAACAAGTGGTGCTGTAGAAACTGGATTTCTACATGCAGAAGTATGAGACTAGATCCCTACCTTACACCTTACACAAAAATGCACTCATAATGGACCAAAAACCTAAATAAATGACCTGATACCATCAAATTATTAGATTAATTGGGAAAACTCTGAAAGATATTGACATAGGCAAATTCTTCTTGGAAAAGACTCCAGAGGTACAAGCAATCAAAGCTCATATTTACAAATGGGATTACATCAAGCTGAGAAACTTATAGGCGGCTACAGAAGGTGTTAGCGGTTCACTCCAAGACAGGGAGTGATTACTGATAGAAGAGGAGAGGGGAGAAGAGGAAAGGAAAATGGAGGAAAGTCTAATTTCAAGTTGAGAATATGAGGACCCATTGGCCAAGGTGACTGGGAAAACATTAAGTGAGGTGGTAGGTGGGCAAGGTGCTCCAAAAGCCAACTGAATAAAGTATTTTAGGGATGAGGGAGTGATGAACTTTTCAAAGTGCTGCTATAGAGTAGAAGAAGATTGGAACTGAGAATTGAGTAATGGATTCAGTAATGTGGAGGTTTTTGGTGACTTCACCACGTCAATGTCTTTGGAGTGATGGATGAAAGCTTGATTGAAACAGCTTCAAGATAGAACCAGGGTTCAGAGAATGGAAAAAATGAATATAAACAACTCTTTCCAAGAGTTTTCCTAGAAAGAAGAGAAGAGAAGAGACAGGTATGAGGGGTATGTGGTGCAGAGAAAATTGTTAAAATGACAGGCTTTATAACAGGTATATAAATAGTTGAGAACAAACAGTACAGTGATTGATTGTGTGGTAAAAAGTGACAAGGGCAGTTGCAGAAATAAATCCCTTTGAGTATTTTAGAGATGATGAGATCCAGTTTGGTATAGAAATGTTGTTTCAACATGAGTAGAAAAAAAAACAGTTCACTGTAACAAGAAAAGCATAGTAAAATGAGAATGAGAATGCATGTGTTTGTGACAATGTGATGGGAAATGAAAATGTTTTCTTCTGAATTTTATGTTTTCTCAATGAAATGAAAGGTGAATTCAACTAGAGAGTGAGAAGTGTGAAATATGCTAAAAGTTTCAGAAGAAAGAAGAAATTTTGAAGGTGTCCTAGAAGATAGTTGCAGGGTCAAAGAACGAGGGACATATAGAAAGACTGCAGGGACATCTCAAGAGTCCACAGCAGATGGATGGTTATAAACATAAACTGAAGCCAATCAGCATTATTATTTTCCCCAGTCCACATCATAAGGATTTGGTGCACAATTTCAAGTGAGTAAGTAAGTTTCACCAAGTAGAGAAGGGAGAGCAAAGAAAAGGCAGGCATGTGCAAAGGAGTGAGTAAAAGACTGACCCTAGAGTCGAAGCTGTGGTATAAGGCAGGAGAAAACAAACTAAAAAATGAATCTTTGAGAATGAAAAAGTTATGGGCTACAGATTGAGGAACAGTGCTGATAGACTGATGGCTTGGGAACAGTGGCTCAAAAGCATTGGGGATTCATGCAGCAGGCTTCCAGAGCATGACATTAAGGGCAGGTCAAAGTCTAGGGTGATATGTGAGTAAGAGGTGTTGTTAAGGTAGGCAACTCAGTTCACTTATGTGCAATTTGAGAAAGATTATAATTTGGAAATGGAGATGTGAATATGTATGTTTTATAATTGTTTAAGTCAAAATCTAAGAAGAAAATTTTAATGGGAACAATTAAATGTGACCTTGACACTTGAGTAATAACACTAGCATGAAAAGAATGATTATGAAGGGAATGGCGAGACATAGCCCAGGTACTTAGAGAGAAAAACTGCCAGCCCAGAATATTATATCCTGCAAAGCTCTCATTTGTGAATGAAGGTGAAATAAAGACCTTTCATAAAAAACAAAAATTGAAAGAATTTGTTGCCACTCGTCCAGCCCTGCAAAAGATACTTAAAGATGTGTTACACACAGAAACACAGAAACACGGCCATCAACATGAAAGAAGGTAAACGAAGGGAACCTCACAGCAAAAGATCACAGGGAATTCAAAGCATACATTTGGATAAAGAAATTATGGGACATGTACTCTATAGAATACTATACAGCAGTCAAAAACAATGAAATCCGGTCATTTGCAATAAGATGGAGGAATCTGGAAAACATCATTCTGAGTGAATTAAGCCAGTCCCAAAGGGACAAATATCATATGTTCTCCCTGATCGGTGACAACTAATTGAGCACCAAAGGGGAAACCTATTGAAGTGAAATGGACACTATGAGAAACAGTAACTTGATCAGCTCTTGTGCTGACTGTTGTTGTACAATGTAATACTTTATCCATTTTAGTAATTTTTTTATTCTAGTACTATTGGTTGAACTCTGTAATTAACAAACAATTATTCTTAGGTGTTTAAATTTTAACTGAAAAGTGATCCCTGTGAAATATAAGAGTGGGAATAAGAGAGGGAGGAGATGTACAATTTGGGACATGCTCAATCGGAACTGCCCCAAATGATGGAGTTAGAAACAGGCCAGGGAATTCCAATACAATCCCATCAAGGTAGCATGTACCAAGGCCATCTCACTAGTCCAAGTGATCAATTTCAGTTCACAATTGATCACACTGATAGGTCTAAGAGTCAAAGGGATCACACAAACAAGACTAGTGTCTGCTAATACTAACTGATAGAAACAAAAAGGGAGAGAATGATCCAACATGGGAAGCGAGATACACAGCAGACTCATAGAATGACAGATGTCCTAAATAGCACTCTGGCCTCAGAATCAGCCCTTAAGGCATTCAGATCTGGCTCAAGAGCCCATGAGAATATTGTAGGCATGGAAAGCCAAGACACTCTGGAAAAAAAAGAAGACCTAAATGAAAGATCTCTGTGAGTGAGATCCCAGTGGAACGAATCGGGCCATCAAAGAAGGAGGTACCTTTCTCTGAAGGGAGGAGAGAACCTCCACTTTGACTATGACCCTGTCGGAATAAGATTGAAGTCAGCGAACCCTAAAGGCTTCCATAGCCTTGGCAACTCATGACTAATGCCTAGGGAGATTACTGAGGCCATAAACAAGAGTGTCAAATTGTTTAATCAACTTCAGGAGTCACTGTGTACTTACGTCTCATGTGGGATCTGTCCTTAATGTGTTGTCCAATGTGAAGTAATGCTGTAACTAGCACTGAAACAGTATTTTACACTTTGTGTTTCTGTGTGGGTGCAAACTGATGAAATCTTTACTTAGTATATACTGAATCAATCTTCTGTATATAGATAATTAAAAATGAAAAAAAAAATCTTGGTGTTAAAGTGGAAATTGCCTAGAAAATTAATCAATTTTTTAAAAAAATATATCATGTAGGATCTCTGTCCTTAATGTGCTATACATTGTGAATTAATACTATAACTAGTACTCCAACAGTATTTTTCACTTTGTGTTGCTATGTGAGGGCAAACTGTTGAAATCTTTACTTAATATATAGTAAACTGATCTTCTGTATATAAAAAGAATTGAAAATGAATCTTGATGTGAAGCAAGGGGAGAGGGAGTGGGAAAGGGGAAGGTTGCGGGTGGGGGGGAAATTATGGGGGGGAAGCCATTGTAATCTATAAGCTGTATTTTGGAAATTTATATTCTTTAAATAAAAGCGTTATAAAAAAAAGAAAAGAATGATTATTTCAATTCTCAAGCTGTTAATAAAAAAAATTAAAGTAGGATTCATGTGATATATTCTAAATAATTTCTTCATTTTCTCCTGTGATTCACTCATCTGATGTCATTTTGAAGAATAGAAAGGTATCTACTGTGCTTCATATTTCTATAAATGAATACATACCAATTTTGAGTAATATTTTATTTTTGAACCCTATTTCTACTGTAAAATTATAAATAAAAATAAATATGAGTTATCCAGGAAGATACAACTAAGCCTTTCCTGAATTAAAAAAAAAATGCACACAAATCAGCTGTGGTCAAAAATACACCAGAAATCAGCAAGAAAAACACAAAGTTTTATAACTTACTTCTTATTTCTCTGATGTACTAAAGCATTTTCATTTGCTGTATTCATTTATATAATTAAAGAGCTTTTAACTGGGGGAATTTTCATATAAAAACAAGTATTTCCCATTTTTAAGCCCGGGTCTTTGTGCTATATAAGACTCCAAACAGAGACTTCTAACTTTACTGCAGTGGCAATGGAAAAGCTCTGGGTCATGAGGCTGATGTTTATGAATTACAAGGTGAGGACAGGTTATGTTACCCTGAAGTACAACGTCATCATCTACTGATGACTACCTCAGACCTGTCAATAGTACATCTGTGAATAAATAAGAACGTATGTTTTATATAGAATAAAATTCATTAATAAAAGAAAAATAGCTAATATAAGTACAATAATTCAAACACTGTACTCATAAAAGTTTTTAATATATTTTTTCTATTCAATTAAATTAATTTTAGTTTTCTGAAAAACCACAGTTAGGCTAAAAACGCTACTGCAATTGTCAGGGTAAATACTTGATGACATTCCTTTGCCAGGTGTCTTCTGAGCAAACATTCTGCAGGAAATTGCAATGGGACAAGCTCCACTGACCTCAAAGGTGGTGGTGGCCAAAGTGAGCATATTTGATTACCTTGGTCTACATTCCTTAAACTTCTTGAGTTTGCAAAATTAGACAAACCTTCTAGTGGAATTAGACCCCTAAGATCTCCTCTCTTTAAATGAAGGGACATCTTATTTCAAGGAAAGGTAGATGTATCTTAAATCAATCCCTTCACCATCTGTCTGTTCCTACTTACCAACAGGATTATAAGGCAAATACAATTCTTAAATGCATTTAAAGATACTTTTGACTTTATTAAAGTATATGTTTTTGCTTGTTTACCCAAAAGCACTTTTTAAGTTAAAATGAAGGAGAAGTAAATAATGTGTATGAGTGTGTTTGAACACATTCTAAGTGCTAGACACTACTAGGTGGCACCCATATACAGTCCCATTTAAGAATATTCTTCATAATTTGTTTGTACTGGAAATAAACAGAAATACTGGTTCTAATCTTCTTTTTTATTCGATGAGAGTATATGCTTTTGACAGAAAACAAGACATACACTAACCAGAGAATAGTATAAAGGAATTAATCAAATATGACTCAATTCTAGGCTGTGGGATATATTTATAATAAATTCAAATAAAATATGTATTATTGGGCTAGAATTGGATAACTGTAAGGCTAAAAGCATGAGTTCATACTAGAAAAATGTTTGCTAAAGTAAGCGGCTGCTGGGTGTATGGAAAAGTGTCATATACATGTACAGCTCATATAATTAAGATTTGAATTGGGAGGTGAAGAATGAATGGTCTCCTGATCTTTTGGACAGCTCGAAAGAGCCCTTGCTCCTCTACTGCTGTGATTGGAGGAAGTTAAAATTATTCTAGGACAATTCACAAATTGATTAAGACTGCTTTTATACATAGGGAAAGTCTTACCTTCCATGGGTGTGATATTTGGTTAGACAAACATGTAAGGTTTCCATCCTGAGCTCTTTACATTTTTTTTTTTTTATGCAGACAACCTTAAAAGGGGATCAGGTTATCTCAATGTAATTTCAAAGTAAACCAGTTTATAAAATCCTTCTTGGCAGAAAAGTAGCTACATAAATAAATTAGGCATATGCTGTTCATGGCTGCAGGACCTCAGGACTCAGGTGAACTTGCCTGGTTTTATATCCCAACTTTGCCACTTAACTAGCTCAGTGTCTCTAAGCAAATTTATCAACAACTTGAGCACAGTTTCCTAGACTCTCTGAAATCAATGTAAAGATAAGAACCAATTTCCAGATATTGTTGTGAAGATAAAAAGTGGTAACCAGTGAAGAGTATTTGGTATAGTTCCTGGAACATAAGAAGTAATCTGTAATATTTAATCTATAAATATTTTTATTATTATTTTATTATGAAAAGTGATAGAGGGCTAGAGAACAAACAGTGAGGGGCATAAGGACTCAGGCATCAGAAATGACCCAATGTTAATGGGGCAAATAATATAAAAGAAAAAAGAAAGAACACATTGGCTAACTTTGTAATTTTTCATCAGACTGGCCCTGCAGAGACACTCATAGAAATGTTTTGTCAATAGCCCACAATGTTTCCTAACAGCATAATCTTTTGCAAAATAGAAATCATAATATCCTGCGTTTATAGAATTCTAGAATGCTTCCTTTCACTTCTTTCCATGTCTTCCCCCATGGCTCCAAGGAAACTTGGAGAGTGCTGTGCCCAATGTTCATTCCACCAAACCCAAAGTTATCACCTCCATGCAGTCAAGTCCCACATGCTACCTTGGGCCTGGGGACAGAGTGGGAGGAAGTTGCTGTCCATCTGAGCAAGTTAGGTGCCCAACTTGTCCAGTTATTTCCCCATAAAGCGCCATTGATCACATGCTGGCAAATGACACTAGTACTGTCAGTTTCACTGACACTCCGATTTATTAGTAAAAGGAATAAAGCCAGACCAGAGCTTATGATAACAGCAATGATCAACTTTATAGGGAATCCTGGTTGGGACAATGCATCCCAGGAAGGTGGTTTTTTTTTTTTTTTTTTTTTTTTTTTTTTTTTTTTTTTAAGCCAGATCCTCCTCAGTCTCCCCAAAACATCCCTTCTGTTCTCAGGTTTTCTGATCTAAGTGGGATGATAATGTGGAGGTTACTTTTCTCTCCATGTGGTAAAGCCACTCACACTATTTGAAAATGCTTATTTAAAAAGCTAATGTATTTTATTTTTAGATTATTGTTTCAGCATATTTCCATTAATTTAAAATAAATATCTTAGTGGAAGCATTTATTCTAGTAGTTAAGAGACCCTTGTCCCACGTCAGAATACCTGGAGTCAATTCCTGTCTCTAGCTTCCTGCTAATGTGGATCCTGGGAAGCAGCAGCAATGAGTCAACCATCAGGGTTCCTTTCATCCACATGTGAGACCTGGATTGAGTTCCTGGCTTTGCCTCCGCCCACCACTGGCAGTTGTAGGCATTTGGGAGCGAACCAGCCAATGAAGCTCTCTATGTAGTCTGTCTGTCTCCTACTAAAAATACATAAAAACTAAAATGAAAATGTTTTCCAGGCTCTTAATGCTATTACGACTATCTTGGGGCTGGCAATGTGGTGTAGCTGGTTAGGCCACCACCTGCGACACCACATCCCATGTGGGCAACTGTTCGAGTCCCAGTTGCTCCACTTAAGATCCAGCTCCCTGTTATTGTGTCTGGGAAAGCAGCAGAAGATGGCCCAAGTACTTAGGCCTCTACACCCATGTGGAAGACCTAGGTGAAGCTCCAAGATCCTGTCTTCAGTCTGGCCTCCTAGCATTGGCTGTTTTTGCCATCTGGGGAGTGAACAAGCAAATCAAAGATATTTCTTTCTCTATCTCTCTCCTCTCTCTCCTCTCTCTGTAACTCTGGTCTTCAAATAAATAAAATAAAATAAATAAATCTATCTTTAAAAAAAGAATATCTCACTTTTTGTGCAGAATCTAGAACTAAATTTCACACAGTCCTTTTAGGGTGACCACTTTGTATATGAAATTGTGAATGAATTTGGATGAGTTATTTAATCTCTTGAACTGAGTTTGTTTAAAAAAAAAACTCCAGACATATTAATCACACAAATTCTGAATTATATTTATGAAATCTCTAAGTCTCTGTTGGGTTTCCATACAGGTTAGGGACAGAAGTATAATAAACAGAAAACAATTAGGAAGTTGAGAAAGAAAAATGCAGTGCCAATGTATGTATAGTGCTGAAGATAATTAGACTAGGAGTATGCGGGTGGGAGAGAGTAATGTCAACTGAGTAGCAAGCTATGGTTTCATGAAGGGTGTGGAATCAAGCTTTGCTTTGTCAAATTGAATATGAACTAAGATGGAGAACATAGGGAGGCAAAACAGTTAGATAAAATGGTATAAGCACAGTTGGAAGGATGGGAAGGAACAGGGTAATGTTCATAATGGCATTCCCACATTAAGCTATACATGGCATTAAGCTATACATGTGAAACAACATTCTGATCAGGAGAATGTTCCACCTGTGGTAATTTTGAACATTCTTCAAGTGCTTTACAAGGTACTTAAAAGATACAAGGAGATCATACTGGTCAAGGCCATGGTAGAGTGTGCTAAAATTTCAGCTATGCCACTTACTACCTGAGTAACCTTGGATAAGTATGTTAGGATTATTTATTTATTTATTTGAAAAGCAGAGTGACAGAGAGAGAAGGAAACATGAGAAAGACAGGAGAGAGAGAGATTTTCCATTCACTCATTCACTCCCCAAATTGTTGCAACAGCCAGGTCTAGGCCAGGCTGATGCAAGGAGCCTGCAATTCCATCTAGCTCTCCCATGTGAATGAGAGTATGAGGGCAGGAATATGTGGCAGGAAACAGAGACATCTACTGCCTTCCCAGGTCTATTAGCAGGAAGCTGGATCAGAAACAAAGTAGCTGAAACTTGAATTAGTGCTCAAAAGTGAATGCTTGCATTTCAGCCATAACACTGACCCCTTGGAAAAGTATTTAAATATCTTTGTTTCAGGTTATCCATTTCCAAATAATGATGTACAAATCTCATAAGAATGTTGTAGAGAATGAAAATATTATTATAAGTGAGACTTAGGGCTAGATATACGGAAGTGAACTTGTGAGTGATTGCAACTGTTACGGTTGCCACTGTAATTATTTTTAGTAGTATCAAAAGTGTTCTGCTATTTAGAATAAGATTAGGTTGATAAGTGTCATAAGATATTGTTTACACATAAATTCTCACACACAGTGTATACCTCAGTTTTCCTGAGACATTCACCATTTACACCTGTGTTGATTGTTTAAAGATTTATTCATTTATTTATTTATTTATTTATTTATTTGAAAGGCAGAGCAACAAGGAGAGAGAGGAAGAAGGAAAATTTCCACCCAATGGTTCATTTACCAAATCAAGAGTCACGTTCTGCCAGGTAAAAGCTAGGATTCTAGAACTCCATCCAAAACTTCCCCATGGGTAGCAGGAACCAGAGTACTTGGAACACCTTCTTCTGCCTTCTCGGGTACTTTAGCAAGGAGCTGGACTGGAAGCAGGGCAACCAGGACTCAAACTGGCACTCTCATAAAGGATTCAAGTGTCTTGAGCTGGAGCTTACTTTGCTGTGCTGAAACATCAGCCCCTTCACCTGTGTTCTAGACATAAATACTGAAAAGCATCTTTTGTTACTCTCAAATATGTCCTGTTTTACACAATAAATTTTGTAGCTATTCCTATTATAATTGATACATGCCATTGACCAGTGTTTATTTTCTAGCAGGAGAAATTACAGGATGGAGGTAGAATCTCTATGGCCATAAGATTCTAGAGAAGAAAGGAGAAACTGCTATTGTGGATCCCAGGGCAGACTCAGCCACAAAAATAGTGATACAAGCACAGAGCTCATGGTAAAATCTAATAACAAAAGCAGGATACAGCTGAAAACAAGCACTTTCCTTTTCTTGAACCTGACTCCTGACCCTCCACATTCCTTAATTAGTTCTCAAACTTTTCTTAGCACCATTTCTTGGTGGAACCACAACCCCTTATGGATAAAAACCCCTTTGCTCAGACTCACTCTGGTCTACCCTTAGAAGGGGAGCTGATGCTCCCATCACTTTGATCTGATTTAAACCAAATGTATAAACAACTCAGAACAACGGAAGAAATAACTCTTCTGTCACTATTTTCCCATTATTCTCTGACTTTTGGGGCCCTATTATAATTGTCCCCTATCTAACCATATCAGAGAATTTATGGTGAGTGACCCTGTGTTATGTTGCAAATTTGACTTTGTCTCATTTGATGTTTTACATCATACCAGTTCCAAAGGGATTAAACTTTTCTAGTGAAAGTGAGACCATTAAATTGACATAAAACAATCTACTTATTTTATAAATAGAAGAGGTCAGAGGTGGTGTGATAGAGGGTTCTTGTAGCTAGAGGTTTCTTTTCTAATTGTGCAGTGATATATGACAGTAAGGAGGCAGAGGCTGGGTTGAATAGAGTGGAATTCTTTGCATTATTTAGCTGGTGGCAGTGGGGATAGACTCCAGGAAGATGGAGACCAGGGATGGAATACTAGGACATGTACTGGAGAGTTAGAGAAGAGAGGACCTATGAAGTGTGCAGAGGGTTTAATGATAGGTGAAACTGTGTGTGGGTTGACATGTTGTTTGTTATGGAGTTGCACAGTAAATCCTTTCTCCACACTGCAAATGTAACCATCAGACCAGAACATTCTACATGGCTGGCTGATTATTTTGTTGCCTGGGCACTTTTTCTAGTACCATGGAAAGGAACCAGATAGAGTGCAAAGAGAGATATTGAGTGTGTGGGGTCTCTGATCAGATCACATACAGCAGATGAGAAACTTCATTTACATGCACCATACTGATATAAAATCTGGACCCGAAGAAAATTTAAAGCTAAAATTCTGGGTTTTAGATATCATATTTTAAATGATTTGTGCACAGACTTTTGGCCAGTCAAGTCTGAAGGCGATGACTCTTTTTTGGGAGTGTTTTCTGGAAAGACACAGATGAATTAAGCCTATAGACTTTTAAATGTGGAACAGGAGATCATAATTTAAAGAATATCCAGAGAACCCTCTGGTAAAGCAAGAAAACCGTTTGTAATGCAAATCATCCTTCCCTTGCGTCATTATCTTGTCTTGTAAGTTTCTGAATTGGGAAAATGCTGGGCCCACCTGTACTCTACACACTACGCACTGAGAAAGCAAAGCATAATAGATGGTGAGCCCTAGGAATATTTCAACCCTAGCAGCATGGTTCACTGTTGTCTATGACATGTTGTTAAATTATTGATACCCAGCCAGGCTTTGGGACACAGGCTTTGTTGTTTCTAGCTAACAAAGCCACCTGAGAGGAAGTCCTAATGAGCGAGCAGGGACTTATCAGTGGTGGGGTGAGATTTCTGGGCAGCAAATCCTGCCGTAACAGGAAAGGGCTACAAATTATTTGGGCTGACCACTCTTGCAAAAAGGAAGAGAAAATAGGTGCATTAATGAAATTCTTACAACAGATGGCAAACTGTCCTTGGATCCTCTGGTGGGGGAAATGCGAGGAAAAAAGAACTTTCAAAGAATATTTTATATGAGTGTATCACACGGAATGCACTTACTCTGAGGACTCACAGAGAGCTATCTAAGAGACATTCAGCTAAATTATTTAACAGAAGATGACAGAAAAGAATTAAAGAAAGAAATTTTCCCATCTCAAGTTAAAACAACAATCCAGTCTCTATTCACGGGTAAATCTCTGGGTCCAGATGGTTGCCCAACAGAATTTTAGCAAACATTTGGAGAGATAATAAGGCCTGTAACAGTAGATAATTACTCACTTATATATGGCTCAGTGCCCCCTCATCTACATTAGTTTCTATAGCAGCTTTTTTGCCAAAAGAAAGGAATCAGACCCCTGCTCCATTTCTCTCATTTGTAACATAATCTTGCTTCACTCTGTGCAGATGCCAAAACCCATCCTTTTTATTTCAGTGTCCTTATGAAGACCTTTGAACACAATTGGAAGGTGAGAAAACATTAAATATTACTGAAAGGAGTTATGAAAGCAGCCACGAGGAGTCCTTGAGAAAAATGGGCAAAGATGCAGCCTCGTTCTCAAGAAACATCATCCAGTTAACACACTTAACAGTTTTGTGGGAGGAGCTCCCCTTCACATTTATTCCTCACTTCCACCCCTCACTTTCCCAGAAAGGACCATGAAAGGTGGCATTTTGGGAACATGTAGGATGGAACATCCACCCAGAGCTTAAAGAGCAAAGGTCGCAGACATTTTGGACAGCAACTAGTTTATAGTCATTTTACCAGTCGCTTTATGGAGGCTGATGAGTTTTAACAATCTGTGCTCTAAGGCTTAGAAGCAAGGGCAAGGATCCAAACTACAGGCTTCACTGACCACACAGGCTATAAATGTCTCCACAAATTATGGATGCCTCAGGGAGACTATAATCCTTAGAGCTTATAGATTTTTCCGCCTTCTGCAAGCATTTGACAAAGATGAATTAATTAATCTTCTTATCAATTCAGTGACTTCAGATAAAGTGATTTTTCCCATTTTACAGGTAGAGAAACTGAGAGTTTTGCTTTTAGCTGTCAGCACTTGGGAGATGAAAAGTAAAATGGAATATTGCATTCTCAGGCAGGCAAATCTGCCGGATTTTGTTGTTGTTATTGTTGTTGTTGTTGTTGTTGTTAACTAGAATCAGCAGTTTTCTGTTAAGTAGATTGTGGCATCAGTGTGCAAAAAGCACATGAGTGTTTCTTGATTAATGACATAAAAACAGTTATGGTTCCCTGGGTGCTTTGTGTGTCCTCACTGTATATATGTTGGAATGTTCCATTTTTTACCAACCTTTACCAACCTTTAGAATAGTGACTTTTTTTCTCTTGCTGTAACAGAAACAATCAGGGCAGGAAGGAGGGATTTTAACAATCTTTATGCTCATTTTTTTAGATTAGTTAAATCAGAATCTCTCCAGGGTGGTAAGATCAACACCAGTATTTTTAAAGTTCTTGGATTATTTCAATATGCAATCCAACTTAAAATATTTTGGATGAAAAGGCTGAAAGAAAAGAAGAGAAATGAAAGAGTACCTAAAGTTAATAATAGGCTCTTGAGTTTATTCTACTTTATTTTTTTTTCCAGGGAAAGAGACTTGAGTTATTGGATGAGTGGAAAAGACCAGCAGAGAAGAAACATAAAAGAAATAGAAGAAAGAGAGTCAGTAATGGAACAAGTTCCCAGAGGAAATAAGAAAATAGGGATTAGCCATCTTCTCCTTAATGTCTCCATGTGCACTCAGGGAATTATTTTCTAGTGTCTATTACCCTCAGTTTTTCTGTTTACTTGTGGGTCTTCTTTGCAGACTATAAATTGTTTGAGATGTGGAACACTGAACTAACAGCATCTTCAGGAATATCTGAGGTATAACAGGCTGTCAGGTGCCAAGAGAGTGAAATACTGAACTTAAGAAATGTAAAATTCTTTCCATCCTGGAAAAGGCTCTGCCAGTGTCTCTTGCTTAGTGCTTCAAATGTATACCATTACTTGCTCTTTTAGACTAGAGTCTTGATAACCTGAGTTAAGAACCATTGCCAGGACATTGCAAAGTACCATGCTTATTTCAGCTATTTCTGCCTCTGCATAAACTGTTTTGACTGATTATCCAATCAACCACCAAAAAGACTCAGAGAATGTAAACCTAGGTAGTTTATCACCATTTGGTGAGTTTGAGCAAAAGGAAGATAAAACTAGGAGAACAGGGGGTCTGTTTCCTGGGAAGCAACATGGGGAGGGTCTGGAAATCTGAGTTCTAGCAGCCAAGTTGAGCATACATATGTGTGGTGAGCTGGGGAGGAGTCAAGGTTGATGGAAGACAATTGCACACAATGTTATGTATGGGGTGGTCAAAGCCAGACTTTGAACCTCACATTATGTGATCATGCTATCATTTAGCATGATTTGTGTTCTCTGGCTGCTCAGAAAATGAAATAATAGAAAATGACACTTCTTTTTGGTGGACAGAGTCATTCCAGAGAGAACACCATTTTGATGTTTGTAGAATATTCTGTGAATATAGAAAAGTATCCCATACAATGCTCCAATTCCTGACTAGCTAACGGAGGCTCCTGTTTTCTGCCATCACTCAGTTTTTTATTTTATTTTATTTTTTAAAGATTCATTTATTTATTTGAAAGTCAGAGTTACACAGAGAGAAGAGAGGCAGAGAGAGAGAGAAAGAGAGAGGGCTTCCATCCACTGGTTCACTCCCCAGTTGGCTGCAACGGCTGGAGCTGCTGTCCGAAACCAGGAGCCAGGAGCTTCTTCCAGTTCTCCCAAATGGGTGCAGGGGCCCAAGGTCTTGGGCCATCTTCTACTGCTTTCCCAGGCTATAGCAGAGAGCTGGATCGGAAGTGGAGCAGCTGGGACTAGAACTGGCACCCATATGGGATGCTGGTGCTTCAGGCCAGGGCACTAACTTGCTGCACCACAGCGCTGGCCCCCATCACTCAGTTTTTAATCTGAGTGATCTGTTTTAACCAACACCTAAAGGATAGATCTCTCTTTTCTCTTATTTCACATTGTAATTCAACAAAAGGCTCTGTCCTGCCTTGCCTTGACTTCAATACTAATCCATTATTTTCCCCTTGAAAATTTCTATTTTATCTTAAATTTTCTCCTAAAGATTGCTTCTACCTCCTTAATCTTGAAATTATTTCACTTCTAAAATCAGTAGTTCAAAATTATTGCTCCCTGGCTTCAATTTCCTATCTTTCCAGCTTATTTGTTTGTATAGTCTTCAGACCTATTCCTTTGACCCCTGGTTTTTTTTTTTTTTTTTTTTTTTTTTTTTTTTTTTTGCTATCTATAGGCTTTTAACTTACTTTGACTTTCCTTTCTATCCAGCTTTGATTGTGTGACCCTTCATTACAATTAAGTCTTACAGAAATGCTGAATACTTTGTCTCTGTTTTTAAAATTGCTTTTATCAGGGACAAACTCAAACCTTATATGAAACTATTGCTAGGGAAAATATTTTGCTGGAGAAAGTTTCACATGAAAGTCGGATTCCACTTAAATTTATGATTATCATTACCAGCTGAATCCCAATATTACTACCAGGTAATAATTGTACTATGTTTAACTAGTCAATTTCTCTCCAACTTTCACAATATCAAACCTATTACATTTTCATTCATCTTAAGCCTCTGCCTAATTGCTGCTGCAAACTATCAGCAGAGAATCTTATTCTTCCCTTTATAGAGAAAATTGAAGCCATCATGAGAACCCCTTTGTCTTTCCATCTTTCCATCTATATCCACTTTTCCATCTATAACTTGTTAAAAATGAGGAGTTATATATCTTATACTGCCAATCCCTTCATACATATTTAGGAAAATAATATTCTTTATAACAAATTAACTACTAATTAGAGTGATAGTAAAAGGGATCTGGTGGAGATTACAGCAAATAGACTCTGCCCGACTTCCTTCTTCCTGTTGTGCCACTGGAGGATTGCAAGTTAGACAGAGCCAGACTTGATGATGTCACCACATCCACAAGCTCTTCCAGTCAATGTGGCCTTGGGCTCTCTGCACCAAGCTGCAAGAACTTGTCCTTCACTGTTCTCTGTAATCTTCTACAAGCATCAGCAAATGAACATACAAGAGCTGCAGGTAAGGCATCAAGACACCGACAAAGGAACCAGCATTGTCACACCATAGGTTAAGCCACTCCTAGGAAAGCAGCAGCAGATGACCCAAGTATCTGGGCCCCTGCCAACCACAGGGAAACCCACATGGAGTTCCAGGCTACTGGCTTCCACCTGGCCCAGCCCTGGTTGTTATAGCTCTTTGGGGAGTGAACCAGTGGATGGAAGATCTTTTTCTCTGTCTGTCACTCTTTGAAGTAAATAAAATAAATCTTAAAAAAAAGAACAATTTAAAGATGTTTATTTTTTGTAATTCAAAATCCAAGAGTTCTCTTTTCTATGAACTTTTTGAAGACTCCTCATGTGCATGGATTTAAACACATTTTGAACCAAAGTAAACATCTTTTAATTCCATTTTTCATGAGCCTTTTGACATCTCATATCTGGCCCTTCTTGTCTCCTATTACAGAGCTGGAAACACTGAATGACAGGCCCACTTCCTTAATGAGAAAAGAAGGGAACTAGGAGAAAGAAAGGTAACATCCAGACCCCAGCCCAACCCAAACCAAAATAACTCTTCTGCACTGCTGATGAGCCCACTAGACAGCAGAGGTTCTGAATGGAATCTACGTTCAAGGCATCACAGTCACTTACATAAAGATAAAATGTCAATTTTGCTCATACATTTTAAAATTTTTTGTGCTTTGCATATTAGTTACCACAAATCCGGGAAAATATATGATATTTGTCTTTTTGGGACTGGTTTATTTCACTAAGCGTAATGGTTTCATGTTATATCTGTTTTGTTGTAAAAGACATGATTTCATTCCTTTTCATGGCTGAATAATAGTCCATTGTGTATATATACTGTGATTTCTTTATCCAGTCATCAGCTGATGTACATCTATATGTTAACTACTGTGAATTGAGCTGCTTATAAACATGGATACAGATAACATAGTTTATTTCATTTCCATTGGGTAAATTCCTAGGAGTGGACTGTGTCTGGGTCATATGGTAGACCTATTTTCAGATTATTTGAACATACAAGGAGAAATTTCCAATGTATTATGTATTATGTAATTTTCCCCCACATTCTAGCCAGCATGTTTTTTTTTTTTTTTTTGGATGGCAGCGATTCTTTTTTTTTTTTTTTTAAAAAAAAAACAAGTCATTTATTCTTTATTTGAGGGAAAAGGAACCAGTGGTCCACAGATCTCACACGGTGACGGGTGGAAGGCAAATGAGCCCCGGAGCCCCCCAAGGGACAGACACTGCCACCAGGCCTGTTCTCCTGGGGCCACCCGCCTGGCCTGGCCCTGTGTGGTGGGGAGGAGAGCAGTCCTGCACCAGGAATTCCAGACAAGAGCTGCCTTAGCTGGCTGGACAGCCGCTGGCCCCCACTGATCCCTGGACCGTGGCAGAACGTGTCATGGCGACGGGGGAGCTGTTGGCCACCAGGCTCCGCATGCAGCCGCTGTATGCTGGGGGCCCGGCCTCTGCAGCTGTGGTTTCTGGCACGCCCCCAAGGTGCAGGCGTGCTGGCCCGTCCACCGCGGCAGCCAGGGCAGGGCCCACCATGCGGTTGCTCCGGGCGTGCACCTCCAGCCGCAGCAAACTGCCTGCTCTCCTCACTGCCACTCGGTGCCACTGTCCATCACAGAGCCCCGCGGGAGGCGTCACCCACGTGGAGAAGGGGCCTGCGCTGTCGTCCGCCAGCAGCGGCACCTGCTCCTGAAACACTTGGAATTGCAGGTAGGGGGCTCCCTGCACCTGCCCCAGGTGGAAGACCAGGCCCGTGGCTGCTCGGGGCCGCAGCTCCAGCTCCAGGCTGGACAGTGCGGCTCCTGGGAGGCCTATGGAGACGACGCCTCCGCTGCCTGGGAAGAACAGGCCCTGCTCCAGGGGCCCAGAGATACAGGGTGTAACCCCCACAATCCTTGTGGGGGTCCCCAGGAGCTGCCCGTCCAGCCGCAGTCTCCTCATGCAGCCACTGAACCAAGTGGACACCAGGAGCTTGGGGATGAGGCTGCCGGCTGGGAGGCCCCCCACAAACAGGGTGTGAGGCTGAGGGCTCTGTGCCTCCCGGTGGCCCTGGCGGGGCCCCCCTTACTCCGGGTGTGGCTCCCGACCATCCTCAACTGGATCTGACCCGTCTTCCAGCGCGCGGACACTGTGTGCCACCGGCCAGCCCGGGCACACCGGTGGCTCCGTGCGTGGAGCCGGGGCCCGGGGCCCTCTGTCTGAGCGATGACGTGTCCATGGCTCAGAGCCAGCACCAGGGAGGGGCCGCTGGTTGTCAGGGGGGCAGCGAGCAGCAGGAGGCTGTGAGGGGCTTGAGGGCGCAGGAGCATGGACAGCTGGAACCAGTCCCTGCGGGGGGCGGAGATGCATGCGAACTCCAGGTGACTGGACAGGGGACCCCCAAACTGATAAGCGTCACCGAGAGTCCCGAGGTGTGGGGGGGTGGTGTGCAGCCCTTGTCTTGCGTGGGCTGGCGGCTGCTGGCGGGACGCCTTTCTAGCCACGGCCAGCAGTGCTTGTGGCCCCTGGCCTGGGGTCTGGGCGGGAGGGGCCGGGACACAGCAGGTGCTCATGTTGACGTTGACACCGCCACCGTTCTGCATGTTGAACGTGCGCTGCGGCTCCAGGAGCCGCTGCACGAACACGTTGCGGATGCAGCCGCTGAAGTTGCGGAAGGCCCCGGTCTCTGGCAGGCTGCCCAGGAGGAGGTGCGGTGGCTCCTCAGGCCGTGGCCCAAGCCCAGGTGGGCGGCCCCTGGTGGGGTCTCGTCTGCTGCAGCTGGTTGTCCACGTACAGCATTGGAAGCATTGCTGTAGAAGGTCACGTAGTGGCTGGAGCCGTCGGCGAAGCTCCCACGGGTGCGGACCTCCGTCCTCAGCAGCCGGAGGGTCAGGTGGCCCTGGTGCAGCGACACCTGGCACAGCCCGTCCGGGGAGGTGCTGTGGAAGAGCAGGCCGCTGTCCTGGGTGCTGTGGGAGCCGAAGCCAGAGTAGACGTTGCCGGTGAGGGGCGCCACGTCCGGCAGGGGCAGCGGCAGGAAGCCGTGGCTGTGGAAGGTCAGGGCGCGGACCGCCAGCAGGTCGGCGGTGCAGCCTGAGCTCACGCCCGTGGTGTTCAGCCTCTTGAGGTCCACGTACTTGCCCAGCACCTTGATGCCCTTCACGCAGCCGCGGATGGAGGCCCCGTTGGGGAAGAGCGGCCGCAGGCTCAGCAGCAGCTGGCTGGGCGGCACGCCCCCCAGGTAGTAGGTGCTGGCCAGCTCCAGAGTGTTGTCCTGGTCCACACTGAACACGGTGAGCCTCTCCACGCGCACCAGCATGTGCTTGCGGCTGCTCCCCAGCAGGATCACCTGGATCACTTTGCTGGCCGCGGTCATGGGCGGCAGGGGCTGCTGGGCACGGCCTCCTTCAGGCCCGAGCCGAAGTCGTACAGGAGCACGAGCGTCCCCTCGCGCACCGCCAGGCACAGGAACTGGCTATGGTGCTGCAGGAAGAAGATGACCCCACTGGACGACGCGAGCCGCAGCTCCTGCTCAAAGCGCTTGGTGGTGCCGATCTGACTGTCAAAGCTGATGCGGGCGAAGCCAGTGCCGTGCAGGTAGGAGCCATCCGTGAGCCATGGGTCCCCAGTAGACTTGGAGCGGGCACAAGGCTTGTCCACGGCCGTGTCGAGCTGGAAGGTGCTCTCGAAGTTGTACAGGCTGGCTACCTCCTCGTTCAGCATGTCCATCTCGATGCAGCCCCGGTAGCCGGGGAAGCGGAGGGGCGCCGGGGCATGAAGCTGCTGCGGTAGCCGCCCACGTAGAAGACAAAGTCGTCGGGCCGCAGGTCGAGCAGCCCCTCAGGCCCAGGGGCCACCGTGTCGCCCTTGGTCTCATGGACAGTCTGCTGCTCCACCGTGACGGACATGTGACCAAACTGGAGGGTCCTGTGGATGCTGACGGCAGCGAACTCCTCTCCTATGTCCTCGTCCACACTGAGCGTCGCGGGGCCGGCCGGCCAGAGCTGGTACACCCAGTGCACCTTCTGCTTCCTCGGGGCCATGCGCATGTAGTCCCCGGTGGCCTGGCGTCTGGGATGGCAGCCATTCTAACTCAGGTAAAATGAAACCTCATTGTGATTTTTTTTTTTTTTTGCATTTCTTGATTAAACCTGGTGGCCATTGATTAGTAACTCCTGATTTTCCCATACCTGTTAGCCCCTGTTGCCACTATTTCATTCTTTTACCCTATGTATTTCACTGTTTTAGATACCTTATATAAGTGTAATCACACAGTGTTTGTCTCTGTGGTTGATTCATCATGTGCATAATTTCTTTTATAAAGCTAAAATTCCCTTATGTGTGTGTGTATATATACATATATACACATATATATACATATATATATATATATTTATATGTTCTTCTTTACCTATTCATCTGTATATGAACATTTAGTTTATTTCTATACCTTGGCTGTTTTGATCATCTAAACACTTGAGCTGACTTTGATCAGGCTTACAGCAAAATTCTCACTACGCTTTTACATGTACTGGTTACTAAACATCCACCACGTCCTGAAAACTGTTTCCTCTTTTTCCTTGACTTCTCAGCAAAATAAAACATTCCTACCCTCTTTCTGTTGGTAACATCAACATTGCTCACTCATCCTCCTAATCTTTTAACCTAACTCTTTATTCTACCCCAGAAATTATGTTCAGTTATAGTTTTCTCATTTGTTTACCAGTGATTCAAATTTTCATTCATATGCACCATTTTTCTCTAAACTTTATACTTAACTATTCAACTTTTTATTATATATTTCATAGAAGCCTCAAGACATTTGTAAAACTAAATTTATGATCCCCTATTTCCAATATGCTTATATTCTACAGTTTTCTCTTGCTTTCTATTTTTTATGTACATTTTATTGCATGGATTAAAAATTTCCATCAGAATGAGGAGGAATTACTATATTAGATGTGTCTACCTTATTGTTTTTTAAATAAAGATTTTTTATAACGCTTTTATTTAAAGAATATAAATTTCCAAAATACAGCGTATAGATTACAATGGCTCCCCCCATAACTTCCCTCCCACACGCAACCCTCCCCTTTCCCACTCCCTCTTCCCTTGCATTCACATCGAGATTCATTTTCAATTCTCTATATACAGAAGATCAGTTTAGTATATATTAAGTAATGATTTCAACAGATTGCCCTCACATAGCAACACAAAGTGAAAAATACAGTTGGAGTACTAGTTATAGTATTAATTCATAATGTACAGCATATTAAGGACAGAGATCCTACATGATATATTTTTTTTAAATTGATTAATTTTCTATGCAATTTCCAATTTAACACCAAGATTTTTTTCATTTTTAATTATCTTTAAATACAGAAGATTGATTCAGTATATAGTAAGTAAAGATTTCATCAGTTTGCACCCACACAGAAACACAAAGTGTAAAATACTGTTTCAGTACTAGTTATAGCATTATTTCACATTGGACAACACATTAAGGACAGATCCCACATGAGACGTAAGTACACAGTGACTCCTGTTGTTGATTTAACAATTTGACACTCTTGTTTATGGCATCAGTAATCTCCCTAGGCTCTAGTCATGAGTTGCCGAGGCTATGGAAGCCTTTAGGGTTCGCCGACTTCAATCTTATTCTGACAGGGTCATAGTCAAAGTGGAGGTTCTCTCCCCGCTTCAGAGAAAGGTACCTCCTTTGATGGCCCGATTTGTTCCACTGGGATCTCACTCACAGAGATCTTTCATTTAGGTCTTCTTTTTTTTCCAGACTGTCTTGGCATTCCATGCCTAAAATACTCTCATGGGCTCATGAGCCAGATCTGAATGCCTTAAGGGCTGATTCTGAGGCCAGAGTGCTATTTAGGACATCTGCCATTCTATGAGTCTGCTGTGTATCTCGCTTCCCATGTTGGATCATTCTCTCCCTCTTTGATTCTATCAGTTAGTATTAGCAGACACTAGTCTTGTTTGTGTGATCCCTTTGACTCTTAGACCTATCAGTGTGATCAATTGTGAACTGAAATTGATCACTTGGACTAGTGAGATGGCCTTGGTACATGCCACCTTGATGGGATTGTGTTGGAATTCCCTGGCACGTATTTATTTATTTAAAAAGCAAATTTACAGAGAGGGAGGGAGAGCATGCACACCTGTGAGAAAGAGAGAGAGAGGACGAGGGAGAGGGGATGAAAGAGAGAGAGAGGTCTCCTATACACTGGCTCACTCCCCAGATGGCCATGACAACCAAGGCCTGGACCACTTTGAAGCCAGGGTCAGGAGCTTTACCCAATATCCCACATGGTTTGTGGGGCCCAAGTACTCAAGTCATCTTCTTCTATGTTTCCCAGGCCATTAACAGGGTGCTGAATTGGAAGTGGAGCAGCCAGGACATGAAATGGTGCCCATGTGGGTTTCTAGCATCACAGGAGGCAACTTTACCTGCAATGTCACAGTGCTGGTCCCCCTGCCTTATTGTTGACCTTATTTGGAATGCTTCTAAAATATCGTCATTAAGTGTAATGATAGTTGTGCAGCAGCTGACACTGCAGTTACCTGGGTAGTATTCATTACACTCTCCTACATCTTACTAACAGGTAATTGATTTTAAAAGGGAAGTAATACGTGTAATTTTTTTAATCTTGCTTTTTCAGTCCCCATTGCAATGAAAAACACAATTCTGGACAATGCCATGTCTATTGAAGGTTTCTGGAAAAGGTGTTTTGCATGTTTAAAAATATTTATTTATTTATTTATTTGAGAGGTAGAATTATAGGAAGAGAGAGAAAGAGGCAGAGAGAAAGGTCTTCCATCCAGTGATTCATTCCCCAAATGGCCATGACAACAGATCTGGGCTGATCTGAAGCCATAAGTCAGGAGCTTCTTCTGGTTCTCCCATGTGGGTGCAGGGTCTCAAGCACTTGGGCCATATTCTACTGCTTCCCCAGGCTATAACAGAGCTGGATTAGAAGAGGAAAGGCAGGGATTTGAATCAGAGACTATATGGGATGCTGGTGTCTCAGGTAGTGGCTTTATCTGCTATGCCAGAGCCAGCCCCGCTTTTTGCATTCTTTACATAGTCACTGGTCCTTTTTTTTCCCCTTCCTTTTTCCTGCCTTAAATGCATATATGAGGAGGAGCTACTTTTGCATCAAAGGTTGTGTGTTGGAAAAGTACAAGGAGCTGGAAACTTTGATAGTCACTCTTGGGTTGCCCTACTTTCCTGTAATACTACTTCCTAGACTACTCACAGCATGAAGTACATGAAACTTTCTTATTTAAGTCCTTTCCCTTAGGGTTTTGGTTATTCTCAGCTGAAAAAAAAAAGCTTCACTCATATGCATTTGTGATAGGAAGAATAACAGTCTCCCAAAAGATGTTCACATCTTAATCTGTGGTAAAATCTTAATTTTACCACAAATGGTAAAAGTGAATTAAGATTGCAAATTGTTAACATAAACTAGCCTTAAAGTGGGGAGATTAATCGTGATTATTCAGATCGACACAATGTAATCACAAGGGTCTTTGAAAGTGAAAGAGGCAAGTATTAAGAAAATAATAGTGTGATATAAGAAAGACTTGACCAGCCACGACTGCCTTTAAAGATGGAAGAAAGAGATATAAGTTAAAAAAATATGGGTATCTTCTAGTACGGGAACACAACAAGGAAGCAAATTCTCCCCTAAAGCCTCCAGAGGGATTGCAGTCCTGCTGTCAAAATGATTTTATCCCAGTGAGACTGGTGCCAGATGTCTAACATACAGAACTTTAAGGTAATAAACTTGCATATTTTTAAACCGCTACATTTGAGATAATTCATTAAACAATTCTACGTAAAAACTCAATAATCATTAAAATATGTACATTTTAATAAATTTCTTCCCTTCTGAAAGGAAATCATCCATAGAAAAATTAACAGTTCAAATTTTGCCAACCCATTTTGTCAAATGGGTCTGATCGTCCTTAGAATTTCTCAGACTCAGATATGTGATTAAATTTACCAATTTAAATTTTTAAAACTAACAGGGCAAGTATTGTATAAGAAAATATAATTAGAGTCCAATTGTAATGATGGACATACTGATAAATTCCTTAAAAAGGGTAAGCAAACCAATTTCAGCAACATGTTCATGCATTGTTTATCCTAGGAATAAAATTATTGTTTAAATAGGAAAACTTATTAAAGTAATCACAATGTAATTCAGTGCATTAACAAGTAAAAGAGGAAATGAAAAATAGGACCCTGTCACTATACTTATTTCTCAGTAGAGCCAGAAAAGAAAGCATTTGATTAAGTTTTATATTTGTTCATTAAAAAGTACACTTAGCCAAACAAAAATTTCATAAACTTCATAAAGAGTACTATATTAGATTTTTATATTTTCTACCCTCCCAATCTATGGGAAACACTATCTCTGTTCTTCCTTCTGAAGCTTATATAAATTGTTTCAGAAAATATGTAACCTTTAGTATCTGGATTCTTCACTTAGTATCATGCCTTTGAATACCTTTATTGTAGTAGCATCTATCAGGAATTTAGTCTTTTGTATTGCTGAATAATATTCCATTGTATGAAAGAATCAGTTTGTTTGGGCCAGCTCAGTGGCTCACTTGGTTAATCCTCCGCCTGTGGCGCTGGCATCCCATGTGGATGCCGGGTTCTAGTCCTGGTTGTTCCTCTTCCAGTCCAGCTCTCTGCTGTGGCCCGGGAAGGCAGTGGAGGATGGCCCAGGTGCTTGGGCCCCTGAAGCCGCATGGGAGACCAGGAAGAGCGGCCTGGCTCCTAGCTTCTGATTGGTGCCGTGTGCTGGCTGTGGCGGCCGTTTGGGGAGTGAACCAACGGAAGGAAGACCTTTCTCTCTGTCTCTCTCTCTCACTGTCTAATTCTGCCTGTCAAAATAAAAAAAAATCAGTTTGTTTATATATTTCTTTGTTGAGAATCATTTAGATTGTTTCTATTTTTTAAGCTACTGACCATGTAATTCACTTTTTCTATTTAATATTTTATTCTATTTGTTTGAGAGGTAAAAAGGAAGAGAGGAAATATGGAGAAAGAAAGACAAAGAGCTCCCATCTGTGGGTTCATTGCCCAAATGCCCACAACATCTAAGACTGGGCTTGGCCAAAACCAGGCACAAGAACTCAGTCAAGGTCTCCCATATAGGTAACAATGATGAACTTTGTGAGCCATCATATGCTACCTCCCAGGGTGTATATCAGCAGGATTGTAGAATCAGACCCCAGAGCCATGACTCTACCCCAGGCACACTGACATGGGATGTAGGATCCCCATCAATGTTTTAGCTGGGTAGACCAGTCACCTATTCTTGTTTCTGCTTTTTAATAATTACCTATAAAATTTTATAAACATTTTATAAAGATCAACACACCAGTTCTCATTTCTGCTGTAATATAAAAAAGTTTTAATAGTCGTTCTTGTTTTCTATAACTTATTTGCACTCCTGTGCTTTCAAACAAAGATCCTACGTGCAGCCACTTTATAAAATCGTAGGGCATTTAGTCTCCATTGCAGAGAGAAGCATATGTTTTTAATCTGGGATAGCTTTTGCCTTTTTATTTATTTTTGTTTCTGTTTTCGTTCTGGCCTATTAGAAGAGTCAGTTAAGTGCTAAGATTTGATAGATGCCAAGTAATTCTCTATCTCAAATATCTCACCTACTAATGTCTGAAGTTTATCAATCATCACACGCTTTTCAGATGCATGGCTTCCAAAACTCTTTGCACCAAAATTAAGCTATTTTTTTAGAATTTATTCGAGAGGTAGAGAGACAAAAGAAGAGAGGAGAGGAGAGGAGAGGAGAGGAGAGGAGAGGAGAGGAGAGGAGAGGAGAGGAGAGGAGAGGAGAGGAGAGGGAGAAACACATTCATCTTCTGTTTACTCTTTAAATGCCTGGCATGGCCCTTCACTGGAGCCAAAGCCTGGAGCCAGGAGTTCAATTCAGATGTTCACATGGGTGGCAGAAACCAAAACACCTGAACCATCGCCACTGCCTCCCATGGTCTGTGTTAACATGAACCTACATTCAGGAACAGAAATCAGGGACTCAGTAATGGGACATAGGCATGTTGACTGGTGTTTTAACTGCTAGGCAATACAACCATCCTTTAAACTTATGTTTTAATTCCATTTTCCATGAACTTTTTGACATGCACCTGTAGTCCATAAATGAATAAGGTCTGGAGGCTCTGCTGTTGTCTCAGCCTTTTGTGAAGCTTCCTCTGCTCACCCTGTGTACTTATTTATATTGACCTTAAAATGCTTGGTAAATACACACTTGTCTTGCTTCAGAGCTTCTACACAAACTGGTTCATCTTCTTGAAGTAACTTTTGCTTTCTCCTGTAACACTTGCTTTATTACATAATTTCTACCAAGATTTAGTAGGAAACCTTCAAGATGTCTTTCTTGACTCCCCAAACTTCTTCAAGTGTTGATTATCTGCTTTCATTATGCTTTGTACTTTTATCTTTACTTTATGGTTGAATTTTGCTTTCCTTATTTATTGCTGTAGCACTTCTAATTTTCAAATAGTGAGTTCTCAGCAAAGAGTTTTGTGTGAATGAATAAGTATCTATGAAAGCACTATATATCACAGGAGTCAGTTAAGTGGTAATATTTGATAGATTCCAAGTACTTCTCTATTGCAAATATCTAATCTACTAATATTTGAAAGCTTATCAATCACTGTTGTTTTTGATTAGCATTGGATCTGTCTAAACTCTTCATTTACACTAATGCATGATGCCCGCGACAACTTCATGTATTGAGATGATTAGATTCCTTTAATTCTCAAGGGATAGATAAATCAGATGACATATGTAACATCGGAGGGAATTTTTCAGGTTAAGATCTGACAAAATGGAGTAGTCAAGCAAAATTAAAATTGAAACTGTATTGCCTAGTTCTTTTTCGAATGGTATACATAGTAAATGCATGAACTAGTTTTCACTGTAATGGCTTCATTCATATCCTAGAGTAGCCAGTGAAATTTAGCTGAGTTGACTGGCAATGATGTCACTCAAGATTTAAACAATGAGCTATTGATTCAGAGTGAGTTAATCTCATTCGTGAAAATGCCCTTGTAAAGATTAGAATTGTTTCCTTTGACATACATTTGGGATTGGCCAAATACTTGGCATGTATGTCCCCCATCAACATATATCTTGAAGAGCATTCCATCTAGCTAAGTGAAATCTTTCTAAATGTGGTGAGATTGCCTCCTAGCATCTAAGTCACATAATACCAATTAGTAAGTACCTATTGATGGTGAAATCTTTATTTATTTATCCTTTGACTTTTACAATAAGTAGGTATTGAGTCAAGGGTTCTGGAAATGTTTATAATGCTCTAAAAGAATAGCTCTTCCCTTCTTTCTGGGCACCAAGGAATCTGTGAATAGGAAGAAGTATAGGTGAGGAAGCATGGATTACACTAACAACTATTGTTAATGGAATATATATATTAGACACAGGTCCTCCAAGAAGGCAGAATAGGGAGGGAGCACATTGATAGTCCAGGAAAAGATAGCTTAATAAAAGTGGAGACACTGTAGTTTCAGGGAAGAGGTGGTGAAAAAAATGCAGAGGAAACTCTTCTGGAATTAATGGGACATGGTGGACCTACGTGGAGGGCACGGGCACCCACAGCTCAGGACCCCAGCCACCATGTCTATGCACCAGCGCTGGAAAGGGAGGTGAGGCAAAACCTCAGTAGCCCAAGACACTGGCAGGGAAGCAGCAGGAAGAGCCTAGAGGGAATGAGGCTTGAAGCCCCATGGGGGAAAATTCACCAGGCTAAATAAAGGAGAGAAAAAATAAATAAATAAATAAATAAGAGGGACCAGTATGGACACAATTCTCTCTCTCCACTCACTTTACAAAAGTGAGCAAGACAAAGAGTAGGCACCATTTTGGACATACATAAAAGCTGTGCCACCTCAGGGCTGTGCCCGCCCTCAGCCAAGCAGAAAAACCTGGCTCTGGTGGGGAGAAATAACATCAGGTTAAGACCTAGTGAATGTGTGGAGCTTATGAACTGAGACTATGAAAAAAAAAAAAAAACTGAGGGTGTGTGAGAGAACTCACAGAGCACCTGAGACTCTTGGGAAATGCCACAGTCTCGGTAACCTTGGCAACCTGGTGGGAGATTGCAGAGGAATCTGAGATTACACTGAGGACTGCAAAGATCCTTGTTGTGGTCCTTGGGACAGAGTAGATGAATATTATACCCACAGGGGCCAGAGCTCAGACACTGACTGTCTTCAATGCTGCTCAGCTGTGTGGAATTATTTCCCTTCTGAATAAAAAAAGAGAGAGAGAAGATTTACCATGCCTAACCTGGGTCTATCACCTTTGGCACACCCTTAACACTGAAGAACTGAATAGCACTCTCTGGCCACACCCATCACAAGCCTCTAAGGATCCATCAAAAGCAGACAGTCCACTTAATCTAGAGTCGTAGTATAACAAGATAAGCCACTATAGTAAGGAAAAAAAAAAGAAGAAAGCAAAGAATCTCTCCACAATGCCAAGCAACAAATGCAGAAACTGAGGAAACAAGAAGAAGGAAGACATTATGATGCCCCCAAATGAACAAGACACTCCAATTAAAGATTATGAAGATGATGAGATAGAAGAAATGCAAGATACGGATTTCAAAAAATTTATGATAAGAACATTTAGAAGTTCCCAAAAACAAATTCTTGAACTACAGAAATCCTTACTGGACAGGATAGAAAATCTCTCTCGTGAAAATCTTAAGGAGGAATTAAAATGAAATGAAGAAACTAGTATAACATGAAATTGTGATATTGAAGAGAAATCAAAATGAAATGAAGAATTCAATAGATCAAATGACAAACACATTAGAAAGCCTTAAAAACAGAATCAGTGAAGCAGAAGAAAGAATATCAGACTTAGAAGACAGAGCACATGAAAGTATACAGTCAAACCAAAGAAAAGAGGAGGAAATTAGAAATCTAAAAAAAATTGTCGGGAATCTACAGGATACTATTAGAAAAACCAACATTTGGGTTCTAGGAGTTCCTGAAGGCATGGAGTGAGAAAGGATTAGAGGGCTTTTTAGTGAGATACTAGTAGAAAACTTCCCGGGTTTGGAGAAGGACAGAGACATCCTAGTACAGGAAGCTCATAGAATTCCTAGTAAACATGACCAAAAGAGATCCTCACCACGACACGTCATAATCAAACTCACCACAGTGAAACATAAAGAAAAGATCCTAAAATGTGCAAGAGAGAAACATCAGATTACTCTCAGAAGATTTCCAATTAGACTTACAGCAGACTTCTCATCAGAAACCCTACAGGCTAGGAGGGAATGGCGAGATATAGCCCAAGTACTAAAACAGAAAAAATGCCAGCCCCAAATATTATATCCTGTAGAGCTCTGATTTGTGGATAAAGGTGAAATAAAGACCTTTCATAGCAAACAGAAATTGAAAGAATTTGTCACCACGTGTCCAGCCCTGCAAAAGATGCTAAAGACATGCTACACACAGAAACACAGAAACACAGAAACATGGCCATCAATATGAGAGAAGGTAAAGGAAGAAAATCTCCCAGTAAAAGATCATAGGAAGTTCAAAGCATATATTAGAAATATCTTTGGGAAAATGGCAAGGCAAAGTTACTACCTACCAATAGTCACATTGAATGTCAATGGCCTCAACTCTCCAGTTAAAAGACACAGACTGGCAGAATGGATTAAGGAACAAAACCCATCTATTTGTTGCTTACAAGAAACATATCTTTCCGACAAAGATCCATACAGACTGAAAGTGAAAGGTTGGAAAGAGATATACCATGCCAACAGAAATTAAAAAAGAATTGGCGTAGCCATGGTAATATCAGACAAAATAAACTTTAACACAAAAACTGTTAAGAGAGACAAAGGGGACACTATATAATAATTAAGGGATCAATTCAACAGGAAGATGTAACTATTATAAATGTATATACACCTAATTACAGGACAATGGTTTATTTAAAAAAATATGTTAAGAGACTTATAGGGAGACTTAGACTCCAATACAATAGTACTGGGGACTTCAATACTCCCACTCTCAGCAATAGACAGATCAACCAGACAGAAGATGGACAAGGAAACAGTAGATTTAAACGACACTATATCCCAAATATCTACAGAAATTTTCATCTTACACTTAAAGAATTTACATTTTTCTCAGCAGTACATGGAACCTACTCTAGGATTGACCACATACTAGGCCATAAAGCAAGTCTCAGAAAATTCAAAAGAATTAGAATCATACCATGCAGCTTCTCAGACCACAGTGGAATGAAGTTGGAAATTAGCAACGTAGGAATCCCTAGAGCATATGCAAACACATAGAGACTGAACAATGTGCTCCTGAATGAACATTGGATCATAGAAGAAATCAAAAGAGAAATCAAAAATTTTCTGGAAGTAAATGAGGATAACAGCACAACATATCAAAACTTATGGGATATAGAGGAGCAGTGTTAAGAGGAAAGTTTATATCAATAGGTGCCTACATCAAGAAATTGGAAAGGCACCAAACAGATGAGCTTTCAATTCATCTCATGGATCTAGAAAAACTGCAGCAAACCAGACCCAAAACTAGTAGGAGAAAAGAATTATTAAAATCAGAAAAGAAATCAACAGGATTGAATCCAAAAAATAAAATTACAAAAGATCAGCCAAAAGAAGAGCTGTTTTTTGAAAAAATAAACAAAATTGATACCCCATTGGCCCAACTAACTAAAAAAACAAGAGAAAAGGTACAAATATCATATATTCTTCCTGATCGGTGACAACTGAGCACCAAAAAGGAAACCTGTTGAAGTGAAATGTACACTATGAGAAACAGTGACTTGATCATCCCTTGTCCTGACTGTTGATGAACAACTTAAAACATTATCCCTTTTAGTATTTTTTTTTGTTCTACTTAATACTATTGGTTGAACTCTTTAACACACAATTATTCTTAAGTGTTTAATTTTAAATGAATAGTGATCTCTGTTTAATATAAGAGTGGGAATGAGAGAGGGAGGAAATGTACAATTTGGAACATACTCAGTGGGACTTGCCCATGGTAGAGTTAGAAATGTGCCAAGGGATTCCAATTTAATCCCATCAAGGTGGCATGTACCAATGCCATCTCACTAGTCCAAGTGATCAATTTCAGTTCACAATTGATCATAATAATAGGATTAAGAGTCAAAGGGACCACATAAACAAGACTAGTATCTGCTAATACTGTATATTGTGAATTAATACTATAACTAGTACTCCAACAGTATTTTCACTTTGTGTCTCTATGTGAGGGCAAACTGTTGAAATCTTTACGTAATATGTACTAAATTGACCTTCTGTGTATAAAGAGAATTGAAAATGAATCTTGATGTGAATGCAAGGGGTAGGGAGCTGGAAAGGGGAGGGTTGTGGGTGGGAGGGTTGTTATGGGTGGGGGAGCCATTGTAATCCATAAGCTGTATTTTGGAAATTTATATTCTTTAAATAAAAGCTTTATAAAAAAAATCCTTCCTCACAATACTTTTGGCTGAGATTTTGGTGTTTTCAGTTACATAACTTAAACATTACTCTCATATTTTGAATTTATTTCCATGTATCATATGAAACTTTATTCCTTTTCATAATTTAATGATTAAACATAGGCATTTGGGTTTGGAAAACATGAAATTTATTCTCAGCTTCAGTAATGTACAGATGTGGGGTTTAGGCAAATTGAACCTCTAGTTCATCTTCTACAGTTGGGATAAAATAGATCACATTGGTATAATTATTCTTTTCTTAAGAAGGAAAAATATGTCAACAATATTTGAACCATCAACAGCATTGTTCAGAGATTGTTGTCTCATATAGTCCTGCTCAAAATGTCTGCAGCAAAGATCTAGGATAGGGGAAACCTGGAGGCCCAAGAGACCAGAGACTCTACAGCATACATGGACATGGACTGGTGATATTTTTTCTGTGCTTCTAATGTCATCAGGGTAAAATAAATGTAATCTAATCTTCTGGAAAAAAATAGTACTGGAAAACAAGCAAAGCATTCTATGGGTTTTGATTGTGCTTTCTATAAAGAACACCCAGCCATAGTATATTTTCATGGATATATCAAAGCTACTCAAAATTTTAACACAAAATATCAGAACAATGAGAAAATTAATTAGGCTGTTAAGGAGGTAACTTCAAGGAACGTGGAAGTCACTCTAAGTATCTGAGACACGATTGTGTGGAGGAGGTGGAAGGAAAAGAGCAGAGTTAGTATCAGTTGGTAGAAAGTAAATGAACTCTGGCTCAATGGGAAAAAAATTCTCTCTTACATCATTCTCTATATTATGAAATAAAATTGTAGAACTTTGTTGCCAGAAGTAAATTCTAAAATCATTACAGCTTCTCTTCTCAACTGCTTTATAAGATGACTGAGGCAATGATGGGTTTAGTGAATTTGATAATCTCAAAGGAAAGATACAGAATCACAACACGTAACTTGAGCCCTTGCTTCACTCTTCACTCCTCTCTAAGTATATATGGAAATTTCACGATATTCATGAAAAATGAATTAAAAGTTAAATTTTTCCTAGGCTCTAGTCATGACTAGAGCCTAGGGAGATTACTGACGCCATAAACAAGAGTGTCAAATTGTTAAATCAACTTCAGGAGTCACTGTGTACTTACGTCTCATGGGGGATCTGTCCTTAATGTGTTATCCAATGTGAAATAATGCTATTACTAGTAATGAAACAGTATTTTTTCACTTTGTGTTTCTGTGTGGGTGCAAACTGACAAAATCTTTACATAGTATATATTAAATCGATCTTCTGTGTATAAAGATAATTGCAAATGATTAAAAAATCTTGGTGTTAAATTGGAAATTGCATAGATAATTAATCAATTCTTTAAAAAAAAATCATGTAGGATCTCTGTCTTTAAGTGCTGTACATTGTGAATTAATACTATAACTAGCACTCCAACAGTATTTTCAGTTTGTGTCTCTATGTGAGGGCAAACTGTTGAAATCTTTACGTAATATGTACTAAACTGATCTTCTGTGTATAAAGAGAACTGAAAATGAAACTTGATGTGAACAGAAGGGGAGAGGGAGCGGGAGAGGGGAGGGTAGCGGGAGGGAGGGAAGTTGTGTGGGGGGGAGCCATTGTAATCCATAAGCTGTACTCTGGAAATTTATATTTTATAAATAAAAGCTTTATATAAAAAAAAGTTAAATTCTTGATTCAATATTCTGAAATATATGCATTGTTTTATATAATACACATTTTCAATAACTTTTAGATTAACTTGCATAAAACTTTATTTCTGTTATCCCACTTGTGGTAGTTCTTAAAGATGTTGAGAGCTTGGGGAAATGGAACACAAGTATGCCTCCTTTTAATTCACATATGGCTAGAAGTTTTGGAGCTCATATCAGAAAGGAAGGGGTAGTATTTTTGTATCATAATAATATCAGTTTTAGTGGTTCACATGTAATAACAGAAATATGTAAATAAGAATAATATTAATCTACCTTTTATATAAATTCTCAAGTGACTCCTGAAAAAGAGTCAGAATTAACTTTTGCCCTCATTTTGTCAGAACTGCTTGAAGATCAGCTTTGACATTTATTGAGCAGATGAAACAAAGAAAATGGTAAGAGTCATTAAAAAATATAGGTGTTGAATAGATCTGAGCAAAGTGGGGGATAGAAACCCATGGAGACAGTAGAGGTAGCAGGGGAAGGGACGCTGTGCATGGAAGAGAGAAGATAAGGGTTGGGTGTGAAGAGACTGGACATCAGAGCCAAACTCAGGGGGCAAAGGAGCTTCTACTTACAGCTTGCAAGTATTTTGATAGTGAAGTTACTATTTTTTTCTGCTTTCCTCGTTTTATTTGAGTGGTTTTGGGCAAATCATCATAAACCTTCGATGATGGAAATATTTTTATACAACCGAGGAATAAATAAGATGATGGGTTTAAAAGCATTTTACTAACTAGAAAGTGATGCACTAATGTTATTTGGAACAAAGAAGGAAACAGAGAGCATCTAATAATTTACAATGCTATCATAAAATTTTTGTCCACAGAATGTACAAAGATGGATGAATAAAGAGTAGCTCATCAATTATCTCAACCTAGACAGACTCAGCCAAATGAGGGTAAAATTTTAGATTCGTGTCTTAGCTATACAAGGTCGTGGGTCAGGGAGAGTGTTTTATTTTTTCTCTGTTTCCTATAAAAGTGAGGCTCAGCCCTAAACATTTGTTCCAACAAGTGTGACCAACAAAGTTTGCTATGCTAGGAATCTGGGACAAAGATTCAAATACACTTCAGCTTAGATATGAAAATGGGGTGGAAAAGTCACGGTGGTGAGGTGTCAATTCAGATACTTCAGACAACCCTGTGATCCCTTGCTCTTGATTCTGTGCACGGCTGTCTGTGGCGTCGGCTGTATCAGTTACTCTTAGCCATGAACCAGAGCATCATCGAGAGGAGCTGCTAAGTGCCTACTGATGCTGTAGCATGGAAAACATGTCTGCAAAGTTAATAGAGAGCTTTGGTTTCTGGAGGCTGAGAGACTTCAATCACTGGTATTGTCAATGACTGAGAATAACTGGGACCATGGTGTATGCTTGTTTGGGGAAAAAAATGCAGCAGTTTAGAAAGCAAACAACAACTTTATTGAGTAGGTGCCAGGTCCAGTTGTGAGCCATTGCAGGTGTGTGAGTTTACTGGATTTGGGCCCATTTCCTCCCACAGAGGGGGGAGCTTTCCTGCAGGGCCATACAGCTCACTACAGCTCCACTGTTCAGAAACAGGAGGTTAATTAGCACAGTGCTTAATGAGAGCGTCTGGAGAAACAGTTGAGAAAATACTAAAAAATAAATGAGATGGAGGAACGACAAAGGGGAAGCATCAATGTGATCTGAAATGGCTGGTAAGAGAAATAATATAGCTGAGGCAAATTGAGAATGAATGAGCAGCTGAGGCATGGCTCAGAGCTAGTAAAGGGCACTCTTTTAATGAATAAGCACTACAGAGATGTAGGCACTTGTAAGGCTTGCCAGCTTTGGTGGTAGTGTTGGTGGTGCTGCTGCTGCTATTCTGTGTGTGTGTGTGTGTGTGTGTGTGAGCATGTGTGAATATTTGTATGTAAGGTGGTAGTGTGGAATGGGAGAATGAATTTGTTTTCATTCTAAGGACCTGAGAATAACAAAACTTCTAAGGTAAACAAACTGTTATCTTCTATCTCTAGGATCATTTTTATTGACCTCCTATCAAGCTTGACACTTAGTAAAAATAAATATTGTGGAATAAATCAATGGATAGGAAAATAAATGAGCTATATTAAGTCAAGGTTGTGCTTTCATGACACCTGTTGTTAAGCCATGCTCTAAAAAGTTGAAAAGTTTTTATGGAGAGATGTCAGGAAAGTCCATGAAATTGTTGGTGAAATTGCTTAGATGAGTGTACGACTGTTTCGGGAAATACTTCAAAGTCCAGACACTCAGCAGGCTTTCATTTAGAACTAAGGGTCTAACTGAGCCCAATGGTAGCATGGCGATCATAGCCCAAGGTCACAGGGAGAGCTGGTAGCTGAGTTAGGGATTAAGTCAAGAACTTTTGACTTTGGTTTCAGTGCTGTTTCCAATCCACCATGCTCAAGGCTGCATAACCATTAGAAAATTGAACCAAACAATACATCAGATGTTCATAAAATGCTGTCAGTATCTTGGAAATGAAATAAAAATTGGAATGGTAAAGTGAGAAATTAGCTAAGCTTTTAAGGAAATCATGTCCAGAAATGAGGGCTCAGACCAAAACCAACAGAATAAAGACAGAAAATTCAGTTAAAAATTTATATTTATTAAATAAAAGTTAAAAATGCATATGCATCTCGCTAACAATAAAGTGAAGATCTGACCATTGTGAAATCCTATTGTCTTAATTTGAACTACCATACTTTGAGGTAAGCACTATTATCCCAGTATTGTGATCTGGATATTGGTGTACCTCCAAAATTCATATTATTGGAAATGGGATAAAGTGGCGGGAACTATGAGAAGTGAATAAGTCATAGGAACTCCACCTTCATGAACAGGATTTGTGTGCTTATGAAAAAGTCTCAAACGAGCTCCTCTGCCCCATTGTTTTTAACAAGGAAGCTATAAGAAGGCATCATCTTTTCCGGCTAAGAGGAAGCTCTCTCCAGATACCAAATCTACTGGAGGCTTCATCTTGAATTTCTCAGCCTCCACAACTATAAGCAATAAATTTATCTCATTTAAAATGGCCTGTTTTGGGTATTTTGTTATAACAGCATGAATAGATGAAAACACTCCTTCTACAGATAAGGACACTGTAAATCAGAGAAAAGTAGTAAGTTGAACAAGGTTGAAGTGCTAGAAAATCGTAATTCAAAAACAAGCATACCAAGTGCTAAAATACTCAATGTCATTAAGTTGAATAACAGCACAATTTTACAGAATTAAGAAAATTTCCAGCCAAATGACTAAAATAATCAGAAAATATTGTCAGATGCAGTGGTGACCACAAGAATCAAAACCATTATTTTCTATATTCCTTTTGGGCACTGAGAATGGGAATCCTTCTTGCTGTGTACACTAACATGACTGTGCTGTTTATCTGTCCTTGTTAACCTGTCTTTGCTATTTCTCTTTGTTAGCATGAATTTATTTCAAAAGATTCCTTCTTAGTAAAATATTTTGCTTAATGTAGGTACTTCCTTAAAGAGTTAGCTCTTCAATGGATAATATTGATACTTTATGCCCTAAATTCTTTGAATCCCACACTTAAAATTATTCACCTTGCTACTATATGCACCAGTGCTGGACTGTTTTATCATGATCCATACTCAATAGTAATCAACACCAACTTTGAAAACATTTTGACTTTACTTTCTCTATTCAAGACACTGCCAAACATTGTAAGGCTGTTTTCTACATTATAAAAATAGTAATCAACCCACTTAGGTTTCTCTTACAAAGGGGTTGTGTTCGTAATATTCAGGGAGTCAAATTTGTGACATAAAGTTAACATTGAAAAATACTGACATCCCACTCTCACCTCTAGCCAAGAGTGAATGGAGAAATCCAGATCGAGTGTACTAATACACAGCTTACAAAGGACTGCTCTTTCAAAAAATCTTAAACAGAAAAAGGACTCAATGTTCTGTTTTTTTTCCACTTTTTCCCTAAATTCAATAGTTCTTTTGCAATCAAAGTTGAAGGCAATGCTGTCAGATAGAAAGGGGTATATCAAGTTACTTGGAGGAGCAAGAGGCAACAGGCAGATGGAGGATGTCAGAGGACCACCTTATGCCACAGTAAAAATGATGAGTCTAATCACATAACAAGGGATGGCATTCTGTTTACTTTGGACTGGAATGCCTCTGTGGTACAGTGGGAGGAACAGATGCAGAAGTATTTTGTAAGAAAAAGGGAAAAAAACACATCATGATGTCTTTTTGCCCAATTGTTTCTGACTTTTAAACTCTATCCAAAGTTTATATATTTATTTTTTTAACTTTTATTTAATAAATATAAACTTCCAAAGTACAGCTTTTGGATTACAGTGGCTCCTCCCCACCACCACAACTTCCCTCCCACTTGCAACCCTTCCATCTCCCACTCCTTCTCCCCTTCCATTCACATCAAGATTCATTTTCAATTCTCTTTATATATAGAAGATCAGTTTAGCATATATTAAGTAAAGATTTCAACAGTTTGCACTCACACAGAACCACAAAATGTAAAGTACTGTTTGAGTACTAGTTATAGCATCAATTCACATTGTACAACACATTAAGGACAGAGATCCTACATGGGGAGTAAATGCACAGTGACTCCTGTTGTTGACTTAACAACTGACACTTTTATTTATGGTGTCAGTAATTACACTAGGCTCTTGTCATGAGTTGTCAAGGCTATGGAAGCCTTTTGAGTTTGCCAACTCTGACCTTAAAATTTATATATTTGTGAAGGTCAAATTCCATCTCAGATTTTAATTCTTGTCCATCACATGACACAAAATTAGGAATCAAGGAACAGTCTAGGAATGTAAAGAAGCACACTTGAATTCTGTCTATATGTGGGGCACTTCTGTGGGGAGGCCAATAAGATATTGTTGCATCTCTGTCACATACCACTCAGGTTCCTAAGCTCAGATGAGATTACATAACCTATTGAACTTACTTGATAGTTCTGTACCTGAAGCTTGTAGGGAATTAAAAATGCATTTGCTAAAACTCTCCACATGGATTATTTGAATTATTTTAACCACTCTAACCATTGTGTCTAACACATAGCAGTATTTTTCAATTCTATGCAGATTACAGATCATTGTGATTTGGTGGTACTCTGAAGATGCTGAGTATAGTGTTAGATGAGAAGTTATGAGGCTGATTTATTGAACAAATATTTAAAAGGAGTCACCACCAGCAAAGATTCACTATAGTACCTTTAAGCAATGCCAAATGTTGGACTGAAAAATCAAGAAGAATCATAAAATATGTAAGCAAGAACATTTTATGCAAGAGAAATAAGGGTACTACAGAAACATAACACAGTTTTCTTCCTGTTCGTAAGTTTTCTCATGTGCTATCACAGTGGTATTCTCTTCCCTGTGGTATTGCTTTCATCTCCTTTGACTGCTATCCAGCATCTAGAGATTTACAGGTATTTCTTTTTAACTCATGGTTCTACTCACACTATATTTACTTTATGTTTTTACATTTTACATAATTTTTATTATTTTAGAATTGTATTTTGCATTTTTGAAAGATTTTAACTGAAAGGAATGAGCAAATGATGACTATGAGGTTGATTCATTTTCTTCAGTTAGAAGACCTGCTTGGTCTGATGTCTGTACAATAGCAATGACGTCTTAACTAGATTCGATATCCCAGGCTTGCAACCCTGAAGTCCATCTTACAAAACTGCAAGAGTGATCACTTTATGCCTGCCTGGAAAGTCCTATGACATTTACAAATGATAATTTTTCATTTTTGCCAAAACTAGGGTCACAATGATATGCTTTTCCACTATCCTATGATCTTACATACAAGGACCTTTGCCTTCAATTTCATGCTCTACTCCTCCTGAATTTCCTCCAGCTCTTCACACATATGCAATTACCATTGCATATTTTAATTCCATTACTACCTCTTCCTAGAATGTTTTCACCATCCTCATTTCCTTATCTGACTCATCCATTCATTTTATACATACCACAGTATTCCCCGCGAAGGTGTTGCTGAATCCTCCAAATAGAATGACCATTCCTTACTTCATGACTTTTCTGCACCATGTCCACACAACTAGAACAGTACATTCTGACAGCCTTTCATGAGAAAATAAAGATAGGAAGGAGGGAAGGCAGGCAGGCAAGAAGTGTCGTTCCCTTTGTTAGAATCTATGCTGACTCCATTTCTTATTTGACCATTGACTCTTTCTCACCATGACATTGGGCATGTAGTAGAAACTTATTAAATATATGAAAGACTTCCATCTTCTGCCATCTAATATTGTTATGTTCTAATTATTACGTAATCCAAAAAGGATATGATCCTCTCTTTACTCCTTGTGATAACTTTTACCCAAGGAATATTTATTAAACAATTGCCATGTGTATAATCTTTATACTGTGCTCTAACACCAATAAAGGTGACTGTTGCACAGTTTGCATCCTCACAAAGCTCTTCTTTAAATTATATTTTAAAATTTTCATACACTTAGAAAAATTTACTCTCTTTATATGCAGTTTTAGGTTTTGACAAATGAATAGTCATGTGACCCAAGATGCAGAATAGCTGAATCATCACCTTCCCTCAAAAAAACTTCCTCATGCTGCAACTTTGCTGACAAACCCTCCCTCTGCCCTCAAGCTTGGCTATCACTGACATGTCTTTCATCTCTATGGTTTTAGCATAGCACACTTAGCATCACACATCTGGGAATGAATGTATCGTTGCATGTATCAACAGCTCAACATTCTTTTCAATTAGTATTCTATTGAATGGATGCACCACGTATTTATCTATTCATTTGTTGAAAGACATTTGGGTGCTTTCCAGTTTTTAGCAATTACAAAGCTGCTATGAACATTTATGTATAGATTTCTATAAGGACATATATTTTAAACACTCTTGAGTAATAACTTTGTGTACAATTGATGGATCATATGACAAGTCTAGATTTGATTTTATAAGAAACTGCAGAACTACTTTCCAAACTAATTGTGCCATTTTACATTTCCATGAGTAATATATGGAAATTCTAGATGCCCTGCATATTTATTTGAATGCTTTAGATTTAAAATATTACCCATTCCAGTAGGTATATAGTGTTTTATTATGGTTTTAATTTGCATTTTCCTAATGATTAATGATGATGAGCATGTTTTCATGTGCTGCTTATTTCTTATTTATATGTATCCTTCAGTGAAGTATCTGTTCAAAACTGTTGCCCATTTTAATCAATTGTTTTCTTATTTTGGGGTTTTCAGCATTTTTTATCTACTTTGTTTGTTGATATAGATTTTGCAAATATCTTCTCCCAATCTCTGACTTTGGTCTTTTCATTTTCTTAAGTATTTTTTTCCACAGACTAAGCATTTTAAATTTTATGAAACCCAATTTGTCACTGTTTTCTCTTATGCCTCATGCCTTTGGTGTTGCCTCAAGGAGCTTTTAATACAACATCATGTTTAAAGCTTTGCCTGAATATCCACAGAATATGCTAAGAGGTCTGTGAGTAATGGAAAGTACTGTCAGAGTTCAGGGGAGGGAGAAAGAACTTGGAAGTAGATAGAATTGCAATGTTGCTTAACAGCTGCTGCTGACTCCAGAATTTTCTATATATTGAGACATATTGTTAATGTTTCAAGATTTGGCTTAAGCACACAAAGTTTAAGCACTGTCTTTATCTGTGGCCAGTGAGCCCTAAACCAAATCATTAACAATAAAAATAAATAAATAAAATAAAGCTAGAAATGCTCCTAAGCTTTCAAGCTCTGACTGGCACCTCCTCTTTTTGTCCTAGTGCCAGCTGTTTATTACTTTATTTGATAGGAGCTCCTTTAAAATTGTGATGAACCCTTTTGGGTTTTATACCTTTTCCTCCTGATTTTTGGGAAACAAATTTGTGTTTGACTTTTTGTTGTTATCCTCTGTTCCATATAGAAATCTTCACTTACGCGTATCCTGAAGCTTTTTTGAGGAACTGATGGCTTACCTGATAAAAACAATAAAAACACCTTTTACTATTTACCTTTAAAATAGCACCATGAGTGCTTGAAGATCTCAGTGTTTGCATGTTTCAGGATTCAGCATCTAGCAGCTACTCAACAAACAAATGTCTGATGAGGGAAAGAATAAGTGATTGAACTCCTGACACAAATCAGAAAAGAGCTGAGCAGAGTTGTTCATCCTATATCTTCACATATCTAGTCATATCAGTAAATGTATACACCAAAAGTACTACATATAATTTTGATTTTTAAAGAATCATCTTTCTCTCTGATGCTGGAAGGGAAAAAATGTAAAAACAATGACAAAAACTTTATTACAAGTGATTCCTTGTTTATTAGCCATTCCCATAAGGCTATCAAGAACTCTACACAGGGAAAACAAAAAGAAGGCTGTAGCTTCATTGCCTCAGTGTCCCTCTTTAATGAGGTGAATGATGCCAGGAGGGGGGAGGTGTGTAGTGAAGCCAGTCCTTGCCTCGTGATAGCGAATGTATGCTCACATTGTGTGGACACAGAACCACCTGCTCCTTTGCCACAGCCTTCCAGCAGTGCTCATAACTAGTGTATGCTCTGGCTGAATGACCTGGCTTCATTCACAACTAAATCAGCACTAAAACCGTCTGAATGATAGATAGCAGCTTATCAATAATTAAAGAAAAAGGCTCAGAGATGTCCCATTATCTGAATAATTAATGTTCCACTTGGGTTTTGTAATTCCTTAATAAAACTGACTGATTGATTTGCTTAATTAATTCCCCCTTTGACAGGCTTATTGCTTTCTTTGGAGACAGGGATGGGCAAAAAGAAAAAAATAATTCAAGCCTTGAGAAAAGATTTAAAATCTTCATAAACTTTAACCCCCTTAGAGCATTGTGGAAACCAGTTCTCTAGCAAACATTTCCCATAATCTGTGCTTTGCCATAAAATACCCCCACCTTCCTATCCACAGACACATGTCACCTGGGTGTCTTTGGCATGGCAACTGATTAAACATTATGCCACACTGTAAGGGCCTCATCCACATCTGTAGCAATAAACTCAGCTCAACCTTAAACACTTTTGAATAAATCGATCTGAATGAATGTTTAAAGCTGATTTCCATTTAAAGCAATGAGCTCTGTGTAAGGCAGTGGCAGTTACCTCAGTGCTGAGCAAAAGTTGGTGGCTTTGTGTACATGAAGCATCCCTCTGGCTTTGCATGCACCTGCTCTGACTGAGAACAAACAGTGCCTGTCACTAGAATTTGGTCCAGTCCCAACTCAGTTGCCATCTTTCCTATGATGACTGGGATCAACCAGAGAGGGATAGAACTGCTATACATTTTTTTTAAATGGACAGAGACAGGACTTAAAGGGTGGAGGTTAGATGCAGAGAGATTACAGTACTAATGAAAAAGAATGCTGAGTTAATAAGTGAATATGAAGAAGCGCCTGGCAGATAAGAGAATAAAGGTATTTTCTTCTTAAATCTGGAGTTCTTAGACAACTTACAATTTGAAATATAATAGAGTCATTTACAGAAAAAGTTACTAAGAGACTTAACAAATAGAAGATAAACTATTCAACTGGAAGACAAATACAAGTATTACTAGCAAATAATCTAATAACAAGCCCATGATTTTTGTCAAGTAAATAACCAGGATAAACAATAATATGTTCAGTGTTCGATTCCATTTCAGTCACCTGTAATCCCATCATGTTGATTCCTGTAAACTTCTCAAGTACTGTAAGACTTTGTGGGGAATGCTGGTGATGAATGATGGTCTATTTATAACCAAAGATTTTCATGCAGAAACTCTGAAGAATGGCTGTGGAGTAGTAGGAACAGGTCCCATTCCTTCACATTTTCATGAAAAGGCATAGGCACATTACTAAGTGAAATATCTCTCCTGAGATGCTAAGTGTCCAATGCCACAGTGCAAGCAGATCCACTGGCTAGCTTGAGGATACTAGGATCAGAGCTGATCCTAAGGTGATGTAAAGCCACACCTCACGATTGTGACTTTTGTCATGGCAAAAACTATGGGTTTTCTCATCTCATGAATGAATAACTCAGAGGTTGAGACTACCTGACTAAGCACTCTGAGTGCAGATTTAGGAGTTTTGTTACATGTCGTCTCTGAAAATCTTCATAGCAGCTCTGCAAGATAGACATAGTTGCATTGTACAAGTCAGAATCAGAGATTACAAAGGACTGCAAAGAAGTAAAGGTCAAAATTGGTGCTAGATCTAGTTCTTGTTTTTACCCCATTTGTTTATTTTGTTTTATTTTAAAGATTTATTTATTTTGAAAGTCAGTAATAGAAAGAAAGGGAGAGAAAGAGAGAGAGAGAGGGAGAAAGAGAGAGAGAGAGAGAGGGAGAGAGAGAGAGAAAGAGAGAGAGAGAGAGAGAGAGAGAGAGAGAGAGAGAGAGAGAGAGAGAGAAAATCTTCTGTATGCTGATTCACTCCCCAGATGTCCACAATGGTCAGTTCTGGGCCAGGCCAAAATCAGGAGCCAGGAGCTTCTTCTGGTTCTTCTATATGGATACCAATAGCCCAAACACTTGAGCCATTCTCTTCTTATTTTCCCATTCCATTATCATGGAGCTGGAATGAAAGTGGAGTAGCCAGGACATGAACCAGTGCCCATATAGGATGGGTGATGGCCATATCTGCTATTCCATAATACTGGTCCCTATTTGTTTATTTTAATCACTTTGGTTTGAACAAATTCTTTACTCCTTCACCTAAGTTATCTCTGTTCTTCTAGGACTTTCTCCTCCATGAAGACATCATTCATTCCACCAATCTATATCAATTCACCTTTTCCAAATTGCTTTCAACCTTGTCAGACATCTCCAGTTTAGAATTAGCTCCTTTCTTCCTGAGATTCATTTCTATATTTATTTCTATTATGGTAATAGTAAAGGTAAACACCTTTGCTATTATGATTTTTATTAATGTAATACAAAATTCAGTATATTCTTGGTTATATTGGTATCTTTTTTAAAAGATTTATTTGTTTACAGAGAGAGGAGAGACAGAGAGACAGAAAGAGGACTTCCACCAAATGGTTCACTCCCCAGATTGCCATTACAATCTGTGATGGGTCAGGTCAAAGCCAAGAGCTTCATTTGAGTCTTCCACATAGGTTTCAGGGACTCAAATACTTGCATCATCTTCCACTGATGTTCCCAGGCCATTAGAAGGGAGCTGGATCAGAAGTAAAGCAGTTAACTAACTAGCTCTAGTTAGTGGGACATTAACTAGCATTCATATGGGATACTGGTATAGCAAGCAGCAGGTTTATACACTGCAACAATGGCAGCCCCCACAAGGATAACACAACATATTTTAGGCAATCAGTCAGTTGATAAGCAGCTTTAAGTATTTCTGTTGTAAAAGTTAAAATTAGAAGTGGGAATTATTGTGCAGTAACTTAAGTTGCCTCTTAGGAAATCCATATCTCATATTGCAGTGCCTGGTTAGAATCTTGTCTCTGCTTCTGATACAACTTCCTGCTAATGAGCATCTGGGAGGCAGCCAATGATGGCCCAAGTACTTGCATCCCTGCCAACCATGTGGGAAACCCAGATAGACTTCCCAGCTCTTGGCTTTGGCCTCACTGGACCTGGCTTTTGTGGGCTTTTTTAAAAAATTTATTTGACAGGTAGAGTTATAGATAGAGAGAGATAGAGAGAGACAGAGAGAAATGTCTTTCTTCCATTGGTTCACTCCCCAAATGGCCGCTATGGCCGTCAATAAGCTGATCTGAAGCCAGGAGCCAGGTGCTTCTTCCTGGTCTCCCATGCAGGTGCAGGGGCCCAAGCATCCAGGCCACAGCAGAGAGCTGGACTGGAAGAGGAGCAATGAGGACTAGAACCCGGCACCCATATGGGGTGCTGGCGCCACAGGCGGAGGATTAACCAAGTGAGCCACGGTGCCAGTCTCTTTTGTGGGCTTTCATGGCTGACTTTGTGGTACAGTGGGTTAAGTTGCCACCTACAATATAGGAGTCTTATATGGGCAACAGATCAAGTCCTCGATGTTCAGCTTCAGATCTATCTCCCTGCAATGTACACTCCCAACTAATGTACCTGGGAGAGAAGAGGAAGATGGCCCAAGTACTTGGGCTCCTGCACCCATGAGGAGATGTAGATGGAGTGTTGGGCTCCTGGCTTTGGTCTGGCATTTTGGGGAGAGAGATGATCTCTATCTCTGTCTTTTTCTCTCTTTGTGTAAAGGTGCCTTTTAAAAAAACAAATAAATCTTCAGAATGAAGACTTATGAGAGCTTTTGGAAGAATTAATTTCCAAATTCTTGTGTAAATGGTTACACTCACATACTATTCTACAATCATTTATGTATAGTTCCCCATAGTGCATGCCAATCCTGTGTTCCTGTTCCTCCTTCTTATGAATATCTGAAAGAAAACTGAATTACTTAGATGATTAACTATTCTGTGCTAAGTGGTTCACTTAAGGCTGGCTACAGGCCCAACTATAACAGAGGATCTGATTACAAGACAATAGCATATACCATCACATCGCCATGCTAATTTGCTTTAATCTCAGATGAGCATGCAACTGCAAAGTTTTTTTCTCTCCTGAATTTTACTGAATTTTGATTATTTTATTACTTATGGGAAACTTCACAAAGCTCTATGAAAATAAGAGACAAGATATTCTTAGCTGTACAATTGCAGTTACTGGGTGGTCTCCCTGCCTCTGCTTTCTGCCTATGATAGTTCAGAATTTTATTTTTTAAGTCTGAAGCTAATCAAGTCTTCTTCATGCTTAAACACATTTGATGGCATCCAATACCTAAATTATAATGTTCAACTTCTTCAATATAAGTTATCATTTCCTATTACTCTACTTAGTTCCTACAGGCCTTGGCCAGTTGTTCTTGAAAAGGACTGCTGTTAGCATATTGGCCAGCATATTCTTATTTCTGAAAGACTGTCCAGCACATTGCAGGATGTGATGTTAACATCTTACAGTATCTAGTAACATGAATGTAATTCATCACAGGGAAAACCTAAAGCACTGCTCACATTCCCAAAGACCGCCACATGTGTATTGCCGACCAAGCTTAGGAACCTTAAAACTCTACTCTTCTTTTTTGGAATATACTGGTACATCCATAAATGACTGACCTAGAGTTCAGAGAACAATGCAGAACAAAAATTACCACTCAGTAAACTTTTATTTAAATGAGTTAAATTAATTCAGCAGGAATTGATTCATAGATGTATCTTGACAGCTTGCTATATATTGAATTGTTATTGCAAAGACCAGTATCAGGGTCAGCATTGTGACATAATGGGAGAGGTTGCCACTTGCTGTGCCAGCATCCCATATCAGAGTGCCAGTTTGAGTCCTGGCTATTCTTCTTCTAGTTAACCTTACTGGTAATGCACCTGAGAGGGTAGAAGGAGATGGCCCAAGTGCTAGGATGTGGGAAACCAGCATGAGATTCCTGGTTCCTTGCTTAGCCTAACCCAGACCTGGCTGTTGTAGTCATTTGGGAGAGTGAATTAGCAGAAAGATCTTTCTCTTTCTTTTCTCTTTCTCTTTTCCTCTTCCTCTTTCTTTCTCTCTCTGCCTTTCAAATAAATAAGTACATAAAAAATTCTTTTTTTTTCCAAAGCCAAAATGTTATCACATCTTATTCCTAATGACAAGTTACTTAAATTCTTCATAGGAGGAAAAATCACCATATGCAAAGTAAATTTTACAAAGGAATATTAAGCCAGGACAATAATTTTAAAAACATGCAATTTTGTATAGGATTAAATATTAAGCTAAATAGATGAGTTTCTAAAAAGCTGTTTGAAGTTCAAGATGATTATAAAATATTTTAAGCCTAGTGTCTTCAAATATGCTTTTATCAAATAAAAATATGAGTCAATCTTCAAATACTTAAAAGCTAGGTATACAATTCTTATTAATAATATTTTATCATGTATGACTTACCAAAGTTTCCATCAAGGCTGAAAACAGTCAGGAATTTCCTTTCACAAGTTTAAAGGAATTATTTATTTTTTTATTTTTTTTTAAATTGTAGCAAGCTAAAATATAAAATTTACCATCCCAAGCATTTTAAGTGTCTAATACCATAGTATCAAATGCATTCGCAACTTTGTGTAACCATTATTACCATCCATCTCAATAATTCTTATCATCTTTTAAAACTGAAATTCTATATTCATTAAACAGTAGCTCTACATTCTCTTCTCTGCCTTCAGTTCCTGGCAATCACCATTCTACTTTTCTGTCTTTATGATTTTGATTGTTCTAAGTACTTCACAGAAGTGGAACCAAATACTATTTGTCATTTGGCAACTGACTTATTTTAGTTAGCACAATGTCTTCAAAGTTCATCCATAATGTAGCCTGGGTTAGGATACATATGTATTTGAAAATAAGGAGAAAGAGAGAGATGGAAACAAAGATCGAGAGAGAGAGAGAGAGAGAGAGAGAGAGATCCCATCTGCTGGCCTGCACTCCAAATGCCTGCTATAGGTCAGGGTCTGGGAACTGAAGCTTCAAGCCTAATTTTGATCTCCCAGATGAATGGCCAGAATCTAATCAATTGAGCCACTACTGTTGCATCCCAGGATCAGCATTCGTTCCTTTTTAGGCTGAATAATATGGGATATTTATGTAAACTTGAGTATCGAAGCATTCTTTTTTCAAATAACTTCATTCAGTGCTTCAGAACCATGTCATTAATAGCTGTTTATCAAACTGTGACTAGGGCCATCTGAGCATTTGTTTTTGCTCTTCTTAGAAGTATATAAACCCTAATACCTACATTTAATATTTTTATCTCTAAAATTATAAGGGAATGTCTGATTCCATGAACAAACTCAAACTAGTTTATAGGGAATGGCCCATAAAGAAATTTTAAATGTGATTTTAGTTATTCAGAGGATTGAACTCCATCCTGGCTGGAAGGTGTAAACCAACTAAGCAATCTCTCTGATGAAAATTCTTTTTGAAAATCTTGGAAAAGCTAATATACCAGCATCTCTCAAAGAGACCTTTCACTAAAGTGGCTAAAGACTAAAAATCTGCAGCAAGCTCAATCAGCTAGGCTGTGAAGCAGTTTCATGGAAAACTTACAATGTTCCAAATCTCATTTTTTTCAGACTTCAGAAAGAACTAAATTGCATAGGGCAGAACTTTTCCCAGGATTAAAAATTAACTTAGATGTCAAAATAAAGCCTTAGAATTTAATTTATCATAAAAGCTATATTCTCGAATAGAATCTAATGGACCAAAACAGATAAAGCAATTAAATGGGAAATGCTATGAATTAATCTTATTTAAAGAGGCAGTCAAGATGGAATTCATATTTTTAAAGATACAATAACCGGGGGAAAAAAGCTTCCTCATCAGAGCTAGTGATGCCATAATTTAAAATAATAAAGCACTGTAAGTAGTTAATTTATTCATTTTCTGCAAGTGCTATTTGTTAATTTTGACATTCCTCTCAATTTTGATTGCTGAATACTCTCCTCTCTTTGGGGACTTTACATTTTTTCTGTTATTGGCTAAATTTTGGTGGTTATTGTGTATATGCTAAGTAAAAGAGTACCGAAGCTCTGAAAACAGAAAAAAAAAGCTAAAACGTAGTTCTTCTAGAGTATTATACTGAATGATGCCACTATGATTATGTGTTTTTCTGTAAATTTGTAAGAATGTGAAGCAATAATCTGATAGTGAAAACAGTTCTTAGAAGATTCTGTAGCATCCTAATTGTCACTACTATTATTATTGACTAATAGACTGCTGTTTTGAAGTTTGTTTTTAGATTTCATTTACTGTTGCTTTTGTGGCCAGATTGCCTTGTGGTTATCAGCATGGCTTATAAGGCAGACTGCCTAGACTCTCCTTCCTATTCTGTCATTTCCTAGCTCTGAGATCTTTCTCAAATCTACTCTTTCTCTACCTCCATTTCTTCATGTAAAATGGAGGTAATGTTAGTATGTGCTTCATAGAGATTTTTATGCTTATTAATATTTTACAAGAAAAAAGGTTAGAATATTTACTAGTAAACATTGATAAACATTACATATTATACTGTTGTGTAATTTTTATTTGACATGACCCTAAATATGTGCATTAAAATTTACACAGGCTATTTGCATGTTTTATAATTTCCTTCATTTTTTTTTTTTTTTTTTTTACAGGCAGAGTGGACAGTGAGAGAGAGAGACAGAGAGAAAGGTCTTCCTTTTGCCGTTGGTTCACCCTCCAATGGCCGCCGCGGCCGGCGCTCGTCCGATGGCAGGAGCCAGGAGCCAGGTGCTTTTCCTGGTCTCCCCATGGGGTGCAGGGCCCAAGCACCTGGGCCATCCTCCACTGCACTCCTGGGCCACAGCAGAGGGCTGGCCTGGAAGAGGGGCAACCGGGACAGAATCCGGTGCCTCGACCAGGACTAGAACCCGGTGTGCCGGCGCCGCAAGGCGGAGGATTAGCCTGTTGAGCCACGGCGCCGGCCTCCTTCATTTTTATAGTAACTGAAAACAAACTAACAAAAATAACAAGAAAAACAAGGTGTTACTCAGAAGATCTTAACTTTTAAAAATTCCCTATTGAAAAATATAATAAATTCTAATGTTTATGAAATCCCAAGGCAAATAGTATGATTTAAAATAAATCAAACAGTGAGATAAATTGTTTTTCTCTTCCCGTCTGCACAGGTCAGAAACTGAAGTTGAAATCAGAAAAGACCCCCTAAAATTTACTCTGAAATGTGGCCCCTTAAAGTTCCCTAAAAATGCTCTCCTGGGTGCCACATGCGCTACTGGAATTTGGGGTGCCTTACGATTTCACCACGGGCTTATTACTAAATCCCCGATATCAATAAGCCCGAGAGGGTTCTTGCCTAATATTTAGAGAAGAATTCTAAATACCGGCACAGATAAACGAGGCAGCATGGTATGTTTTAAGCTTTTATTTAGTAAGAAAGGTGCATAAGAGAGTATTTAGGAGAGAGAAGTGAATGGGGGTTCATACCGAGCACCAGGAACCAGGCACGTGGATGAGCATCTAGGCCAGGAAGCCTAGAGCACGTGGCCCGAAGGCCCTGTGCCCTGGAGGCGCAGGGCTACAGCAAGCCCTGTTCTTGTCAGAGGCCAGGGAAGAAGAGCAGGGGCCGGGCACACTGTGCCCTAGGCTTTTAACCCACTCCAAAGGGGAGTGGTTAATTAACCTGATTGGCTGGTGGGCACCCCGGTGTGGCCAGGTAGGGGAATGAGGCCACACAGGGGCGTGGCAAAGGCATCAGGTAGGGGCATGAGGTCACACGGGGGCGTGGTCTTCCAGTTCACAAATCTGACCAATTTTAACCTGTATGCCTGCCTACTTCAAAGTGAACTCTTCTACCTACTTCATCCCCACAAGAAGCTATAGCTATGAAATCTCAAGTTCTGGCCATTGTTAGTCATTCTCCCTTTTCCTTGTTTTCCATTGTCTCTCTGCCTCCAGAATATGTTCACATTGTCAGCAGATTTGTCTTTCTAAAATGCGACTGCCATAGTGGGGCCTGCACTGCTCAAATAGTGTCTGGTCTTCTGACATTCCAAAACATCTACAGGCTGCCTGAGTCACTGCTACTCTGTTCAGTGTCAATTCATTTCCTCCAATAAACTTAGTATTTTGCTGATCATCTCCAGTCACACGAAACACAGATCCCACCCTGCTGAGGATGTTTCTATTCCTTGGACTTTCTGCTTCCTTCCACATTCATCCATTCCTACCCACCTTTCTGGTTGGGATGCAAATACAACAGTTTACAAGTTAATGAAACATTCTTTGTGTTTTGATTTGTTCAGTTTTCTGACACACATTTGCTGACTTATTTTTTGCTGTCACTCGTGACTCAGTTTGTTGGGGGTCATTTTTATTAATTCAGACCTTCCTATATCTTACTTCTTGATGTCCCTTTTCACATTATGTATATATGTCTTATTATAATGTAGTTCTCTTTCACAACAAAACATTTTATTTATTTAAATGAACACTGCCAAATTTTTGCTATCAACATACATTGCCTTAATACTTACTCGTTGGAGTCATATTAAGTTAATTGAATTCCAAAGTTAACACTATGGATAAATAGCAAGATAGCTAAAATCAAATTTGTTTATATAACAAGTTTGTCTTTTTAATCAGTTTTGTTTTTGCTATAAGGTCTAGAATAGTATTGACAATGTTGAACTGAAAAAGTACTTTGATTATGATAACATGAACCTCATTTTCCTCAGAAAATAGGTAGAAATATAGGATAATCTATGAAAGATAAAGAAGCATTAGCCGGCCGGCACCATGGCTCAATAGGCTAATCCTCCGCCTGCGGTGCCAGAACACCGGGTTCTAGTCCTGGTCAGGGCACCAGAATCTGTCCCGCTTGCCGTTCTTCCAGTCCAGCTCTCTGCTGTGGCCCGGGAGTGCAGTGAAGGATGACCCAAGTGCTTGGGCCCCACACCCCGTGGGAGACCAGGATAAGCACCTAGCTCCTGCCTTCGGATCAGTGCAGTGTGCTGGCCGCAGCCCGCTGGCTGCAGTTCGCCGGCCGTGGCAGCCATTGGAGGGTGAACCAACGACACTCTCACTGTCCACTCTGCCTGTCAAAAAAATTAAAAATAAATAAATAAATAAAAGAAGCATTAGCCAGTCATGAAGAGATATTTTTGAGGTACCTAAGTCAAAAACATAATTACTTTATATATATATATATATATATATATATATTGACAGGCAGAGTGGACAGTGAAAGAGAGAGACAGAGAGAAAGGTCTTCCTTTGCCGTTGGTTCACCCTCCAATGGCTGCCACGGCCGGCGCGCAGCGGCCGGTGCACCACGCTGATCCAATGTCAGGAGCCAGGTGCTTCTCCTGGTCTCCCATGGGGTACAAGGCCCAAGCACTTGGGGCCATCCTCTACTGCACTCCTTGGCCACAGCAGAGAACTGGCCTGGAAGAGGGGCAACCAGGACAGAATCCGGTGCCCCGACCGGGACTAGAACCCAGTGTGCCGGCGCCGCAAGGCGGAGGATTAGCCTATTGAGCAGAGGCACCCGCCAAAAACATAATTACTTTAGCTCATAGTTATAAAAGAAAATATTGGAAGTAACTGGAATGGTGAATGCTACTGAGAACAAATGATAGATGTTTAACTGAAAAAGAAATAGGTACTATAAAGTTGTTGGGTAGATTTGTTGGACAGATAATGTATTCTGAATATACTTGTTTGAGTTGAGTCATAGAAGACTCATTTCTGGATTAATAGGATAATAATGAAAAAGAAATCTTCTTGGAAGGAAAATAATTAACTTAAACTCATAGAATGAATACAGTTTGGTTATCAACAATTAGATAATATTAAAATAAGGAAGTAGAGCTAAACATATGAAAGCTTGATTAAATTATGCAGAAACATATTTTATGGGTAGCAGCATTACAGAATCTCATTTAATTTGTAATATAATTGTATTCTTAGTTATAAAAATTTTTCTGTTGGTTTTCATGTGTTTGAGGAAAACACTCTGTTCAAAGTAGACATTTGAAGTGTGTTGGGGTGTGAAGAAGTATTATTCCACTAGTATAGAAAAGTGAGGTAGAAGTATGATTAACATTGTTAAGTGAGTACATTTAAGGGAGGGAGATGGACAGAGCAAACAACTATGATTTTTTTTTTTTGCATCAGAATTTATAGGACTTAATGCAGATGGGTGTTTCCTAAGTATTTCTGCACTAAATACAACTTGAACAAACAAACAAAAATAAAGAGATAGAAATAATCAAATGAGACCTATAAAATCTGTAAGTCAGTTTTTTTTAAGAATGAGATTTTTGTTGCAATAAAATATACATGATTTTAAATTAATCATTTAACCAGTTTAAAAACACATTTCAAAGGCATTTGGAACATTTATGATAAGTATTATTTTAAGATCTTTTTCATAATCCTAAAAAGAAACTCTATTTCTGTTAAGCAATAACTCCTCATTTCCCATTCTCCTGGCCCCTAGAAATATTTTATTCTAATTTCTGTCCATATGAATTACACTATCCTAGGTACCTCATATAAGTGGAATAATACAATATATATACTTTTGTTTCTGTCTTATTTCACATAGCATGTTTTCAACATTCACCCATTTTGTATCATGTATCAGAATTGTATTCATTTTTAAGGCTGAAAAATATTCAACTAAATATATATACATTTTATTATCTACATACATATCTAATTTTGTTTACTCTTATAGCGAAGGGCACGAGGGTTCTTCCACCTTTTAGCTATTATGTATAATATAGCTTTGAACATGGGTATATAAATATCTGTCACAGCCCCTGATTTCAAATCCTTCAGATTTATAGTCAGAAAGCAATTTCTGGATAATACGTTAATTCTGTGTTTAACTTTTAGGGAGACCTCAAAACTCTTTTCCTCAATGGTTGCACCATTTTATATAGCTATCAAACAGTATACAAACATTGTTTCTCCACAATTTAGCAGATGCTAGTTATTTTTTATTTTTTTAAAATGCACCTAACAGATGTGAAGTAGAAAAATTATAATATTACTAAATATTAATATGGAAAGAAGTTCAAAGACATTCTTTAGTGAAAAAGCCAAAAAACTGTTTTGTAAAAATTCAGGCAGAATGCTCAGATGATATCTAAAATCTTCCTTATTTTGAACTATTTCTGTCTCCAAATTAGCACTAGACAAGCATTTTCATTAAGAATGAGGATACAACCAAATATTTAAACTACCATTTGGAATGCCCTCATCCCTCATTAGAAAGCCAGTTCAAGTCCATGTTCCTCTGTTTCCAATCCAGCTTGCTGCTAATGCAACAGGCAGTTCATGAATCATGGCCCAAGTACATGGGTTCCTGCCACCCCTGTTGGAGATCCAAATGAAGTTCCTGGCTTCTGATTTTGACCTGGCTCAGTGCCAGCTGTTGTAGGCATTTAGCAGAGTGAGCGGCAGATAGTAGATATCTCACTCTGTCTCTCTGTCACTCTGCTTTTCAAATAAATAAGTACACTTTTGAAAAGCTCAGAATAAAATTATTTTTAAAAATGTATATCTTTACCAGGCCTCACATGTTCTGTGATTTAAATTAGCAGTTAAACCATTTTTCTGTTTTTCCACATAGAAGGTTTTGCATTTCCATCAGTGGCTTTTGTTCACCATGATGATGATTATCACAAAAAGGAGTGTCCCATTGAGTGGGAGCACCAAATTGATACAGTGAAGGCGTAGAAGAGGAAAGGCAAGACACAGAGAGTATGTACAATTTCAGAGAGTGTATACCAAGATGATGAGTGTACCCTCTCATCTATACCAGAGCATCCTCTCTTATAGGTATATTTGACAAGCCACCATTTCTGTGATCAATTACATAACCAATTAATCTCCTTGATCTTTATCATAAATGCATACCATGTATCTCTTTTTTTGGAGAGAATTCAAAAGAAGAGTGCTATCTGCACATTGATAGAAGTAATAGATGTGGACACAAACAAAATTGAGCAGCATAATATGACAACATATAATTAGGTGTTAGAATAATATAGTACAAACTAGAAGTGTTTCAGGAATTAGGATGAAAGAAAGATTAATAAAGATATGCATAATTCTTCAAAACAGAGATGAGAATTGAGAAGACCTTGAAATACAGGAAAGATTTATTTAAGTGGAGGAGGAAAAGGTGAGCATTCTGGTAATGTTGAGAAACTGAGCAGACATTGAAATGGTAATGTGTGAAGGTAGTACTTGCAGAGCTGTTAGATGATAAATTTGATAGACTTGAAACAGATATAGTAGGTAACTGAAGGAAATGTGCAACAAGAAGTCAGTTTATAAGAGTTCTTGGTTATTTAAAATTATATGGCAGCAAATAGAATGTTAGGATGGGACGTAATTAGGTGTGATACACCTCCAGCTTGCCTAAGATAGTGCTATATATTTTTTTATTTGACAGATAGAGCTGGCAGTGTGAGAGAGAGAGAGATAGAGAGAAAAGTCTTTCTCCTGTTGATTCACCCCCAAAATGGCTGTTACTGCTGGAGCTTTGCCGATCTGAAGCCAGGATCCAGGTGCTTCCTCCTGATCTCCCATATTGGTGCAGAGGCCCAAGCACTTGGGCCATCCTCCACTGCCTTCCTGGGCCACAGCAGAGAGCTGGACTGGAAGAGGAGCAACCAGGACTAGAACCTGGCATCCATATGGGATGCCGGTGCCACAGGGGGAAGATTAACCTAGTAAGCCATGGCGCCGACCCAAAGATAGTGCTATATTAAAGAGTATACAACTGTCTTCTTTGTTCCCTGAAGCTTGGTTCAGTATTATCAGTTGCTATCTACTTGGAACTGACGATTTTCTGAAAAGAATACTACTCTGATACTATTCTCATATTCTTATATTTCTGGAACTATACTTTTTTTAACACTAGGAAAAGGCCTAAGAATGGAAATGGGAGTTTTCCAGCCTGAGAAGTTGATAGTCCAAGTTCTGAACACAGTGCTTTGTTTCATTCTCCTCTAGTATCATAAGACTGTTTTGAATGTGTACTACCATTAAGCTTTAAATTAAATCTTACAATCTAGTATCCAATAGTTAGTACAAGATGTATGAAATAATGTTCTGACTTTTCTCTTCATAAAAGAATAACCACTTTTAAACACAGACTTAGAGAAACTTTCCTAGAATTTTATAAAGATAATTTCTTCATCAAACAGGGGAATGGAAAAATTCAGTCCTAGGGAAGGGTGCTACTCATGACTGTAAGATTTGGATTACTTGATTTTTTTCCTTGAAGTCTCACTATTTGACAATAGTATCATAATTTGATGACTTGTATAATGAAATTTGGTTATAAAAATGCTCACTTCTTCGAGAGAAGAAAATATGTAATGAAGCCTTTCCCACACACAGATGTGCTCTCCTTTTTATTTCCAACTCCTCAGGTTTTTAAAAAGTAATTGAGAGTGAAAATGCACACCAATGATTCATTCACCTTAGCACCGAGAATTCCTAATACACAGCCCTGTCTATAGAAGGTGCCACTCCTTCCAAATTTGGATAAGCACTAGGCCTCATTTAAGAACGTGTGGACTGGGGCTGGCCTTGTGGCATAGTGGGTAAAGCAGTTGCCTGCGACATCACATCCCATATGGGCACAGGTTTGAAACCCTGCTGCCCCTCGTCTGATTCAGCTCCCTGCTAATGTGCTTGGGAAAGCAGTGGATTATGGCCCAAGTGTTTAGGTCCCTGACCCATGTTGGAAATCCAGAAGAAGCTCTTGCTTGACTCCTGTCTTTGGCCTGGACCAGCCCCGTGTTGACGCCATTTGGGGAGTAACTATTAGATGGAAGATTCTCTCTCTCTCTCTCTGTATGTGTGTGTGTGTGTGTGTGTGTGTGTCTTCCTCTCTCTGCATAGCTCTACTTTCAAATAAATAAATAAATAAATATTGATTTAAAAAAGAACTTGGGGACTGCAAGGAATCTCTAACATAAAAAACATACGAGTGGGTGTTTGGCATATGTTAAGTTGGATTGTGGGACACACATATCCCATATTGGAGTTTCAATCCCAGATCCACACCCAGTCCCAGCTTCCTGCTAATGTGTAACCTAAGAGGCAGCAAGTAAGGGTTCAAAAGGTTGGGTGTTCATGTAGGAAACCTAGATTGAGCTCCTTGTGCCCATCTTTGGCCAGGGTTGGTTGGCTGTTACAAGCATTTGGAGAGTGAGCCAGCCGAAGGGATACCTCTTTCTATGTATCTTTCTTTCTTTCTTAGTCCTTCTGCTTTTCAAATAAATAAAATTTTAAGAAGAAGTACTATTCAATATGCAGACGAGCAAATATACAAGTGTATTTATTATAACAGTTGTTGGTATTAGGTTCCCAGGCTTGCTTTGGAACCAAATCCATATCTGAATTTATAGAATTGCATATATGAGAGTATTTATATATAACAGAAAGTAAATTATATTTTAAAGAACAGTGAGATGCTCTGTGACTTTTTTTTTACCACTTAAAAAATACACTGCAGAACATGGCTGAATGAAGAGGCCCTGAACTTGCCCATGTCACAGAGAAGAACCAGAACCACAAAGGAAGAACTGTGTTTCCAGGGGAGCAACTGTGGGAAACTTCAGTAAAGAAGTGTAAGGGACTCCAAACAGTACAAAGACAGGAAAATTCAGCATAGCAAGAGGAACAAAGTGCACTGGAGTGTTCACCCTAGTTCCCTAGCCAGGGGCACTCCATCTTGCTGGGAAAAGGCTAGTGGAAAGTCCCATGTCACCCATCACACAGTAGACTGGCAGCCCTTACTACAGGAGAATCCCAAATTTCTCACCGGCTTTCAAGCCAGTCTAGAAAGCCGACTGTGGTCTGAATGACTGCTTTGTTCCAAAAAGGAACATGCATTACTCCTACCCAAAGTCCACACCAGAGTTGCCGCAGTACAGCTGCAGCTAAATGCTACTTTGTGTTAAGGGAAAACAAACAGCACACTGCCACCAGAAATCACAAGAGGCAGTCTCAGAGCACATCATAGGGCAGAGGTCAGGCACCTGTGCATCTGTAGATATAGGAATGCTGGACACAAGACCCAGAGCCATGCTTAATTGCTCTGTGCAATATAGGGAAGTTAACCTTTGCTTCTTGGGCTTATCACCAGCCTGAGGATGTGAACTTCTGCATATCCTAGCACAAGGTGTTGAATGGCAAAGGCATATGCCCCAGCATCACACTCACATGTCCTGTAATAACCGGAGGCAGTCCTTCCTGTGTTCTATGGCTCTGTGACTGTGGCAGAGGTGCTACAATTCCTGGAAAATCTTACACTTACCTGTGGGGCTTGGAAGACTCTCTCTGTAGTACTTTGCTTCAGGCTGGTAGTTGCTAGTCCACAATCCCCAGCACAACCTGCAGTCACTCCATAAAGAACAAGGATTTCACTGAACTGTGGTTCTGCAACTGTGGTAATGGGTTGCATAAGTCTCAAGGAAACCTGTGCTCCCTGGGAAATGCCTTATCTACATTCCTCTTCTCTAGGCCTGAAAATGCTTGTGTACATCCCTAATATAACCTATAGTCACCGTATATGACCAGGATAAGGTACCCTCCAAGTCCTGTAGCTCTTGGAAGGGAACTATTGGAGCTATATTCCACAGAGTGCCCCAAATTAACCCTTGGAGACCTCACTGCTTCCTGTAGTACTAGGTCTGCGACTATTTGTACTGTAGGTCCCAGGAATACCTTTACTCTCCCATTGGGTCTAGAGAAAGGTCTAGCTTCATCCCACCAATCCAGCCTTACATATGCTAGTGCAAAACTCCAACTTCTGTAGTTCTGAGGCTGGGACTGTTGGAGCTATATTCTACGTAGTCACCTGAGTATATACCATGGAAACTAGAGAGGATCCCATCTGCTTTCCACCATTCCAGATTGAAATTCTCTACTCTCCCTATTCTAGTTCCCAACTTCTTCCACTTTGTTTCCTTTATTTTTGTAGAAATGCCTGGAATAACCTTATTTTTCAAATTGTCTTTTCCCATTAGAATAGATGCTACTACAATAAAGCCTAGAGCTAACATCATTTCTTCCAAATATATAATTATCTTCTTCAGTTTCACTTATTGAATACTCTATCCTTTGTCTTCCTATTTGATATGCTAACTGTTCCAGTTACTAAATTTTCTTGGCTTGCTGAGGCTACATCTTAATTTATGCCTATTTTTTACCAGTAAGATACATATTTTGCAACAGAGCTCCACTTTTCAAGTTCTTGCACTTTTTAATATTATTTAATATTTGATGGGAAAGTCTTCCTTCATATTTATCACAAAATATTTTTGGAAAATTCCCATGCCTATGAATTTTAAATAAATTATAATAATTAATATAAGTAAAATAAATGTATAATAGATAAAAATTTATGTTAATTGCAAACTTTAAAAATAACTATAGGTGGAACTTAAAAATAAATATGGACTTTCTGAATTACAGAAGGAAAACAGCATGTGGGTAGTAACATAGTTTTTGAGAGGTTGAAGAAAGTTTATAGAAAAAATGGACGTTTTTGAAGCCTCCTCATATTTAGCAAAAGGTAGGAAGTCAAGAACTTTGCAAGAATTCATGATAAACATTAAGTATAAAATAAGATTGATACAAGTGAAAAATACCCATTTGGCCAATCTAGTTATTAGGAAGTTTATCTGATTTATTAGACTATAACATTCAAATTAGTTTTGAAAATTATATACCTAAACAAAGATTCATAAAGTACAAAAAGAAAAGTATACCACAAGGAAGGAATAAATGACAGAAGGAGAGATGAAGAGAAAAAGCAAAAGAGAAGGTAGAAAGAAAAGAATGTATGATGGGTTTAGAAGTGAACTCTGTGCAAATATTGGATATGTAACAAATTGGGAGAATCCCCCTGTGTGACAAAGGTCATCTTCATAAAAGGAAGAGTGCAATTTGGATGGGGTTATATTTCAACAATAAAATAAGTAAAATATCTAAAGAAAACTCTGTTACTTTGGGAAAATTTAGTCTTTAATATATTAAGGAAGCAAAATTATAAATTGATTTAAGAGATATTTGCTAAACTGGATATTTGTGGGTAGGATATAAAAATGAAGAAATCATCCAAATTTTATTCTAAGAAGCTACAGGCAGCATGTCAACTGACTAGAGCTATATTTCCCATGGGCTGGATAATCTGAAAAATATGACCTGGTACCTTTTGCTCAAGGGGTTCATCACTACAGCTTTCTCTATATTTACCTTAATTGGGATATATCAGAGCTTTAAAAACATACATTACCTTTAATCCAATAATTCCATTTATGGAAGTTGTCCTAAAACACAGGTCAAAGTAAATAACAAATGTTAATACAGAAAAACACATTAGGATAGAATGATTAAAACAATGTTATGAGAGTGGGCATTGTGGCAAATCCAGCTAAGCCACAGCTTAACTATTGGTACCCCATACTAGAGTGTGGATTTGAGTCTGAGCTATTCTGCTTCCAATCCAGCTCCCTGCTAATGCACCTTGGAAGCAGTACTAGAGTCCCTGCCACTCACATGGGAAACCCAGATGGGGTTGCTGGCCACTGACTTTGGCACGACTCAGAGCTGCTGTAATTTGGGAGTTAATTAGCAGGTTATTTCTCTCTCCCCCTCCCCCTCTCCCTCTCTCTCTTTCCCTGCCTTTCACAAAGTTAAATCTTTTAAAAACCCAACATCATATAGGCATGAAGATATAGTCGTTAAACTACCATCCTCTCCACTCTACAGTCTCCTAATTTCCTCTTTGTCCTACTCTAATTTGTCCCCTACCAGTGACTGGAAACATCATTGGAAGATAGTTTCTTATCCTGCAGTCCTTTCATTTAAAGATATGTGATCACTTTTAATGCACTTAGATAGTAATCTTAACTCTTTTATGCTTCAAAGTCTTAGACATCTTACTGTTCAGAGTCCTGCATTCCCCTGCCCTTCTGCCAAATGATGGGCTTGCCCCTGACTTTTTGGAGGCTTCAGTGCTTATCTCATTCACTTCTGCTCATCCTTAAAAAATCAGCCCAACCTTCACATCTTTTGAGTCTCTCCCTGTCTGGTCTATTCGAAGTAGATGCAATTGTCACCACTGCCTCTCATGCCCCATGCCCGTCTTTTATTTATTTACTTCCAAAAACATCCTGTATTCTTTTATTTGTTTTTTTATTCACTTGAACTTGTATGCCTGAGTGTTCTACTAGGTGTTAAGCTCTATACAGTCTAGGAATTTATAAAGAACTAACAAAGCCTTGGGCAAGGTAGGCTTCATTCTATCTTTTTAAAAATGTATTTATTTGAAGGGACACACTCACACACACACACACACACGCACAGAGAGAGAGAGAGAGAGAGAGAGAGAGAGAGGAGAGAGAGCTCCCTTCTGTTGGTTCACTCCTCAAATACTCATCACAGCCAGGACTGTGCAAGTCAAAGCCAAGAAATAGTAATTCAGTCTAAGTCTCCCATGTGAATGATGGGGACCTAACTACTTGAGCCATCATCTTCTGCTTCCCAGGTGTGCACTGGCTGGAGGCTGAACTCTGGAGCACATCTGAGGCTTGGACACAGCAATCAGATATAGGATGAACCCAAAGAGGCTACATCAAACACCTACCCCCAGACTTCCTTCTTAATTGCTTCTATTGATGAAGCTATAGGCAGCATGTCAACTGACTAGAGCTACATTTCCCATGGGCTGGATAATCTGAAAAATATGACCTGGTACCTTTTGCTCAAGGGGTTCATCACTACAGCTTTCTCTATATTTACCTTAATTGGGATATATCAGAACTTTAATAACATATATTACCTTTAATCCAATAATTCCATTTATGGAAGTTGTCCTAAGGAAATTCTATGATATAACCCAAATTTGCAAAATTTTTTACAACAACAAAATTACTGAGCAAAACAGAAAAAAAAAGCCAAAGAAAACTAGAGCTTACCTTCAAATTAGCAATTAAATGGATCAATATCTATAATCAAAGCTATTTTCCAACTCTCTCCTTCCACCATTATTGCACCATTTTGTCCGTCTTCTGACTGTGCTGAATTTTACTCTAACACTGTGCTCTTAGAAAACAACAGAGGTTAAGACAACCCCACCCTTTTCTGTTCTGGAAGAAGCTTAAAACACAGAACTACCTTACCCTGTGTGGCATAGATAAGATTCCTGGATGCCTCCTTTGTTTACGTTTGACAAGGACAGAAGCCTATCCTTTGAATTCTGAATCTTCCCAATAATGAGCATGTGAACTATTTTGTCCCTACTAATACAGTGAAAAAACTCAAACTTCCCTTGAGTTTCACCTTCCTACCAGATCCTCAAACACCCCACATTATACCCACTCCACACAGCACTCACAATCAATATCATGCATTACTCCACATTGCACTCACAAACCCATCAACCCCACTGCCACAGCACTCATACCTGGATCATGCCCCCTCCACACAGCACTCACACAACACACATCACACCCTTCACACACAGTATCACAATTTAGTCCACATTGCACTCACAAACCCATTATGCTCCGCTCCTCACAGCACTCACACCTGGGTCATACCCAGCTCCACATAGCACTCACACCCCACTCCACACATCGTTCACAGCCCATACATCACCACCCCACCCCACATCACATACACTGCACATGGCACTCATCTCCACATTACACCCCTTTCCAAAAAGCATTCACATACCCAAAAAATCCACTTCAAACAGCACTCACATGCCAAGTACACTTCACTCCACACAATATTAACATCCTATTCATGCCCCACTCCATATTGCATTCACATCCCCATCACACACCACTTCACACAGCATTCACACTCCAATAACACCCCATTACACATAACACTAACAACCTGATCACACCCCACTGCACCGAATATTCACACCTCAATCACACCTCATTCAAAAGAGTAGTTACACACCATCTCCCTCTCCACACTGCACTCACACACCCATCACACCTCATTATACCCAACATCTACACTCTGATCACACTCCACTTTACAACACATTCACATTCCTATCATACTATACTCCACACAATATTCACACCATGGTCACACCCTAACATCATGGCAATCACACCCCTACTACCATGGGCATACTTGGGAAGTCTGTGTGTTTTATTGGTGGAAATGTGTAGGATTAGTGGGACAACCAACAAATGCCTGATGTCTCACTTGTTCTTTGTATTCTCTTTCTCTGAGAAAAGTAAATGCTTACACTCTTGCCAGGGCAGGGTTACCACATAGCCTTGAGCAGTCCTGGGTGAGCCTCACTGCCTTTTGCCAGCAGCCCCGGCGCTATGGGTAACAGTGGACATCTCAGGAGGGCCCTCTTGGATGTGGGGGTCTTGTTTTCCGGCCCCTCTCCCTGGATTGAAAAATGCATCTCATGATGGAAGGGAGCCCATAAGGCCAAGCCCGTCTGAGCAGTGTGTGCAGGGAGGGTGTGGACTAGACCACATCTCTCAACCTGGTTTCTGTCCTGCTCTCTCTCAATGCTGGCTCCTCCAACTTCATGCCTTTTAAGGTCACACCTTTGTTGGAGGATTGGTATGGGGCTAAATTGAGGTGAGTGATGTAAAAGAGCCTGTCCTGGAGGGGCTCCTTTCTGACTCAGAAACTTGGTGACCTGCTCCTCTTTCTCCAGGATTTGGGACGAGAACTGTCACTGGGGTTGATGGACAGGGTCTCTGTTGCTGGTCTAAGTTCAATGCTTTCAACTGTGATTTCTTGGCACTGGAAGACTCCATGGCTTGGTCTAACAACTCTTAAGATTTATTTTCACATTTAATTACTACCAAATTCTTTCTTATAACAAGCCAGCACTAGGACAGGTGGCTTGTGTTCCTCCCAATTTCTACTTGCAACCAAATAAGGCAGCATACGTTAGTGGTCAGAAAGGCCCAGGACAGACAACCCCAGTTCAATTCTCCCTCTTCCACTCACAAGTTGCAGGACAGTGGGAACATCTCATACCTTCTCTGTGCCCCAGTCTCCTTGTTGATAAGAGGGGATAGTTAACCACTGAGAGACTTCTGAGGGCACAATCAGTACAGAAAGTGTTTAGTTGCTGGCATGAGGGTGGCATCATGTGGTTTTTAAACATTAAATGTGACTTCAGAGTAGGAAAACTTTGTTAGTCTAGCATGAATCTCCTTGGCAGGCTCTTCACTGACATTATCTTGATTAATTTTCACATGGTTCATTTTACAGATGAGAAAACTAAGGTTCTCGGGGGTGGGGATACTCACTCCCTTCACCAGATCCCCAGAGAATGCCTGCTGTGCCTTAGGTGCCAGTCCACGTCCCTTCCTCCTGCCCACAGGGGACAGGGTTTGAATTACCTTACTGTGCCCTACTCCACCACCTGGTTCACTCCAGGACCGATATTCCTCATTCCTGGCAAGCATCACCACAGTGAGGGTCTAGAAAGTCACTGTCCTTACCTAATCACGCCTTTGGGTCTAGGAACAATCCTAAGATGGACGTGTGACAGTTACACACACTAGGGAGAGGTCCAGTGTGTTTATTTCTCGCTGGCTCAAAGACGTGTGTAAATTGACATCATTGTGACAAAGCGACATGTTCTTCCCTCAACCAGGATTGCCTCCTGGACTGTGTGGTACAATGGGGAAACCTGACAGAGCGAAAAACACCTCGCGCAGTTTCTGGAAGTTGTCTGATACTGTCACATGTGCAGTATTGCATTCCTGGATTTAAATGTTGGCGGGCCTGGGGCTAGATGAGGGCATCTCTGACCATGCCCCCATTCAGCCATGCAAGACACGGAGCTCCGTCTTCCAAAGCAGGGCCAGGAGATGGGCGACTGGGGACAAATGGGGCTGTGGGAGATGGGAACACTGACCCCTGACTTCCATTTCTAAGAATTGTTGTCTGTGATGTCCAAAGCTGATAAAATATTAGGTAAACACTTGAGATATTCCAACATTTCATGAGACTTTCAGAAAGTTACAGTGAGTTTTGCAAGGCTGGTAGGGGACTGGTTCTATTAGTAAGGAAGGAAGTGCACAAACCACCTGTAGCTCTGGGAGGGAAAATGATCTCCTGGTGTTATAGCCCACCTGCAAAGGCACTTGGCAATTAGCATTCCACAGGTAGCCTCTCTGCATTGAGCGAGGCCAGCCGTCCCTTGGATGTTAACACTTCTTCTGTTCCCGGGGCTTTTGGGCTAAAGGCTGCTTCTGACTTGCAGCTGGACACTTTGTTCTAGTTGGCTGCATAGGTGTCTTCTACCTCCCTGAAAATGCCTGCTGATCATCAGGAGTATGTTTCAGGGTGAGGTTCTTCTGGAAATGACAGTTGCTTCTCCTGTATTCTAGCCTGAAAACATCCTAGTGGATCAGAGTTTAGACAAGCCAACAATTAAACTGGCTGACTTCAGAGATGCTATCCAACTCAAAATGGCCTATTACGTCCACTAGTTACTGGGGAACTCTGAATTTGCACCCCCGAAATCATCCTTAAGATTCCTGTCTCCCTGGGGCTGGCACTGTGGCTCACTAGGTTAATCCTCCACCTGTGGCACTGGCATCCCATATGGGTGCCTGGTTCTAGTCCCGGTTGCTCCTCTTCCAGTCCAGCTCTCTGCTGTGGCTTAGGAGGGCAGTGGAAGATGGCCCAAGTGCTTGGGCCCCTGCACCTGCATGGGAGACCAGGAAGAAGCATCTGGCTCCTGGCTTCAGATGGGTGCAGCACCAGCTGTAGTACTCATTTAGGGAATGACCCAATGGAAGGAAGACTTTTCTCCCTCTCTCTCTCACTGTCTGTAACTCTACCTGTCAAATTAAAAAAAAAAAGATTCCTGTCTCCCTGACCTGACCTTAGACACGTGGAGTTTTGGAGTGCTCAAAATATGTGCTTCTATCAGTTAGTATTAGCAGACACTAGTCTTGCTTGTGCGATCCCTTTGACTCTTAGACCTATCAGTGTGATCAATTGTGAGCTGAAATTGATCACTTGGACTAATGAGATGGCCTTGGTACATGCCACCTTGATGGGATTGTATTTGAATCCCCTGGCACAATTGAAAAAGGGAGAGAATGATCCAACATGGGAAGCAGGATACACAGCAGACTCATAGAATGGCAGATGTCCTAAATAGCACTCTGGCCTCAGAATCAGCCCTTAAGGCATTCGGATCTGGCTGAAGAGCCCATGAGAATAGTTTAGGCATGGAAAGCCAAGACATTCTGGAAAAAACAGAAGACCTAAATGAAAGATCTCTGCGAGTGAGATCCCAGTGGAAAGAACGGGGCCATCAAAGAAGGAGGTACCTTTCTCTGAAGGGAGGAGAGAACTTCCACTTTGACTATGACCCTGTCAGAATAAGATCGAAGTCCACGAACCCTAAAGGCTTCCATAGCCTCGGCAACTCATGACCAGAGCCTAGGGAGATTACTGACGCCATAAACAAGAGTGTCAAATTGTTAAATCAACATCAGGAGTCACTGTGTACTTACGTCTCATGAGGGATCTGTCCTTAATGTGTTATCCAATGTGAAATAATGCTATTACTAGTACTGAAACAGTATTTTTACACTTTGTATTTCTGAGTGGGTGCAAACTGATGAAATCTTTACATAGTATATATTGAATCGATCTTCTTTATATAAAGATAATTGCAAATGATTAAAAAATCTTGGTGTTAAACTGGAAATGGCATAGACAATTAATCAATTTTTTTAAAAAAAAATCATGTAGGACCTCTGTCCTTAATGTGCTGTACATTGTGAATTAATACTATAACTAGCACTCCAACAGTATTATCATTTTGTGTCTCTATGCGAGGGCAAACCGTTGAAATCTTTACGTAATATGTACTAAATTGATCTTCTGTGTATAAAGAGAATTGAAAATGAATCTTGATGTGAACAGAAGGGGAGAGGGAGCGGGAAAGGGGAGAGTAGGGGGAGGGAGAGAAGTTGCGGGGGGGGGGAGCCATTGTGATCCATAAGCTGTTCTTTGGAAATTTATATTCTTTAAATAAAAGCTTTATATATAAAAAAAAAATATGTGCTTCTTAGCATGTCTCCCCCTTCGTGGATGATGGGTGGAGGAGACCTACCTGAACATTTGCCAGTTGCACTTCGGTTTCCCAGATGACTACTTTAAAAGAATTAGCCAGAAGGCCAAGGAGTTCATGTGTTTCCTCCTGCAGGAGGGCCCTTCCAAGTATCCACCAGCTGCGCTGGCCCTCCAGGAGCAGTGGCTGCAGGCAGGCAACGACAAAGGCACAGGCAGCCTTGACACATCAACACTGGCATCCTTCATTGAGGGGTGCAGACACCAGAATGACAGTTGACCTATTTGGAGCATTAAAAACACTTCCTACAGACCAGGCTTCTGCCTTCAGTTTGATGTATCTCGAAGTTCTTCCTCATTCTCTTTCACCTGCCAATTAGCTGTGCATCTGAATTCTGAAGAGAAACAAAACAGTACAAACGTAGGTGACCAGCTGCTGGCGTGTTGAACCTGTGAAGTTGCTTTCTCAGTGAGCTGCCTAAGGTAGAGGATCTTCAGTCATGCTCCGTGGAAGCAGAGGTCTCATTGCCATATAACAGTATTTTATTCAGGTTTCTGCAAAAAATAAAAATATAACTTTTTAAGATGAACATAAAATTTTTCAAATTTTTCAAATTTAATTTTCAAGATTTATCCAAGAAAACACAATGCCCATGTTCAACCATTGGTATTAATGAACTAAACAAAGATATTGTACATCTTTGGGGAAGCAGCTCCTAGGTAGTGGCCCTTGGCTGCTGCCCAGTAGATCCCTTGGTACTTTTCCTTTCCAGCCACTTCATCTGTGACTGTCATATACCAGACCTGGCTTCTGAAACATACTTTCAGCCTCAAACTTTTGCATAAAATAGAATGAACTGTTTTGCTCTGATAAAATGTAGGCTGGATTTGTACGTAAAACTGTTCCTGCCTTTCGTCTGACATTTCCCCACAACCTGCCCTTCTCACACACTCTTCAGCCCGGCCTGGGACTTCCTCCAGAATCCAAGGGTCTACCTATCAAATGGAGACATAAGGCTAGGCCCTGTCACACTTTTCCTCTGTTCCCACTCCAAGTGATGAATCAGATTGTTGAGTAGTATACAGTCAGACGAAAATACTATAAATGAACTCATCATTTTTTTTAATTTTATTTCATATCATGTGTAATGTTGAGGCTTTAACATTTTATGCAACTATTTATGAAGACCTCTGTTGTACCAGTAATAAATATTTAGAAAAAGCACATATTTTGTACAATGAGCTTTATGGTTTTGTGTGTGTTTTGCAGTGAGGGTGGGGAGAGGGTCACAGCCCTCTGCCATCGGTTCAAGGAGAATCAACTCCTCATGAAAATTGTCAGGTTTAAGGACTGTAAAAAGTGATTTCATACTCTGAATATAAAACTGGATAATAGGGTGATGTTTTAAAGTTTATTGGAGATTCCAAGATGGCGAAGTAGGGAAAGGGTGGACTGCTCTAAGTTAGAGGAAAACAGTAAAAAAAAATGTGGAGAAAGCACATTCTCAGGGGAGAGTTGGAGGGAAAACTGCAGTAGAGATGCTGCACAAGGAGGAGAGATGCTGTGAATCTGTGTGAGAAGTACAGCAGTGCGCATAGACACAACACACAGACCCAGCATCCCTGAGCCAGAGAAAGCACCAGCTTTGGAGAGCTAGATGAGATCAGACTGCAGTGACCACTGCCATGGGTGATATAGCTAGAGGGGGAGCCTAGCAGACTTTTCTGTCATTAAGTCTTGCCTGGAGCCCTGAGGGGAAAAGGGTGACCACTGAACATTTTGCTCTACCCATCCCCATACAATGGCACCCAGGAACCAGCTGAGAGAGGGCGGGTGCCATTTTGGACTTAAGTAGGTAGCAGCTGTGGCAGCTCTCCGGCTCACAACCAGCAACTGGCAGGGATAAGATGCCGTCTTCTCAGCAGAGGCACCAGCAGCACCTTAGGTGTGCCCACCTGTCAGCAGGTGGGGAGAAGGGGCCATTCTGACATCAGTACCAGGAGCAGACTTTTATATGTACCCAGTAACCGGCAGGAAGAAGGCGTGATTGTGAGATGAGTAGGGCTGTCACCTGTGCCTTGTGTACATAAGTGTGATCTAAGGATTTTTACCAGAAGGAAAAAATCTGTGTTCACCACTGACTTTGGGTCTGGCTAGGAGGATTGTGGACTAGGTGCTCACATATGACTGTGAGATGCCCCAGCTTCTCAACATATCATAGGCTCCAGGGCTCAAACTGCCTAGGTGGAGCACCCATAGGCAGTGGCTCTGGGAATGTCTCAGCCTCTCTGTGGACAGGGCAAGCTAGAGGGCAGAATGGATCCTCTGCATCCTTTGACTGCAGGATCCCTGTATGCTGAGACTGGGAGCTCTGTGACTGCATGAGAGGCCACAGGGTGTAGGTGGGTCTCTGAGCGATCACTGTGTGTGACTGCAGATGCTCAGAGTTCCCTGGTTACCTGGGGTGGGTCACTGTGGCAGGATTTGTGCACACACTGAGGACTGCATAGATCTTTTGTGCAGTTCATACAGAAGTGCAGATGTTTATTGCACCCACTGAGGGCTAACACTTGGGTATTGATTCCCTTGGAAGAGTAGAGATGAGGGTGTGATTATGCCAACAGAGGTGACCATACCAGCCCTTTATGTAAATAAGAGATCTACCACAACCAACTTGGGTGTCACCCCGAATACTCACCCCACCCTGCAGCACTGACCAGAGCTCCATGACCAAGCCCAGGACATACCTCTGGATATTCACTGAAAGAGCAGGCACTCTACTCAGCCACAGAGGCAAGTGCAAAGATAAAAAGCATCAGAGGAAAAGCCGAAAAAGTATCACCACAAATGCCTAAAAATAAATGCAGAAATTCAATAAACAAGAATGAGGAAGACAACATGATTCCAAACAACAACGCTGCAGTATTAGAATGTGAAGATGAAGAAATTGATGAAATGCCTGAAAGAGAATTCACAAGAATAATCATAGGATTACTCAGAAGCAATGAGAAGCAAATCCACACATTAAAGAAATCCATACATGACATGAATGAAAAATCCTTCCATGGAATTGAGATTTTGAAGAGAAATAAAAATGAAATATTAGAAATGAAGAATTCAGTATGTCAAAAAATACGATGAAAGTCTTATCAATAGACTTAGTGAGGCAGAAAAAAGAATATCTGAGCTAGAAGACAAATCTTTGGAAATTTTACAACCAGACCAAAAAAAGAAGAGGAAATTAGAAATTAAAAATTAAAAATTAACACACTTTTAAAGATTTATGGGATACTATGAAACAACCCAATATACAAATCTTATTACATGTTTACACAGTATGATATGATGTAAATATTTTATTTTGCCATCATTTATTTTAAAAAATTAGACATATTTCCCTGATTTTTGCGTTAGGCCTTTTATTTACATTAATCACTATTGAATCAGAACAAGAGATCCCTGAAGGGGCCCCCTGCTGTGCTGTAGTGGGTGGGGCCGCCTCCTGCAGTGCCAGCATCCCAAATGGATACTGATTTGAATCCTGGCTGCTCTACTTCTGAAACAGCTCTCTGCCATGACCTGGGATGGCAGTGGAAAATGGCCCAAGTCCTTGGGCCCCAGCATCTGTGTGGGAGACTGGGAAGAGGCTCCTGGCTCTTGGCTTCGGATCTGCACAGCTTTAGCTGTTTTCCCCATCTGGGGTGTGAACCAGTGGATGGGGACCTCTCTCTCTCTCTTTTTCTCTCTCTCTCTGCCTCTGCCTCTGCCTCTCTGTGGTTCTGCCTTTCAAATAAATGAATAAATCTTAAAAAAAAAAAAAGAGGGAGAGATCACTGAAGGAAACCTAACCCTAAGTCAGCACGCAACTCAGCTTAACTACCCGTCTTGGGAATAGCTGGCCTCAAAGCAAAATATTCTCTGATCCATTGTCCCCTGACTCCATCAGCTTTCATCCCACTTCTTTACTTCCCATTCTTTTTAGCCAGGTTTACTTTTCCCTATTAAAGAAAAACTCTTTTGGTCTCGTCTAAGAGACACTTGAAAGTTTTAGGCAGGAGAATTTTCCCTTATTGCAATAACTGTCCTCTCATTATTGCAGGCACCTCTTTCTCCACCTTCTGAATTCCTTCTCAAAGAAAGTCTCTTTTTCAAGTTGGAGTTTGTTTTGTATTTGACATTTCTCTCATCTTCTCTTGCAAACAATTGCTTCCTTTGGCCTTGTCTTTAAACTCTTTTCTCTGCTTCTTATTTCACAATAGATTTCACTGCTCTGGAAACCCAGATCCCAAATCATTAGCAATTTATATGGTAAAAGAAGGAAGGCATAATATTCATTCCCTGCTATACAAAAGAAAATATTTTGAATCCATCATTCTGAAACAGCAAAAAAAAAAAAAAGAAAAAAATAGTTTATACTTGTTGTTGCTAAAATACAAGTCTGTTTATTTACCTTAGCTTGAATATATCAAAATTTCAAAGTATACATTGCTTTTAATCCAATAGTTCCAATTATGGAAGTCATCCTAAAGCAATATTATGATATAACCCAAATTTGTTTAAAATATTCATATACTTGTAATATTATTTACAACAACAACATAAAAACTCTGAAGAAAACAAAGCACAAAACAAACCAAAACTGGAATACATTCATAGAAAAGGACAATTTTTAATAACTTAATTGCCAAGAATATTTATGACACAAAAAACATCCACAATATACTAAAATTATACAAATTCATTGTAAATATAAATAGTAGAATTTTAGGTTTCTAAAAACCATTACATACAACTACAATTTTTATATTACATATTTACTCATAGTTTTCAAATTTTAAAGAATTACCATGAATTTTTCTACAGTTACAAGTACTTTTGTTTACTTTTGGTAAGCTTCTGTGCAACATGTAAGAATTAAGCTGTTTGACTATGTACCTTTCACTAACAAAACACAAGTACCCATCAGCTTAACAATTTTTGTGCCTTGTCTCATGTATATTAAAGGTCATTTTCTCTCTCCTTGTCTCCATCTTGAATTATCTTTAGCAAGTTCCTAGCTTCAGAGACAGGGCAATTGTGAAACAACAGTAATGGGCCATAAGGAACCCATTACCATTCAGAGTCTTGAATTATGTGTGGAATATTTAAGTTTTCTTGCAACAAGGATGAAGTGGTGGAGGCACTAAAGGTCTTGTTGGTTATGTTTGCCTTTGTATGAATATAAACTCCATTTGGTTGGTCTTGGAGTTGTTAAATCTTCTATATTTCAGAACAGAAGTGAGCCCCTGAGAGTCTACTTTAAAGAAGTATTATCTGACTAGTTCTGTCTTGCCCTTATGCTTGTCCCATGATAGGCAAATCTACTCTTATCTACTATAAATATAATGCTAAATTTTATATTATACAGGTGGTTTTGTAATACTAAATTTAAAAAAAAATCTTGACATTATACCATCTCGAAAGTCACTTCAGGATAGATCAAGAACCTCAAACTGGATGTCAAAGTTTAAGAATATTATGAGAAAATAAATTTGTCATGATTTTGGGCAGGTAATACACATTTTTAAACATTATTCAAAATAACCAGAGATATTAAAGAAACATTAAATGCAATTACTTGTTATTAAAATTAAATTTCTTATTCATTGCAAACTCATTTTTTCACATGAAAGTGAAAAAACAAGTGGATTTCCTGGAAGCCACTGCTACGGGAGGGTGTTTGGAATGAATTTCAGCAGCTCATGAGCTGGCATAATGAATGAATCACCTCTGTTTCTGTGTGAGTTCTCGCTCTTTTTCCAGAATCTGAAGCCAGAATGTGTCACAAGAGTCCCTTTCCTGATGCGGGAAAGGTGTGCATCTCCTCCCGACACAGGAGGGCGGCAGGTGTATTTTTATGAATGTGGGAGGAGAGCTGAGCACTCCCTCTTGTGATTTTCAGAACCAGTGCTACCTTACTCTGTAATCGCGATAACTTTGAAAACTGTACATGACTGGAAATCTGCCAGCCATCGCCACCCCAATTCTGATTGTACCTCTCTTCCCAGCCTTGAGTCTGTTCTGTGCTTGTCTGGGGGGTGGGGCAGCTGGCTCTGACCTTCACAGGGCACACCCTCTGCTTCTCTTCCCCATGACAAACCACTGCATTCCGCTGTTTCAATTTCAAAATAAAAGGAAACTTATATTCAAAAAAAAAAAAAAAAAGAAAGAAAAAACAATCCAGAGACAGGATAAGAGATGTCTGAATATATATAAGCAAAATATATGTACAGAATATATAAAGGACTCTTACAAGTCAAGAAAAAATGTGACAAAAATTCAACGGAAAGTAACCAACAGAAAAGAAACCACAAAAAGCATCCAAACTTATCAAAGGTCAAAATATTTTCAAAAGGTAGAGACTTCATCTTCATTTTCAATCTTATTTCAATAATCAGTCACATTCTTAAAGCATTGGCAACCCCTAAGAGTGACAGAATGACACACTTCCTTCCTTCCTCGGGTTTACAGTCTACTGGGCAGGTAGGCTAAAGTATTAATAATAAGATAGCACCATGTAAAGTCAGTGATTCTATAGCATTACTGCACAATAGAAGCATAATGGAATCCTCCTCACATATAATTTTAAATTTGTTAAAGGTCACATTAGATGGGGAAGCAGAACGGTGAGCATTGTGGCAGAGGGGTGAGCCTCTGCTTGGAGTGCCTGCATCCCATATAAGAATGCCAGTTGGAATCCAGCCTGCTCCATTCTGATCCAGTCTCGTGCTAATGCATCCTGAGAGACAGCAGATGATGGCTCAAGTGATTGAGCCCTGGCCAAAAGTATTGGAGACCCAGATGGTGTTCTGGACCTTGTGTTTCAGCATGGCTCAGTCCAAGCTGTTGCAGGCATTTGGAGAATGAACCAACAGATAGAAGATGTCTGTCTTTTTCTGTATGTGTGTCTGCCTGCCTCTCTGTTGCTCTGCCTTTCTAGTATATGAAAATAATAAACAAACATGAAAGAGAAACAAGTGAAGCTGATTCTAATCATATATATATATGATATCTAACATGTGTTATCTAATTCAAAACACTATTCAAGATATTATCATGTAATATGTGATTAGCATAAAATTATTAATGAGGTATTTTTATCTTCTTAATAATGACTATTAAAAAATTTAGTGTATATTTTAGCATATTTTACTCCCTGTACTATGGTACAATTTGGACTAGGTACATTACAAGTGTTCAACAGCCACACGTGATTAGTGAGTACTTTTCTAGACAGAAAAGTCTGTAACATGGCTGCAAATAATAAAAACAGAACCTTGAAGGGTTATTCTGACCCTGAGGTCTCTGGAAGATTCTATTGGAAGGCATGGCATTTCAGCAGTGCCTGCAAGAATAGAGTAAAATTAGTGGGAAGCTATTGCTGGGACTGGACAGAGAATGAAAGAGAGAAAGGCACATGTCCACTGTGGCTACATTGGGCAGTAGGGGGTCAAGGGGAAAATGTGGACAAGGTGGAAAAGCTGGGCTATGTTGTCCGACGACTTGAATGATAAACTGGCAATTCGTAATTGTATCCCACATGCATTGTTAGTTTTCTGAGGGCATTTTGGAATGAGGCCTCTGACAGTAGTGTGCAGCACAGACCGAAAATGATACAAGGCAGCAGCAGGAAGGCCAATTAATGAGTCTCAGTGATTCTAGCTAGCAGAAATCAGGGTCCAGGCACAAACACTCAGAGTGGGAATGCAGCCAGCTGGTGTAGAGGGCATCACAGACACAGATTTGGCAGAATGTGGCTCATGACCGGAAAGAATGGGAGGGAGAAGTCCCTGATACCCCTGGGTCAGGATGGAGGGTGGCTCCCTTTCCAGGAGGGAGAACATGGATGGAGGAACAGGAGTAGGAGACTGGGAAAGTTGCTTTTAGAACTGGGTGGTCTTCAAAAGGTATATGGAAAATGCATTTTATATAAAAAGAAAAGCAGATGCACAGATCTCAACATTTTTATTTTGCACCAAAAGAAACATTTTAATTCCATTTCCTACAAATCTTTTAAAGTACCCTTGTATGTTGCGTCTTGGACACAAAGGGTGTTGAAAAAATATTCCATCCTTTCTTTGAGAATAAAAATCTTAGGCCAATACATGACCTGGGTGGTTTGGAAAAGGAATTGAAATTACAGTAAGGAGACCCATATCCAAGTTCTCATCTGTCACAGCTGGAGGAGATGATATACAGGACAGCTTCTTACGGCTATGCACGTTTAAAATTTTTGCCTGACTAGATCCTAAAGCAAACACCAGATTCTAATTTATCAAGTCACCCAAATAACTCTGTTTAATATGGGGAGGAAGCAGCGTCTATAGGTGTAGAATTTCCCTCCCTTCCTACCCTTTCCCTGTCTTTCCTCCTTTCATTCCTCATGTCTTTGATTTCTTCTCTTTCTTAATGTGTTGGTCCCTTTTCTAGCTTCTTCCAATCCTTCCTGCTTGACTAAAGAACGTTTTTTTTCTCCTAAAGAAAGCCAGTCCCTAGCAAACTCACTCCCTTTAGAGTTTTCCTCAGCTGCTTCTGACCTAGTTAACCACTGGTTTCCCACCGAGGCAAGTTTAGTGAAAGTCCCCAGGTCCTCTCAGAGGGAAGCTCCTGTTCAGTGTGTGGTGTCTGAAGAGCTGTAAGAAGGTGCCCAGGGTCTTGGCGCCTGCCTCAGCATGGGTAATTTATGAGTCCCCGGCAAGTCAGGGAGAGGAGGAGAGATCCCGGATAGGGGACCCGGCTAATTGGCCCTTTCAGTTCCTGGCAGGCACTGCTGGTGTGAAGCTCCCTGGGCTCAGACTTCTTATGTCCTTTTCAAAAGGCAGAGAGACAGATGAGGTCGACAAATTAAGAAGAAAAACAATTGGGAAAAGCCACCAGCTCTAGGGAAAGGCTGTCATTGGCTTCACCCAGCTGCATGGTCATCGCCTGACAACAACGGGGGAGCTATGCGGCCAGTATGGGCTTTTGTTTTGTGCAGGCTGAACAGAAAACGGGCATTTCCTGCCATAGATTGATTGAGATCTGTGTATGATTGATACACGAGGAGTTCAGCAGCTATTTGAGACTCAGATGCAGCATGGGACAACCAATCGCCAGACTGAAATTCAATGCTTATCTGCAGTTTGGTAGTCTATATGAGTTGCCAGAGATGGGGACACTAAAGTCATCATAGAAAACTTCATAGGGAATAGGGGATAATGTCAAAGGACCAATGGCACATTGCAATGTTGCCCTATGCACACACCAAAACCTTACATTTAAATAATAACAGACTTCATCCTAATTGCACTAATTGCTGGCTTCTTACACGCGTTTTACTACACATCTCAACACATGTTGATATTGTTTATTTGACCCAGTTTCAGGCATGCAAAAATGAGGCCAACTGTGACAAGTAGGGTGTGAGTAAATGTCTTTATGGAGTGAATAATTGATTTCAGTCCTAGAAATGACCTTTGGCTCAAGAAATCAGTAAATGAATGGTTAGTTTCTCCAAAACAAAAGGCTTACTGAAATACTACCCCCACTGCAAAGTTTAAATTGGAGAGGTGAAAAAGAGACACAATTGCAGTTATAACAACACAAGTGGAAATTCCTGAATTCCCTTCAAACACTTTTAAGCCATCACTGGCTAGTGAGGAGAAAGAAAGATATTGGATGTCTGCATTGATCGAGGTTATGAGACATACTCAGGTTAAAAATTGGGTTGGACCAAAAGGTAAGTCCCTCTACAGAAAGGATCGATTGTTCTCATTCTGACAGCATACTAGCCAAACAATGCTGGACTCAGTGTAAATGTTGGGTCAAGAGCTGTTAAATTTGACCATAATACTAAACCCAATGTTCCAACTTTGCCTGACATTATTAGTATGGCATATTGTTTTTAAAAAATCTTCTGTTTCTCATCACATTTCTTCAGAAAAATACAGTTAACAATTATAGTTCCTAACATTTGTTGGTGACAGTGCATCTTACACAGTGCTAAAAAATAATGTTCACATTTTATCTATAAAAGCCTCAAAACAGGCTGGTGTTATGGAGTAACGGATAAAGCTGCTGCCTGCAACATCAGCATCCAGTATGGGCACCAGCTGATGTCCCTGATGCTCCACTTATGATCCAGCTCTCTGCTAATGGCCTGGGAAAAGCATTGACAATCACGTGGGAGACTCGAAAGAGATTCTTGGCTCCTGGCTTTGGCTTGACCCAACCTTGGCTAATGTGGCTATCCAGGGAAAGAAGATCTCTTTCTCTGTGTCTCTCCCTCTCTCACTTTGTAACTCTGAGTTTGTTGTCAAAAAGCTTTAAGACTAACAGGTATTCATTCAGGTTAGTTTTGGCATGTTTGCTGAGGGAAAGTTTATACATGTGTTTAGAAGACCTGAATTCTCAGCTCATGCTTTAACTAGTTAACCATCTGTGTGCTTCTGGTCAACCCAATTGTTTATTTCTAGGACTCAGGTTTTTATCTCATAGACAATAGCTCATATTCATATGCCTTGCAATAGTGTATTATAAGCTTTCACATTGCTATTCCACTTCTCACCCTAAAGGTATGAGTACATTTTATAGATGAAGAAACTGAGACCCAATGAAAATAAGAAACTTGCTCAAGATCACCTAGCCAGCAGATGCATGTAATTGGGCTTTAATCTAGGTTTCTGATGATAAATATCATGAATGTTCTCTTCATCTTGCCCCCTTCAGTGTTTTCTCAAAGGCTTATAATGCTTTAAGACTTCAGCTGTGTGATATTTAATAAGCGGAGGAATAATAATGTGCAATCTTGGCAGTGTCACAAATAATAAGGCAGTTTGCTTTTGAGAGAATTGACGTAGGGATGCTCCCTGGGTTGAAGTCACCATCTTCTCTGTTTCTGGCAAGGCAGTCTCCTAAGCCATCAAACCTTTGTGTCTTCACTTCCATTTCATTGTTCTAGCAGGATCTCCTGCATAGGGTCACTGAGAGGGTTAGATTAGAGGCCTGAGCAAAGTGCCTAGTAGCATTGTCAGAGATCATCTATATGCATTACTCTTCCTATCATGCATAGAATAGTGTAAGTGGCCAAGCTGCATGAATCCTGCCTGCTTTGGAGATGTAACCCAACACTTTCTTCTGGCCTTAGAAAAACATTTTCTAGGAGAAAAAACAAACAAAGAAATAACACATCCTTTTCCTCTGGATTCTTGAAAACAGGGTCACATTAAATTAAGCCATTGTAGGATCAAAAGAAGCAAAATCTCCAATCACATCACTACATACCATTAGAGAAACTGCCAAGATTCCCATAAAGTGCTTTGGATGTGGGCTTATGTCATGCCCATATATCGATTGTCATCTCCTAAATTATTGACCGGTGTCTGCAGCACATTGTAAAATGTCTGCTGATGTGTAGTGACATGGTGAGGGTCATTCTTTAAATCTTCTTAAGCGCTGGGCACATTCCTTCTGCCTTCGTGTATCCAGAGCTGCAATTTTTAATAACAGCAAGAAGAGAAAAGGATAAAAATGCTAGACACAGACCAGATCAAGTTTCTCTTCTCTTGCAATCTCCTTTGGAATTTCTCAAAGTCCAAAATGCAATTAATCACTCCTGTGAGGAAATTTGGAATCAATCAATACATTTCATCATTGCTTTAATTACTGTTAAATCTGTTTGAAGACCAATGTTTCCTGCTTTTTGAAAATAAATGAAGAAACAGAATCTTTATAAAGATCTCACTTGACTTGCTTATCATCCGCAGTACAGCTGTTAGCAAGAACACAAAATAGGGAATTATTGCTTCCTCTTTCCCCTTCCTATCCTTCTACTTTCCATTTATTTTTCTCTCCCTCTTTTCCTCGTTCCCACCATCTTCCCCTCCCTCCCTTCCATCTTTATAAGGAAATTAGAAGGTACGTTTATTATGGTTCCCTAAATAGCAAGTAGCAGGGCATTGACCCCAAAGACTGGTTCTTGATTGTAATGAGCAAACAGAAAGGGAAGGAGAGAGGAAGAGAAGTGGAGGTGGTGAAACAGTAGGATTAACTTTTAGAATTCATCATTCAGTGCATTCATGGTGAACAAGACACAGAAAACAGACCACAGTGAGCAGCCACACTGAGTAGATGATGCAGCAACATCAATTGACATTTTAATGTGCAGACTCTCTACCTAGGAGCCAAGACTTTTGTTTCTGATGCTATTGAAAATAGATTTTATTTCATTATAAAATAACACTACCCTCCCACACATACAAAATACATGGCTTAGTTACTCACTCGATGGCAGATACTCCTGACTCAATATCCAGAACCAGAAATGAGAGTTTGTTAACTACCCTACAAGCCCCCTACCCACCCTCCACCGACACCGTGGGCTTTGTCTTAAGCTAGCACATCATTCCTGACTTTCATACATATCTCTTGTATGTGTGGCATTGTGGCTTATCACTCAAGGCTGAATGTCCATGGTTCAGTTAGTCTCACTTATTTTTAATTTCAATATGTCTCTTAATTAATTCACAAGTTTTACTTCCATCCTTTTCTTGTTTTTACAATCTATGATTTGAAAAATCTGAATTGTTTGACCTCAGAGCCTTTCTTTTAGTCTGAATCTTATGAGTACACATGTTTGGCATAGCTCAATATGTTTTTCTGTGTTCAGGATTCTTCTTAAATTGGCATCTAGATTTAGTAGATGCATCAAAATTCAGTTTGATATCAGTCCCAGCATTTGTGGAGTGAACTAGTGGATGAGATACTCCTCTTCTTTTCTCTTCCCTTCTCCTCTTTCTCCTTCCCTCCCCCCCATCTTTCCCCCTCTCTCTCCCCCCTTCTAAACTTATATAAATAAAAGTAAAATAATTTTTATTCGGAAATATTGGTGCTTTCTGTGCTGTCATCAATTTATTCCCTCCTAAAAAAACTGACCAAATATTTTACTTCTTTATTCACTTAACAGATATATTTATTAAGCTCCTACTAGATGCTGGTAATACTTCCACAAGAAATACAAATTATTTGCTCATATATTCTGCCTGCATATAGGAAAGCTAGATCTTAAAGAAATAAAGGATAAATAAAATGTTGAGTGATGATAAGTGGAGGGGGGTCAGGTCAGAGAGACTGAGAGAGATGGTAGTAGTGGACTACTACATTTTAAAGGTTGCTCAGGGCCGGCGCCGTGGCTCAACAGGCTAATCCTCCGCCTTGCGGCGCCGGCACACCGGGTTCTAGTCCCGGTCGGGGCGCCGGATTCTGTCCCGGTTGCCCCTCTTCCAGGCCAAGCCCTCTGCTGTGGCCCGGGAGTGCAGTGGAGGATGGCCCAAGTGCTTGGGCCCTGCACCCCATGGGAGACCAGGAGAAGCACCTAGCACCTGGCTCCTGCCATCGGATGCGCGCGGTGCGCCGGCGGCAGCGCGCCGACCGCGGCAGCCATTGGAGGGTGAACAAAGGCAAAGGAAGACCTTTCTCTCTGTCTCTCTCTCTCACTGTCCACTCTGCCTGTCAAAACAAACAAACAAACAAACAAAAGAAACCAAAAAAAACAAAAAATCAAGGTTGCTCAGGGAAAGCTTTCACAATCTAGTGGCATTTGAGTAGGGATCTGCTTCCACTGAAGAAACTAGTCAGGCTTGTATTTGTGGGAGGATTGTCCTAACTAGAACAAATCCCTGAAGGTCATTCTTGACGGTTTAAAGAAGGGACAAAGGGGGTCATGGTAACCAGTATGAATGTAGGAAAGACAAGAAGTGAGATCAGAGAACTGGCAAACCAACAGATCATAAGTCATTTAACACATACTCACTGAACAAGGATTCCTTTTTTTTTTTTTTTTTAATGAGAGAGGTGGAGAGAGAGAGAGAGAGAGAGAGAGAGAGAGAGAGAGAGGGAAAGCGAGCTTTCATCTGCTAATTCATTCCTCATATACCCGTAATGGCAAGGACTGACTAGGGCTGAAGTCAGCAACTAGGAACTCAATTTAGGTCTCTCAATTCTGTGGCAGGGACCCACATACTTTAGCCACCAACTGTTTCCTCCCATAGTGGACATTAGTGGGAATCTGAAATCTAGAACTACAGCTGGTACTCAGATACAGGACACAGCAGCCTTAACTACGTCTTAATCACCATTCCAAATGCCCAACCCTAGAGCTTCATTGAAAGATTCCACATGTTGGAAGCCTACTTTCAGGCAGTTTAAGAGACTATCCTAGATTGGAAAATAATTTGATTTGTGCTCAAGAAGAATGTGTTCAGCCTTGAAGGGGGTTCCCAGACAGACACTGGTTGAGTTCTACGGAACATTCTTAACTTACATACAAATAACATTAAGCCAAGGCAGCATGCAGTTAGTTTTGCATCACTAAAGGTCTGTTAGAATTTATGGGAGTATTTTTCTGATTGTGAAACAGCAAATAGAGAGCTTGCAGAAGGAGGTGACAGTCAATCTGGGCCTTGAGAAAGGGTAAGATTTTGAAGTCAGGAGAAGGAGAAGGGATTGTTAAGAGCAGAAAGCACACCAGCATAAAATGTTCAGAGCCTGGAAGACATAGCATAGTCTGAGATGGCCAATGTATTCATTTGACTAGACTTGTCAAAGGAGTAGTGGACTGAAAATACAGGTTCAGCTTAGTCTGTGGGTGCTCTTCAATGCTAGGATAAACAATTTTGTGCTTTAGAAAATAAGAACTTAGGGCAGAAATTTGAGCTAGCAAATATCTTGATTAAAACTGAGTAGGAGGGATTGAGGGAAAAAAGAAACAATGTCTAAAAGAGGAATTATAGAATAATATTCAACATAATGCTCTCATTAGAAGTGAGGGGTAAGTCACCTGAAGCAGGGTAAAGGAAATTTAAAGAAAAGACTGAAGAGACATTGAGTTGAAAAGGGGACTTCAGGCAATTAAGAATAGAAGTGGATTAATGTGATAACCTCATCCTGAGTTAAATGATTGCATATAGAAACATAAAGATAAATATAGATTACATATGCATGTTATGAGTTAAATTGTTTACAGTGCAATATAGTCATGTACATTGTGTGTGTATATATATACATATATATATATATATATATAATATTTGTCAATTCTTTGTCTGCACTTTCATTTTTCTTGCTTTTTTTCCTCCAAAATCCTGGCTCCTTCTTCTATACCCCACCAGATTTCTGATGCTTCCTACTAGCATAGCTTATTTTACTCTGAGCTTCTAGATAAACCCTTGTAGGATCTAGATTTTTCTAAGCTGCCACCAACAACATTTCAAAACATTTCCTATCCTGATTCTTTTATTTTAGAGCTCTGCTTTGCGAAGTGATAATGATCAATGTAGCAGGGATAAGATGAGAAATACCATACCTTATTTAATATGTGAATACATGAGAATATTTCAAAGTTTGTGGTATATGGAATTAAAAGATAAATTTGTTTTGTTTTGGTGCAAAATTTTTGAAATCTTTGTAAGAATAATTTATGAAATATCCCTGCTGAGAACACTATGCAGGAATTGTTGAAGACAAACAAAAGTCATTCAGTGACTATTTTCTGTTTTTAAGTCACACTGTATAGGTCATTTTCTATGGTACACTAATTCTGCAGGCAGACAAAAGAATTTGTGGTTAAGGTAAATAGCCCCTGGATTGATGTTGCTTTGGCTGCTATTCACTTCTGTCATTGCTGACTATCATATTGGGCATATATCCGGAATTTCACTTTCCTTATTCAATAAAGTGAATTAATTTTATTAATTATCTTATTATTCTATATTAAGAACTGACTAACATATGAAAACATAACTGAATTGTCATCAAGCATTCAATTGTTAGCTGTTTTAGTTACACAAGCCATCCTGTCATTGGTTATCTCACTCTCCATCAGAGATCTGATGTGCTTCATATCAGCATTACCCTAAGATACCTGTGAAAAGCAACTTTTAGGTGTGGCCTTCAGTTTCATAAAAATAATAATTCACTATAACACTTGAATAAATTTAGCTTTGATAGTGATCTTTGATTAAACAACTAGTTTATTCAAGTCAGTGGAAAACTCCTTGATGGTTTGCCTAAAGGGTGTTATGAAACAAAGAACAATGGACAGCTGTGGAGTCTTGGTTCTATCATTCACAAGCAGTGCAAGTATGAGCAAAACATTTTACTGCTCCCATCCCAGATACCTTGGCTTCAGTCTTCTCAACAGGCTAGCCTTTCTTGTGCTTTTATTGCTTTCCATTTTAGAGTAAAGTAGGGCATATAGAACAAAATCTGGCAAAAAATGATTCTTGTCAAATATCTTCTTTCAGTGAATGTATAAACACATGGACATGTATGTGCACACATACATACCACAGACCATATTCTCTGTTTATCACATTGGTCATTGCAGGACATTGAAGTTGTTGCCAGTTCTTTTTATGCCAGTGTCAGGTGACACTGTGCAAATTTGATACATAGACTTTCTGTTCTCTTTGACTTTACATTTTAAATAAATGAGGCTGACATGAGAGCGTTATAGATATGTCATATTTCTTCTGTATACATTCCTGGTCTGGAGGAATAGCCAAAAGTCAAGAAAAATGCGGAGCATAGTTGCATCACTCAGAAACAATGTTAGGGGAGCAGTGTGTTAGGTCATATACTATACTTTTGTAAGTAGAATAAGCATACCTGAAACCTAAAACCAATAATAGATAAAACCAGACTGGGAACTTATCCCAAACATTATCTAAATAACTGCAAGAGGAAACAAATTCTACCCCTGCTGTCTCTGATATCACAAAGACTAATGTGCAGCAACTAATCGAGTTCCTCAAGCCTTTATTCCCACCCTAGAAGTTCATTTAGATCTAAAATTTGGAGATGTCATTAGTATCTAACAGCATGATGAGTTACATCAGTGTGGGAACTTTTTCCCAGGGAGCTATCCACTGAAGAATGTTAACATTAATGGCAGGTGACGTGGCTCAATAGGCTAATCCTAACATTAAACTAAAATCATGATACAGTGATTGGCTTTCAGTTAAGGAGGATGAAGGAGAGGTAGGTAATTTTACCAACGACTCTAGGTCTCAAATGCGAGTATCTCATGTCCTTGCTGCTCTTCTAGTTTCTACTTATGATTCTTTGTTTCCTAAATTGTCTCATTCCACAGTTATAATCAGATGATATAATTAGATGATCTTTTCTCATTCGAGGATGAGATTTGTTTTTGTGTGATTGTCTTTGGTGATAATTTCACCACACAGAACAAGGATCACATGGAGCAAGTTAAATTTCTCTTCCATGTGATGGGATGTCATGTATTTAAAGTAGATGGGCCAATGGGGCCAGTTCTGTGGCGCAACAGGTTAATGCCCTGGCCTGAAGTGCCAGCATCCCATATGGGTGCCAGTTCGAGTCCCGGCTGCTCCTTTTCTGATCCAGCTCTCTGCTATGGCCAGGGAAGCAGTAGAAGATGGCCCAAGTCCTTGGGCCCCTGCACCCACGTGGGAGACCCAGAAGAAGCTCTTGGCTCCTGGCTCCTGGCTTTGGATTAGCGCAGCTCCGGCTGTTGCGGCCAACTGGGGAGTGAATCATCGATTGGAAGACCAATCTCTCCCTCTCTCTCTCTCTCTCTCTCTCTCTCTCTCTCTCTCTCTCCCTGTCTCTCTCTGCCTCTCCTCTCTCTGTGTAACTCTGACTTTCAAATAAATAAATCAATCTTTAATAAAAAAAAGTAGATTGGCCAAGATTGTTTGACTTTTCTTGACCAGGACATTGAGGAGTTTCAGCAGGCAGGGTTAAAGAGAGCCCCTGCTTTGTACAAGCAGTTTAGCAGTTAGAAAGTGGATCAATCCTAGGGTTTGATGGACACAAAGATAAATAAGCCATATCTTGTGCCACAGACAACTTAATCCATGGAATAATGTGTTTATTTGAAAATTGTTATTGTACATCATTTACTGATGTGTTAAACAATCTAGGTCTATTTCATCTTTGCTATGGGGCACTAGAGAATGTATCATTTCTGGGAATGTAGCATTACAAGGGGAACGATTCATTAGAAGACTTCATTGATTTTTATTGTATAATTCAGAAGGCACCCCAAGAAGAGAGAGAACTATCAGCAGGTGGATTGCAGGAAGTACCAATTATATATCTTCCACTACTACAGGGTGGTCCATTCAGTGTCAACATTTTAGGTTATAGCATTTCTTCTACACACTTAGAATTTTGTTTTCAAAAGATAATGTGATGGAAGGATATAACATTTAGAGGTAAAAGCTTCCCTTTCCCAATAAATTAGCCAATAGAAAACTTTTGTGTGTTCACCATGATTATTAAGGAAAATTTTCAAGGTGTACCTAAACACATACACAAGCTCATAAGCATGCAGGGGAGAAATGAGAGAATCCTTTACATCATTCAGGTCAAACCTGTTTACTAGAAAGCTCATTTCACATGCATTGTCTATCCTGTTTAAGTGCAAATCTCCTTACCCATTCTGTTTCCCAATAATATGCCCATAAGTAGTGATAACTCAAGAAAATTGAACAAACAAGTGTAAGGGAGAGCTTGGCAAGATATATGCTGAATGAACTGCACATTTATAGTGTTTTGAATGATCTAAAGCCAGTTCTTTGTATTGCACAGAAGAAAAGTCCTCCTAAGATTTGCATTTATCAATCTATCCTCATGTGGTTTCCTTTATTTCTTATCGCATTGCATTCTTTATTTCCTAATTAAAGATTGGTTTATAACAGTAAGATCCTCCTTGTAAGTGTAGCTAACTTAAAGAAATGGAAATTGGAGGGCCGGCGCCGTGGCTCAACAGGCTAATCCTCAGCCTTGTGGCGCCGGCACACCGCGTTCTAGTTCCGGTCGGGGCGCCGGATTCTGTCCCGGTTGCCCCTCTTCCAGGCCAGCCCTCTGCTGTGGCCCGAGAGTGCAGTGGAGGATGGCCCAAGTGCTTGGGCCCTGCACTCCATGGGAGACCAGGAAAAAGCACTTAGCACCTGGCTCCTGCCATCGGATGAGCATGGTGTGCCTGCCGCAGCACGCCGTCCGTGGCAGCCATTGGAGGGTGAACCAAAGGCAAAGGAAGACCTTTCTCTCTGTCTCTCTCTCACTGTCCACTCTGCCTGTCACAAAAAAAAAAAAGAAGAAATGGAAATTGGAATAAATATTCGATTGTTTTTCTAACATATTATTGAAAGAATAAACATAGAGGTTAGAGAAAAAATGGAATGCTTCCTGGAAAAAATGCTCCAATACCATTGAGGGCATCAGGCCTCATGGTAGGCATTTGGAGTGTGGACCAGAGGGCAGATCCAACAATATTGAACCTGTTAAAAACTAAATAAAATTTAAAGAATGAGTAGACTATAAAATATAAAAGATGAGTATAAATAAAATATAAGATATAAATTAAAAAAAGAGTCAACGTGATAGGTGAGGAAGCCCCTGTGCCCTTAGCTATGAGCATCTTGTTCTTAGGCTCAGGTGAAGGCTCCGGGCCTGTCCCATGCAGAGCCCCATTTAGAGGAAGGGTAGAGGCAGAAGAACACCCCTGCTGTGCTTCTTTGTGCACAAAGGATCACCTGCAGGTGATTGAAAAGTGGAGATGATTTTTAAGCATTTTACTTTAAAATGTACATTTCCTTCTGTTTACATCTGCATATATCTTCCAACTGATGTGGCAGCTTAAATGCTTTATTTACCTTTTAAAGCTTGGCAATTGGCTTTTAAGTTGTGGTTACAGCTCCTGTCCTTTTCCAGATGCGATCCAATTGTACACAAACACATAAACAATTAAAATGGTGAGATGAGGTGGGAAAAAGGGCAATAAAAATGGTCAGAGTCAATTAAACCAGAGAAATAAAAAAAATTAAACCGTGAATGGTGTACACAATAACCCATATTTTATTATTTTCTCCTTACAACATTGTAAAAAATACATAAGCCCTTGATGTATGTACGTTTCCTTGAGAAAGGTGCTCTATGGCTCAGAGGCGGATTGGCGGCATGTGATGTGGGCAGCTGTAAGGTAACAACATGTTTTCCCATAAAAAGCAGAGGAAATAGGCACATAAATTCCATATAAACTGTCAGTGTGTCAGCTATGCTAACACTAGGGGAGCCGGCGCCCTGGAGCTACACTAACTTATGCACCTTCATTTTTCAAACACACACTCTTGAATTCACAAAGCTAAGCTGCAATCAGGTTACCTTTTTTCCCCATTTTCCCATCGAACAACTTCCCTCTCTCCACTCTTAGACATCTTTTGCTTTAAGAAAACAAAGACTCAGAATAAAAATAAAAGTGGAAATTTGTCAAGAGGTGATTCTCCTGGTGATTGCCACTTTTGGTCAGCATAGCTCTTTCTGGGTCCTTTGTTTTTATAGCCAAAGCCCACTGAACCAAGTCTGAAGAACTTCATGATGCTGAGTCTGTGTCCGAAGCAGAAGGACAGAAAAGACTGGTGGTTCCCTATTTCTCCTCTGGCTCACTTCCTTATTCTTCTGCCATTTATTTATTTAGTTAGTTTAGATTTTTTTAAAGATTTTTTTAAAAAATTTATTTGACAGGTAGAGTTACAGACAGTGAGAGAGAGAGAGAGAGACAGAGAGAAGGGTCTTCCTTCCATTGATTAACTCCCCAAATGACCACAACGGCCAGAGCTGCGCCGATCTGAAGCCAAGAGCCAGGTGCTTCTTCCTGGTCTCCCATGAGGGTGCAGGGGCCTAAGCACTTGGGCCATCTTCCAGTGCCTTTCTGGGCCACAGCAGAAAGCTGGACTGGAAGAGGAGCAACCGGGACTAGAACCAGCGCCCATATGGGATGCCGGCGCAGCAGGCGAAGGATTAACCAAGTGCGCCACGGCACCGGCCCCTCTGCCATTTATTGATATTCCATGGAAAGAAATTTTATATATAAAATAAACTTGTTTGTTTGAGAATATTACTCAGGAATAAAAAACAAACTGAAGCCATCAGAAACAAAGACAAAAACATACTTTTCCCTTGCAGAAAATTCTGCGTGTAAAGCTACTGAAAGTCAATTTCACAAATCTGAATTTATAGTCATTTGTGAATATGAAGGAGGGCCAAAGCTCCTCCTGCCTCCTTCCTTGAATGGTCCAGGATTTCTGGTGGTTGTTTGTTGGGATCCTTTTTTACTCCTTTGGAGATTTATTTGCTTGAAATGTTTTTGGCAGCTATTTTGTAAAATTCTAAGACAGACTAATTACTCAAACTCAAATTTTCCTTATATCATGGTAGCTCAACGCTTAATTCAAAGATTCTTGGTCATAGTGTCCAACACCTTGACTTTCTGTGTGAACAGTTTCCTGAGCTCTCTGATCTTAAGTTCTATATCAAGCCATAGAGGCTTCTGTCATACAATCTTGTAATGTTTTGAGATTAGCAAGTGAAATTCTAAATTGAGTACTATATATAAAAAAGTTTGCTGTGATCTTCAGTGTGAAGAATTAGTGAATCTTTGACTAATGTTGATGTCAGGATTTTAACTGCATATAGAAACAAGCTAAAATCGATAATATTTGTCTTTATCTCTCCCTGGTTTTAAATATGTATGTGTTTATTTATTTGAAAGAGTCAGAGAGAGAGAGAGAGAGAGAGAGAGGAGAGACAGAGAGAAGGCTCTTCTCTCTGCTGGTTCACCCACAAATGACCACAATGTTTGGGATGGGCCAGGCCAGTCAGGAGCCAGGAGTTTTCCAGGTCTCCCACATAGGCTCAGGGGTCCAAGGACTTGGGCCACTTTCTGCGGCTTTCTCAGGCCATTAGCAGAGAGCTGGACAAGAAACAGAGCAGCTGAGACTTGAATCCTCACCCTTATGGGATATCAGTTCAGTAGATGGAGGTTTAGCCTGCTGTGTGACAGCACAGGCCAGCACAGAGAGAAAGAGAAAGAGAAGACTTCCATCCACTCGTTCACTCCCCAGATGGCTACAACAGCTGGAGCTATGCTGATCCAAAGCCAGGAGCCAGGAGATTTTTCTGGGTCTCCCAAGTGGGTGCAGGGGCCCAACACTTGCACCATCTTCTACTGCTTTCCCAGGCCATAGCAAAGAGCTATCCAGGACTCAAACCTGCATCCATATGGAACGCCAGAACTGCAGGTGGTGGCTTTATCCTCCAGACCATAGCACCAGTCCCAACAAGTACTTTATCAACATGCTAACTGAGAAACTGAGAAACAAAGATGATATTGGCCAATTCATGGAAATGTAGAAGAAGTAACTGCACAGGGACTTTAATTTCATGCTATGAATAACAACAGTTCTTGACATAGATTCCTGAGGACTTTTGCACATTTATTCATTCATGATTATGGAACAGGCTAAGAGAGAGGTAAGAGTGTTTGCCAACATAACTCAAGATTATCATGATAACAATAACTGTTAGGGTTAAAGAAAAATAAAGTTGGGAGAAGACAATTAATGAATCTCCATTACTAGTCTACCTTTCTCCAGATTGGTCAATGATCCATTTCAATTTACTTCTTGAACTAAGAAACCACCTTCTTGCTCTTAGGAGTCAGCTTTGCACACGGCATCTCTCACATTCCCAGCAGCATATCTTACATTACTGTAGGACCAAAATGGTTTAATTACCTAGCTACACTGCTCTCTGCAGTAGCCTCACTGTTGTTCTGAGTGTAATTTACCACATTATTAATGCCAGATTTTCCTTATTAGCTTTTAAACTCTTCTTTTACACTGAGTAGTTTGCTACCAAATTGTTACCAATAAAAATTTCCAAATTCCTTTAGGTTATTTTAAACAGAGTGAGCAATGCTGATTTCATTTTGCATTTATTTTCTTGAGTCATTATCGGTATGCATTGTGTGAACTTACTGTATGCATTTTTTATGCCATTGGAATGGCAGTATATTTTTAACGATCCCATTTTAATATGAATGTCCTAAAAATTCATTAAACCCAGAGTTTAACAAGAACTGTGCAAACTTCACCTATCGCCTCCCCTTTTGTCAAATATTGTTGAGTGATAACTTTGGAAACCTAATATATTTGGAAATCCTGGCTTCCATTTCTTTTAGAGCTATAATGCACACTAAAGGATGCTATAAAAGAACATTTTCCTTGCAGTAAGTGTTCTCTGCTTCATATTCTCTGGTAGTCAGATAACCAAAGAGCTCAGACGTAGAATAAACTTCTTTATAAATGTCAAAAAATGTAGGCATATGGTACACATTTTAAGAAAACTTTTAAGTTGTTGAAAATCTGATTCAAAAACCTATCATAAAAACCAAAATCATGTTATTACCAATACTTCTGCTTATGGATGTATACTCTCCAGCTGTAGCCATGACACTTCTATCTAAAATTTTACTCTGCTTTATAAACAAAGAAACCTTGAAGTCGGTCCATATGAATGATGGCTTTTAAGGGAAAAAACATGCCAAAAAATCCAAAAAGAACAATTACGTATTTTTCATAACATAGTATATAGTAGAATGTTTCTGTAGCACAACAAGCTCATTTTCTCAGGAGATAAAGAGGAGTGATGGGAGGAGTTGATAACTCACATATGTTGTCTAAAACTCTCCTAGTCCACAGTCTCATTCATAGATATTTTGGCCACATATCCTGGAAAATGGACTGTTCTGAAGTGATATAGCAAAGCCTGAATTGCAAGGACCAGGAGAAGCTTAGAGTTATTACAACCATGGAGACGAAGTGTGTGTGTGTGTGTGTGTGTGTGTGTGTGTGTGGAGAGGAAAGAATAGGGTAGTTTAGCCAACGGACATGCCATTCATCATTTCTCCCATCTACCCAGGCTTGCAGCCATTGATTCAAATTAAGCATTATTTTTTGAGCACTTACCATCTGCCATGCCCTATAAGTGTCTTTCAAGTTACAAAAGTAAGTAGGACAGACATATTCTCTATCTACTGGAAACTTATAATTGTGCAAAGTGAATTTTTTCACTGATGGGTAATATAATCAGACATTAACACATTAAAGTTGCAAGTATCCTTCTAGCCACTACAGCTAGAGGTGTGAAGACTAGACTGTCTTGGGATTTGTTATTCAAATTTTGCTGTTTTAGAACATTTCAGCCCAATACAGGCCTACTGATCAGTATGGGAAAGTTAAGGAATGATAGAAAAGAAGGCAACAATTTTCCTAGGTGTTTCTAATGTACTGTGTAAGAAGCTCTGCTTTTATTCGGGTGGGTTTGTGAGAACCAGGTAGACCTATCTATTCATGCTAAATTTTCTGTAATGACTTCAATAGGAGGAGAAGGGAGTGAATTAAAAGGGGCTGCTGGATGTGGAATCAAAGGCAGAGATTTGGGTAAGGAAGGTACAGAAAAGAGAAGATCATAGCTGTGTCTTCCAAGAAATCCAGATACTATGTCTGATTGTAGTAAGAAGTAATTAAATCTCTTTGGTGACTGATCTTGCTGATCAATTTCTCTTTCCTGACAACGTGCTGCATACCAAAGTATCTTATGTCTACCTAAAGGTGCTTCAGTTAAATGTTTCCTTTGCAAAACAAAAGGTGGTGGCTTCCATTGATCCACTTAACACTTTCACATTTCATCATATTAGAAATGACTCTTAAACCTGCTTGGAGAAGATATGTAGACTGTCACAGTGCTAAGAGGGCTATTTAGAATATAATACATAGAGTATCAAAGGCTGGCAAACATCTGATTTACGATCTAGATTTTCAACATCAGGATTCATGTCAAAGCAGCAGAAGATGGCCCAAGTGTTTGGGCCCCTGCACCTACATGGAAGACCTGCAGGAAGCTCCTGGCTCCTAGCTTCCGCCTGGCCAAGCTGTGGGCATTACAGACATTTGGAAAGCGAGCCAGAGGATGGAAGATCTCTCTCTGTCTCTTCTCTTCTCTTCTCTTCTCTTCTCTTCTCTTCTCTTCTCTTCTCTTCTCTTCTCTTCTTTCTCTCTCTCTCTCTCTCTCTCTCTCTCTCTCTCTATATATATATATATATATATATGTATATGTATACATATACATATATATATATATAAATTCTATAACTCTGCCTTTCAAATAAGTAAAATAAATATTTAAAAAATTTCCTCTTACTAAGTTTCAGTTTGTTCATAAAAACAAGGCAAAAGAGGGAAAATTTACACTTCACATTGTATGGAGATGCTTAAATTAAGAAGTGTCATGTCTTTAACAATAAAGTATTTCCTTTTTAAGTTAATGTTAGTCACAAATTTGATCAATAAGTTATTAGTAAATTGAATGATTAAGCTAACCTCCATACTTTTATATACTTTAATTAACATATACTAAATAGTCATACTTCTCATTGGCTGTCAATAATAGAGACATAATTCAAACATCTTGAAAGTAGTTGCATTTTTTGATACATGGAAAGTAGTATATCTTGGCAGAGTATATATTATTAGTTTGTAAATCATCAAAGAATAAAGTAGGATAAAATGTTTGATGGAATTTTCATAGCATTATCATATAGATTACAACATAAAGAAGAGTTTGAATATATCTGAAGAAATGTTTAGAATTTACATAATGATTTAAAGTAAACAAGCAGAGGCAAGTGTTTGGCCTAACAGTAAGGAGGCTCCTTAAGACTACTGTGTCCCATATCAGAACAAGAAGATCCAATACCTAGCTTTTGCTCCTAACTCCAGCTTTCTGCTAATGCAGTCCCTGGGAGGCAGCAATGATGGTTCAAGTAATTGAGTCTCTGCTTTCCAATTGAGTTTTTGAAACTTTATATTGATTTCCCAATTCCTGGCTTTGAGTTGGCCCATCCTCAACCACCTCAATCGTTCATTGCCACCACTGGAGGAGTGAATGAGTGAATAGGAGACTTTCTCTCTCTGTCTCTGTCTCTTTCTCTCTATCTCTCTCTTTCTCTTCCTCTCAAATAAATAAATAAATTTTGAAAGTCAGATAAAGAGGTAAACTTGGTGTGAATCTTCTAACCAGCAATCATTCCTAGAAAGGTTAGGATCTTCACTGAATTTCTTCTGCATTGGAAGGATCTGACACATTGTTTGCGGCACAGTGGTGGAAGCACTTCTAAAATCTAGAAATGCCTGGATTTTCTCAACTTTTTGAATGGTGGATAAAATGGAAGAGGCTTGGTTTCTTAACAGTGCATAAATTCTTTAAAATTTTGGATACCATAGATTATACAGACTGATTATAGGCCATATAGGGAATTAAAAAAAAAAAAGTTCAGTCTGCACAGTACTAAACACTTCTTTTTAAAAATGCCTTCGTTCCCAGACAACTGTGGAATGGTCTGCGGAATCTGCTTAATTCCCTTTGTAGAACTCCCAAGTAAGCTCTTCTCTCCCCAGCAATAGCATTGACAACAGTTTTCCTGATCCTTGAATCCTTTGAAAAATTACCTAATTTACAGACTGTACCTAATTATTGGCATCATGCCTATAATATATTGCTTGTGTATCTGAAAACATTTGCATTTGAATATTTGTCATATATAGTGGTAACTAATTCACAGACTTCTTTTTTAAGTGCATGTATTTATTTATTTGTTATTTAATTTGAAAGAGAGATAGAAAGACAGAGAGAGCTCCCATTCACCAGTTGACACCCCAAATACACACAACAGTCGAGGACTGGGCTAGGCTGAAATTAGGAACCAGAAACCTTGTTACCTATCATGTAGGTAACAAGAGGTAACAAGGACTCAACTATTTGAGATATCATCACCTGCTGCCTCTCTTGGTGTGTATTACTAGAAGCTGTAATTGGGAACAGAGCCAGGACTTGAACCCAGGCATTCTGATTGGGCAGTGGCATTCCAAAGGACATATTAACTGCTAGATAAAACCTTTTCCCCTAATGCAGGGACTCTGACTGTGCAGGAATACAATTTTGAAAATCGTTTATGTATGTGGGTATGTCTCTAAAGACATTTTTTTCATACAGCCACATTTTCATTCAATATTTAGAACTAGATTTAGATCGTAGACTGAATATAATTTTAATACCCTATTTTTTAAAGTATCAAAGACATACCTGTGAGTGGTCTTTTCGTTGGTGAGATGCTTTCTAAGGTGAGGCGATTACTCCACCACGAGTACATCAGTGACCTTACTGCCTGGATGGAGGATATACTTGCTGTGTAGACATATTCAATAAACCCAGGAAGGAGTGGTTTTAATCAAAATGGTTACACTGAACCTGAAAGGGAAACCAGAATAGAATTGACACTACTTATAATTTCCTTATGTCTAGTTCATGGATCTAAATATCAGCTGGAATGTCTCCTAGCACATGATAAAATATGGGTTTTGAAAAACTGCAAAACAAGAGAGGTATGGAAGTAACAAAATGGCTCCTGGAAGAGACTATGGGATTGGATTCATTGAAGACTTTTGTTCTGGATTCATGTTGTGATTAACAAGTCATGGAGCCATTGTTTTTCATTCCTATCAATCATTCCTATTGTTATCTCATGGTTACAGTCTGTGTCTAAATGAAAAGTTAACATTCTCACCAAGTAAATGTGTGATTTTTTTGGCTTGGTTTAATTAAACTGAACATATTGTAAGAAACAGTCTAAGCACCTAATTCACAAAAAGTCTATACAAATCACACATTTGACATTCTTAAGAAGAGTATAGAACCTTGAACTTAAGGAGAAAAAATAATTAGAGATGGATGTTAAATTACTTTAAATCACTGAGGCTACATAATCATGTACTTCCTTATATTTTCACTAGTGAACTGTTATTACTATTTTATTAATAGGAAAGTTTTCAAATGATGAAGTCTAATATCTATGGCAGCATTTTAAGTATTTTTTAAAGAGAGACATTACAATAAACATCTTAGTATCTATAAAGTGCCAAATTGATGCTTTGTGCAGTATGTGCTAAATATATACTTGTGAATATATATATGTACTCATTATATATATACGTATATATATAACTGATACTTAATACATAATTGTTCAATGACTGTCTAGAAATGAGAGCAATTTGGGTTCAAATGCTGATTCTGGTATGGAGCCTTATCAATGAAGTCTGTTCCATGAATAGAACTGATTGTGGTTTCTAATTTAATTTTTTATTAGTCCAGTACATTAATTTATATCTGAATTTCATATATTCTTTCATGAAACATTTATTGACTAATGCCTCTTATATTATTGGCTCAGGATAGGTGCTGCCTGTATGTAAAAACTGAATCATATAGTAAAATATTTATTTTTGAATACATTAATTTATTTAAAAGGCAGAGTAACAGAGAGAGAGAGGAGAGAGACACACACAGAGATCTTCCATTTGTCAGTTTACTCCCTAAATGGCCTCAATGCCTGAGATTAAACCTGTAGGAAACTGGGAGCCTGGAATCCCACCAGGTCTCCCATGTAGGTGGCAGGGGCCCAAACACTTGGACCATCATCTGCTGCCTTCCTTGGCACTTTAGCAGGGATCTGGCTTTGAAATGGAGCAACCAGGTGTTGAACCAGGGCCCATATGAGATACCCATGTCACACGTGGTGGCTTAACCTGCTGAGTCACAATGCCAGGCCCTGTAGTAAAATATTTCTATTTTGTATTATCTCAGTAGCTCTCAACAAGGTGCACCAGAGTGAATTGTTCTCTATAGACTGTAGAATAGAGTTCAATCTTCAGCTCTGGTGTTTGAATACCTCCTTCCACTGATCCTAAACAATCTATTCAAACTTGCCTATTATATTTTATGCTTAAGCTAGTCACCATGGAATACTGAACCTTTGAACAAAGATGGTCTCTTCCATATGCATATTATCTATCAATTGTGTGGAGGTAGCATACTGCACTGGAATAGTACTGATGTCAAAGCATATAGGTCAGTGCAAAGTTGGGTGGGTGACACATTTTTCCATCAGTTGATGAATATCAACATTCAGGGCTTTAATAAAGATCAGAAGATAAGGCATAATATATATAAGCAGAAGATCTATACAAAACTTAACCTGATTAAAAACAACTTTATCAGAACAGCAGGCATAAAACTAGGTCATAGCCAAATAATGTAGATGTTATCTCACTTCCTTTCCTCCTTACACCAGTTTCTTCCCAGCTCAGCTCAAATCCTAAACCTTCTGAACCCTATGCCTAGCATTATGCATGCATGTATTACTGAATTACATTGTTCTAACTGTTAGGTTAAACAAAAGTTCTAAAACCCCAATAGATTCATGGTAAACTTTTTATTTGAATACCCATAAGAGAGAGGTGATTCAAAAGACATACTTTGGCTATTCCAAGGGCTGAATACATTCTTTCTACAGAAATTGCTGTTTTCTTCAAATTGTATAAATCAGGAAAATAAAAGGGAAAAAGAATAAAAATTGGTTCATTTTGACATCTTGGTCATCTTAATTCCATTTGTCTAGCATCCAGTGTTTGTTCAGATATTTCTTCAATTTTGGCTGCTTGCTTTCAGGTCTTCAGTTTCTTGGATAATGTTGGAAGATTGTTGTCTGATCAATTGTAATGGAGTCCTAAGGTAATTTTAAGGCAAGATGAAACAAGAAATAAAAGTGAAACTCTTTAAAGTATAGAAGTCCCTAAATAAAGCATTTTTAGAGTTTGGAGTCTCTGGGTGATGGCCTCAATTCCCAACTAGACTGTGTGTAGAGACCTGTCCTGAGCATAGGAATTCTAAAGAAGAAAATGAGACTGCACAACTTCTGACCTCCACCTTGTCCTCTTCCCTTTTAAAGATGGGGCTGAATCTCCTCAAATAGACTCTGGCCCAGATGAGAAAGAACAATCAATGTCCTAGCTACAAGAGGTTCCTCTGGGGTTAATCTTACTAGTTATTGAAAGGCACATGGGACAATTGCTAGTCAATCTTTTCTTAAGACACAGAAGTCCCCATATCTTACCATTGTCTTAGAATAAACTGGTTAGTCACAAGACCATTTCATTGTCATCTAACTTCAGGCAGGTGGTGGGATACAAATAGAAACAGGCTAGCAAGTGAACAAAAAGTAAAGCAATTCAAGGCTTCACAGCTGAAACAAGTTGTAGCTAAATAATGACCAATCTGTCACCTCAATCTCCTTTTCAAAATTCAATATACAACTGAATATTTTGTAAGTTCACAAATCATTTAAATTATTCATCAGAAATTCAAATTTTTCAGTAGATAGTATAATTAAAGGTTAATGCAGGACTACAAGTGCCAATGTAAGGCACACTAGAGATTTTATTGTTCATTATTTTAATAGTTTGTAGTATTTTGTGAGTGAAACAGATTTTATAAACAAAAGAGAGAGCTCCCAGGCACACAGGATCAGGAGCATTTAGAATGCACACAGTTTCAACCTTGTCCTTTAAAAGTGGAAAGTATTGTCCTATTCATCAGCAGGGCATTTGGGTGTGAAGTCAAAGACAGGAATATTTAATTACTATCAGCAAACAGAAACCTAGCGAAGAATATTTGTGTCAGTTAGATGTCAATGAAACTAAGCCTTTCTGAGATGGAGAGGATCGATTTAATTTTTTCCCTTCTCCAGATTTTTGCTATGACGGAGTGACATACTCTTCATTCAGCCACTCAAGAAAAAGAATGACTGACGATTCAGTGAAGGTCAAATAATTTTCCAGCCAGCCGATGCTGTTTTAGACAGACTTAACTCTCAGAGCCCAAAGGGACTGAACCAAAAGTTTGGCTCTAACAATGAGTACAGACTTCCTTTCCAGGGACTATCTCCTCTTAGCTCACTTGTCCCCAGATGTACATGTAAAGAAAACTCTCCAGCAGATAGGTTCAACTTCTCAGGAAGTTCTTTTCTTCATGTGCAGTTGAAATATCTTGTGACTTTCATTCTACTTTGCTGGCATTTCTCTGGTCTCGCACCATTGTTGGGCTCTGGCTTTATTTCTCATCAATGTCAGCATGCCCCAAGGAATTAGTTTTTCTCTTTCCCTGAATGAACAAATGCTCTCCCTAAATGAAATCTGGAAATATATGGCCTTTCTAACAAAGTCATAAAGGAGGACTCTCCAGGAGGTGGAAACATTTACATAAAACAAAATCTCAAAGGAAATGGTGAGTCCTTCAGTTTGGAGCTCTATTAGCAGGCCAGGAGAAACTCTTGCCTTTGACCTCTGATTGCTCGGCTTGCACATTTTGTAATATAACTTCACAATCACATTACCGAGAGCTACAATGAAGAAAAAAGTCTGGGAAAATTTTGCCAAATAGCATCTCTGGTGCAAAAATGTTGCAAAGGTCAATGGACTTTTGGATATGTAGAGTGGCTCTTAGCATTTGGAGGCATATAAATCACAGATATTGTTCGATGAAGTTAGTAGATTCTTCAAGTTTTGTTTTAGTTGTCTTTAAAAATCAGCACTCTCCACAGCAACCTCCCTCAGAGCAAATCTTAGTTAGATATTTGGCAACTGGGATCCTCTCCAGTCTCTAATTCTCTTTACATATGTCTCCTTTATTAACATCCTGTTTCCTGATTTTTCCACCTAAGAAATGTGAAGAATTAGCGAATTCTCTTGAAATGTCTGGGAAGGTAAAGCGCAGCAATGCATATTAGAATATTTTGTATTTGGTTAAAGCACCTGGACAAACATCAACTTACTCATGATTTGCTCAGTATTTTAGGGAATAGGACAAGTGTTATAACTGATAGATAAGGAAAAAGAAGCCCTGAATTGTTCGGATATCATCTCCTGACAAGTCACTGATGGACTAATAATGTGGGTACAAGCCTCTCAATTCCTTGGATGAAATTTATTCGATGGTGGTAGTGCCTCTGTTTTGAAGTTTTGTTAAGCACTGCTGTGTGAAGAATTTATTCTTTTTTTTTTTTTTAAACAGGCAGAGTGGACAGTGAGGGAGAGAGACAGAGAGAAAGGTCTTCCTTTGCCGTTGGTTCACCCTCCAATGGCCACTGCGGCAGGCGCGCTGCGGCCAGTGCACCCCGCTGATCTGAAGGCAGGAGCCAGGTGCTTCTCCTGGTCTCCCATGGGGTGCAGGGCCCAAGGATCTGGGCCATCCTCCACTGCACTCCTGGGCCATAGCAGAGTGCTGGACTGGAAGAGGGGCAACCGGGACAGAATCCGGCACCCTGACCGGGACTAGAACCCGGGGTGCCAGCGCCGGTAGGCGGAGGATTAGCCTATTGAGCCACAGCACCGGCCTGAAAAATTTATTCTTAAAGTAAGTTGTTACTAACTCTGGTTGTAGTTGACACTAAGAAAAAGAATGTAGCCTTCATTGAAAGAGAAAAAAAACTAGTGAAGATTATAATATGACTATTGTGCAAAAGCTACAGATAGCATGGAGATGGAGGTGCTTATCATCATTATAAAGATACCAATTAAGACATCTTCAAGGGGCTGGCACTGTGGTGTAGCAGGTAAAGACACTGCCTGCAGTGCTGGCATCCCGTATGGGCGCGAGTTTGAGACCCGGCTGCTCCACTTCCAATCCAACTCGCTGGTATGGTCTGAAAGAGCAGTGGAAGATGGCCCAAGCCCTTGGGCACCTGCACCCGTGTGGGAGACCTGGAAGAAGCTCCTGGCTCCTGGCTTCGGATTGGCTTAGCTATGGCCGTTGTGGGCACCTGGGAAGTGAATCAGCGGCTAGAGGACCTCTCTCTATCTGCCTCTGCCTCTGCCTCTCTGTAACTTTGCCTTTCAAATAGATAAATCTTAAAAAGAAAAAAAAAAAGACATCTTCATACCACATTGAAGCATCTGGGTTTGATTAAAGATTCTGGCTCCTGACTCCATCTTCCTGATAATACAGACCTAGGGAGGCAGTGTTTGATGACTGAAGTAAATGAATTCCTGCCATCTTCAGGGGAGGCAGGATTGAGTTTCATGCTCCTGGCCTTGGCCAAATCCTGCCTCAGCTATCATGGACATTTAGGCAGTGAACCAGCAGATGGGAGCACTTCCTTGCTGTTTCTTTCTTTCTTTTTGCCTCTCAAATAAATACATAAAAATATAAGAAGGAAAATATGCCAATAGTATACATTATTTAGTAAGCAAATAATAATTCTATTTAAAATGGAATGTACTATTTAGTAATACAGCAAATTACTATTACCTCAAATTAACTCAAATTCTCTTAAGTTGTTACTGATTAAACATATTACAATGTATCTTTGAAGGGAAGGAAGTGTTGAGTTGAAGGGAGGCAATTGTGCCACTTGATTCAGGTCTTGGTAAACATGAAACAAAAGTCAATACACCTGGAATGCCCCATTTCTCTGCTTGTAGCCATGAGGCCTGAGTAAATTGTTCTTACATCTTTTCAGGTGGATGTTACATAGAATGTACCGAGATTTGAGTTTTAGCTCCACTTGTTCCATTTTCTAGATGAAACATGTAAAGTAAATTACACAATCACTCAGTTTGTTTTCCAAATTTTAAAATATGGAGAAGAAAACCTGGGTATCAGTTGGAGAATTAAATAAAATAATATACTTAGAGGATGCAGTGTTTAATGAACACATGGTAGTGTAATACCATATTTTCTTTTTAAATCTTCCTATTCTTCACAAATACAAAGCAACTAAGAAATACTGACATCATTATTGCAAGCAAACCTTTTTCTAGATTTGCCCTTGGATTGGAATTCGCTGATCTTGAATCTGCCCCAATTGGCTCACATCATTGGTTACTCAGTTATTAATTTTTTTGACAGGCAGAGTTAGACAGTGAGGGAGAGAGAGACAGAGAGAAAGGTCTTCCTTTTTCTGTTGGTTCACCCTCCAAATGGCCGCTACAGCCAGTGCATCGCGCTGATCCAAAGCCAGGAGCCATGTGCTTCCTCCTGGTCTCCCATGCGGGTGCAGGGCCCAAGCGCTTAGGCCATCCTCCACTGCCTTCCAGGGCCACAGCAGAGAGGTGGACTGGAAGAGGAGCAACCAGGACAGAATCCGGTGCTCCGATAGGGACTAGAACCTGGGCTCCCGGCACCGCAGGTGGAGGATTAGCCAAGTGAGCCACGGCGCCGACCACTCAGTTATTAATTCCCCACTTCACAGCACCATGATGTGAAACATCTGAAAAATGTGAAGATCAATACAATTCCAAGTAATGTGTGGAATCAGGGAAAATTCTATTGGAATCCAGGTAAAATCTAAAATAACTTTTAGCTAAAAATAAATTATAGAAAACAGGACCTTAGTTGGAAACTCCACCATGCACTAGATATAAGCAGTGGCTATGAAGAAACAGTGACCTGATGCTGTAAAATATTTAGACTCACTTATACATGAGAATTCTGAATTGTATTACTACCTCCAATCTATGAAACTGATGGTTATATTGCTGTTCTTCATTTCTGTTTCAATCTCCCCTTTCTTTAGGAAATTGCCTAGTCTCACCACTCACATCCATATGAACATCCTTATTGCACAACTACAGGTACTGTCTTTCAGATTGCTTGTATATAGTTTACAATGCAAATAGTATCCCATATAAATGAGTTAGTGGTGGCTTTGGTTCAATTAGACCTTGCGTCTGCTCATGATGGATTGATCTAGGAATGTACACCCAATCTAAGAACCAAAAAATAGTTGGAGATAAAGCTCATTATCTGTAGATGCTAAGATCCATTAATCTGCAATGGTGCCTACCCTTCATTAGATTTCAATATTCAATATTGCTTGGTAGGGCTGGCATTGTGGCATAGTGGGTAAAGCCGCCGCCTCTAGTGCCACCATCCCATATGGACACCGGTCCTAGACCCGGCTGCTCCACTTCTAATCCAGCTCTCTGCTATGGCATGGGAAAGCAGTAGAAGACGGCCCAAGTCCTTGGACCCTTGCACTCTCATGGGAAGACCTGGAGGAAGCTCCTGGTTCCTGGCTTTGGATCAGTGCAGCTCCTGCCCTGTGGTCAATTGGGGAGTGACCCAGCAGATGGAAGACCTGTCTTTCTCTGCCTCTCCTTCTCTCTCTAACTCTGACTTTCAAATAAATAAATCTTTAAAAAATATTGCTTGGATACTCTTAGAAATCTTAATATATTTCTGGGTGATACACTCCATTGCTACATATGGGAACAAAACTCAGTAATTCGGTAAAATAATAGAAAGCTTTAACCCAATAATACTACTCTCATCCCATATGAACATCCTCACACATCCCAGACAAGTGGAGAAGTGGAGTCATCTCATTTTGCCAGAACAAGTGTATATATTGAGATTGCAGACTCAGGTTCAAGCATCCTTTATGCTATTCCTGTTTCTGCCACTATCTGTAATGGCCTTAGGCAAAATACTTAATTGCAGTGTCTCCATTTCTGCACATATAGAGTAGGAATAATAGTAGCACCTCCTAGGGTTTGAGAGGGTTTTAGGAATTGAACAAGGCCTTGTAAACTCTTGATAGGTCAGTTGTTATTATTCCCTGTACTTTTCTAAACTTCCAGTTAATATACTTGCATTTTTCTTTTATGCTATCATTCTTCTCTGGATTTCCCTATCAGAGTTTATATTACCTTCTTTTCAGATTCTTTCTTTATGCATCTCCCCTTCCCTGTTGTGACCTTATTGAGGGATGTAGACTATGTCTAATTCAACTTTCATTCATAGTTCATAGCTATAACAATAACTGCCAAATGATAGTGTTCAATAAATACATTTTAAAACAATAAAATTGCTAAATTTTTCTATGCAAAATCACTTTCTTTGGTAGATAATTGTGACTTTTTAATCTCCCTCCTTATTGAGCCAAACATTTCTCCATTTTTTCTATGGATTCATGCACTTATTTGGCAAATGTGTGAGTAGAAAACTACAGTGTGGTATGTTCTCTGGAAATATAAAATGAATAACAAGCTCTCTCCTCTAAAGCAATTTGCAATCCAAGAGGGGATAAAACAGGTACCCAAATTGCTGTAATATAAAGTGGAAGGTGATGGGTATTATAATAGAAGCACTAGGAAATTGCCATAAGATCTAGAAGATGTAGAGATCATTTCAGGCAGCAAAGCTTGAAAAAGACTTCAAAGAGGAAGTGCATGTGAGGTTGTTCTCAGAGAAATGAGTATGCTTCAATAGACTGAGAAAATATTTCCCTAAATGGGAAAGGTCTGAAGGTTAATGAATTTCTGCTAAGTATGACTGTTACTGACAGTTCCTTTCTGTCAAATGGACTTTGAGAAATGCTACCAGTCTTTGGCTTAGGTTTCATAAAGGTATAGGTCAGTTTGAGAGATCTGTTTGTGTCATTTTCTACTCTCCCAATGAGATGCTTTAACATCACCTAAGTCTTTCTGCAGATTAGCAAATTGGTCTGTTTTAGTTTCACCTGGAAAAGAAATCAATATTGCAAAAATAATTTCCACATCCATTATGAACAAAAATGACATTCATTGTCTTTGAGTTGTTTCCTCAATATTGGCTCTAGCTTTTGCAGAGAAAAATCTTCATTTGGGATTCTCTCTGGGAATAATGTTAACAAAAACTTATTTATTGAATGCCTACTACGTACCAGGCATTAACCTCTCTGTTGGATTATTTTGTTTACAGTCAAGAATATTGAGTTGAGGTGTGATTTTCAGTGAAATTCACAGGGAATTTAGTTACCTAAGTTTGCACAAGTTGATACACTTATATATCCATTCCACGATTCTTTCAAGAAGTAGAAAATTTCCCTCACCTCAGAAAGCTTTCTTTCCTTACCAATCCCCATCTCGCCTTAATGTTCTTTTTGACATACTGTGTTTTAACACCCCATATACTGTGGTTTAGAAAATATGTTAGAAAAACGGGGCTATTGCGGAATTCTCTTTCTTGGCTTATCTTCTCTTGGAATTGCAGTCATGTACAACTTCTTGTCCTATATTTGAAAACACTATGTTTCATAAGTTTTCCTCCATTTCAAAGTTCAGAAAATGAGTCTGGTACCAATTACCACATTATCTCTATAAATGGAACTGTCCTTTGTATTTTATAATAAATCTTGTCACGAGTAGTGATATGGGTGCCAGTATTGTGGTGCAGAGTATTAAATTGTTGTCATCACAACAATTAGAAGAAAATAATAAAGAAAGTTGGAGGGAGCGTTGGGAGGTAGGGAGGAAGGGTAGGAAGCATCATTATGTTCTCTAAAACTGTACATATGGAATATACAAAATCTGTTCCCTTTACATAGATAAATAAGATAAAAAAGGCTGTTTGCGACTCAGCTTCCCATATTAGACTACAGTTTTGAAACCAGGTTGCTCTGCTTCCAGTCGAGTTCCCTGCTAATGCACCTGGGAAGACACTAGATGGGCCTCCACCTCTCATGAGAGAAACCCAGATGGGGTTCCTGGCCCCTCACCACTGGCTTCAGACTGGCTGAGACCTGCCTGTTGTATCTGGGGAGAGAACTAGCCAATAGAAGGTCTCTCTCACTCTACCTTTCAAATAAATAAATCGTTTTTTAAAGAGTAATCATGTGATCTGGGACTAGAAAATCAAGACAAACCAGTCACTCCCTAAAAAAAACACCTGGTGAACTTTTGACATGAAATTTAATGGAAAATATGATATTTAAGGGGATGGCACTGTGGTGCTGGGGGTTAAAGCCCTGGCCTGCAGTGTCTTCTGATCCAGTTTTCTGCTGTGGCCTGGAAAAGTAGTAGAAGATGGCCCAAGTCCTTGGGCCCCTGCACCCACGTGAGAGACCTGGAAGAAGCTCCTGGCTCCTGGCTTTGGATCAGAGCAGCTCTGGCCAGTTGTGGCTATCTGGAGAGTGAACCAGAGGATGGAAGACCTCTCTCTCTCTCTCTCTCTACCTCTCTCTGTAACTCTTTAAAATAAATATCAAAAAAAAGGAAAATATGATGCTTAGAATAATTATCACATAAAGAACATGTGCTGATCGTTTATTAATTTTGGTGATTATTCCACCATCAAAGTGCAATATGAAGAACGAAAATACAATAAAATTCATGTGTACTTTTCAGTAGGTTTTTGTCTTCAAATTTTGAAATGTAGTCTGGTAGTGCTAGGACACACTAATTAACATCACAGTAATTTTTTCATAACGTATCTATTAAATTGTTATTTCCATAGAGATATTACAATTAAACCTCATCCAGAAGACTGTTAGAAAAATAGAAATGGAAACCTCCAGATTTGAGAATATTTATTTCTTCCACAGAAAAGTAATGGCCCAATGTCCATGAGTTAATTTAATGTACTGCCTTCCAAGCTTTGTATCTTAGAAACATCCTCCTCTCATTGCTATTCCTTTCTATGCACACAGGATTAAGTACCATTGTTTCTAATGGTATTTTCTTGCAAATTGACTTTTATGGCATAGAGATTATTCCCCAAAATAAGTCTATTATATCTAAATCTTCAAAATCTACATATGACTGAGATTTTCAGAGTGTCATTATTTTCAATGTGTACAAAAATAAGGTAAAGAATGAAGAGTTAGTGTTAAATAGATATGGATTCTAATCTTGCAATATGAGTTCCAAATTTTACCACTTGACACAAGTTTTTACATCTGTTAAATTGCAGAAATAGGAATATGTATCCCGCAGGATTGTTTCAAGAAATAATTGAACTGATAAAGGAAAAACACAAAGTAGAGTGCCAAATACCTACTAAACATGAAACAAACAGTAATGTGTTTTAATTTCCAAAATTATTTATTTACTTTTATTTTTATTTGAAAAGCAAAAAGACAGAGATAGCAAAAGAAAGGGGAAGAAGCAAATAAAGAGAGTTCTTCCCTCTGCTCGTATTGTATTTTTAATGCCTTAATACACATACACATATATATATATATATATATATTTTTTTTTTTTGACAGGCAGAGTGGAAAGTGAGAGAGAGAGAGAGAGAGAAAGGTCTTCCTTTGCCGTTGGTTCACCCTCCAATGGCTGCTGCGGCTGGCGCGCTGCGGCCGGCACATGGCTCTGATCCGATGGCAGGAGCCAGGTGCTTATCCTGGTCTCCCGTGCAGGTGCAGGGCCCAAGCACTTGGTCCATCCTCCACTGGACTCCCGGGCCACAGCAGAGAGCTGGCCTGGAAGAGGGGCAACCGGGACAGAATCCGGCGCCCCGACCGGGGCTAGAACCCAGTATGCTGGCGCTGCTAGGCAGAAGATTAGCCTAGTGAGCCGCGGCGCCGGCCATACACACATATATGTTTATATGGGGAAATTTTGCATATATACATTTGTACATATATATTCAAAAACTTAACACCATATTCCTAAACCATTGCAAGTGTAACTGCTAATTCTAGTTATTAACCTGACTGAATCATCAGGTATCCAAATCATTTTGAAAGAATTATTAATTTGAAAATGTAGTGATAGAGAGAGAGGGAGAGAGGTAGACACAGACAGAGACAACAGACAGAGAGAGATCTTCCATCCACTCGTCATTCCTCAAATACAAGCAATAGACAGCACTGGGCCAAGCTGAAGCCGGGGTCTGGAACTCCATCTGGGTTTTCTATTTAGGTGTCAGGAACCCAATGCTTGGGTCGTCATCTGTTGCCTCTCAGGGGCATTTGTAGGAACCTGGATCAGAAGCAAAAACTAGCTTGAAGTTGAAACAAGCATTCCAATATGGGATACAGGCATCCCAAACAGTGGCTTAACCTGTTGTGCAACGACACCTGTCCCGTGTCCAAATATCTTATTAAACTTAATTCTGGGTGTTTCTGGGAGGTTATTTCTGTATGAAATTGCATTCAGATCCATATTCTGAGTAAAGCATGTTGCCCTCCCTAGTGTGGATGGGGTTTGTCCAAATCACTTGAAGACCTAATATAACAAAGATTGAGTAAATGAAAATGAAAATTCTTCTTGCCTGGCTGTGCTAGGACCTCATTCTTTTCCTACCTTAGGACTCAAAATGTAAAATCAGTTCTTAGGTGTTGAAACTGCTAGGTTTAAAACTAGAACTTACATCATCAGTTCTCCTTGGTCTCCAGCTTGCCCACTGCACGTTGTGGAACTTCTCAGCCTCCTTAATCATGTTAGCAAATTCCTTGTAATAAACCAGTATGTGTTAATGTGTGTGTGTATATATCTGTGTTGGCTCTGTCTCTCATGAGATCCGACTAGTACACCAAATCTCCATGACTTGGAGCAGTCAGCCAAATTCTCACAAATTACAACACAGGGAAAGAAGCATTTTCTGAATTCACAGGTTCCCAAGACCCCCATAACCCAGGATTATATTTTGATGTTGCTTCATTTTGTATATTACCCGCTGTTACACTGAAACTACAGTCTAATGACGTATTGATTTACATGCATTGAACAGTCACCAAGTACATAGCCAGGGGTGGAGGAGGGGGAGAAAAAACTGCACAAAGGAACAATTGTTTTACTATGCAAGAGATCCAGAGGATGAATTTATGGTGTGAACTATAGGGTGCCAGTCTGTCTCTGACTTGAAATGTGCTTGCTTTGGATACTTATTCAGCCTTTTAACATATTAAACTGTCTTAGTCATCTTTAAAAACAGAGCAGAGAGCATTTTAAAGGCATTAAGGTGAAAGGCCAGGTACAATTATTCCTCAGACACATTTAAACTGCCCCATCGACAGGCAGTTAGCACTTTCTAGAGTTGCACATGTTACCAGAGACACAGTCAGGGGCTGAATCTGATACTGAGAAATATACCTTGAAACCATACATGAAATGCCACAATAATAAATGACAACTTGTTTCTTTAAAAGATTTTTTAAAAGATACACTCCTCTGATGAAGAAGAAGATAAATGCCTGTTGTCTGATATATTTCTCATACCAACTAATGTCCTGGGTTCTGCATCTGAGCTCTGAACCTGGAAAGTAGGTATACTGTGCCCTAACAAAGCATTCATCTCTCAGGGTTTAGCTGATGTATTCCTTCCTTTGTTTTAAAGCAACAAACAATCATTGATTTTCCTCTATTTGCAAAGCATTGTTTTAAGCATTTTAGGAACATAAATATGATCAAGATATAATTTCCTGTCTCAAAGCATCTGACAATTCACTGGAATGTGTTCCCAAGTGTTTATTGATCACCATTGTGTGTCAGATTGTGTTCCAGGTAAAGAGATATATATGTGACAAAGTCTTTGCTCAGGATAAATAGCAACTGAACAAGAATACACAAAATATTAATTTTAAAAATAGAGGTGTGTTAACCTTTGACTATGATGTAAGTTAAAAATATGCTGTCTCAAAGAAAGGAAGGAAGGAAGGAACGAAGGAAGGAAGGAAGGAAGGAAGGAATAGAGAAGGGGGGAAGGAGTGAGGGAGGTAGAGAGGGAGAGAAATATCAATAAATCCTTAGAATTGTATCTATGTGCCATATGGAGTCTGTCTTCTTTGCATTAATATCACATTAACATGAGAATTGATGATAATTGTGTTGTAATAATTATTGTGCATTTGCTGTGACCCTGAGATTCTAACATATTGATAAATTCCTTTAAAAAATAAAATAAAATTACAAGTGCAATGAGAAGTCCAATACGAAGAATGAATAATTGAATCTGGAAAGGGAGATAATTTATTTACAAATAAAATATTAAGGTGAGAGTAAGAACATGTGATTCCAATATTCAGCACCTTTCTAGAATTCTAAAATTCATTTTAAAACAGAGTATTTAGTAGGATTTGGCATGGTGGTTAATACCTCTGTTAAGATGCCGATAACCTTTATCAGGGTGTCTGAATTCAAGCTCTGGCTCTGCTCCTGATTCCAGCTTCCTGCTAATTTGTATCATGGGAGGTAACAGATGATGGCTCAGGTAGCTGGATTCCTGCTACCCATGTGGGAAGCCTGGATTGAATTCCTGTGTTCCAACTTTGGCCTGGCTCAGCCTTGGCCATTTTGGCATTTGGGAAGTGAGCCAGAAGATAGGAGCTCTCCATATTCTGTCTCAATGTGTCTCTATGTCTTTCAAATAATTAAATAAAACTTTAAAAAATATTTTAATGACATATATTATAAAAGTGCCACATTTCCTAAATCAAATCCCAACAAAGGGATATTGGAAATTTTTCCTGGGCCTGGCATGCTCTTTCCAATTGCAGACCTGAAAGGCCTCCTTCTTTAAACTACTTCAGCATAGTTTGTATTTCATATGTGGTTTGCATCTCATAAAGCACTGTGCATCTTGCATGGAGGTATCAGTCTGAAAACCCTAATGGTCACACTTTGAGGGAAGGAACTATGACTCACAGTTCTGCAGTCAGTGGCGTTTTGTAGAAGATGAACACAATCTATAACCTGTTGACTGATCCAGTCCGTTTTTTCTTCCTGATGCCCATATTTCAAATCCTCCTTCTTCAACAGTGAAGAAAACACCCCTTGCAGCAGTGAGGAGGCTTCCTGACACTTTCCATGGTCTCAGGGCATCATCCATCCCCATACAAGGACTTCACAATGCCCAGTAGCTAAAGAAAGAATATCTCCTTAGAACAGAAAAGAGAACATAGAATGCCTCTAAGTGGGGACATATAAAATGATGACTTTTGAGGACCCATTATTCTTTAGCCATCAAAAATAATAAAATATATGCATGCATAATACAGAAAGATAGGGATATACTGAATATATTCTAGGCATAAATTATTGTTAGGGGTTATAAGAGATCTCAGAGCTTAGTTTGCTTCCAATAAAATAAGGTATATGAAAAATTATACACCAAAGTAATCAGAATTCTTTATTTGGTTTTAGCTAATGTAAGATTTATAGATACTTAAAATTAGCATAAAACATGTAAACATATCTGGGAGGTATAAGACAAGAGGTAATAGATCCTACTTATTTCTGTAATAGAGACTGACTATTAAATTTTAAACACTTAAAGCTAAAAATGTCATTTTATTCTGCAGGTCATATTCATTAAATTACTGGCTAAAAAAAAACTATATAAAAGATGCCAGTTAGATATATTTAACTCCTTATTTGAGTGCACAAGCTCATTTATTTTGCTAGCAACTCAACAAATCAGTATATACCTTTTAGCTCAATATCATATGTGTGTGTGTGTGTGTGCTTACCTATTTCCATAGGAATATACACTACCCTAATTGTTACAGTGAGAGGGAAATAGGAATAAGCTGTATCTTCGAAAACCTTGTAACCCAGCTACGGAGTTATCAGATATACACAGAATTGTTTATGAACACACACAAAGAAGTTATAGCAGGGATTGTACCAGTTGTGAATGGTTTATCAAGGATAATCTTTACAAGGTCTCCACATGTTATAGGATTATAAGTTTACCTTAATGGAGAATTGCATGGAAAGGAAGCTCAAAGTGGTCCTGCTGAGGCATTGAATATTTCCCTGATCAGAATGGACAGTCTGCATGTAGGATTCTAGGGAGAGTGGACAGTTAACAGATTTGCTAAATTATTGGTATTAGAAATGATAATATAAGTTTTACCCTCTGAGAGTCATGGGGAGAACATAAAGGTTTTTGAGCAGGGGGGTCACCAACTAAGAAGCTGCTTTGGAATTTGGGATCTCAGTGAACCATGCATTATGATTTCCAGAGAAGTCAATATGATGAAAAGTAATCAGATTTCAATTTTTGTAGCTCAGAACTTTAGGCTGCAAAATAAGTGCATGGACTTGCCTGGCTCCTGAAGTTAATCAGAGGCTTCAGTACATTCTTGCCATTCTACAGGTGGCACTTTTCTTTTTCTTTTGTTTTAACAGAGTTTTATTCATTTGTTTTTAAAAATATTTTTATTTATGTAAGGTGAGCACATTTCACGTATTTCATATGTACAGATTTAGCAGAGTAATGTTACTTCCCAATCTATTTTCCCTCCCGTCCATGCTCCCACCCTTATTTTTTGTTTTAAGTTTTACAATAATATACTTTCAGTTTATTTTAGATTTTCAAGCTCACACTTTTTTTTGTTATCATAACTTTATAGGTTTGATAGTAAAAACAAATTCCTAAAGAGCATAGATTTTTTTGAAAAAATTAATTATTTTAATTTTTTGAAAGAGAGAGGCAGAGAGATTTCCCATGCACTGGTTCATTCTCCAAATGCCTGTAACATCCAGGGCTGGATTAAGTCAAAGCCAGGAGCTCAGAATTTAACTTAAGTCCTCCACGTAGGAGGTAAGGAACCAACTATTTGAGCCACTATCTACTGCTTCCCAGGGTGTGCAACTGAAGGAAGCTGCAACAGAGAGTGGATCTGGGACTCAAACCCAGACACTCCAATATGGAATGCAGGGATCTGAAGTGGCAGCTTAACCACTATGTCAAAAAGAGCATGGAAATTGGAGCAGATAGTTTTCCCTGCACTTTTCATGTTATAGGACCCAAACCTATTCCCTAGGTAAAGATTTGCTGTATCTGCAGTCCTGCTCACTAAGTATGGATAGTATATTCCTAGGATAGTTGCCTAACTGAACCTTGTACAGCGAAAGTTGGGACAGACTATGGAATTCACAGTTTCTCTATGTTCATTCTCCCATCCCTGGTTAGTTAAGGTCATGCTTTCTAGGATTGAGGCTATAATCTGGATACAATCCAAGCCTGATGGGCTTCCAGAAAGAAAGAGTAATAACCTTACCAAACTGCACACATTGCATATACTTCTTATTTTAAAAAGAATGGCCTTTGCAGACATCCAAATCCTCAATTAGATTCATTCATTAGTCTGGTGCTGTGGTTTATAAATAAATGATAGAGAAAATGGCACAGCTGGAGAAAGTCAGAAACAGGAATCCTGGATCCCAGGTCATTCAGCAGGTTACAGAAGTCTGAAGTCCAAGAAAGAAATACCCTAGAAGCTGATGCATCTTTCTCTGATCCAAAAAGGAAAGAAGCTTCTCCTTTACCTCCCTTCCTTTCTCTTTCCCTTCCTTCCCCTTTCTCTCTCTTTGTTATCTCCTTTTCTCCCTGCCAGGCTTCCCTTTTTCTTTGTGTCTCTCTTTCTGATTAGGAACATAATTTTCTTTCTTTAAACAAAACAATGAGGATGGACTGCCCATTTCTGGTTGTTTTTTCATATCCTTTAGTGAAATAAAAATAGTTTCCTCTAGAAGCCCAAAGGTGGAGCTGTTGCAAAAGGAGAAGGCAGACAGGCCAGCCATGCCCGGCGGGGCCACCAACACACACAAGCCACACACACCCAAACACAAACACATACATGCCGGGTCTGCACCGAGGAGAAGCCGCAAATCCTGGAGGCTTTGCTTCCAAAACATAAACATTTCCCTTTTTTTCCCAAAGAGAAATAAAATCCTGATTACAGCAGATGCATTACTGCCAAATTGTGCAAAATAGAATAAGTATTAAGTGTCTGCTTAACCCCCTTTAATTGTTAATTCCATGCACTTTAGTAGATTCCAGTATTATCAAAATAACTGCAGGGAGAAAGGATTCAAATTCATCTGGGTTCATTAATACCACCATTTATCAGTGTAATGTCCTATAGATAATGATTGGAGGGTCATTCTATTTCCTTCATGTCTACATTTTTGTGCAGTGTGCCGAAATGCAATTGAGATGGCTACATCATCAGTGAGAGAGCCTTCAACATGTTCATCTGCATAGCTGGAGAGAAGGCTTGTGCCTGGGCAGGACCTCTAAGGATATTTTCAGCAGAATTAGCATTTATATTTTAGGATCCTAACATAATATTTTTTTTTTGACAGGCAGAGTGGACAGTGAGAGAGGTAGAGACAGAGAGAAAGGTCTTCCTTTACCATTGGTTCACCCTCCAAATGGCCGCTACAGCTGGCGCACTGCACTTATCTGAAGCCAGGAGCCAGGTGCTTCTCCTGGTCTCTCATGCGGGTGCAGGGCCCAAGGACTTGGGCCATCCTCCACTGCACTCCCGGGCCACAGCAGAGAGCTGGACAGGAAGAAGAGCGACCGGGACAGAATCCAGCGCCCCAACAGGGACTAGAACCCGGTGTGCTGGCACCACAGGAGGAGGATTAGCCTAGTGAGCCACGTCGCCGGCCATATTTTTTTTCTTTCAACAATCTTTTTTTTTTTTTTTTTTTTTTTTTTACAGGCAGAGTGGACAGTGAGAGAGAGAGACAGAGAGAAAGGTCTTCCTTTTGCCGTTGGTTCACCCTCCAATGGCCGCCGCGGCCGGCGCTCGTCCGATGCCAGGAGCCAGGTGCTTTTCCTGGTCTCCCCATGGGGTGCAGGGCCCAAGCACCTGGGCCATTCTCCACTGCACTCCTGGGCCACAGCAGAGGGCTGGCCTGGAAGAGGGGCAACCGGGACAGAATCCGGCGCCCTGACCGGGACTAGAACCCGGTGTGCCGGCGCCGCAAGGCGGAGGATTAGCCTGTTGAGCCACGGCGCCGGCCTCTTTCAACAATCTTAAAAGAAGTAACAAATTTTTGAAAACCCATTTTATGGAAAGAAACATGCACAGAGCTTGCTGAGTTGGTCTCTTTCCTCATCTATGGGCAGAATAATCATTTTCCTTTTTCAAAGACACTGAGCTTTCTTGTGGCTTTATCTAACAGGCTGCTTTTTGAAAAACAGAAAGAATTCCCTCCTTGAGACAGATGACTCTTTCTTTGTCTCTATGCCTAGAGCAAATGCCATCAGCTTGATATTCCAAAAAGTATGGAGGCTAGTGATTAAGCTAATTTCAAAATATTTTCATTTCCTTGCAAGGAATGCATTCACCCTCATTATTTTTATGTTTACTTCCAACTCTGAGTTGCTAAAATAAGCAGGGACAAAGTAACCTGAAATGTTTTATGCCACAGAGACAAAAAGGTATTGATCCTGTTTGCCTCTGGAAAAAAAGTTTCTAATAATTTCCAGATATATTGTAGATTGCATTGCTATCCTTAATTAAAACATGACACAGGACAGAAACCAATTATTTACTCTTTTAAACCATAGCCCACCTTTGCCTTCACAGATTCTGATGTCTCATTTGCAAATTGGCAAGTTTGTTCTCCAGACCACTCAGACCACTGTGTGTGTGTGTGTGTGTATGTGTACATGCATGAGCACTAACATACTCAAATGTGGGCTTACTTATGTATTTATTCTTGGCTTTGCTAGTGGTGACATTTAAATGTTGTTTTATACTAGGTGATTAAAAATATATGAAAAGCTGAGTTATATCAACCTTGTCTAGTATGTATGCTCCCAAGATGACTGAGAAGGGAGTTTCCAAAGTGGTTTATTCATGCAGTTTCAGTGCACTATGAAATAGGACTTAGGAAGCAGGGGCTAAAGCAAAGTGGAGTAAAAAGAAATGCCTTGAAAGAGAATGGATTTCAGATACTGAAAATAAAGCAACCTCATCCTATTACAAGAATACTTGAACTGGCTCAGTCCCTTCCATATTTCTTATTCTCTTCTGCTTTTTTTCAAAAAGATCACCTCATTGCATGTCTCTGGGGCTTTTCCTCCGATCCAGACCTGGCCTTCATTCGCTTTTTCTTTTCAGAACTGCTGGTCTCGAAGACAACTCCTCGGCAACTTCTGCCATCTGGAGCTGTCTGCCCGAGACTCTGCCTTGCAGACTCAGGCTCCTTGAAACTGTCAGCTCGAAACAAATTTATTACTTCCTCCCGCCCAGGCTCCTCAGTGCCACATTCTTTCTGTTCTTTGGTTATTCAGGGCAGGGTCAGGGTTATCTTACATTCTGGATTAATGCTAAGGGGTGCTGGTAATGGGAAGTCTAGTGAAGAAGGTCCAGGTGTAGTGTAGGAGGGCTTCCTGGCAGCCCCAGAAAGAGGCACAGGTTGCAGGTGTTTGGCAGCACCTTGGACAGCTCTGCAGTTGGCAGGCAGCGGCATCATCCCCTCCCTTTCTTGCTGCTGTCTAGGTCTATGCTATGCTATACAACATATGTGAAATGAATCTAATGTGATTGCCTCCTCTCACAAATCTGACAACACTCCTAGATACTGCAGACGGCAATGTTTTTGAGATCACTGCCCTTAGTGGTTCCATTCTGTGGATCACTGGACTCAGTAGTAGAACAGAAGGGGCATTGTTAGAGACCAGAGTAAATACATGTTTTGCAAAGCCTCTCCCAACAAAATGGTAGATATATGAAAGTCTTCCAGACAAAATCGATCTATCAACCATGAGCACAGAAATCCATTTGCACATTTGTATTTGCAAAACTATCCTTGGGGGTCCATGTCTTATGACCTAGTTACAGTTAATCCCATGGCATTGCACAGAACTCTTAATACTTACAGTAGTAAAATCATATGTCAAGTACCCATGATAGATAACACTGAGTGACAAATTTAGTGCCAGAGTGCACCCTGTAATGACAGAAGTTGCATGTCACAGAGAGGAGACAAGGATGGAGACAGATTTTATTTTTTTTTCTTTATCTTCACTTGGCTCAATATCTTCATTTGTACCATTACTTCTTTGATTATGGTTACCCTTTAATGGATGGCATTAAATGAATGAGGGGGAAAGCAATTGCCAAAATGTGTCCCACTGCAATTTTTGACAGATGCTCTGATATGAGCTGCTATAGTAATGGACAAGGAGGGAGAGAGCTCCGAAAGGATTTTAGAGTTCAGCTTTGGTTCAAGAAGTATCATTAGTCACATGTGAGAAATATTGACATTTTCCATTAATTCCAAAGAACTTCCCAAATTTATGTGCATTTCCATGGCTAGTACCATGGTGGAAATGCAATGAACCTTGAGAATGAATCAGAAACTGAAGTGTTTTTAGTGCTTACAAAATGGCAGGCACAATAATATGTCTTACTTCTATAAAGATGCTGAATCTAATAAAATTATCTAACAAAAGCATATAATTCAGATATTGTTAAACCCATTTTACATATGAAGAAACTGAAGCTCAGATAGTTAAAGGACTTAGCAGTGGCCCTGCCACTAGCAAATACTATCCTGTAGGAGTGCAGGGTAGAAAAGCAACATTGGGTTCCACATGGCTTCCTGACAAAACTCTTACTCTTAGGAGTGCTTGTCTGTCAGGGAAACAGCTTCATAGATCTATCTTCCACAGATTCTGGCAGCATATAGTGACCAAATAATTAAAATCTCGGGAGATCAAGCAATAAAAGTTAAGACAGTGAGGTGCAATGCAATAAGGACACATTTAGGGAATTCTATTTAGCACTCCAGGTTGCAAGAATAAAGAAAAGCATCATAATTCCCCTGGACCTAGTTTCTCACACCTGGCTGCAAAGGTCTAGTTGTAGGCCAGGCATCCTGGAGAAGGTTCTCTCACAGCACTCTCCAGGGCCCATTTATTAAGAAGAATAAAGTGTTTCTGCCCTATTCCTGGCTAATTCTGCCTTAACAAAGACATAGTTTGTATTGGATAGGGAGCTAAAAGAGTAGGTTGCTAACACTCTCCTGGATATGAAGAATAGAGTAAGGTTTCAAATGTCACTAAAGATTCACCAAAATGGTGAATTTGTATTACTTTTAATATCTGTTCTCATTCTTTATGCTCTTAAAAGGATATGGGTGTATATCCCAAAAGTAAGGGAAATAGAAAAAAGTACAATGAAACACCTAGACATATAAGTAAAATATATGAGAAATATACATGTTGTTTTCTGAGCAATGGGAAACCCAAATGATCCTTGTTGTTTTGAGATTTGTACGCCCGCATATCACAGATGCCCTGTTGCCTTATTCATACTGTTAGGAGAAAAAAGCAGTCCCTAACTATCAACACCCATCATTAAATCATTACAGAAACACCCTTGTTAAACAGGCATTTAAGAAAGGTGTGTGTGTGAGAGAGAGAGAGAGAGAGAGAGAGAGAGAGAAACATCATGCTGTTTTATTTCACTAGAATACAGAAAGTCTTCAAAGCTTCAAAGGTACCATTTTAAAATAATAAATACATACAAGTAAAAATTTTATCTTTTACTTTTCCCAATTTGATCATTATTTGGGGGCCTGTATCAAAGGCAGCTTTAGAATGGTTTTAAGGGAATTCATTGGATCAGAATGAGATTCATTCATTTTTTTTTTTTTTTTACCAATGCTACATTCAAGGTTGCTAAACTGACAACTATGAATATGTCTATTGACCAGGCCAATTTTAAGGAGAATTCTTAACAGGAACACTCTTACATTCTTTGAGTCTTGACACCGTTTCTGAAGTTTCTTTTCTGCTAATTAGATTACATGTGCTTTAATGTTGCCTGTAGGGACTATTGCAACCAGTTCCAAATTCCACCAAACTTTCTATGATACATCCTAAATCAAAGCAAAGATAGGTGGTAAAAATATAATCTTCCTTCAGAGAGCTACAAAGCATTGTGATTTCAGAGAGTTGCTTCATCCTAAAGAAATGATGGCTTCTTACACCTCAGTATTGTAAAGTAAGTGCTTCTCTTATGTCCATAAATGTTACAAAGGGATGTCTAAAACCCAGATCACTTGGTCCTTTTGTTAACGAACATTCCTCAGCAGTTAAGATTACTCATCTTCATAAACAAATATGCACAAATTAGTAAGATTCGCAGCAAAAATGTGTGCATTCATTGAAGGAAAGCCCAGATTCACATCTTGGGTGAAAGATTTTTGATCTGTCAGCCTGTCCCAGTGATTTCTGCACAAGTAATCCTATTGTCCATCTCACAATTCAGTTGATAACGTCTTGTAGACTTAGATCTTGATATATCCAGATATGGTTTTGAAACCTCAATTAGACACTAAATTTCTCTGGGATCACATTGTTATCCTGTTTGCCTTCTGCAAATTCCTGCTCCTACACATTCCTATCATAGTGTTTGACATACTTCATTCATTCATTCATTTATTTGGTCATCAAACATCTTTGAGCACCTATTCTCAGAGCTTATTTAATATGGAGTAAATGATTATATGCACATAAAGGAGATATTTACAGCAATAAATCTGTAGATAAATAAAAAAATGCATTTATGGAATGATATTGAGTGTCTCCAACCAATATAGATGGAGGAGAAATTTTGATAAACAGCTCTATCTGTGGTGGTAACAGATATCAGCAGACTCATCTTAACACTATATGAAACTTCACATGAAATTTGTCACTAACAAAGCAGTCTTGCTCAAAAATATATGCCATTGTTTAGAGAATTGTGAACTGTCCAGGATACTCACATTTTTACTAGGTGCATCTTTTATATTCATTAATCATTGCATTCTTTTTATTGTATTTGCAAACCAACCCAACAAGAGACACAAAGATTGTGAACTGTTTTTTGGAAATGCTAGAAGAAAAATAGCTTAGTCAAAAGTTGAAATTAGATTTTAGGTGCCTTTGACCAAAAGAATAGGTGGAAAAGAGTAAAAGAATTATGCCATGAGATTTCAGATCATTTCACCCAGGTTAAAGGTAATGTGTGAGCAAGGAAGGGTAGGATGAGGTGGGATGGTGGACTGAGGTGTCAGCGATTTTCTGATGAAAGCGAAGATTATTGCTAAGAAGGAATTTTGAATGTCAGGTTGCACATGCTGACAGATGCCATTCACACTCTCACTCGAATGATGGTGCTTGCTGAGGATATGAAGTGGATCTGTGTAGGGAACAGCCTGCAAGGGCATCCTGCTTAATTGTCTGGGTCCAATCTTAGTGTCAGTATCTGGGTGTCATCATTACAGCCATTTTGAAGTTCCATGTACAAATGTTTCCATCTAGGATAGTGATATTAATAGCTGAATTTCAAAGAGAATATCTGTAGAAATATCTATTCACCTTTCATTGCTCCAGGAAATTATGTTTCTTCTTTGAAAAATGTTACTGTTCATGAGCATATTCTTTGCTTTTCTATCTCTTGGGTGCCACATACTTGATGTGAGGCCTGTTTTCCTTCTTTTTTGGCTATTAGAGTACAAAGGTACCCATGAGGACTGAAGGTTTGGCAGATTTTTACTAGTGAACACAGGGGTGCCTACTGCTGGCATACAGTACCACAACTTATTTTGAAAATATTCATTTGGGATAAAAATGATAAATTTGTATTTATCTTCTTAAAATGCTCCCAAAAGGGAGGAGAAAGGAAAAGAGAGCCTGGATTTGGAAAGCATAGAGAATAGGGAAAAGAAGAAGGCAAAAATCTGCTTTTCCCAATAATTTATCTTCTTTGATACTTCCCAGTAGGCACTGGGTACATTTCCAGTATGTGTTTTGAAAGATAAAATGAATATTTCATTTAACCAGCTGTATTCCAGAATATGTAACTACTCAGTGCTTCATTGTGAAGATCTAGAAGAAGCTGCTTTCCCCTATCACATATGAGCCAGAAGAAAATGTTTACAAAACAAGAAATGGTAGATACCATCCTAGCCATTATAGTAACTGGTGACTTTGATAGCTTTGAAATACTTTGCACCCATTCTTTTTTTTTTAATTTTATTTTAAGATCAATGTATTTGTTTCAAAGCTAGAGTTACAGAGACAGAAGAAGAGACAGAGAGAGAGAGAGAGAGAGATCTTCCCTCTGCTGGTTTACTCCCTAGAAGGCCATAATGGCAGTGCTGGGCCAGGTTAAAGCCAGGAGACAGATGTTTCATCTATATCTTCCTAGTGGGTGGCAGGGCCCCAATCACTTGGACTGTCTAATGCTGCCTTCTCAGGTACATTAGTGGAGAGTTGGATTGGAAGTAGAGCAGCAGGGATACCATTCGGTGCCTATATGGGATGCTGGAATTGCCAGCAGTAGCTTAACTCGCTTGCCATGATGCTGAGCCCACATCAGTTCTTTCTTATTAAGTTACTCTGGGTTTCTGAGAAACAATACATATTACCCATTACTATTTTACGCAGTGTTTGAGTATTGTGGAAGTAAGAAGTAATTAAGTATTTTGAAAAAAAAATTAAAAGTAAGTTGGAATGAATGAAGGATTCCTGGACATTAATAAGATAATCAACTGTTCAATTTCCCCAAAAATAGATAATTCAGTATTGAGAATAAGTTTGATTATAACAATATTTTAATATATTAATAAATATATAAGTGATTTTTTTCTGTATTGTCTAAGTAGAAAAACTATGGTAATTTTTTTCTTAAATTTTATTTTTCTTAGCTAAAAACCAGTGACTCTATCATGTTTCCTTACATATTTACATAGTGTTTATCCATCTTTTTAACAATTGTATTTATTTATTTTCAAAGTCAGAGTTAGAGGAAAAGACAGAGAAATTCCATCTGCTGGTTCAATCCTCCACTGGCTGCAACAGCCAGTGTTTGATCAGGCTAAAGCCAGGAGCCAGGAGCTTCATCCAGGTCTACCATGTGGGTAGCCAGAGCCCAAATACTTGGACAATGTTCTGCTACTTTTTGCAGGCCATTAGCAGGAAGCGGGATTGTCTATGGAGAAGCTGGGATATGAACTAGCACCCATATGGGATGCTGCCATCACAGGTGGCAGCTTTATCTATTATCCACGATGCTCGTCCCACTTATCCATCTTTAATGTTCTTATGATCCACTGGAGAAATTGCTGAAAATACAGATTATGATGTGAGAGGTATGGGAGGGCTTCAGAGTCTGTTTCTAACATGTTCCAGGGGGATACCATTGCCATGTGTCCACAGGTGATGCTTTGCAGCGAGGCTTCCTGTCCTGCTGCTTAAAATATTGCTTGCAAAATAACAGGCAGTAGATAAACATTTGGCAATGAGTGAATGCAGGGATAAATAAATGAATCTCAGACATTCTCATTTTAAAGTTCCTTTTGATATTGGCTCTTAGCTGGCTTAATAATGAATTTAGTTAACACAGATAAAATTGGTGTTTATACCAGAACTCTGTTTTAAAATTTATAGTTTTGAAGAAAAATGTGAATCCAAATACCCTTTTGCTAAAATAAAAATAATCAAAAGGTATTTACAGATCATATAGTGCCATCATTTTATTCAATATATTAAGAAAAGATGAGTCAGAAAATTACATTTAAGGTATGGTTGAGCTTCTATTTAGGATAGTTGAAAACAAAACTTGAGAATTCAAGGAGTAATCATTCCAGAATAACTCAGGGATCCCATTTTATTTATTTTGTCTCCTGTGAAGCCTTGGAAATTCTTACTTCACTAAGCCTCAGATTCAATCTCCAGAAAATGAAAAAAAAAAAAAACATGCATCTATCGAAAATACACAAGGTTCTAATTAGGGTAGGTACCCTTCCCCTTGCAATTCTGCTCTATGAAGGACTCTGACCTTATCCTGACAATAGTTTGGAAACCCATTTGGTGTAAATAAATCAGCACATTCTGTCCCCATGGCTACACTCATTAAGCATACATTTTAGGCATTCTAATCTGAGTCAATGTTAGGACTCCTATTAAGGATACAGAAGGAAAAGCTTTATTTACCTTCTTCAAGGCAGTGGCTGTACACAGTTGTGAGACCTTGAATGGTAGTTAACTATTTTGTCTTTGCTGGGGATTTCCATCATAGGTTGGGCACTGTAGAGGCAAGGGAGAAAGTATAAATGAGTCAGATACTAATCAGTTGAGCACTGAACCCAGTCCACTACTGGACTTCCAAATAGATTAAGCCAGTTGAATTTTGACTATTTTATCTTAATTGTTTCCCAAATCATCTTGGAAAACAAAGGCTACTCAGAATAAATATTTTCGTTACATGTAAATATTTTATAACTGTTGTAGATTGAACAAAAGAGCTTAGTTCTCCCAAATGTGTGCAGATGTTTAAACTTGGAAGCCTAATGTTAAGGGTTGATGCACTAAGGGTGGAGACTTGATCTAATTACGGTGTCTATGAGGTGGATCTTGTGGGAAGTCTTTAGGTCACAGGAGGTTTGCTTGCAGAAAGTAGCTCTCCCAAGAGGGTTGGGTATTTAATGCAAATTTGGCCCAGCTTCTCTCTCTGCCTCCTGGATCACCATGTGATGGTCCTTCTGCTATTGCCCCTCTGCACCTTCTCCTCCATATCCAGCTTCCTCCACAAGACAGACTAATGGGGTCCCTTGATCCTGAATTGTGAACTACAAATTTTAAGCCAAAACAAACCTTTTCCTCCGTAAGGCCCTCCCCTTTGGTATTTTAAAATAATGACAAATGGACAAATGCAGTATCTAAATATCTAAGCAACTAAGTTTCCCAAATATCTCTAAAAGAATCTAGTCACCTAAAGAGTTCTTCCTCAGATTTTAAATCAATCTTCTATTGTGTTCAGTTTTCCTAGTTGCCCAGGGGTAGGAGGATACTCTTCCAAGTCCTATTTCGGTTTCATTTTCCTTAATCCCCTATGGAGGAAGGGCATTCCTGGCATCTGCACGCTGTCACATTGGTCATAGCTAGGCACAAGACCCAATTTTGAGTCCAAGAAAAAGGTAAAATCTTTCTTATAGCTTGTGATTCAGATGCCATTTATTAATAAAATTGTGTCTGTAATTAGAGATTAGCTTCTGGGACATAGTGCACCCAACCAGTTCTCTTACTGGATTTGTCCAATCAATATTAAGAGAAGAATGATTAATACCTAGCTAACAGAACAGATACTTGAGATATTGAAGCAATTAAAAAGACTGAGAAAATGGCATCTAGTTCTTGGGTCTGGTTCAGCCTCGCCATTGCTCAGAGAAAACCACCACATCACACAAGTAGTGATGAGAGCATAACTCAGACACCACCACTGATGGTGAAGCTTGCTCAGGTAAGCAGGACGTTAAGGCTCACAGATGTTTATCTGTTGTGCCATCATGTACTGGTGACTGCTCTTTAGGGCTTACCTTGGCATAAGACTGATATTAGAGCCGGCACCGTGGCTCAATAGGCTAATCCTCCTCCTTGCAGTGCCGGCACCCCGGGTTCTAGTCCCGGTTGGGTCGGGGTGCCGGATTCTGTCCCGGTTGCCCCTCTTCCAGGCCAGCTTTCTGCTGTGGCTAGGGAGTGCAGTGGAGGATGGCCCAAGTGCTTGGGCCCTGCACCCCATGGGAGACCTGGAGAAGCACCTGGCTCCTGCCATCGGATCAGCGCGGTGCGCTGTGGCCAGCCGCAGCGGCCATTGGAGGGTGAACCAATGGCAAAAATGAAGATCTTTCTCTCTGTCTCTCTCTCTCACTGTCCACTCTGCCTGTCAAAAAAGAAATAAATAATTAAAAAGATTAAAATAAAAAGACTGATATTAGTATGCCTGACACTTTTCCCTTCCTTTTCCTCTCATGATTCAGCATATTTTCAGACTAGAAGGCAAAGAACAATAAAGAAAAAAAATTAGCTAAACTTAAAAACATTACATATTATGGATTCTGTAATACCAAGCATCTCTGCTGTTTCAAAATAGGCAACTCTTTTTCAAATTTCTGGGACCATCAAATATTTCTTGACTATCTGTTTTTCTCTTTATGTTTTTATTTTATTAGTTGTGGCAGCTAGATTCTAACATGGCCCCAATGACCACCATCTTGTTGTGATTTGCATACCTGTATAGTGCACTCCCACATTGGATGAGAGTGGATGGAAGGGTAAATGCTGATGCTGAGATTCAGCTTCCCTAAAATGGGAAATGATGTGAGCACAGGTTCATACCCAGTATAGGAAAGCCAGAGCTGCTGGAGATGAAATGATGGAGAACAGTGGGTGATGCTTTGACTGAAACCATGCAGAAACAAAATAGCTAAACTTTTCTGAGACTATATCATACAGCAGAATCCTATAAAACTGAGAGACAAGCAAAATCAGTTATATCACTAGTTCCTACATTTTAGCTCAACAAAAAGAAGAAAATGTGAGAAGGAAGGAAGAATGTGTTTTGTGATTGTGGTCAGTTGGTTTCCCTCAGTCTGTATGAGTATATGCATACAACCTACTCACAAAATGGATGGCAGAGTCCTTATGTGGATTTAATTCCTCAAAGAGACTTGTAGAAGGAAGGAATGCTTCTTCATTATTCCCTGACATTTCCAGTAGGGCAGGAAAAGGCCATGTGGCAAAATTCCTGGGCTCAAATTACTGGTAGGAATTTATGAAAACATGGAGAGACAGGTATGTTACTTACAAAATAAAGGGCTTCTAGTTCTAATTCCTAATTTAGGCAGGATTCCTTCATCAGGTGCTGATTTTAGTGCTTATATTTTACCAATCACAGAAACCCGCAGACTATTGGAGGCTCAGGTTTACATGCGTAAAATGGGACTCTTTAAAGAAATATTCTGAAGGTTCTTGACTAGTTCTACCAGTATGAGATCTGATTTCCATTATGCCATGGGTCTTGCAATTGTAGAGCCTCTGGAGACAATTACAAAGAAAAAAAAATTCCTGTATGCTTGCCCATTAGACTCTTAGCACATTGGACTTAAGGAATGAAATCAGTCTTGCGCAAGGAAGATTCCAGGGTGATCAAATAGGACAGAAAATGGAGTTTTTCCCCCATAAGTCAATAGAACAAGTTTTTGTCAAGAGTCCCTGTGTTTCTAAGGACAGTCTGCAAATTTTAAGTGACTTGAACTTAAAAGCATACATTGCTGTTTCATCCACGTAAGTGAAATGGATCCAAAGATGAAAGACCCATTTTTTAATACTGTCACAAATCCAAATTAAGGAGAAGTGTCTGCAAAAGCCTTTGATTATAGATCATAAAATCTCCAGCTTATATCAGACACTGTAAAATTGCTCGGTGACAAATGAAATGCCTACACACTAAATATATCTTTTAAGCACCTTGCAGTTCAGGTACGTTTATCTCTGAGATACAATAGTACTTCTGCAGGTCACAGGTACAAGGTCAGAAATGCTGGATCTGCTGGTTTGGAATGTAACACTTAATGGCCCATTATTTGAGGACATAGAGCAGAGGCTTCAAGCAAATACACAGACTGTATTTCATGTGGAAACTTCAGAAGCCAATAGACCAGCCATATTTAGAAATAATGATAGACCAGACCCAGCATGCTCACGTATGGCTCAGAAACCACAGCAACCCACCAGGATTCAGCTTTATAACAATAGCTTGCATCTGTGTAGTGTTTTGTAGTGTTTCAAAGAACTTTCTCTAAAGCATCTCATTTGATCTTCACAGCAACATTGTGAAGTAGGCAAGGCAGGAATTATTTTCCTCATTTTATAGAACAGGAGACTAAACTCAGAGAGGTTAAGTGACTTGGCCAAGGTCACCCAGATGGCATGCAACAGAATCACAGGATTTGAATATATACCTGATGACTTCAAGTTCGGTAATTGTTCCACTACAACAAGCAAACAGAAGCTGACAATGCCTATTCAGCTACACTGTTGGCCATTTTTTTGGCTCTAAAACTCTAGACTGTGGAGTGAAGCAGGAAAATGCAGCAGGTATTTGATAAAATTGCTTTTATCTTCCCTTGCTATTTCCAAATGCCTAGAGGTGAAGCAGAGATATTTTGGCAATGACTGTAGCAAAATATCTCACATGACCAATGTGAGAGGTTTCCCCAAGAACATATTTGGATAAGCGAGAAACAAAGGAAACAGAACATTGTATACTGAAATATGACAATGGAAACCAGAGAAAAGGGGTACAGGTCAATAGTAAATGGAAACTGGAATGGTAAATGAATAAATAAATAAAGACATCCTCCTCCTCAATGCTACTTCCTAGTGAAGTGAACATCAGCCTCAACTCCTCCAGTTCTTTCTCCAGCTACTTGTCATTTGGTGATACTCCCCAAGGTTTTCTTGTGGCTTCTTGGCTACTGAGGAGCCCTACGTCTGTTTTTCTCTTTTTGTATAAATGAATAAAATTTTGCCTGCCCCCTCTCCCTCAAAGTGGCCATTTCTTTCTCTCAATACCTCAAAGCTCTTCTTTGTGTTCTGCTAAACAAATGGGCCAGTGTACTCTAGGTGCAATATAGAAATGTCTTATTCCAGGTCATGTGCTGCTGTCATAACAAGAAATGCCAAATTGAACCATCTGTAGATACTGACCTCTCTTGTTCTCACTCCTGTGAAATGCCCCATTGATGGGTCCTAGAACTTCATCCACTCAACATGAGCTCAATCAGGCCATCAGAACCCTTTTCAGTGATTTATATAGTTGACAGAAGGTGAAAGAGAAACAGTGCCTGTTTTACGCTTGTCCGCCCACAGATTTTAATGGGTAGAGTATGGACATTTTTGTGTAATAATTCTCTCCTTCCCCAAGTCAAACTATGTAATTAACTAGAAAAAAGAGCTATTGTAGACTTTCTTCTACCTTTTCTAGTCTCATTATATTCATCTCAGGTTAGTATGTTCAAAAGCATTAAAAGACTAGCTTGCAATCCACGAGTGAGTTAGAGAGAGAGTTCCAAAGTTTTGCATATAGAAATTAAGAATCTATGTTTATGGGTGCCAGCGCTTTGGTGCCACAGGTTAATGCCCTGGCCTGCAGTGCTGGCATCCCGTGTGGGTGCCAGTTCGAGACCCAGCTGCTCCACTTCCAATCCAGCTCTTTGTTATGGCCTGGGAAATCAGTAGAAGATGGACCAAGTTTTTGGGCCCCTACACCCTCGTGAGAGATCCAGAAGAAGCTCCTGGCTCTTGTCTTCAGATGGGTGCAACTCCAGCCATTGCAGCCAATTGGAGAGTGAACGATGGGATGAAAGACCTCTCGTTCTTTCTCTCTCTCTGCCTCTCCTTTCTCTGTGTAACTCTGCCTTTCAAATAAATAAATAAATCTTTTTAAAAAAAGAATCTATGTTTAAAAGGATTATTTTGTTTTTAATAACTTCTTTGTGTATTGTGACTCTTAATTCATTTGACCACAATCAAAATGCTAATCAGGGTGGAGAGATACAGACATAATGATGTCAATCACTGACTTGACTCTGATTTTCTCCTATTTGCTCAAATTTCTCAGAGATTGAAGAAAATAGTGTTCCTTCAAATTCAACTTTGGAAAAAAAAAAGGTCATAGATGCTAGAATTTGGCCATTTCTTCCCTTCTTTACATAGTGCAAGGCCAGCAGACAGTTCCCTGCCTTTTCATGATCCACCTGTTCTCTCTATTCTTTTCTCTATGGAGACTCAGAAGCCCCAAATAGTGAGGAAGTTTGGTCGAGATGATTGATGAAGGATTCCAAATCTCACCTTGCAGCCAGAATAGCAATCTGCAAACGCATTCTTAAAGAATACTGGAAGTGGAATTAAGCATTCTTATAGGAAAGAGAGAAGGCAGTCCTCCTGCCAGGACTGCTCCGGTACAGCTCCAAAGCTGGTGAGAGCCTGCGTTTCCTGCTTCTTCACTGTGCTTTACTTTAAGACAGGAGCAGACACGCCCAGGGAAGCAGGGGGCAGAAATAACAGAAGGAAACACATTTAACAAAAAAAAAAAATGGAATAAACATAAAAGAAAGAGAATCATATCAGAACACTGTGTTCTGTTTTAGGTGGTGGCTTGTAGGGAGCAGTAGGAAAAGGGAGATTTTAAGGCTGTGGGTTGAATCAGAAACTTTCATGTAAGCTCTGAATAAGCAAGAGAGGGCAGTGTTGACACATCTAAAGCAAGTGGAGAAGGCTTACAGGCTGAGCTATGACAGAGGTTTTTTTTTTTTTTTTTCTGTTCAAAATTTACAAATTCTTATTGTTTGTCTCAGCCCCCAAACTGTACCCCCCATACACATCCCTCTTGAAAGTTTTGCCTGACTCCCTTCAAATAAGAAACCCTAACGTAACCCCCTAACTAGAGCCCTAACAAAGATTTAACTGCAACAGTGGAGTCAAAATGGAAAACAAACCAAACCTGGGAAATAAAAGAAAAAACATGATAAATTACTTGTAACTAAATGAAATCATTTCAATCAAAAGCATTTTTTAAATGAATGAACTCACTTCTTTACTTGATTCTAGCTTTAGCAAGAAGATCAAAGAGATTTATGACCTGTGTCTCTTCAAGCTTGATGCCAGAAACGAACATGTTCTCATTAATAGTCATTTTCTTGTCAAAAGAAGGCTTTTATGCAGACAATGTGCACTGCTTTCCTAACTTTCCTGTTGGCAATTTTTTTTTTTATTAGAAGTAGTACAGCACATCTTAGGGGATGATGTGTTGTAAGGGTGTTTGTGAGTGTATTTGGGGGCACTTGATGGCTTTTTATGCTTTAAACATTCCAAATTACGTGGTCCCGTGTATTTCCGGATTCAGAATCTTATCTATTTTGTTGAGGTACGAGATTCACTGACATGGTGAAAGGCTCAACAGACAAAGATAAAGCTCTAGCCATTTGGATGTTTTGAGTCGGATAATATGAACGGATGAAATTTCCTCAGGAGTTCAAATTTTGCACATTTTAGTATGGCCAGCTTCACGCTGAGACTCCACAGGGTGACTGTTGTGGAGACTTAAACAATTATCTGCTGAATTTGAGCAACAAAGTTCAAAAGCTGAATAATGAAAAAGAAAACAAAATAAATAAATACAAATCTTTCTTCCCAGGAACAGGATGTTTTGTTCCTCTTCACTGAATAGTTTCTGTTTGCTTGTTTGTTTAGGACACTCGCCCCAGTCTGTGTTTGAGCATACATCTAGACACACACACACACACCAATAGGAAAGACTAAAACATTTAATTAAGTGATTAATTTGAATTTTTATCATAAAATAGTCCAACAGGACAACTGTGTGTAACTTTCTATAGATATAAAATAACATCATACATCTGAGAAATATTTTCATTGTGACCTAATTTTTTAATTTAATTTTTTGAGAGACAGGCAGCCTGGTTCTGGCCAATAGCTGAAGCCTGGAGGTGTGAACTTAATCCAAATCATCCGCATAAGTGGCAGGAACCTAATCACTTCAGCAATCACTGCTGCCTTAGAGATTGCATTGGCAAAAAATTGGGAGTCAGGTATTGTACCCATGCACTCTGACACGAGTGCAGGAGATCTAACCTGCAACGTAACTACTATGCCAAGAGCTTTCCCCCAGTTTGACTTAAAAATTAAGCTAATTAACTGAGGCGTATTATCATATTGGGCCTCCATTACTGCAGTCTGGCTAATGCCCCTATTCTACTACAGTGGGAGCAGCAAGTCTCCTTGCAGCTACTTAAACTTCTGTTACTAGGTAGAGTAACACAATATTCTATCAAACTGTTTTCTTTTTAAAGCATTCTCTGTAGCTTTCATGACACTACATGGTGCTAATTTCCTTTCTGCTTCTCATGCCACTTTTGCTTCACAGTTTATGCTACCACATCTTCCCCAGCACCCAAAAATTAGATTTCCACCTGTCCCCCTCTTGGCACTTCTGTTCTGCAGTTATTGTTGTTGTTGTTTTGTTTTATTTATTTGAAGGAAGAGTTACAGAAAGGCAGAGAGAAAGAGAGAGAGGTCTTCCATTTGATGGTTCACTTCCAAAGGCCAGAGCTGCGCTGATCCGAAGCCAGGAGCCAGGAGCTTCCTCGGGGTCTCCCACATGGGGTGCAGAGGCCCAAGGAGTTTGGCCATCTTCTACTGCTTTCTCAAGCTCTCTTAGCAGAGAGCTGGATTGAAAGTGGAGCAGCTGGAACTCGAACTAGAGCCCACACGGGATGCTGGCACTGCAGGCAGCAGCTTGACCCGTGACCCTACAGTGCCGGCTCCTGCAGTTTTTCTCTAGGTGATCTAATCTGTTTCCATGCTATCCAATGGCATCAACTCGGTGACATTGTCATATTTCAGTTTAGCTCTGCTTTTTCTTTTGAGTTTCCTATTTGTAGAGGAACTACTTACAGGATGTCACCGCTTGGATGATTCAGAGATATCTCAACATTTAGATTAATCAAACAGTATCCTCCATTTTCCTTTTCCTCAAAATTTGCCTGCTCAATTTGAGTCTTAGCTATCTCTCACCACCCAATATTATCCATGTAGAAGAAATAAAAAAACACCTATGTCCTGGGGCTTGTATGCATACATGTGTTTCAAGTGTATATATTTCTTCCTATTTCCATTGTTTGAACCTTCTTGCAAGCCACTGCAATCATCTCTCACCTAAGATATTGTATTTTCTCTAAATATTCTCCCTGTTTTCATTCTTTGCTTCTCCAATCCATTCATCACGTAGCAATTAGGGTAATTTTTAAAAAGATTTTATATATTTACTTGAAATCCAGAGTTAGAGAGAGAGAGAGAGAGATGGCCGCAAAGGCAGGAGTTTGGCCGATTTTAAGCCTGGAGCCAGGAGCCAGGAGCTTCTCCTGGGTCTCTCACATGGGTGCAGGGGCCCAAGACTTGGGCCATGTTCTACTGCTTTCCCAGGCCATAGCAGAGAGCTGGATCAGAAGTGGAGTAGCTGGGCCCTGAACCAGTGTCCATATGGGATACCAGCACTGCAGGTGGTGGCTTTACCTACTAAGCCACAGCACTGGTCTCCACATATAGTCATCTTATTAAATGGATGCCTGATTATTTTGGATCCTTCCCCAAAACTCTTGATATTTTCCCTTTCATTCTGATTTTTTTATTGCATATCATAGCTGACAAGGTCCTTGACTCTCTATAACTTATCTCAAACCTCTCTGTCCCTTGCTCATTTTACTACAACAGCCCAGAGTTTCTTTCAGCACACTTGCTAAATTATTTTCTAATTCTGCGTTTCTGCAAATGTTCTTTCCTTTGCTCTTCTCAAAAACAATTCTTCCTCAGTCTTCTTGGGTAAGTTGAAAAGTCAGTTCCTCACAAAAACTTTCCCTGACCCTATTGTATTAAAAGCTCCTCCGTAACTTTGATCTATGTACCCCATTTTGCTCTCTCCATACCATTGAGGAGAACCCAGAATATGTCTGCTTTACTCACCAGGTATCCATTCAGTGTCTAGCAGTACTTATCAGTCCCTCAATAAGTATCTATTAAAGAATTTTCTCAAAAAGAAAGAATGGATCAATGTTTCACAAATAGTAAAATTAGTACTTTCAAAGGGAGACTTGAATATGGTAAATTTTCACAATAAACTTGAAATGATTCTCTTTTTGATATTTTAATACTTCAATTTATTTGAAAGGCAGAGTGACAGAGGAGTTCCATCTATTGATTCACTTCTGAAAGGCCTACAACAGCCAGGGTTGGACTGCACAGAAGCCAAGGACCAAAAACCCATCCGAATCTCCCATAGGGTAACAGAGACCCATATACTTGAGCTATAACCTGCTTCCCCCTAAAATATGCATTAGCAGGAAGCCAGATCAGAAGTAGAGCTTAGACATGAACTCAGGCACACCAATATGGGATGTAGGTATACTAAGTGGTGTCTTAGCCTCTATATCAAACACCCACCTTGAAATGGTACTCTTTCGACTATACTCAAAACTCATGAAATAAAATAGCTTTTGTATTTGCTGGTACTTTAGAGTATAAAACTTCTGCTTTGTCAGGCCAGGGACTATCTGCTTTTGCTATGAAGAAAACAAAGGTGACTTGATGACAGTATCAGCCCCCAACACATTTTCTCTAATGAGTATGAGAATTCCTTCTTGAAAATAATGTGTCCGTGCAAAGATTATATTTAGTTAATTCTGAAATGAAATTATTGATTCAAAACCACCTGTCTAATGTGACAGAAACAATAAACTGAAATAGAATTCATTTGGCTGGGCACATATTTTATCAGTCAGCATTGCCTCCCTTGGGACAGTGTCTGCAATTTGCAGTATCTCCCTTTGAGTATGGTGGTGTCCTATTAATTAACATAGAAAAAAATCATCCAAATGACTTATTGGTATAATTGGATAGTTAGGAATTATAAGAACTAGATCTAAAAAAGTGAAATGAAATGAAAACAAAGAATAAAATGTAGACTTGATACAAACATTGAAAAACTCAAGACAAGTCAGAAAAATCAAAAGGAAAATGAGGGAAAGATGATCTTGGGAAAATAAAACATATTGCAATCTGCATGGTGCCACTGTCATTACCAAGGTTTATATTATTATTTAGGTTGTATGGCAATTTTTTATGCAACCTGCAAAATTTAACCTTTCTGTGTTGCTCTATTGGAAAAGGTGTACTTAGATGTTAGTAGTGCATACTATACAAAACTGAACTAGAAAAAAAATATCAAGTCAAGATTCAGACATCATAATGCTAAAATTCTTTTTTCTTTTTCTTTTTTTTTTTTTTGCCAGGCAGAGTTAGACAGTGAGAGAGAGAGAGACAGAAAGAAAGGTATTCCTTGTTTCCGTTGGTTCACCCTCCAAATGGCCGCTATGGCCGGCGCGCTGTGGCCGGTGCACTGTACAGATCCGAAGCCAGGAGCCAGGTGCTTCCTCCTCGTCTCCCATGCGGGTGCAGGGCCCAAGCACTTGGGCCATCCTAAACTGCCTTCCCGGGCCACAGCAGAGAATTGGACTGGAAGAGAGGCAACCGGGACAGAATCTGGTGCCCCAACCTGGACTAGAATCCCCAGGGTGCTGGCATCGCAGGTGGAGGGTTAGCCAAGTGAGCCGCAGCACTGGCCAGTGCTAAAATTCTTGATCAAGTCGATGAAACTAACACAAACGCAAATGAATTTAAAGGCAAATGTCTGTCTATCTTCTCTGTTCAGTGCACAATGGGTAGCTTGATATTATAGGGTTAGCTGTCTCTAATGGGAAACCTCAGAGCTTTCTAACTTATTTCCCGTTGCACCTTTACACAACTGTGTTCTACTTATGTCTGAAGGTGGCTGATCTGCCCCTTCATTCTCACTCTTGTCTTTTCTTCTTTCTGAACCACTACTACTTCTTCCTTTGTTTAACCTTCTCAAACTTATTATCTTAAGCTCATTTTCACTTCAACAGAGAGTGGCTTTTAACAGTACTTTGTCTTGCTTTGTTTTAACTCAAGTGTCAGTTGTGGGTCGAGGGAGAGGGAGAGATAAAGAAACCATGGGCTGGTTCACTTCCCAAATGCTTGCAACGGCCTGGGCTGTAATTATATAAAGCCGAAAGCTGAGAACTCATTCCAAATCTCCCAGATGAGTATCAGGAACCTAACTATTTGAGCTATCACCTACTGACTTCCAAGAGTGGGTTTGCAGGAAGCTGAAATCTGGACCAGAGTTGAGGCTCAAACTGAGGCACAGGAAGTAGGCATCTTAATTGACTGCTTGATCTGTTGGCCACTCAACCCCTAAAATCTTTCTCTCTTTCTTTTTTAATATTTATTGATTTTTTCAAAGCCAGAGTTACAGAGAGAGAGAACAAGAGACAGAGAGAGACAGAAAGAGATCTATCTTTTATCTACTGATTGCCTCCAGATGGTTGCAAGGACCAGGACTGAGCTAGGCTGTAGCCAGGAGCCAGGAGCTTCATCTAGGTCTCCCACATGGGTTTCAGGGGTGCAAAGAGTTGGGCCATCTTCTGCTGCCTTCCTCAGGTCATTAGCAGGGAGTTGGATTGGAAGTAGAGCAGCTGGTATGGGGACTAGTGCCCATATGAGATGCTAGTATCACAGGCTGTGTCTTTACCTGCTGTGTCACAACACCAGCCCCAAAATCTTTCTCTTTCAATTCAGGTAGAGATACATTTGTCTTTTTTTTAATTTTGATTTGAATTTCTAAGCTTAGTTTTAGTATTGCTGCAATTCAAACTGCAGTTTTGACAGCTGGGTGAAAACCTATTGCAGTGATGAAAGGAAGAGAAATGAGCTTGGCGTTGAGAATGTAGTAGGTACCTTTGCCTTGCCTTGGAGGCAGCTTAGTAGTTCCCTACTTTCCTTTTGTTTGTTTTTACCTTTCTTGGTATTTTTATTAATTTGAATCACAAAGCATAGGATCTAATTGGCCAAAGATTTTCAGTTTCACTTCTATTACGAACCATGTGCACTAATACAATAGTGAACTCAATCCTCACAATTGCTTAACGAGATAGATTTTGTTGTTCTACTTAATAGAGGAGAAACTTGGGACTTTGAGAGGGTTTTATATAGGACTTCAAACTAAATCTGCAGCATTCATGATATGTTTTAAAGGAATACAGAATTTATTAGATATGGACTAGAAACACAAACTCATCTCAACAGGGACACAGAAAGTTCATTTTATCCTGCCTCAGGTCACTATAGGCCTTCCCACTCCTCACCCAGTGAAAACATTAACTTGCCAATCCTGCAGTTTTTGGAATGGATGCACAAAAAGAGCAAAATATGGCAAGGGGTAAGGCTAGATGAGAAACAAGCAAGAAAGATCCTATGGGCTGTGTCAGTGTTACTGTAATTCTGAAGATAGGTGAGCGCCCTGTCATTTTTTCTAGCTCTTTTGGTTTTCATAGCCCCTACCTCTGTGAGACTCTCCTTGTTAAAATCTGAGCAGTTAAGTATGACAGGAGACGATCATCCGAGTTACAGAAAGGAAGCGTGTGAAAGGGTTTGCTGTAATGACAAGAAATTACAGAGCAGCAATATTCAGTGTGATGCAGCACAAAATCCTCTCCCTGAGAACAGAGGCTGTGTATCAAGCCAAAGCAGTGTTGGTTGGCATGGAGCAGTCACCAGCTACCTTTAGTGATAACGTTGCTAGGATATGAAACTCCAAAAGCACTGTGAGTATGAAAGTAGGATTTTAGATTTGCAAAAAAAATAGAAAGAATAAATAATAAGAAGAAATAAAAAAAAGACGAAGGGAAAAAGAAAGAGGAAGAAAGAAAAGTCAGGAAAACAGTCAGTCCCTGGTGCTTTTCCTGGGTATTAGAGGCTCAGGAATGACATCACCAAGAGCCAATCAGAGCTCTCCAGCTTTGTTCAGGTTCTGAAGCCATGTCATCATTGCCGATGTAGCCCAGAAATGAAAATAGAACCGTCTCTAAATATACAACAATGAGAGTCAAGCACTGCTTTAAAAGGATGAGAGAACCAAGGAAAACTCCTTAAAGAAACTAGAATTTGACTTCCATAGTCACTAGCGTTGGTGTTTATTTTAGTCTGCTTGAGGTTGTAGAAACAGGCAGTCAAAGCTAAATAGTACACAACTGAGCCCACCACTCATCATTCCAGTTTGCCCCTGGATATGGGGCTGAAGTGACTCTTTCCCAAAAGGTGGCAGTGGGATCATAGACAGTGTCTCTGGTGAGGGAATATAGCAGGTTTAAAATGCTCCCCAGCAAGGTGGGCAAGTGGCTGTCATTGTCAATATGTTTCACTTAGCTAAAAGCACAGTTTACAGTTGTTGAAGTTTGATTGATCTGTTGATAAACACTAATGTTTTTCAGTTGACAATTTCTCCATGTTAATTTCTTTAACGCTGGCAGACCTGCTTGGCAGGACCCTATAAATAGTATCAGTGTCATCATCCTTTTTAAGTTATTAATGAGCCATCGTGCTTCAAGGGGCTGGGATTTGGGGACAGGTTGTGCTTGACTGCAGTTTCTGACATTGATACGTTAGTATTGGAACTTGGTTGAGAAGGGAACGAATTTTTTTTTTTAACTTAACAGTACTGGCCAAATGCATTCATAATAAAAGAGAATTGTTAGTAATTAGTGGCCAATTAAACTTCAGAGAGAGGAATAAAGCACCGAGGCCCACACCAAGCATGCCCTTGATGCAGAGGCATTAGTATTGTTTCTACCTCAACCGCAGCTGCCCTCTGCTTTCTTTGCTACCTCTCTGTACACACAGCACACCCTGTTATCACTGAGATGAATGAGTGGCTTACTCTAGAAATCAGCTCCAGTCCAGACTGTTCTGTCTGCCAACTGCTGATGGGAGACCAGAGCAGACTTCTCCAATTAACAGATCCCCATCAGGCAGCTGGATGCACTGTGTCTGTTTGCGGACAGCACCTTGCAGCAGCTGAGCCTCTGCTGAGGTCTCCTGCATTGATGTACATGAGCCTAAAAACAGGACAGGCAAATGGACAGGGTAGAACAATACCTTTGGAAAGCAGTCTCTCAGTGGAAGTTCTCTCACCCCCTAGAGACAGCTCAAAGGAACACCATATGTAGCACACATTCACAATGGTAGAATTGAATATAATTGTGGATGCAGAACTGCTGGGAAAGTGCATTGTCTCTTAATGGGAGTCAGTCAAAGGAAATCCTGGCCTAGCTAGACTACCAGAACAAGCAAGTCTTGAGTTCTTAAACTGCACAGCTGACCATAAGACTCCTTCCTGAACTAGGATTTTTTACTTACATGATTGTCTGCATATCTTTTTTCTAATTATCTTATTTTCCTTCAGTTTGAGAAACTAGTTGCTGGTAATGTTTCTTACCTTCAGGAGTTACCTTGGACTTCTGTCTCATTAATAAATATATTACTACTTTTTTTTTTGACAGGCAGAGTTAGACAGTGAGAGAGAGAGACAGAGAGAAAGGTCTTCCTTCTGTTGGTTCACCCCCCCAAAATGGCAGCTACGGCCAGCGCACTGTGCCAATCTGAGGCCAGGAGCCAGGTGCTTCCTCCTGGTCTCCCATGCGGGTGCAGGGTCCAAGACTTGGGCCATCCTCCACTGCCTTCCCGGGCCACAGCAGAGAATTGGACTGGAAGAGGAGCAACCCGGACAGAACCGGCGCCCCAACCAGGACTAGAACCCCGGGGTGCCGGCGCCACAGGCGGAGGATTAGCCTAGTGACCCGCGGTGCCAGCCAAATATATTACTACTTTTATGTCAAAAACTTCTAAATCACTTTTAAAAACCAACAATTTAATAATTATAAGTTAACCAATGTATCACATTTAGATGTTTTTGGGTATTGTAATGTCAAGGAATGCAGATGCTAATGTTCTGGTATGAGAGTACTTCAATAGTTCATGGAAATTAAATTAAAATAATGCACATTATCTATGAGATTTTAAAAATATTTTCAATTAAATATGTTATAATAACACATGTTTCTGGGGTACAAAAATGACACTTTTATGCAATGTGTACTGATCAAGTCAGGGCAATCAATATCTCTATGTCCCCAACACCACCCATGTTTTTTCATGAACTTTTTGAAGACTCCGGTTTTAGCCCCCATATAAGAAGTGTAATGATGTTGGAACACAAAAATATAGTGATGAACTTAAACATTCAGTGTCTACTAGAGATATTTATATATTTATCAATTTTTATTTACTTATTTTATTTGAAAGGCAGAAAGTAAGTGTGTGTGTGTGTGTGTGTGTGTGCGCGAGAAAGAGAGAAAAAGAGAGAGAGAGAGAGAGAAAGAGAGAGAGAGATAGTTCTCATCTGCTGGTTTATCCCCCAATTACTGCAATATCCTTGATCAGACCAGGCCCAAACCAGGAGACACAAACTCAATCTGTGTCTCCCACATGGATATCAGAAACCTAACTACTTGAACCAACATCTGCTGCCTCTCAATGTTTGCATCAGCAGAAAATTGGAATTGGGTACATAGCCTGAACACAAACACAGGTACTAACATATGGGATTTGAATATTCTAAGCAACATCTTAACTGCTATATCAAATGCTGGACCCTACTTAAAACAGTTATCTCAATTCAACAAATATGAATACGGCCTTTCAGTTTCTCAACTCTATCTATGTCACATTCCCTAAGAAAATAATTCAGCAAAAATAACAGAATAAAAGGCAAAGCTGATATAACACTTCGTTCTGATTATCTAATTAAGATACCTACAATCCAATACATTACAGGAAATGTGGGTTTATATATTTCTGCAAATCAAAACTGCTACCACAAATTCATAATTGACAGACTGACATCAAAGACACAAATGTCTGAATTCAATAATCTTAGTCATATTTAGAAGCACTTAAAGTTATATTTTAAAAATGTTTTTCAATGTCATTTAAGTTAAGCAAGTTTCATATATTTCATATGTACAGATTTAGGAACATGGTGACATTTCCCTCCCTACAACACTTCAATGCTTCCTCCTCTTCCCTTTCACATTTCCACTCCTAATTTTTACAAAAATCTATTTTCAATATATTTAATTATCATACAGTTAACCCTATTCTAAGTAAAAGAGTTCAACAAAGGTATGAAGAGAGAAATAAATTAATTTAAAAAAAATGAAAAACATTGTTCCTCATCAGAAGAGTCAAGGGCTATAAATAATCATTGAATCTCAAAATGTCTGTTTCAATCCAATTCATTACATTTCAGGTACTCTATTAGTTACCTTGGACTCAGGAAAATGTATGGTATCTGTATTTTGGGGACTGGCTTATTTTATTAAGTATAATGGTTTCCAAGTTGTGTCCATCTTGTTGCAAAAGAAAGGGTTTCATTTTTTTTTTTTTTACAGCTGAGTAATACTCCATAGTGTTTATATACTATAATTTCTTTATCCACTCAACAGTTGATGGACATCTGGGTTGATTCCATATCTTAGCTATTGTGAATTGAGCTACAGTAAACATGGGGGTACAGATCACCCTCTTATATGCTAATTCCTTTCGGTTTCAGTAAATTTCCAGGAGTGGGATTGTTGAATCATATATGTAGGTCTATTTTCAGATTTCTCAGATATCTCCATACGGTCTTCCACAGTGGCCACACTAGTTTACATTCTCTCTAACAGTAGACCAGGGTACCTTTTTCCCCATGTCCTTGCCAGCATTTGTTGTTGGTTGTTTTGAATAGCTTTAAAGAAATTGGAATTAATTCTTTAAATGTGTGGTAGAATTCAGCAGTGAAGCCATTCGTTCCTGGGCTTTTCTTTGCTCAGTGGGTCTTTATTACTGACTCAATTTCCATCATGGTTATTGGTCTGTTTAGGATTTCTGTGTCTTCATGTCTCAATTTTGGTAGATTGCATGTGTCTAGGAATCTATCTACTTCTGGGTTCCCCGGTTTGATGGCAGACCAGCTCTTTGTGGTAATTCTTGATGATTACTTTTATTTCTGTGGTATTGTTGTTATATTTCCTTTTTCATCTCTGATTTTATTGACTTGGGTATTCACCCTCTTTTGTTTGGTTACTTGGGCCAATGGTGTGTCAGTTTTGTTTATTTTGCCAAAAAAAAAAAAAAACAGATATGCATTTCACTGATTTTTTTGTTTCAATTTTGTTTATTTCGTCTTTAATTTTTAGTTATTTCTTTCCTTTTTCTAATTTTGGGTTTGATTTGTTGTTGTTTATCTGGTCCTTGAGCTTCATTTTAGCTCATTTATTTGGTACCTTTCAAATTTCTTCACGTAGACACTGATTGCTGTAAGCATCCCTCAAAACACTGCTTTTGCTCTAATTATTTCTCTAAATAGGACTTCTAGTCCGTTCTCTATTTGCATACCTTCAGGAACACACATATGTTGGGGTGTTTAATAGTATCTCATTTTCTATGCAATTAATCAATTTAAAAATATATATATCATGTAGGATCTCTGTCCTTAACGTGCTATACATTGTGAATTAATACTATAACTGGTACTCCAACAGTATTTTTCACTTTGTATTGCTATGTGAGGGCAAACTGTTGAAATCTTTACTTAATATATACTAAACTGACCTTTTGTATATAAAGATAATTGAAAATGAATCTTTATTTGAACGGAAGGGGAGAGGGAGTGGGAAAGGGGAGGGTTGCGGGTGGGAGGGAAGTTATGGGGGGGAAGCCATTGTAATCTATAAGCTATATTTTGGAAATTTATATTCTTTAAATAAAAGCATTATTAAAAAAAAAGTATCTCATAAATCCCCAACACTGTTTTTTTTTTTTGTTTTAAATTTGTCATCTACTATACCTTTCTTTCTTGTATTCTTAAAGCTTTTATTTAATGAATGAGAATTTCATAGGTACAACTCTAGAAATATAGTGGTTCTTCCCCCCATACCCATCCCATCCTCCCACCCTTGCTCTTGTCCCACCTCCTACTCCTTTTCCAACTCATTCTTCATTTAGATTCATTTTTAATTTAACTTTATATACAGAAGATCAACTCTATAATAAGTAAAGTTCTCAACAGTTTGCACCCACACACACCCACAACATATAAAGTACTGCTTAAGAACAAGTTTTGCAGTTAATTCTCATAGTACAACTCATTAAGGACCGAGGTCCCAAGTGGGGAGTAAGTGCACAGTGACTTCTGTTGTTAATTTAGCAATTAAAACTTTTATATGACATCAATGATCACCCGAGGCTCTTGCCATGAGCTGCCAAGGCTATGGAGCCTTTTGTGACCATAAACTCTGTCAGTATTGGACAAGATCATAAGCAAAGTTAGCTTCCTGCTACTATGAGAAGCAACAGGAGATGGTTCAAACACTTAGGTCTCTGCCACATGTTTGGAAGATCCTGATGGAATGTCTAGCTCCTGACTTTGGCCTGGCTTAACCCTGGATGTTGTGGGTATTTGGGGAGTGGAATCACAGATGGGCCTCTCCTTTCTGTTCTCCCTTATTCAAATAATTAAAAATAAGTAAATATTTTAAATACCATGAGTTCATGGATAATTTGGTAGTATATCTTCTCTCTGAAAAGTGCAGGCAACGAATCATAGCAGTTATCGTGCTCATTAAAAGCTATAGTTTTATATATCTCTGACAATTTCCAAGGGAAGTCCCTTTTTCTTTTTTAGATTTCAGAATACATTTTTCTACCCACAAATTCTTCAAAGACTTGATTAAAATGTCTTTTCACAGATGTAGAACAACTTAAAACAATTTTAAACAATTGAGCCAAGCAAGGGAAAATCTGTTTTAGAAAACTCTATTTCATCAATGCTGTTCCTGCAACCCAAGGTAACACTGCAGATGAAGCAGAAACTTGTCAGTTACTGTATTTCTTGGAAGAGGGTGGTATTTCCAGAAGTAATCTCTCTTGGCCTAGATCTAGGAAAGATCCTTCTCTTGTCCAACAGGACAGTAGAGAGTATTGCAGGAAGTCTTCAATGCTCATTCTATTCAGTGAATCACACACCAACACTATTCAGTAAACAATAATCATATTTCTTATGCTGTAGAAGGAAACCTCAATAATATTTTTCTTTATTCTATAATTCTAAGATATGAAGATTGCAGTTGTAGAAATACAAATGTTACTATAGATTTAATTTTTAAAAATATACATTCTCAGGCTATAGGTTCTGGTCATTCCTCATTCACCTTATTGTCTATTTCAGAATTTTGCAAAGGAATTTTATACATGCTCAAGATAACAAGCACATATTTGCTGTCACAATATCCTCCATGTACAACAGCTATTCCACTGGCTACATTTTAGGGAGACCAAGATATCAGCCTCCAACACAAAAATCTCTGTTCCCTCCTTGCAGGGAATTCACTATTCACATAACCCCCGCGCACCTGGCATGATGTCACACAGTCATCTCTGTTTTGTCTTGTAGAAAACACCCTGCACAAATGACCATATCTCTGTAGATGCTACTCATTTGGCCTAACAACTGCTTTTATACTGAAAATGACAAGTAGTGGGTAATAATGCACAGAATGAACAGTTACCCTATTATTAAAGAACAATACCGTTATGGTTGCCTACTGCCTTGACTGAAGGAGAAGAAGGCCCAGCAGCAACCTTAGAATAGTTTTTCAATAAATGTTAAGTGATATACTTATATAGACACGTGTCTTATAATGACATTTCAGTCAATGATGGATCAAATGCACAATGAGGCCATAAAACTATGGCTAGATCATTTTATCTACTTTATGTTAAATATACTCTATAGTGTTTGCTCAATGATAAAATTGCCAAATGGTACATTTCTTAAAACATATCCCTGTAATTAAAGTATGTATGACTGTAAAAAGGATAGAGCTTCAAAAAGTTTGTAGAGAAATTCACTTTATTTTTCAGTTTCATTTTCTCACAAGGTTTTTGAAGCTCATATACATTTAAAACTGTTTTTTAAAAGGTTCAACATTTTTCAATGAAGAATTGAAGAAGAAATAGTTTGACTCCTCATTGTTCACAAATGATTTTTTGTTTTATCCAGATACATTATGCTATTTAAACTTATAAATAACAGAAATTTTATTTTTCACAATTCTGGAGTCTGAGAAGTCCAAAGTCAAGGTACCAATAGATTTTGGTTCTGGTGAAGAACCTTTGCTCATAGATGGCAACTTTTTAGTGTACCCTTACTTGACTGTAGAGCTGAACAAATCCTTCCAGACATTCTTCATAGGGACACTAATCTCCATCAAGAGGATGAAGTCCTCCTGCCTTAATTACCTCTCCAATGCGCCATCTCTTAATATAATCACCTGGGGTGCGGGATTTCAATAAATGAGTTTATGTTGTTACATAGACATTCAATCCATAGCATTCAATACATCTCTTTCTTTTTTTATTATTTGACAGGCCAAGAGGGAGAACAAGAGAAAGTGCACATCCATCTGCTAACTTACATCCCAAATGCTTCCAACAACCAGTCTAGACCAAAGCCAGGAGCTGTGAACCCTGTCCAGTTCTTCCATGTTAGTTGCAAGAACCTAATGAATACTTGAGCCATCACCTGCTCCCTCCCAGTGAGTGTATTAGCAGAATTCCAGAATCATCAGTGGAGCTGTAATTAAAACTCAGACACTATAATATGGGATGCAGGGTCTTACCCAGCACCTTATCCACTGGAACATTCTAAGTTGTATACTATTAAATGTGTAATTGACACATCTCAGTTGATATGTCTGCATTTCTATCATCACAAATAAATATTTGTTAATTATCTACTAGAAAACATTTGTATAAACTATAAATATAGATAAAAGTTACTGTGTTGGCAAGTATAAGTGATATTCTATTGTGTAGCAAATATGATGTCTCCAGAAATTTTCCTAAATATAGAAAGATTTATGTTGAGTCAATTTATAGAATGATTGACTAATTCCTATTAATTATTTTAACTACCAGGCCCTCCACTCAGACTTCAGTGATGTTCTATTGAATATTTTGCCAGGATTTCAGTGTAATGAGATGTGTGTTAAAACTCTGTAAAGAAAGCCACTACCATTTGTTCATAATATGTGTACAGAAGAGCACAAAGATAAAGGTCTCCTGATTTTCTTTAGTAAATTTCGGTGAACATGGCACATTGTCTTCCATTGAGTTTAGTTGTGAAACTTATCAAATTTTAATAGTGTAGACACTGTGTATTATGGGAAATGGTCAACTAGTAGACAGTGTTTTGTGTTACTGCCTCTTTCATCCTGTGAATGGCATATATTTAGAAAGACACTGCCAATCCCTCAAGATAAACGCAAACAAAGAAGTCTTAAAACCTTCCACTCCAAAATATAAACCGGATGCTCCCTCCAGCTAAAACATTTCCAGAATACTCTATGCTTTATTGATTTCTCTTTTCCCTGAGCTCTCAAAGCTCTTAAACTCTGTATCACACCATTAAGCACACTTTCTTATATCATCTAATGCTGTTAACTAATTGTTTCATGTGTGTTGGCCTCATTCAATGTGATTGTTAATGAATCTTGGGTAGAAATCCTCCATTTTCTTTTTGCCATCCACCATCATGAAAATCCTGGAACTGTAAAAGACACAAATAATCCATTGAAATACTTTAAATTTCTGTTTTCAGTGTTTGTCTCCACCGGGGGGAAAATGCCTTGGAAATGTTCAAGTCTTCTAAGTCAAGTAAGACTGAATCTCTATTATTAAATAAATATTTGTGGTTCTGAATTCTAAGCATAATGGCAAAGGAATGTTAGAAATAGCAACAAACAAAGGGCACTAAGGTTAAGAGCAATATTAGCCCAATAAAGAACTCAGAGAAATAAATTTGAATAAAGGAGATGCTTATAGCAGAATGGCAAGAATTAAGGGATTCAAGAAGGCAAATTGAAACAGTCAAAGACTAACAGCTATTAAATGTTAATTCCATCTCTATACCTAAAAAAGCAGAGGAAATAATGTTTCAGTAATCCACTCTAAGCCTATGGAGGATGGGCTAATCAGAAAGAACTTGAGTAAAGGACAGAAATAGTCACTGCCAGAGATGTGGTTCTGAAGCAGGAAGGAACAGAGAAAGGACATGTATCCCTTCTTTTGGCTTCTGATTTATTTTTTGTAACTCCCATTTAACTGGAGATCAGCCAGTAAAACAGTGATATAGTTTATAGGGTTAACCATTAAGACCATAAAAGCAGTTGAGGCAAGATAAAGAATGGATAGGGAGTCAGAAAAATGGAGAATATCCAGCACCAGATACTCCATTAGTCCTTTGGCATTCATTCTTGCCATTAACATGGATGAGAAAATTCTTATTTCCAATGTAGGGGAGAAAGTCCCAGGAATCTTTCTTAAATTATCTCAATTTTTTTTTTCTCTGTAAATCTACTTCCAATTTCTTCACAATTAGTAGTATTAACTGCCACTATCATCCTTCATACAAAGTAGCAGGGGAGAAAGTAGGGAATAAAAAAAAATGATGAATGACCAGTTAATATAAGATAGTCATCAATACTACTTCTTGCCTCTTTAATTAGTCTTAGGGTTAGCATTGGTAATCATTACTTAATTTTCTCATTACTCATTTCACCCATTCTCCAGACTTTTCCTGGACAAAATATTTTACCTGGTGGGATAACCCAAAACTCCATCCCACAGAAACTGACTATTCAATAATCTTGCCTACATTTACTTCCTAAAGTTTTCTTTAAAGTAGTATTTATATAGTATTAAGTATAGTCACAGTGAATCCTAGGGGCTCAAGGCTTACTCTGCCACACCTTTATTGTGTATCACCACTGAATTTCTTTTCTAGTGTATTGATTGGATAAGGAAGATAGAGGCAAACTTCAGTTTGCAATTTAATGAAACCATGGCCATATTCTCCAGTGTGTCTGTATCAATATAGACAGGTTAGGTTACGCTGTGTCAATAAATGACCCCAAAATCTCAGTCACTTATAAGGTTGATTCTACTTTTATGCAATGTATTTCTTATTGCTTGACTATACCTTTGTCTCACATAATATTTTTTTAAATTTTAATATTTTAAAAAATTTTTATTTACAAACAGAAATTGTACATATTTATGTGGTACAATTTAATATTTTGATACATGCATACATTTTAATAATCATATTAGGGTAATTAGCAACTATCACTTAATATATTCAATGTTTCTTTGTAGTGTGTACATTCAGAAGTCTTTGTTCTAGCTATTTATAAAAGTACTGTATGTTATTGTTAACTATTATTACCCTACTCTGCAAGAGCCAGACTGATAAACAACCTCTTTGTAAACATTGTTGATCATGTGGCAGATGGAAAAGAGAATATGTTGAGCCATTCACTGATTTCTAGAACTGCTACTTTGAAGTGGTCCATATCTATTCTGACTACACCTTATTGGACAAAGTAAGTCACAAGACTAGTCCTGCTATAAGTAAAACAGGAAAGTTTGGTCCTCATAGTGAGTGAGGAAGATAATATCAGTGTCTAAAAACACAGTCCACCAAACTCAATGAATACAAAGTCACTTGAATTAAAAGTCTTGAATATATGTCATCTGGATGTACAAGTAGCAATATGACATATTGGTTTTTTTTATCTAAGACTAATTCTGCAACTTGAAGGACAATATCCTGACCTTGCTGGATGCTGTTTCCCAAATAGCGTCTCAGATAGTCATGAATAGTTATGAGCTAATTGGTGCGTTCTTCTATCCCTCCTTCCTGCATTGCCATCTCTCTATTTAACCTTCCAATTCATTTCCTGTACTTTCCTCCATTGTTCTATGTTCCAAGGGACTGACGTCTATTGCTTTCTTGTTTAGTTACCTTCAACTTGGAATAGACATTGTGAAGAACTATAGTCAGAAAGCAAGAGCAAAGAGAGAGTTGGGGATAATTTTTCCAAACCTCCCTCCTTTTTTTGACAAGTAGAAGTGGCTGCATTATCTTCAGATGGAAATATTTTGTGTTTAATGTCTGTGCCATATATAATTTTTGAAGCTTTTAATAACTATGTACATCCTGATGGCAGTATTTATAGTCAATCCAAATTTGAGAATTTTATAAATCACTGCTATAGAAACTTCAATGCCTGGGGGTAGAAAAATGTTTTTCATTTGTAGTGATGTCATATTTTTATAATCATGACATATTATAATGTGGTATTATTTTTACGTTCTAGGTTATCCATTGCCATATTTGAACTTTCATTCCTTGAACTTTGTTGTCCTTATGTAATGGAGTCCCAAGGATAGGATTTGGATTTTTTTTGCCTTCCAAATACCACATTCCTCTCACATCATCAAATACATTCATCTCTGCCTTCCACTGATCATGATGCTATTCAATTAATCTTACATTATGACTTAGTCAAGAAGATCACTGCACATGATTTATTTAGGACTCCTTGTTCTTAAGTGGGTGGGTTCATTGTATTTAGTTATTTTGGCATATGTGACTTTTACTTCTGGTTATTACTTGAGTGAAAGAATAAATATTCTCTTTTGATCATATATTTTTATCATTTAATATCATATAATTGACTCCTTGCAAATATATGTAATAAAATATATTTTCTTTAGAGTCTCCATAGAAAGCAGTCAGTACCTCAGCATTCTTAGAAGGGAATCTGGGGGCCAGCACTGTGGCATAGCGGGTCAAGCCACTCCCTGCAGTGCCAGAATCCCATACGGGTGCTGATTAGAGTCCGAAGCTGCTCCGTTTCTGATGCAGCTCTTTGCTATGGCCTGGGAATGCAGTAGACAATGGCCCAAGTCCTTTGGTCCCTGTACCCATGTGGGAGACCTGGAAGAGGCTCCTGGCTCCTGGCTTTGGATCAGCCCAGCTTTGGCTATTGCAGTCATTTGGTGAGTTAATCAGCAGATGGAAGACCTCTCTTTATCTGTTTCTCTGCCTCTACCTCTCTGTAACTCTGCCTTTCAAATAAATAAATAAATCTTTTTTAAAAAATAAGAAGAGAATCTGTAGAGTTTAGAAAGATCAAAATTTTGCTTTTACAGTTGCCACCACAGTAAAATTAATTTGCAGGTACTGCAAAGATTCTTTTTTTTTTAATTTTTTTTTTTGACAGGCAGAGTGGATAGTGAGAGAGAGAGAGACAGAGAGAAAGGTCTTCCTTTGCCGTTGGTTCACCCTTCAATGGCCGCCGCAGTTGGCGCTCTGCGGCCGGCGCACCGCGCTCATCTGATGGCAGGAGTCAGGTGCCAGGTGCTTTTTCCTGGTCTCCCATGGGGTGCAGGGCCCAAGCACTTGGGCCATCCTCCACTGCACTCCCAGGCCACAGCAGAGAGCTGGCCTGGAAGAGGGGCAACCGGGACAGAATCTGGCGCCCCAACCGGGACTAGAACCCAGGATGCCGGCACCGCAAGGCGGAGGATTAGCCTGTTGAGCCACGGTGCTGGCCTGCAAAGATTCTTTAAGGCGATCAGAGTAGAATAGTGGCTTGCGAAGCAGCTAGACTGGAGCAGGAAAGAAGAAAGCAGAATAAACAAAGAATAGGAGGAGATAAGAATCCGTTATGCTCCATGCTAGTTTGGTGAGTATGATTCTAATTAGAAACAGCTGATATCTAGATAGCACTGTTTGTGAAAAGCAACTTCCAAAATTTCTAAACACTGATGCTAAATCATCCTATGAAAGAAGAGGACAGATTTCTTGCAGCCTTTCTAACAGTTTTTTTATAGCTATTTCTGAAGCTGCTTTGTAACACATTTTTTCCCCCACAAGTGTTTGCTGTTCTGGCCTGAAATGCTTCCCTTCTTGCTTGTCTACCTTTAATTATTTTCACTATTTTCAAGATGCTTTTATGTAGTATTCTCTCCAGTGAACCTTTCCAATTCACCCCAGATCTGATTAATTTCTCTTCTAAACTATAGGACCTATTGCTTATAGGGCCCCTTGGCTAATTAATCTTGTACTGTTACATTTCTCATACTGTTGCTTCATAATATTATTTAATTTTTCATGCATACATATTATCTTTCTACCTAAGAGAAGTCTTGAAAAAGTAAATTCACAAAGTCAGTTCAATTCAGTGCACTGGAGACTATACAATGCTTGGGTTGGTAACACACCATTTGATTGAGCCAGTGTGGCAGCCCCTCCTAAACAGAATTGCTTTTATCTTCCATGATTCAGAGTATCCTTAATAAGGATCCCCCTGTTAGAGGATAGGAATTTTTTTTAGATTTTTATTTATTTTATTTGAGAGGCAGAGCTACAGACAGTGAGAGGTAGAGAAAGAGAGAAAGGTCTTCCTTCATTTGGTTCACTCCCCAAATGACTGCAGCAGCCAGAGCTGCACTGATCCAAAGCCGGGAGCCAGGCACTTCTTCCCAGTCTCTCACGTGAGTATAGGGGCCCAAGGACTTGGGCCATCTTCTACTCCTTTCCCAGGCCATAGCAGAGAGATGGATTGGAAATGGAGCAGCCAGAACTAGAACCGGTACCCATATGGGATGCTGGTGCCTCAGGTGGAGGATTAACCTATTGAGCCAGGGCATCTTCCCCATATTGGATTTTTAAATTTGAAGAATTCTTCTCATGCAATAATTCACTCCTTATGTGCTCAGAATGATGGAGAGAAGAGAGTGTATTTATCTAACAAAGAGTATACAGATGGTATTTTGAAGTATTTTGAAGAAAGTTGGAACCAATTAGGCAGTGACACCAAGGTGGTTGGGAAATGTTCAGGAGGACTCGCTATGGTTTCCTAGACCTGTAGTTCTAGACAAGTAGTTTGCTTCCAAGATTTCAAAGGAGAATCATGCAGGCACTAAAACAAATTATAGATTGGGGTTAAGACAAATTTTGTGATCCAAAGACATCAATAAATTAGAAGCTTAATAATTAGGAATTAAGGTATAACTAGAAATTAAAGTATAAAGCTTGGAGCACAAGGACATTGGTGTTGGGTGGCTGAAAGGAGTAATGCAGTAAAATTCACAATGGAAAAATAACTGCTGTGCACGTAGTTTGTGACAAGTCCAAGGAATACAAGTACTGATTGCCAGGTAAATCATAATGGGAGAATTCCTACAGACAAAATTTACAGAAAATGGAGATACTTGAGTTGTTTATATTATCAAAGTGTCCCACACAGGACACATACAATTTTTAATTAGTAAATTATTTAGAAAATTAAAATAATGTATTTTGATAATCTTATGATTATTCACCCTATAACAAAGGCCACTCCTTAAGTACATATTAAAATCTGTTTTTATTAAGCCCTGAATGGTTTCTGCAAACCTCCATCCTCACACCAGGTCCACACACTGGGTAACACATAAAAGGAGAACTCAGGCTCTCTCTTGCTGTTCACAGCCTTAGTTCTCTACCGTTGGTCTTGACCCATTTTTTGTGCTGCATTACAGCTTGCTTTTGATCATCTCTGCCTCAGCCCTCATTTCTCATTCTCTCCTTTTTTAGCATCACCTTGCCTCACCCTGTCTTCTTGATGTGCTGCACTACCTTTCCAAGTTCTCCCCCCAGGAATACTAACTCCAGTGCCATGGATGAATGCTCCTCCTGTTATGACCAGGTCCTGGAAACCCGTGGCTCAGCATTGGTCCCTTCAGTGTACTCTAACTTCTCTTGCTCCCTCTCTCCAGCTAGTGCACCCTCTTTAGTTCATTTCAGCTTCACAGTGGGCAACAAGAATGTTGTTAAATATCATACAACTATTCACTTCCCTATTATGAAAGATCATGTGCTATTCTAACTTGTGTCTACCATCATACATATCAAAAGACTGAACACTTGTTAAAAGTCTAAGACACAATTCATAATTTATCCATAGACTAGACAAACCTCAAAAATATAGGGGGAAATGGAGTTGTGGAAATACAAGGTGGTTGAAAAAATATCAAATTTTTAATTTTGCAGTGTCACACCAGCATGAGCTTGTTACTAACTATTACAAACTGTCTTTTAAATGTGATAATGAATCAGTAAAGTTGGAAGATGAAGAAAAGTGGTAGCCGATTTCCTTAAGTGCAGCAGGTTTCAACTAGGCTTAAACAATGACTTATTTCCTTCCCTCATCTGGAGTGACAGATCCAAATTTAAGTATCACAGCCTTTTTGCTCAGTTCAGGTATTCCCTTACTGAACCCAGCTAGGTACTGAGTCTACACAGAAGAGAGTTATTTTTGGTCCCCAGAACTGGTTCATTGATATAAAGATAACGATATTCAGCAACTAGTTTCAAAAAGAAGTTATCAATTACCCTAAATGATTATTATTATTTTTCTCACCTATGATAAAACATCAACTCTTACAACATTATTTATGATCAACTTCCTCAAATTTCCTTCATATTTAGCCAACAGAGGATGAAGGAAAAATTAAAATATTATGTCTAATGTGGAAACTTTAAGAGAAAAATTAAAAGACTCAAACAGATTGAGACATGAGTACTTTGCTGTCAAGAGCAGTATTGAGGGGCTGACATTATGACGCAGTAGGTGCAGCCACCACTGTGATAGCCTCCCGTATTAGCACTGGTTGGAGTCCTGGCTGCACTACTTCTCACCCAGCTCCCTGATAATGCACCTAGGAAAGAAGTGGAAGTTGGCTCAATTGCCTGGGCCCCTGCCACCCATGTAGGCGACCTGGATGGAGATCAAATTTCCTGGTTTCAGCCTGCCCCAATCCTGATTAGTTCACTAATTGGATCAATGAACCACTGGATAGATTTCTCTCTCTGTCTGTCTCTCTCTCCTTTTCTGTTTCTCCCTTTCTCTCTGTAATTCCACTTTTCAGGTTAATTCTTAGTTAGTTCATTAATTCATCTTACAAAGAAAAAGGAGCAGTATTGAAGTTTATCACCTGCAGAAATTTGGTAGGTACTCAAGTATGTAGTGTAATCTTGGTCCATAACTTTTTTTTTTGCTGTTATAATAACTTTATCTTGCATTTTAAAGGAGTCTATGAACAATTTCAAGAAAGCACCTTCTTATCCCATTATATTTTTCTGACAGTTGTGAAAGCAGGCAATGAATATGTTACCAGCTAGAGCATCAGCATCTTGCAAGGATTTCAGATCAACTAACCACTCGCCAAAAAAAATTTGGCAGCTTTTCTATCTTAATACAATGGCATATCCACTTTGATGGAAAACCTGGGCAACAAACTCTCTACAACACACTTTGCAAAATCAGTGGTGATTAGCAAACTAGTTAGCCTTGACACAGGACTGTACTCACTTGCCCGTGAAAGCCTGGAAATCAGTTTTTATACTGGCAACAGAACGTGCAGAATAATAAGTTTTGAACTGTAAGAAGCAGAGTAGGATGTCCGGCAGGATTGCATCTGGTGATTGGCATGTGTGATAAGGGACATATTTCTTGATTTACATTCTCAAGACATTTTTCTTTTGTTTCTGTTGAAATCTTCCTTTGATTAAAACTTGGTTATCAGTATCTGCAGAATCACTTGTATTCAATTTATCCAATAAAAATGCAAGGAGATATTTGGGCTAAAAATGTAATAATTTAGATACCTGTAAAGTTGAAAAAGGCTTCTTGGTTCCCACTCAGATGACCTGTAGAGGTTTCATAACAAATTTCCTTTTCTCCCTAACAATCATATCTGGATTCTTTTCTCTCATGATATTGAACACAATATCTCTTTTTTATGCCTGCCAAGCAGGGCCTGTCTGGTTACTCAATGAGATTCCATTGTCTTTCTTGCTCTCTTCATATTCTAAAGCTTCATTCTCTCATATTTAATACTCATCTGGATAATTTGTATTCTTCTTTTGCATTTTACTATTATTTTTGCCAGGCAAAATTCTTAGGTCATCCTCAGGTTCATGTGGATCTTGAAAATCACTTTTTTAAAAAAAATAATAATAATATGAACAGAACAGATTTCATGTATTTCACAGGTACAATTCTAAGAAATTAACTGTATTTTCTTCCCTTTGTGTCTCCCTCCCTCAAACCTCATCCTTCATTCCTTTATAGATTTTTAATTTTTGCAAAAACATAATTTCAGTCCATTATATAATCACAGCCTTAGTGCACCACTAGCCATAATACTCACAAGTAAAAAGTTGAAAGACCACAGTTACACAGGAGTTAAACAAGAGCTAAAAAAACAATCAAATCAGAAGATGTCTATGTCATTCCTAATCATTTTTTTGTATTCTATATTAACTACCACATACCAGAGGAAATATGATATTTACCTATTTGGGGCTGGCCTATTACTCTAAGCATAATGGCTTCCAGTTGCATTCATTTGTTGCAAAAGACAAGATTTCCCTCTTTTTTATAACATAGTAGTATTCCACAGTGAATACATACCACATTTTTTTTATCTAGTTATCAGTATATGGGAATCTGGGTTGATTCCATATCTTAGCTATTATGGATTTACCAGCAATAAAAATGAAGGTATAAATAACTCTTTCATAAGCTGATTTCATTTCCTTTGGGTATATCCCCAGGAGTGAGATGGCTGGGTTGTATGGTAGGTCTTTTTTCAGATTTCTCAGGAATATCCTTACTGTCTTTTATAATGATTGCACTAATTTACATCCCCAATAAGAGTATATTAGGGTAGTTTTTCCCCACATCCTCACCAGAATTTATTACTTTTTGGTTTTTGAATAATAGCCATTCTATCTGGAGTGTGGTGAAACCTCATTGTGGTTATGATTTGCATTTTCCTGATGGTTAGTGATCCTGAGTATTTTTTTATGTGTCTGTTTGCCATTTGTATTTCATCCTTTGAAAAACGCATTTTCATGTCTTGCCCATTTCTTAACTGGACTGTTTTTTTTTTTTTTTAAATCTCTTGGTCCTATGTATTAATCCTTTATCAGTTGCATAGCTTGTAAATATTTCCTACCATTCTATCGGTTGCCTCTTCACTTTGTTGAATATTTTTCTTGCTGTGCAGAAGCATCTCAGCTTGATGTAATCCCTTTCGTCTATTTTTGCTTCTATTACCTGTGCAGATATCAATGTCTTGTAAAGTTTCCCTGATGTTTTCCTCTAGTAATTTGATGGTATCAGGTAGTATGCATACTTCTGCATGCATAGATGCAATTTTCAAACACTATCTGTTGAAGAGACTGTCCTTTCTCTGGGGATTGGTTTTTTAGCTCATTTATCAAAGTTTAGTTGATTGCAGCTGCATGGATTAATTTCTGGGGATTCTATTCTGTTCCATTGGTTTACATGTCTGTTTTTATGCCAGTATCTGGCTATTTTGATTGTAAGTACCCTGCTATTGAAGTCTCATATTATGACACCTCTGGTTTTGATTTTGTTGTTTAAGGTGGCTTTACTTATTCAGGATCTCTTGCGTTTCCATATGAAATCTGGCACCATATTTCTAAGCCACAAAGCAAGTCTCACCAAATTCAAAAAAGATTTGAAATCATACCATGTATCTTTTTTGACCACAAAGGAATAAAGATGAAAATTAACAACTTAGGAAATTCTCAGAGGTTGGTATTACAGTGTAGCAAGCAAAGCCAAAACCTGCAATACCAGCATCTCATATGGATGCCAGTTTGTGTTCTGGCTGTTTCACTTCTGATTCAACTCCCTACTATGTGCCTGGGAAAGCAGGAGAGGATGGTCCAAGTCCTTGGACCTCTATACCGTAGTAGGAGTACCAGAAGAAATTCTAGGTCCTGGCTTCATTTAGGTTTAGTTCTGGCCATTGCAGTCATTTGCGGAGTGAATCAGCAGATGGAACCCCCCCCCCCTCTATTTCCCTCTGTGTGTGTGTTTGTGTGTGTGTATATGTGTGTGTCTTTCTCCCTCTCTCTCTCTCTGTAACTTTCAAATAAATAAAAAAATACTTCCTAAGAAAATGAAACTCTTGAAAATATGCAAACACATAGAGATAGAACAACATACACAAAAATGAACAATGAGTCATAGAAGAATCAAAACAGAAATGTAAAAAATGCCTAGAAATGAATGCAAGTGACAACATGACATATCTAAACTTATAGGATGCAGCAAAAGAAGCATTAGGAGGGAAAGTTTATAGCAATTAGCACCTACATCAATAAATTGGGAAGGCATCAAATAAAGTATCTAACAATGCATCTGAAAGACCTACAAAAATAAAAACAAACAAGATCGAAAAGTAGTAAGAGGGAATAAATAATTAAAAAAATACAGAAAATATAAATAAAATTGAAACAAAAAATACACAAGATCAATGAGATAAAGTACTGGTTTTCTGATAAATAAACAAAACACTATCAGCCCAACTAACCAACAAAAAAGAGGGAGAAGACCCAAATAAATAAAATTGGAGATGAAAAAGGAAATATTTCAACAGATACTAGAGAAATAAAAAGCAATGGTTACAAACAGCTATATGCAAACAAACTGGAAAATCTAGAGAAATTGCTAGATTTCTGGACACATTATGTCCACCAACATTGAACCTTGAAGATGTAGAAATCCTAAATAGACCAATAACCTAGATGGAGATTGGATCTGTAATAAAGTCTCTCCCAAGAAGAAAAGCACAAGACTGGATGTCTTCACTGCTTAATTCCACCAAATTTTTAAAGAAGAGCTAATTTCAATTTTTCTTAAACTATTCAAACTAATTAAATTGGAGAGAAACCTCCCCAAATTCTTCTATGAAGCCAATATCATCTTAATTCCAAAACCAGAAAAAGATACAAGAAAGAGAGGGAACTATAAATCAGTATCCCTGATGAACATAGATGCAAACATCCTCAATGAAATACTAGCAAATCAAATTCAATATCATATCAGAAAGATCATTCATCCAGACCAAGTGGGATTTATCCCTGGTATGCCAGGATGGCACATCATACACAAATCAATAAATGTAATGCATCACATTAACAAATTGATAACTAAAAGCCATATGATCATATTAATAGTTATAGAGAAAGCATTTGATAATATACAACATCCTTTCATGGTATAAACCTTAAGCAAATTGGGTATAAAAGAACATTCCTCAACACAATCATGGCAGTATATAACAACCACAGCCAGCATCATATTAAGTGGGGAAAAGCTGGAAGCATTTCCACTAACATTTGGAATCAGACAAGGATGCCTATTTTTGCCGTTGCTATTCAATATAGTCTTGGAAGTTTTAGCCTGAGCCATTAGGTAAGAAAAAGGAATCAAAGAGATACAAATTGGAAAGGAGACAGTCAGACTATCCCTATTTTCAGATGGCATGGTTCTATATATAGGAGAACCAAAAGTCTCCACTAAATGCTATAACTAGTACCGAAACAGTATTTTTACACTTTGTGTTTCTGTGTGGGTGCAAACTGATGAAATCTTTACATGGTATATACTGAATCAATCTTCTCTATATAAAGATAATCGAAAATAATTAAAAAATCTTGGTGTTAAATCGGAAATTCAATAGATAATTAATCAATTCTTTAAAAAAATCATGTAGGATCTCTGTCCTTAATGTGCTGTACATTGTGAATTAATACTATAACTAGTACTCCAACAGTATTTTCACTTGTGTCTCTATGTGAGGGCAAACTGTTGAAATCTTTACGTAATATGTACTAAACTGATCTTCTGTGTATAAAGAGAATTGAAAATGAATCTTGATGTGAATGCAAGGGGAGAGGGAGCGGGAAAGGGGAGGGTAGTGGGTGGGAGGGAAGTTATTGGGGGGGGAAGCCATTGTAATCCATAAGCTGTACTTTGGAATTTTATATTCTTTAAATAAAAGCTTTATAAAAAAAAAGAAATAATTGGAACTCGTAAGAGAGTTTGATAAAGTTACAGTATATAAAATCAGTACACAAAAATCAATAACCTTCGTATACACAAAGACATGGCTGAGAAAGTACTTGTAAAATCAATCCCATTCACAATAGCTACAAAAATTTTTATATACCTTGGAATAAATTTAACCAAGGATGTGAAAGCTTGCTACAATTAAAATTAAATAACCTTAAAGAAAGAAATATAACAAGACACAAGAAAATGGAAAAATCTCCCATGTTCATTGATGAGAAGAAATAATATCATCAAAATGTCTATACTACCACAAGTAATATACAGATTTATTGCAAACGTCACTTTCAGTCTTAAGGTCTTTAACATCTTCTTCACTTTCATAAACGTAAAATATATTTCTGTTTTTTTCTTCTTTTTCTTTTGATTAAAGTTCAAATCACACAGATCATCAGAAGTGCCTTTTATCCTGCCGTCCTCTTTTTCAGCCTCCACGTCTTTGTCCTCAGTTGGCTCTGGTTCTACTTCTTTTGTTTCCAAGCCCTGGGTCTCTTTTGTCTGGGCATCTGCTTCCTCATCTAGCATAAAAGGCAGCTTCTTCTTTTTCTTTTTCTTCTTAATCATAGTAGGATCAAAAATCATGTCATTCCTGGATAAGATTGTGGCTTGAGTGAGCTCAACAAGATAGGATGGGGCCAGCGCTGTGGCACAGCAGGATAACACCCTGGCCTGAAGTGCCAGTATCCCATATGGGTGCCAGTTTGAAACCCAGCTGTTCCCTTCTGATCCAGCTCTCTGCTGTGGCCTGGGAAAGCAATAGAAGATGAGCCAAGTTCTTGGGCCCCTGCACCCATGTGGGAGACCAAGAAGAAGCTGGCTCCTGGATAGGTGCAGCTCCGGCAGTTGCGCCCAACTGGGGAGTGAACCAGCAGATGGAAAACCTCTCTCTCTCTCTCTCTCTCTCTGCCTCTCCTCTCTTTGTCTGACTCTGACCTTCAAATAAATAAATAAATCTAAAAAAAAAAAAAAAAAAGGATACGAAGCAGTATAAGAGAGCCCCAGGATCCCGTGACTGCTCTCCTTTTGCCGAAATCTCTCCCTTTCCTGCGTCATGATCTTCCATCATTGAAGGGCATGATTTTAACACTATGGAAATACTGTATTTTTCTCCTTAAACTTCAGCTTCATTAAAATTCCAAGCGATTTTTTTTCATGCTGCTGGGAAATGTAATTTCAATCATTCTGAAAGTTTTCTGTACTAGGAACCTATTACATGTTGCATACTTCAAAGATAACTTATGGTCTTTGGTCACCTGCCCTTTCAAGTTCATATCTGGTTCCAATGCTACATTAAATCAGAATAGAGCATCAAGAAGTAAGTAACTTAGAGATGGACAATGATGTGCCTCCAAATGTAATGAATTTCATTTTGGCAAAATGCTAAAACATATCAGCTTGCTAAAATGACTTTTTTGTATTCCTACCTATTTCCAAAAGTATAAGGCTTGCAATCAGATATTGGGCTACTGACAATTTCAAAATCCTGCTATTTGCTTATCTTTGTTAGTTTAACTGGGTAAAATAACTATTAATCAAGAAATTGCAGCTATTGATGCTTTAATCATAAACATATTTAATAAATGTGTTTGCATACAACTGGAATTTGCTGAAACTGAATTTAGAACATTCATACCCTTAGAATTACTTTTGGGTCTTCCAAAACAGTACACATCTTAACCATTTATTTTTGTAGTTTATTTTCTCCAAGTAAAGAGGCAATTATATTAAAATTTTTTAAGATTTATTTATTTATTTATTCATTCTTTCTTTCTTTCAAAAGCCAGAGCTACAGAGAAAGAGGGAGAGACAGAGAAAAGGGGAGAGAGAGAGAGAGAGAGAGAGAGAGAGAGAGAGATCTTACATCCACAATTTCACTCCCTAGATGAATACAATAGCCAGTTCTGGGTCAGGAAGAAGCCAGGAATCCAGGAGTTTCATCTGGGTCTCCCACATGGGTTATAGAAAACAAACATTTAGGCCATTTTCTGCTGCTTTTCCCAGGCCACTAGCAGGGAGCTGGATGAGAAGTGGTACATTCAGAACACAAAATGGCTCCCATATAGGATGCTGGCATTGCAGGCTGCAGCTTTACCTGAAGCACCACAATGCCAGCCCTTGGAGAGATAACTCTGTGAAAAGAAGGCTAACCATTTTACAGATTCATATTCTTCCAATGTCCCAGAGCTTGCCATGGTAAAGTAAAGGTTCAATAAATAGTTAAGAAATAAGGAGATGGTTCCAAAACATTGTTTTAAAAATATGAATCAATTTGCTTATTTTATCCCAGATCATATTCAACCTACGTATGTAACTTAATCCAAACAATTCCAGTGAGAATATATGTGCAAACCTGATACTATTATCTCCCCATAGACACTGCTTTCTTTGCCTTCTTTCTAAGTGCAAACCTGACTATATTTTCAATGCTTCCATCTTTCCTTCTATGAAAAAAAAATTGTTTCAGAAAACAGGGGGAAAATGGCTTCAAGTATCTCACACCACAATATCAAGATACCTAGATGACTCCTGACACCTCGGCCAGGTTTTCAAGTGGGACAGGAAAACAAAGTTGGGAGAAGCCAATAGGAGGAACGTCTGGTTTGAAGGTTAGCTGACCTTTAACTGTAAGGATGAAAGCAAGAATTCATCCTTTTACAGCCATTTCATCTAAAATTGATTATTAGCATACCCCAGATTTTGACGAGTGACTGTGAATCCTATCTCTACATCACAATATAGGTGATTACACAATTTAGAGCACTCAGATTTAAGGTTCTGGGAAGTTAAAGTCAACCTATTCATCCCAGAAGGGAATCACGAACATAGTGACCATGGAATCCAGAAAAGCATTTTGTTTATGGAACTGTTCCTGCCTGACTTGCTAGTGGTATGAGGTCTAACTTCCAGACCTAGAAGTAGCTGTTATCTTGAAAACTAAAGGTAAAATGGGGCTAGGAACAAATAAAGGCAAGTAAACCGAAGATCTAAGTTTAACAGGACAGATTTTCAGACTTTATTTTGTGTCTGCCTCCATGTTTTCTCATCTAAGGCTATATTTCACATTTATTGATCCTCAGAGGAACAGATCAGGTGTTTAAAAGCCATATGGAAAAGCCTTCCTGAGAATAGAGATTTGCCACTGTAAAGTGAGAGAGAGACAGAACTATATTAGCATAACACTTCCACTTGTTCCCCTTCCCTGGAACCGCAGAATGTCTGCTGACCAAGAGAGAAGCCGAGCAAAGGGAACACACCAGAAGTGTGAGAAAAAAGCAATTTGGGGTTGCATTAGCCCAGGCAGACACAAGCAGAATGAGAGTTTGTAGTTCATGGAAAGGAAATCAGAAATGAGGCTTTCTTTTCCTATGACAAAACAAAGAAGAAAAATTACTGTGGACCTTGTTGGCGGGCTTGCTTTGAGATACTAATTCACACTGAGCCTCACTCCTCATTCACCCTGAAGGGTTTGGGGAAAACAGGATTTTTGCTATAGGGGAAATCTTAGCCCTGTTTCCCTTATCCCCTCCAGGGCCACTCCCATTGGAATTCTGTAATTCTGAATTTGCTTCAGGCATTTCATGCCACCACTACATGGCCTGGGGCACAGCTCTACTGATAAGCTTGGGGCAGTAGGTGATGTAGGAGGAATACTCCCCATAGGAAGGGTGTAGGCCAGAAAATAACTGCCTAGGCCAATACAGAAAACTGTTGTAAGAGACTTGCATGGGAGCTTCAGCTCCTCCTCCTCTTTTCTTCTCCTTTTCCTTGTCCTTATCGGTGTGTGTGTGTGTGTGTGTGTGTGTGTGAATTTGTTTTTATTGGTGTGATGACACAGGTTGGAAAATAGTGCCTTGGGTTATGTCCATCTCAGGGAATATCCTTGATAACCTTCCTGGAATGCTTTGTGGAGCTTTCCGTTTTTCTTAACACTGCTCTTGCTGCCAGCAACTCTTCAGGACTACTGCTGACAGGCTCCTCGTTGGAAGAGAATTTTTTCTTTTTCTTGGGGACTCTCCAGCTGTCTGCCTCTTCTGCATCTTTTGCAGTTTCCTCCTTGGCCAAGGGTTGCTTCTTTTTGCGTAGGCTTACGCTGCCACTTGTCTTCTCCAGATCGCTACTAACCAACTCCTCTTGGAAAAAGATTTATTTTTCTTGGGTTTGAAGGAAGAGACAGATGGATCTTTCATTCCATCCTCCTGAGGAGCCTAAAGGGGCTTTTGCTTTTTCTTCTTTTTGGGTTTTTCATGTGCCTCCTTGCACTCCACTAGGGTGCTGCTACTCTTCTCCAAAGACTTCAGGGTGAGCACAGCCTTCTTCTTCAAGTGTTTCTTCTGTTTCTCCAGCTCCCTGGTGACCGCAGCCTCCACCTCTGCCTGAACTATGGTTTCCTTCATCACATCCAGATTCTTCCTCGGAATCTCTCCAGTCTCATAGGAGGACAGCCGCTCCTCCACTTGTTCTTGAAGCTTCTCTCCAGATACATTTGTGGGTACCTCGGAGAAGCAATCGATTCGTGAAACAGTACTGCATCTGTTGGCAAGGTATCCAGAGATGTGGCCTTTGTTCTTGGTAGCTGCCTGGCCAATGAAGGTGGAATGGTGTGTTACTGCTTGTCTCCAGGGCTCTGCAAACTTGTCTTTTCACTGGGCCCTGGGACTCAATTCTCCCCTAATACGTAAGGGAAGGATTTGGAAGGAAACAGGGATAGTTTTTTTTTTTTTCAATCTGTGTGAAAGCCTTTAAACCCAATTAGTTGTCCATGCAGTGATTACTTTGGCAGGGTCTTTATAGGCATAGTATTGAGGTTCCTAACCTTTTAGAACGTTATGGATTTTTTGAGAGTTTGTACTAAGCTGTGAATTCTTGGGAGTAAGAAGTAGTAATGAGTAAGTAAGAAAACCAAATGTACAGAAGATTTTACCTTCAATTTCAATGTGTTAAAGCCTTTAAAATCCATTCTAGAATGTCTTAACTATTCTTGGATGAGATTAATACTCTTGTTCTAGACATATAGCAACCCATTGATCTATTTAAAATAGAATTAATCAACATGTAAGGACTTTGTAGCAGTGGATTCTAGTAGCTAAAGGCATGGAGTCAACCTAAATCTAAGTCCTTCATGAGGGTTAATGCTCATGCTTCCTTACACAGTGAAAAATGGTTAACGTTTTTTTTTTTTTAATTTTTTTTTTTTTTGGGGGGGACAGGCAGAGTTATACAGTGAGAGAGAGAGAGACAGAGAGAAAGGTCTTCCTTTTTCTGTTGGTTCACTCCCTAATGGCTGCTATGGCGGTGCCCTGTGGCCGGCCCGCTGCACTGATCCAAAGCCAGGAGCCAGGTGCTTCCTCCTGGTCTCCCACGCGGGTGCAGGGCCCAAGGACCTGGGCCATCCTCCACTGCACTCCCGGACCACAGCAGAGAGCTGGACTGGAAGAGGAGCAACGTAGACTAGAACCCGATGCCTCAAGCGGGACTAGAACCCGGGATGCCAGCGCCGTAGGTAGAGGATTAGTCTAGTGAGCCATGGCACCGGCCCGACCTAACGTCTTTATGGCTAGTATCTGGGTATCTCTCTGAGACCTGCAAATAAGAAGAAAAAACTATTCTGCTATGTAATTTCTGACATCAAAGAATTTACAGGGAACAATATCAATGAACAAATTACATCTAGTAATATGATATATCACTAGATACTGAAGGTAGTATCACAGCTGTGCACAGACAGAACACATCAATGAGCCTGAGAAGAATGTGATTTCAACTATGCCCTACGGTGAGTAGGACTTTAGGAGAAAAGAGAAAACCATGAAAATTAGAAAAGCATGTAGAATAAAGCAGAGGGAATATGACAGCCTGAAGAATCATGCTAACTAAATTGGTGAATTGGTCCTGTAGGGCAGTGGCAACTAAACCTGACAAAGTGGAAATATCCCTGAGAGATTCTTATTGTTCTTCCACTGAACTTAAAAGCTTGTGTGAGGATCTTGTACTTTATCTAAAGCGTATGAGAGAACTATTTCAGGTTTCCGAAAAGGACCGAACTGTAGTTCAGTCTACCATAGCCGGCAATTCCAATGGATGATCACAAATCTAGGAAGATATGGCCAAGGGAAAATATTTTAAAAAATAAACTAAAAAGATGAAACCAAGTATCACTTTAGTCAAGAGCCACAGACACTTGGAAATTTCAAACAAGAGTATTCAACATATTTCTTGAGGTTAAAATGATTAATTGGTAATGATATTAATAAGTCTAGTTGTCAGAATGAAAACCTCCATGGAGAAATCTCACTGGAATGGAAGCTACATCCTGTAGTCTCACAACTGGGATGAAAATTGTACTCAATAATAACAGAGGAAAGGAGAAATTAAATGTTATAAGCCTGATATAAACTAGACCGCATGGGCAATGAGAGTTGAAGAGCAAAGAAAATTTAATAAGGATAATGTAATTATCTCTCTTGTCTGGCACACGTTGAAGGAGGTGACTCCCCCACCCAAAGGAGAAAACTACAGGGATGTCTAGAAAGACATTGTTCAAAGGAACTTTTGAATGTTCTCCTGGATGAACTGGTTACAATGGCAAAAAAATACCAGGGCTGAAATTCTAACAATCCACTAATCCAGTTTTGTCAAATCTACTCTATTTGTGCCTCTTTTAAGTATTTTTGATGCTAACTCATTATCAGCCATGTATCGAATGTTGTTCCCTCCCTGTCATTGCTCCACAAAAGAAATACTTTAGCTCCTCTCCTCACATATTTCTATTAATACATGCTTTCAGACAAACCATGTTTTTTAAAGATTTGTTTACGTATTTGAAAGCCAGAGTTACAGATTGGCAGCAGGAGAGAGAGAGAGAGAGAGAGAGAGAGAGAGAGAGAGATCTTCCACCTGCTGATTCACTCTGCAAATGGCTGCAATGTTTGGAGCTGGCTGGTCCAAAGCCAGGAGCTGGATCAGAACTGGCACTGCAGGCTACTGCAGCTTTACACACTACACCACAGTGCCAAACCCACCATTTTAGTTTAATGCTTTTTCTCTTTAATTCAAGGAAGTCCTTGAGTCAAAATTATTGTCTACATTACGCACATCTGCATAAAATACAGTTTGAATTTCCGTTAAGTTTTTGAAGCCTTCCTCACATACACATCCATGATAAAGCTTAATGTATTAATTCAACACAGTAAAAGATTAGTGAGAATAACCAATAGTGATGTAGAAGAGTTATTAACATTCTTTGATAAAATAACCAGCATCACTAATCTAGTACTTTGAAACAAATATTAAGTGAAATGAGGGTTACTTGAACACAATCATTGTGATATTGCATTAGCTGATTGATAACTGAGAGAACTACTCATTTTTCAGAAGGGCAGGTAGTGAATCAATACATTGGACAAAGGAAGGATTTACGTTCAAGACTGGACAGAGTGTGACAGCATAAGATTTCACCACACAAGATTTCAAACTACTCAGAATGAACACAATTTAAACTTTATGAGCCATTTATTTTTGAAATTTTCCATTTAATATTTGACAATCATTGGCTATGGATAACTGAACCCAAGGAAAGTGAATTCATGAACAAGGGGGCTTACTGTACAGTTTAATGAGTTACTTGAAAGATAAAAGGTTAATTGTGCAATAAAAAGTGAGTTTCCTGGTTCAGGGCTCTACTATGCTGCTTTCTGTAAGAGTAGTAAGGGGAGCAGTCATTGATCTTTCGCCTTATGTTTTTCACACAGGACAGGGAGCAGGGCTTTGTGCTGCTAGCTATGTAAAATAAAGTGCTGTCTGAGTAAAATCTGATTCTGGCATAAAGCTTTACAGAAACATTTTGCATAACAAAGTCATTCTTGTATCCCAGGGGAATGATCTACAGCAATAGCATTTTGTTGATCTGGTCACAGCAAGTAATCTACAATTAATAACACTATAAAATAAACACTTTCTCTCTTGGCTATTCATAAAACATGCAGTCTCCAAAATATAATACTTGTCAGTTTATTGTTTAATTATTACTTAATTATTGCTCTAAAAAAAGCATCCAAAAAAGAGTGTATTTTGTTATAACTGTGTGTGAGAAAAGGAGATGTTCATCTTTTCCATGTTCAGTTTCTGTTCTTAAGCATCACTGGTTAATTCTCCTACTCTTTCACTCCCTCCACCTATCACTAGTCAGCTGTTGCTTTACCAGAAAAAAAAAAAAAAAGCTACAAAAACCCTAATTATAGCACACAAATACTCTTGGAAAGAAAATGTGAGATGGATTACATCAGAAGTTATCTTTTAATTCTGAAGTCACTTCATTCATTTCAAACTCCATTCATACTTTTATTCCAACTACATATATAAACTTCATTCAGTAGAACTTATGCTCAAGTGCTGTATTAATTGTTGATGAATTTCATGGGGTGGGGGCTCTAGCTCATGCCAAAGGTGAATAGGATTTACAGAAATAAATCATTACAAAAATATAGTTTGGGGGATGGTGTTTTGGTTAAACTGCCTCCTGCAATGTCAACATCCCATGTGGGTACCTGTTCTTGTCCCCGCTTTTCCACTTTTTATCCAGCTCTCTGCTAATGCTCTCTATCTCTGTCTCTGTAACTTTTCCTTTAAAATAAACAAATAAATCTTTAAAAAACATGTCATTTGATTTTTTTCCCAGAGTTTGCCCTAATGAAGTGTGATTGGTATTTATTTCCATGGTATACACTTATTCATTGTTGGAGCACACAAAGTTAATCCTCTCCCTTGCCATATCTCAAAGTCCTTTTGCATGATGCTTACTAATTTTCCTTTTTAGTTCCTCTTCTCCAAAGTGTGCACCTCTTTGATTTTTGCCTTTGTGTGGACACTATATATATATTCTACATCACTATTGGTTATATATATATACATATATATATATATATATATATATATATATATATAGAGAGAGAGAGAGAGAGAGAGAGAGATTTTTTAAAACTGCATTTGAATTAAAATACTGCCAAGTAGGATATGGCTAGGGAACAGGCAGATAACTTTAATTCAGTTGGAGGTTACAAATTGACTTCGATCAGACGTCAAGGTTATTACTGCCTTCATGTAGAAGTAGAAATCTGAATCCAGAAACTAGAAAATTCCTAATACTCAAGGCTACAGTTCCCTGGAGTGCCCAGTCTGTGCTCGTGGGCTGAAAGATTGGCCTTTACTTTCTTAATGGCTCTTGTTAACATTCACAGAGGCTATTATCATTTCATTGTGCATATGTAAAGAAAATATAGATGGAAAGTGCATGAGTAGAACTTGGATAAACTGGGATTCAAACCAAGATTTCTTCTATTCTAAGTACTGGTTTTAAAGATAGAAACACTTATGAGAAACCTTAGAAGAGATGGGTTAGGACTAACCAGACTATTTCATAACAGAGATTTTTTAAAAAACTGAAATAAATCACATATTTTGAATTAACACACGCTAGCTAGAACAGAGTATATTGAGCAATGAAGTTTAAGATCAATGTTTCTTAATTTTTCTTTTGTTATTTTCCTCAGTCCATGGAGCCGTTTTAGATATTTTCTTTATCACTCCTCTTATGTCACATTAAACTATATTTCTATTTATATACTATATTTACATTTGCTCTTTATACATAACAAGTTTTAAAAAATTATCTTTATTGATTTCAAAGACATAGAGAAATAGAGATGCAAAAAAGACACACAGAGCATCCAGAGAGATCTACCATCCACTGGTTCATTCCCCAAATGCCAGCAACGGCTGGGGTTGGCTAGGATGAATCCAAGCATTCAAAACTCAATCTTGGTCTTCCACATGGTGAGAGGTACCCAAGTACTTGATTTATCATCATTGCTTTCTAAGGCGTGCATTAGCAGGAACTTGCAATTGGAAGTGAAATGGAGTTGGGACTGGAACATAGACACTTCAATATTGGATCCAAGTGTCCCAAATATGTCTTAACCACTGACCCAAATGCTAACCCAAAGAATATTTTTCAACCCCCAAATCCACTTTACATCCTGGCTGAAACCGCAAGATTTAGCATAATATTAGCAGCAATAAAAATTAGTTTTAGTATTGAAATGTGTTAGAGCCCAAAGCCCTTTGTTGTGAGGTAACACATTATGCCATCACTTGAGATGCTGTCATCCTGATTCAGAGTTCCTGTTCAAGGCTTGGGTACTCTGTTTCTGATCCAGATTCCTGTTGATGTGCCTGGGAAGGTAGCAAAACATGATCAAAGTACTTGAGGTCCTACTATTCACATGGAGACTTGGATTGGAATTCCTGGTTCTTGGCTTTGGCCTGGCTTAGATGTGGCCACCGTGGCCATTTGGGGAGTGAAGCAGTGGATAGAAGATCTCTCTATATATTTTTCATCCTACCTTTCCAATAAATAAGTATATAAAAAATGTAGAATTGGAGCATTAAAAAAATACTTAATCTTTACACTTTTATCAGTCTTTTTCACTATAACTGGACATTTTGGTACTTATAAAAAATAAATAAAATTAAGTCAACATACAGACTTTTGCTCAATCAATTTTTAGAATATTTACTTGAGTATTTGTTACTTCATTATTACCCTGTTAAAAGAAAAAAATAAAAATTTGTTAGCATTAAATTGACTTAAATGGTTTTTACTATCCACCTGATAGTTTTCTCAAGTGAAAGTACAGTCTTTAGTTGCAAATTTTCATGTATGAGCATATAAGAGAAAAAAGTAAAAATGAAAGGCCTAAGTGTAAAATAACCATCACAATCTAAACCAATATGTTTGCACGCACAAATTACTAACACACAATTTCAGTTTTTGCCACATAAAATCATAGAACCCTTAATAAGAATTTGCCTAAAATTAGCATATTCTTATTATATATTTATTGCTATTGCTTTGATGATTTGGACTCAAAAATTTCTAATCTATATTTCTATTACTGCCTTTAGATGATTAATTTATTTCTCAATTGTTTGCCTTCCCTTCCCTAAAACTCTCAGAATTCTCAGAAAGCATCATTATTTTCTGTTCTCAGAATTGGAAGCATTGTGTTTTCTTTAGGTGTACTTCATGAGTTATTTGATCTCTTTTTCTTTTAAGCCTGCTACAAGTGTGCTGCCCCAAATTGCTGTTCACTAAATTGTGTGTGTGTGTGTGTGTGTGTGCATACGTCTCCTGTTGCGTGACCATTATCTCCCCGGTTTAGGAGACAGTACAATGCACAAGTCAGTGTGCTTCCCAAACATGAGGGATGTCCAGTAGAGTTGGGGAAGTTGAATAAATGATACTCAGACATGAGTTTAAAGTGGTTCATGGCTTTTGCAGTTAAGAAACTCTATCTAGGCTAGTGCCACAGCTCACTTGGCTAATCCTCCACCTGTGACACGGGCACCCTGGCTTCTAGTTCTGGTTGGGGTGCTAGATTCTGTCCCATTGCTCCTCTTCCAGTCCAGCTCTCTGCTGTGGCCCGGGAGTGCAGTGGAGGATGGCCCAGGTCCTTGGGCCCTGCACCCGTATGGGAGACCAGGAGGAGGCACCTGGCTCCTAGCTTCAGATCAGTGCAGTGTGCTGGCCACAGCTCGCTGGCCATAGCGGCCACTTCGGGGGTGAATCAACAGAATAGGAAGACCTTTCTCTCTGTCTCTCTCTCTCTCACTGTCTAAATCTGTCTGGCAAAAAAAAAAAAGATAGTCTATCTCTTCATGTCTATATGAATTTGAAAAAAACCACTTAACTTCCCAGTACCTCAGTTTCTGCTTATGTTAAATACTTCTATTTTTTCGACTAGTATCATTATAACAAAAGCTAAACATCTATGAAATATTTGCTACTTGCAATGTTAAGCAGTCATTTAAACAACAAAAAATTTTTGAGTAATACATGATGATTATCTACATTTTACAGAGGAGGCCAAGCAAAGCAAATAGTGCTCCTGAAAGGGTAAAGCCTAGAAAAGAAGTAGGAAAGAAGAGGATATGACTGGAATACAATCTTGAGTTAGAGAAGCCAGATGTCTGTCACACTATGTGTACTAAAATGGGTGTCCCATAAATTCCTCCAAACTCGACCACTCCTGGTTTTGTGATTTTTCCTTATATGATTCAGGTTTGACTCAGAACCTACTAAGAACACTTCCTTGCATTTAGTGGTAGTGAAAGCTAGTTTCGTTGAGTGAGTAGTGTACAGAGCAATAGGACATGACCAAAATGGAATCACATGATATTCGTGCTCTCTTTGTTTTTAAGTTTTTTTTTTTTTTATAATTTTCCTTTTTATTAACTTGAAAGACAGAGATAGGGACAGATCGTCCATCAGCTGATTCGCTCCCCAAATGCCCACAATAGTCACGGCAGGGCCAGGCCAAATCTAGGAACCAGGAATTCAGTCCAGATCTCCCATTGTGCAGCAAGAACCCAAATACTTGAGCAATCACCTACTTACTCCCAGGGTGAGTATTAGCAGGAAGTTGAAATCTAAAGTGGAGCTTGGTCTTGAACCAGGCATTCTAATAAAGGGTATGGGTATCACCAAGTGACATCTTAACCACTTGCCAAAAACCCACTCCCTGCGTGTTTTTTATAATTATACTGTGTGTGGTTTATTTTCTTTATTTTCTTAACCATTTCTATTTTGCTTCTTCTTCTTCTTCTTCTTCTTTTTTTTTTTTTTTTGACAGGCAGAGTTACAGTGAGAGAGAGACAGAGAGAAAGGTCTTCCTTCCATTGGTTCACCCCCTAAATGGCCACTACTGCCAGAGTGCTGTGCTTATCTGAAGCCTGGAGCCAGGTGCTTCCTCCTGGTCTCCCATGTGGGTGCAGGGACCCAAGCACTTGAGCCATCCTCCACTGTCTTCCCTGGCCACAGCAGAGAGCTGGACTGGAAGAGGAGCAACCGAGACAGAATCCAACACTCTGATCGGGACTAGAACTGGGGTGCTGGCGCTGCAGGAGGAGGATTAGCCAAGTGAGCTGCGGTGCCGGCTCATTTCTACTTTCCAAGATGTATTTCTCATGTTATTAATTCAACATAATTGGCCATTAACTATCACTAAAAATTGGAAAGAAAAGAGAGGGCTATTCTATATTTCAAAAAGTGTTTGGAAATGGAATTATAAGATAAGTTTATTTTGGTGCAAAAAGTTGAAATTAGTACACAGTTTTCCATACTATACCTTTTTCATGATTTTTTTAAGATTTAGTTATTTATTTGGAAGGCAGAGTTACAGAGAGGCAGAGACAAAGAGAGAGAGAAAGAGGTCTTCCATCTGCCAGTTCAGTCCCCAAATAAATGCAACAGCCAGAGCTTGGCTGATTCAAAGCCTGTGACAAGTGTGCTTCCTGCGAGAAGCCGGGAGCTTCTTCCTGGTCTCCCATGGAGGTGCAGGGGCCCAAGCACTTGGGCCATACTCTACTGTTTTCACAGGACGTAGCAAAGAGCTAGATTAGAAGTGGAGCAGCTGGGACTAGAACCAGCGTACATATGGGATGCCGGCGCTGCAGATGGCAGCTTTACCAGCTACATCATAGCGCTGGCCCCAAGATGTTCTTAAAATATCCTCCTTTGTCTACTTGTGAGTATATATAGGTAGAGATGAGACAGAGATAGAGAGACTGAAAAAGATAGTGATCACCACCAAGACAACAGAAGTTAGGATAGACAGATATATAAAGAGAAGAGACACATGAAAAATGTTTAGGATCAATAGCCATCAGGGAAATGCAATTAAAAATCCCAAAGAGGTTCTTTTATTGTATTTTATTTTTTATTTTTTTGACAGGCAGAGTGGACATTGAGAGAGAGAGAGACAGAGAGAAAGGTCTTCCTTTTGCCGTTGGTTCACCCTCCAATGGCTGCCACGGCATATGACATACCCACCCAGTTCCTGGGAATTTAATCGAAAGTGATGATATCAGCATATACAAGAGCTATTTGTATCTGCATGTTTGTTTCACCTTAATTCACAATAGCTAAGATATGAAATCAACCCAGATGTCCATCAGCTGATGACATTAAAAAAATGTGGTATATATGCCCTATAGAATACTACTGAGCCATAAAAGATAATGAAATCCTGACTTTTGCAGCAAGCTTGAAACCATTATGAACAATGAAGTAATCCAGTCCCAAATAGACAAATATTTTATATTTTCCATTATATATGGTAGTTAATATAGAATGCAGAAAGCATGTTTAAGAATGAAAAGGATATCTTATGACTTGATTATTGTTTTTAGCCCTTGTCTACATTCCTTGGAACTATGATCTTTCTACTTTTTACTTGTTGAATATTATGGTTACTAATACATTAAACTTGTGGTTATATAGTAAATTGAACTTATGGTTTTACAAAGAATTAAAGAAAAATAGAAAAGAAGGAAGGAGGGGGATTGTGGGAGGGAGACAGGGAGGTGGGAAAGCATGGTTATCTTCTTAGAATTTTACCTATAAAATGCATGATATCTGTTCTCTTTATAAAAATAAAAATTTCAAAAAAGCAAATATAAGGAGAAGAAGCATCTAAAGGAGATGGCAATAATAAGGAAACTGAATTAACTGAATCCAGTTCTTGATTTGATATTAGGAAGAAACCCTGGTCTCTACGTTCTCAAAGTACCTGTTCTAAGATATATCCCTTTCATATAAGGAATCACATGTAGGAATAACACATCTATTACATTTTGATTTTAAAGGCTCAAAACCACTCCATTAATAAAATAGAGTCATGGAGTCTCTACATATTCTCTCTTCTATGCAGATTCAGAAATTAAGGCTTTCTAGGGAATGCTCTGAAGTGTTCTTTGCTTTTGAAGAGAAATACTGCTCTCTTGCTGGCAGGATCTTCTCTGCTTATGGCACGTGTTCCATGGAAGAGACTTGTACTTCCTTGACAAAGTCAGAACACAATGCACTTACATTTATGTAAACTTCTTTGCTCTTCTTTTTTTTTTTTTTTTCATTGAGGAGTGAGAGTCTCAGCTGGAATGAGGAACTTTAATTCCCAACCTTTCGAACTAACCACCAGATGATAACCACTTACAACAGATATTGACTTTTCATGCATAAGGATTCATTTTATGTACAAAACATTTCATAGTGTTCCAGTCACAGCTCACTGGATGTTATTCCAGAAAGCATCTGTCTGAACCACTAACCAGAGTTTCTTAAACAAACTGCATTAGGCATCCTTTACTTGATTTTACAAATGCTTTAAAGAAAGAATCTAACCCAGCCATCCTACTCCTGGGAATTTACCCAAGGGATATGAAATCATTATCTGTACCCCGCCCCCATGTTTATTGCAGCTCAATCCACAACAGTTAAGATATGGAATCAACCCAAATGCCTATCAATTTAAATCTTTGTAAATAAATTATGGAAAAAAAGAAAAAAATATGGGATATGCATACCTTGGAATACTACAAAGCAGTGAAAAAATGAAATCCGGTCCTTTGCAACAAAATGGATGGAACTAGAAAACATCATACTTAGTGAAATAAGCCAGTCCCAAAAGTACAAATATCCTAAGTTCTCCCTGACCTGTGATAACCACTAGAGCACCTGAAAGGTAATCTATAGAAGCGAAATTGACACTTTGAGATGCAATGACTTTGAACAGCCCTTGTCTCAACTATTGAGGAACAATAGAATCCGGTTCCCATATGGGATGCAGGTGGAGGATTAACCAAGTGACCATGGCACCGGCCCTGCTTCATTATATTTAAGAAAGAATTTTGCAGTGAATTTGAATTCAGGTTTTTTTTTTCCTTTTGGTTTCGTTCTATGGGACTTAATTTCCCATATAGTTCTGGGACATGAGTTCCCCATGGGAACAGATGGGACTTGGAGTTGAGAGAATAGCTTCTTACTAAAGTGAGCTCTGGGACCTTGGGTGCAAATAAGTAAATTCCAAATTCAAAGTGAAAAGAACTACCATGTTATGAAAGGTATAGAACGTGCAGAAAGATCAATTGTTGAATATCTTTGAAAGCACATCAAAGTTGAAAAGCAAAAAAAAAAAAAGTTGAAAAGCAATGTATATATTCATATGTTTGTTGCTTTTGTATCACCTGGTTTGGGCTTCAGCACAATTCTAAGTATGTCATTAAAATTTCTCCTGTTAGGCCAGCGCCTTGGCTCAATAGGCTAATCCTCTGCCTTGCGGCGATGGCACACTGGGTTCTAGTCCTGGTCGGGGCACCGGATTCTGTCCCGGTTGCCCCTCTTCCAGGCCAGCTCTCTACTGTGGCCAGGGAGTGCAGTGGAGGATGGCCCAAGTGCTTGGGTCCTGCACCCCATGGGAGACCAGGAGAAGCACCTGGCTTCTGCCATCGGATCAGTGCGGTGCGCTGACAATGGCGGCCATTGGAGGGTGAACCAAAGGAAGACCTTTCTCTCTGTCTCTCTCTCTTTCACTGTCCACTCTGCCTGTCCAAAATAAATAAATAAATAAATAAATAATTAAAAAAAATTCACCTGTTGTTTGTAACTCTTATCTTCATAGCAATTTACTGAAATAACAGCTTATACCTGGCAAGGTCTTGTAGACTACATTCAAGGAAGTTAGCCTGGATATGTCTGCTTTTGAAAACTCATACTGTTATATGTGTGAATAAATCCAGAGTACTATCTGAATGTATAGTTAAACATAATACAAGATTTATCCTCAGATAGTAATGATTAAATACCATCTAGCTACTTTATGATACTGATCTTGGTGAAAAAACCTTACTCTTTTTAATTATGTAACTGTATGATATCTTCCTTTTATAGTATATACATCTGATATTTGGAAAAAGAAAACAAGTTCTTGGCAAATCAACATTCAAACAAGACAGGCAGCTGTATTGTGTTGGTTGACACATGGGTCTATGAAACGAAAATTTCTGACACATTTCCTTATTTTCCATAGTTTTTTTACTTAAACATTTGTGATGTTTGATGTCCCTTCATCAAGATGGTCCTTAATTCCAAATTACTGGATTTGTTAATGAGTAAATTGTCAACTGGTCTACAGAAGTCCCTGATTATAGTGTAAATGATTTGGATTCCAACTATCTGATCAATGCATGGAGCTAATAAAAATATATTTCTGATTTGCTGAACATTTTCTCAATCAGAATAAACAAACAAAAATCTACCTTTTGCTATAAGGCATAAACATTTGCTAGAAAACGTGATAACACTGATAATGTACAACTAACAGCTAAGCTATTGTGTGTATGTTCCATTCTCTCATTAATCATGAATGATCCTTAAACACTGTTTGATCGAACTGACTTACTCCAAAACTTGAATTAAGTTATCTCCTTCTAAATGTAAAATGTCAGTGGTTTCGCTACTTTATGGCTGTTTGATATTCAGGCTTCTGGGGAGCCCAGCTGAGAAACTTCATTGTTTTTTAAGATAAAGAAAACATCATTTAGATGAGCCATGTTCTTTAAGTACAACCTTGGAGTCCATGCCTTTTTAAAACAAGGCTGCTTTAAGAATTTTTGGGATCCTGAATTCACTTTCTTTTGGAAGATCTAACCACTCATCATACCAAACACCCATATCAGAGACCACACTTATTTCAGTTCAGATACAGGTGACAATTATAAGATGAAGTTAATATAAGTTGAAGTTTTGCTATGTTTTGCAGATACCAAGAAATATTTTTATCACCAATTTTTAATTTTTCTGTTTGTATCCATATTGCTTTAGATTCCAACCTCATATATTTTAGGGACTACAAGTATAGAACTGAAAGAATAAAACATATTCAGTTTTCAAAGCAATCCCTCTTTGTGCCCTTCTCTCCCATCCTCAACTACTTTGCCATAATCTAACTACAGGCCCTTTCATAAAGATATTCTCATATATTTCCTCCATCTCTGAGCTCTATGTCTAGACTCTGCAATGGAAATCAATGTTTAAGTATATCTGTTGCCACCCTTTTCCATTGTGTTTTCTAGGTGGACTTTTCTTGTTGCCTCCAACAGCCTATGGATTTTCTATGTGGATAACCTGTATTTCATTCTCTCACTTTTCCTTGAAGAGAGAGACACCTGCCCTAGAACATGGTGAACAGACTTTTAGGGTACAATTTTGGATTAAAACAATATCCTCTGGTGTGCTCTTAAGGTGCCATTGGGAAGTGAACATTGTCCAGAGAATGTATGAGGCCATACAAGTCACTATTATCTGTAGGGTGTGGATAATACTTGCACAAACCAGGGACAAACAATCAGAGGAATGCTGCCTAAGGCTTCACATCTTGCTTAACTTTCCACAGCTTTCTCTTTCTAATCTGAAGAGGGTATTGGAACTAGGACATGATTGTTTACTGATCACTACAGAGTTGCCTAAAGGGATTTTAGGAAACCGGAGGAATGCACTTGCTTCCCATCTGTTAGCAGCACTGCAGCTGTACTTATTTGTTTGATTTTTAAAGCATTATTTTTAAACAATTTATTTGAAAGGCATACAGAGATAAATAGTAGATAAGTAGGTAGGTAGGTAGAGAGAGAGAAAGAGAGAGAGAGGAGAGAGAGAGAATCTCTTTCATCCACTGGTTCACTCACCAAAGTTTTGCAACAGCTGGAGACAGGTTAGAACAAAGCCAGGAACTAGGAACTCTCTATTGTTGGCATGGGCTCCAGTACTTGAGAATCATCAGCTGCCTCCCAGGATGAACAGTAGTAGGAAGCTGTATAGGAAACAGAGAAAATGGGACTCGAATCGGGCACTCTGTTATGTGACTTGGGCATGCCACATGGTGCTACAGCACCCATTCCTGCAGTTGTATTCATAAGTTTGCTATCCTCTTCCCAGCTGCCAATGGCCTGACTCGCTCAGAGAGGTCTTTCAAGAAGAGCCCTGAGAGTGTTCTACCAGTGACATCCCATTCCCTCACCTCCACAGTCCCTAGCCAAGTGTCATAGCTTAGGAACACTAAGCCTAGGAAGCACTGTGCCCTCTGTCGAGTGTCCTTAGAAATATCTGAGCAATGATACCACAGGCCTTTCTTGAGTCCTTGTGCGTTTGGTGCTGATTACCATTTCAATTTTACTGACTCTTATCTCCCCAAAGTGCCATGTGTGGCCTGGGCTCCCATATCTTTCTGTTCATCTTTGACCTGGTTTTACCCTTCCCAGAGTATTCTGGTTTGTTCCTTCCACAATTTGTAGAAAGAAAAAGGCTTAGGTTATTTTGAAAGTGGCAATTTCTGTGGGTTTAGCAATGTGCCATCTCTGGATTTTCCCTTGAAGTTGGATGATATTTTCAGATCATAAGTCTTGATTTTCAGCTCCTTTGTGTTTCCCTGCACCACATAGCACCATTTCTATATCACACTCACCCACACACGTATGTGCACACACATAAACACCATACATTCATTCTGTGCACATTCTATAAGCATCCACATACACCCTGAATGAGAAAAATGCATTCCAGATTATTATTTCTTGAAAGATTTGTTTATTTAAAAGACAGAGTGCATGACAGAAGGAAAGGTAGAGACAGAGAAAGATCTTCCACCTGCTGTTTTACTCCCTAAATGGCTACAACAGCCAGGTCGGGCCCAGGCTGAAGCCAGGAGCTAGGAACTCTGACCTGATCTACACAGGTGGCAGGGGCCCAAGAACTTGGGTCATCTTCTGTTGCCCTCCAAGGGGCATTAGCTGGAAGCTATGATTCTGACTGATATGGAAAGCTAACATTGCAAGAGCATATTAACATTCTGTGCCACAATACCAGGCCCCCTAAATGCACTGTTATAAACATATGTCACACACTTGTGCCACAGACATGACATGCCATCATCCACACATTACACACTCATCACAAATACACCATGAGAGAGTTTCTGTTTCAGTGCCAGACCTTCAACACTAAGGATATTGCCACAAAAGCTACTTACGTATAAAGAGTAAGTGATGGGCAAGTCATGTGTACTATGTACTATGTCATTGAAAGCTTAAAAACTACTTTATTTTATAGAAAAGAAACAAATTGATGACTTGGCACAGATCTAAATCAATTGAATTGGAGATATGAAATTCTGCTCCTATCTAAGAGTTATTTCCAGTTCTTGTTTTACCTTTGGTACTAGTGAGAAGTTGGAAAATTTGAAGTCTTACTGGTCCCATTCAGCTTGGATTTTGCTACTTCCTCCTATCTTGCTCAAGGACTTCATTCTCAGTTTACCGTGGCTCTCAGGCTCTTTTATTATGAAAGTCAGAGATGACTGCATGAATTCACCACATAAAGATAAAGAAATAATGAAAGGAGTATCCTCTTGCTCACAGGAGCTCCAACCACATGGACTTTGCTTGTAGTTTCTTTAAAATCCCCCCCAAAAAATCTGTGCTTCCACAAATTCTCTTTCTTCACTTAGACCATTTTCCCCCATTTGTCACCTACTGTCTCATACTCTGCTTTAGAGACTCAGCTCAAATTGCATTGCCTTAAATGAGCTTTCCTTTACTCCACAATCCAAGCAGTATGTTCCAGTTAGTCCGAACATAGCACCCTCATAATGTTTTTCTCTATTTCTAAGGCACTTCATTTGTATATTTACCTTTTTTTTCTTAATGTCTAATCTCACTGGTAGATACATTCCAAGTGAATAAGGACCACACTATTAACTTCTAGCCTAATACCAAGTAAATGGTAGGATTTCAACGAAGATTCTTAAAGTAATGGATTAGTTTAATCTGAAAATTGCTAGAGACTATATAGTCTGCTTTTGTTTTAATCTGCCAGAGCTCCTAACATGTTGTTAAGGGTATAGAAGTTGTTCCAAGAAGAGAGCTGGTGAGTTAATTGTTATTTCTACAAAAGAATGATTAATGTATTTGAACAGTTTTGTAGTATATCATAGAGCACCTATTCAGAACATCACCTTGAAGAGGATTTTGCAGAAATAAAAATTCCCAAGACACAAATGGGCCAAAAACCCAATGACCATTTCACAAAAGGAGCAGATTCTATCTTGTTCTCTCATCTAGACAGAAGACATGTGGCTTGGGATAGAGTTCTTCAGACTATAGTCCAAGCCAGTCTTTCCAGTCTCTGTCAGCCAGCCTGTAATCCCCAATCATTCTCTTCATGCCTTTTACTGCCTTTTTCTTTTCTTTTTTTCCTTTTTTGGACAGGCAGAGTGGACAGTGAGAGAGAGAGACAGAGAGAAAGGTCTTATTTTGCCGTTGGTTCACCCTCCAATGGCCACCTTGGCTGGTGCGCTGTGGCAGGCGTACCGCGCTGATCCAATGGCAGGAGCCAGGTGCTTCTCCTGGTCTCCCATAAGGTGCAGGGCCCAAGCATTTGGACCATCCTCCACTGCACTCCCGGGCCACAGCAGAGAGCTGGCCTGGAAGAGGGGCAACCCGGACAGAATCCAGTGCTCCAACAGGAACTAGAACCCAGTGTGCCGGCACCACAAGGCGGAGGATTAGCCTATTGACCCACAGCGCCGGCCACCTTTTTCTTTAAATAAGAAGAAACACATAAGTCCATTAAAAAAATCTGTGTCTTGTGTTTATATTCAAAATATCAAACTTTTTTTTTTATCTTATGTCTTAGAAAACCAACTGCTGCAGCCAAATTCATTGACCTGTGCATGGTCCAAACTATTTGAGCAGAATTCCTGTATTCCTCAGTTTTACTTTCATCTGAATTTGATGTCTCTAACCCTCTACTGAACAATGTACTTACTGGGTATATTCTAAGAACATAAATGAAGTAGGTGAATACACTGCTTACTCTTTCTCATGCCTAATTATCCAACAATCTATAATAGTATGATGTATATTTGCTTCAGAAGCTATTTCCTCTTTCAGACTTCTCAATTCTGAAGCTTACTGGGCATTTATGTCCTTGTTCTCTCTTGCTTCATTTCTCAAATTGTCCACCATCTTCTTAAATCCCATTCCCTCTTTTATGTATTATGTCTTTTTTACAACTCTGTCATTTTTTTTTCCCAAAAGATCTGTGTGTGTATGTGTGTGTGCATGGAAGTACATGTGTATATCTGCAATAACTCAGCAATTTAATTTTAATAGAATTTCAAAGTTGTCTTTAGATATATGAGCAGTTTTCTGGGCAAATGAAGCAGGGACGACATAATGTCATTGAGAAATAAGATGCTCTAATTTATAAATTTTCTATTGTGTATCCCAAAATATTTTCTAAAAATTGTCTTCATGAAATACTACATAAATGAAGTTTTAAATCATTTATCAGTTGTTCAAAGAAATCTATGTTTACATGAAATCATAAATATAGGATTGTTGGCCAGCGCCATGGCTCACTTGGCTAATCTGCCACCGCGGTGCTGGCACCCGGGTTCTAGTCCCAGTTGGGGCACTGGGTTCTAGTCCCAGTTGCTCCTCTTCCACTCCAGCTCTCTGCTGTGACCCGGGAGGGCAGCAGAGGATGGCCCAAGTGTTTGGGTCCCTGCACCTGCATGGGAGACCAGGAAAAAGCACCTGGCTCCTGGCTCCAGATTGGTGCAGCGCTGGCTGTAGCGGCCATTAAGGGAGTGAACCAACAGAAGGCAAACCTTTCTCTCTGTCTCTCTCTCACTGTCTATAACTCTACCTGTCAAATAAAAAAAAATAGGATTGTTGTGACAAGGAGAGAGGCAAGAAAGGCAAAGATTCATGAGAAATTAGAAGGGCTTTCATGAAGAATGAGCTGTAATCCTTACAAATATTAATTAAAATATATGTCTTCGTCCTGGTACCCAGCACATAACAAACATTAATGGATATTTAGTGATGGAGGAAGGAAGGAAGGAAGGAAGGAAGGAAGGAAGGAAGGAAGGGGGAGGGAGGGAGGGAGAGAGGGAGAGAAGGAAGGAGAGAAGGAAGGAGAGAAGGAAGGAGAGAAGGAAGGAGGGAAGGAAAGAGAGAAGGAAAGAGAGAAGGAAGGGAAAGTGGCAGGCAGGGAGGGAAGGAGAGAAAAGGAGGGAAAAAGTGAGAAGGAATGAGGGAAGGAAGGTGTTTTCAGTACCTGGGACTTGTTTTGGGATGTAAAGATTTATTTTGCTTCAAAGAGAAACACCTGCAGAAGAGTTTGTTAGGAAGGGCATTCTGAACTCAGTAGTCCTCAAGAATTCTTTGTCTTGTCTTGAACACTTTGCTTCTGAGACACTAGCTGTAAAATAGGGCCTTCTAGGCTGAAGACTGTCAAAAAGGTGCATTTATGTAACAAAAAGAATCTTATAAAACACTTGCACATGTATTTCTTTTTCATTGGAAGACCACATGGGTTTATAACCAGGAGATAGTGCATAGGAAGAACGTTGGCCTTGGAGTTCATTTGACTTAACTACAAAGTCTTTTAGAGATATGCTTCTATTCCATTGGCCTCAAAATATCTATGGAGCATCTATGAGAGTAACTTCTCTAACTTCTTCCCACGTATTACTCTCTGGGGAATATGAGTCACATAGGACATTCACCATGGAGAGTTCTCTTCTACACTCAGGTCTGCTTACTCTCAAAGGAGTGCCCAGGTCTGCTCTCATTCATAAGGTGGGTGGCAGGAGGATTACAGTTGTCTACCTATACCAGCAAACGATGTGTGTGAGGGGGGTAGGATTCCAGTGTCTCATTAGGAGAGTCCATTAAGACTATAAATCCAACCTATATTCTCAGATCTCACATTGATTTTCTTTGTTGTCATTTACTGCTTAAAATCTTGGTAAGTTATTCACCTCCTCTGGGATCAGGGAATGATTCTTTTAAACTCTACAAACAGTATCGCAAGTCAAAAAATTAAAACGATGGTTGTAAAATAATGAGTTTGGTTCCTAACACAGCATATGTCCTCTGTAAGCAGCACTTGGATATTCTTAGTAGTTCCAACCATGACTCTCTTGTAGTAACTATTCATAAATATGTGTTAATTCAAAGCTGTCAAGTATGGTGCCCAAGATTAAATCAGGTAGAAAAGTAAAATTTTTAAGTGTCCTTCTAATCTTAATTACTGTTTTATATAACGTACTCCCTACTCACCCCACAAATCTGAAGCAATATAGGAAAAGCAAAGTGTTAATTTAGGCAGTTTTTGGTGACGTTGATTAATGCAGAAAGATATTACTCACTAATTACAGACAGAACCCCCTCATTTGAACTCAATAACAGTTTTAATTAAAATTCTTAGTCTTCGAAAGCATGACTCCCTTAACCTGGTTTAATTATTTTGTAGGTCTTGCCTATGACCTTGTGTTAATTTGCAAGGAGCTAAACATGTTTCTCTATTTGTCTAGCTGTGTGCTATAATGGGGAAATTTCGCATTTTTAACTAAAATCAACATTAACCAAAGATGCCAGCTGATTAATTGGGCTTAAAGATATGTCACACATGCACTTAAAATGCAAATAAATGGTGGACTTCAATAGTGAATATTTAATAATAATGTGGAGGTTTTTAACTTGCTTATGTAAGTTTTTTAAAATGTGAGATTTGTTAGTTATGTACCATCTAGTGCAATAACAAAACAAAAGGTAGTCTAATTTTAAAGATTTTGTACCTTGTGTTGCTTCAAGATGGTGCACAAATATAGGATATATATTAAAATTTAAAATGACCATACTTCATTTTAAAAGTTAAGAAGTGTAAACATATAAACAACTCTAGTTTACCCTGAAGTCACATAAATGTATGTACAAAATGGTTTCGCACAGAAGTATTTGTAATAGGGGAAATCTGAAAATGACCTGAATGTCTATCAATAGTATGCATCTGCACAACACGGCAAACGCATAAGTACATTCACGAAACCACATTCACTGTATACTGTGCAGCATTGCAAATGGGTTACAGAGATGAGAAAAAAAGTCCATGCCTGCTATAAGCATATAAGTTATTTATCCAAGGATGCAAAGCCAAGAAAAGCTAGGTGATAGAACAAAGGAGGAGGCATAGAATGCCTAACTGCAGTTTGCCCCTTTCTCTGGACTCCCTAAAGGGAAAGTTATTGTCAAAGATACCCTCCATGTGGATAGGATACTGCTGACAATGCTTAAGAAATTTAATTCTTGCTTTGTCACATATGTTGTGTAGCCTAGTTTCTGATACTGTTCCAGAGAACTTTCACTAATAATCTAGATCTTCTGTTCAGGGTAATATTCCAACATTGAGTCATATTCATCTTGAATAGAGCTCAGCACCAGCAAGATCATTTCCCAGCAAAGCAGGAAAAAATGAGCTGTTGTCCAGATTTCTTGGTTCAACCTTTCTGCATCTTGCTTTTAGAGTTTCAGAAAGCCTGTCACTCCTAAAATTATTTTATTATTATTTTTAAAAGATGTATCTATTTATTTGAGAGTCAGAGTTAAACAGAAAGAGGGAGAGAGAGAGAGAGAGAGAGAGAAAATCTTCTATCCACTGGTTCATTCCTCAGCAAAGGCTGGGACTGAGCCAGGCTTAAGCCAGGAGCTTCTTCCATGCCACATAGAAGGCAGATACCCAAGCACTTGGGCCACATCCCACTGCTTTTCTAAGGCCATTTGCATGTAGCTGGGACATGAACTGGACTCCATATGGGGAGCTGGCACTGCAGATGCTGCGCCACAATGCTTGCCACTTTTAAAATTATGTGGAAAGGAAAATAGGAAGGAAAGGGGGAAGGAAGGAAAGAAGGACATGGAGGGAGGAAACCAGGTAGGCAGGACGCTTGGGGAAGGGAGGAGGAAGGAAGGAAGGGAGTACCTTTCTTTATGATGCAAGCCCACTAGTTTCATGTTCAGTTAAGAAAGAAAACAAGAAAATACTTGTAAGCAATAGCGAAGTTAGACTTTGGGTGGCGGGTTCATACTAATCTATGTTTTCTTTCTTGAGTTTCCATGTATATTTTAATTATATATGCATACCTTATTAGAGCATCATGGATTAGTTAAAGTTAACACATTTCATCATGTGATCCTTCACAAGGTTTCATAATACAGTCAGAATTAGTAAAGCTATTACTTCCTGTTAAAAAGGGAACAACACAATTAATCTGTTACTCATTTAATTAATGTAATTGCCTCCTAATTGTTTTAAAGGTAATTCAGCTGATATGGATTGAAGAAACTATTTTCCATATCTCTCTTTTAATTTCATTTGCTCTACTTCCCATATCTATGTATATAGTGCCACACATCAAAATAAAGAAAAATGCATATAAAACTATAGTAACTTGTTTTTTTAAATAAATTAAAGATCAAAAGGATATTTTAGCTTTTTTCTACCTGTGTGACTTCACCTATATATTTTAGGCTTTTTCTGACTTTTAAGACAAAATCCAACCAAAAGAAAGATATAATCTCTTTCTTAGAGGCTATTAGAACAAACGTTGCTAATAAAATATTTTATAAGTGTCATTCATGCTTTCTTTTTCTTAAAACTTTTATTTAATTAATATAAATTTCCAAAGCACAGCTTTTGGATTACAAAGGCTTCCCCCCCATAACTTCCCTCCCATCCGCAACCCTCCCCTTTCCCGCTCCCTCTCCCCTTCCATTCACATCAAGATTCATTTTCAATTCTCTTTATATACAGAAGATCAGTTTAGCATATATTAAGTAGATTTCAACAGTTTGCACCCACATAGAAACATAAAGTGAAAAATACTGTTGGAGTACTAGTTATAGCATTAAATCACAATGTACAGCACATTAAGGGCAGAGATCCTACATGAGGAGTAAGTGTACAGTGACTCCTGTTGTTGACTTAACAAATTGACACTCTTGTTTACGGCATCAGTAATCACCCTAGGCTCTTGTCATGAGTTGCCTAGGCTATGGAGGCCTTTTGAGTTCATCGACTCTGATCATATTTAGACAAGGTCGTAGTCAGAGTGGAAGTTCTCTCCTCCCTTCAGAGAAAGGTACCTCCTTCCTTGATGACCTGTTCTTTCCATTGGGATCTCACTCGCAGAGATCTTTCATTTAGGTCATTTTTTTTTCCAGAGTGTCTTGGCTTTCCATGCCTGAAATACTCTCATGGGCTTTTCAGCCAGATCCGCATGACTTAAGGGCTGATTCTGAAGCCAGAGTGCTGTTTAGGACATCTGCCATTCTATGAGTCTGCTGTGTCTCACTTCCCATGTTGGATCATTCTCTCCCTTTTTTATTCTATCAGTTAGTATTTGCAGACACTAGTCTTGTTTATGTGATCCCTTTGACTCTTAGTCCTATCATTATGATCAATTGTGAACAGAAATTGATCACTTGAACTAGTAAGATGGCATTGGTACATGCCACCTTGATGGGATTGAATTGGAATGCCCTGGTGTGTTTCTAACTCTACCGTTTGGGGCAAGTCAGCTTGAGCATGTCCGAAATTGTACATCTCTTCCCTCTCTTATTCCCACTCTTATATTTAACAGCGATCACTTTTCAGTTAAGTTTCAACACTTAAGAATAACTGTGTATTGACTACAGTAATCAACCAAAAGTATTAAGTAGAACCAACAAAAAAAAAATACTAAGAGGGATAACGTATTAAGTTCATCAACAGTCAGGGCAAGGTCTGATCAAGTCACCGTTTCTCATAGTGTTCATTTCACTTTAACAGGTTTCCTTTTTGGTGCTCGGTTAGTTGTCACCAATCAGGGAGAACATATGACATTTGTCCCTTTGGGACTGGCTTATTTCACTCAGCATAATGTTTTCCAAATTCCCAGGGATCACTTTTCAGTTAAAATTTAAACACCTAAGAATAATTGTGTGTTAGTTACAGAGTTCAACCAATAGTACTAGAACAAAAAAAAAAATACTAAAATGGATAATGTATTTCATTGTACATCAACAGTCAGGACAAGAGCTGATCAAGTCACTGTTTCTCATAGTCTCCATTTCACTTCAACAGGTTTCCCCTTTGGTACTCAGTTAGTTGTCGTCGATCAGGGAGAATATATGATATTTGTCCCTCTGGGACTAGCTTAGTTCACTCAGCATGATGTTTTCCAGATTCCTCCATCTTGTTGCAAATGACCTGGTTTCATTGTTTTTGATTACTGTATAGTATTCTATAGAGTACATGTCCCATAATTTCTTTATCCAGTCTAGTGTTGATGGGCATTTGGGTTGGTTCTAGGTCTTAGCTATTGTGAATTGAGCTGCAATAAACATTAATGTGCAGACAGCTTTTTTGTTTGCCAATTTAATTTCCTTTGGGTAAATTCCAACGAGTGGGATGGCTGGGTTGAATGGTAGGGTTATATTCAGGTTTCTGAGGAATCTCCAGACTGAATTCCATAGTGGTTTAACCAGTTTGCATTCCCACCAACAGTGGGTTAGTGTCCCTTTTTCCCCACATCCTCTACAGCATCTATTGTTGGTAGATTTCTGAATGTGAGCCATTCTAACCAGTGAAGTGGTTCAATAGCTAATCCTCCGCCTAGTGGCGCTGGCACCCCAGGTTCTAGTCCCGGTTGGGGCACCGGATTCTGTCCCGGTTTCCCCTCTTCCAGGCCAGATCTCTGCTATGGCCAGGGAGTGCAGTGGAGGATGGCCCAAGTGCTTGGGCCCTGCACCCGCATGGGAGACCAGGAGAAGCACCTGGCTCCTGGCTTCTGATCAGTGCGGTGCGCCGGCCGCTGCGGCCATTGGAGGGTGAACCAACAGCAAAGGAAGACCTTTCTCTCTGTCTCTCTCTCTCACTGTCCACTCTGCCTGTCAAAAAAAAAGTATTTACATTCATGCTTTCAAATATTATTTGCCTTCTAAATAAGCATCACATGTTTCAGGGTAACATGTTTCATGGAACACCTTCCCCACTCACTAGCCATGTTCTGTCATTTCCCAAAATCTAGAGTTCAAATGTGAAACATGTTATTAGAAAAAAGGTTTCTCTAAGCGTTGCTTCAAGATTTATAATATAACAAAATAATTCAGGAAGAATAAATTCTAAATGGATAAAATTATGAATTAAGGAAATATTTACCTTTATCAGTTTCAGTTTTATTTAGACAAAACAGAATGACACTTTGTACTCTTTATATATTTATTTGATTGTTTTGTATATATAATATATATATATATATATATATATATATATATATATATATTTGGGTGTGAGAAGAGTTAGACCTACTGAACACAGTGCAAGGGAGAAATAGGCAAGCAGGTCAGGGGAGATTGACAATTGCTATCAGATGGCACTTTAAAAAAATTCAACTCCTTTAGGGTATGAACATTTTAGTTCTCTGTCATCCTAAAAAAATTAAAAAATCAAAATCTGTGGATCTGCTTTGTCCTGCCATGCTCTTCCATGGCTTAATTAACTCAATCTTCTTCAAGGACATCACAAATCCTGTCACAAATGCTATGCTGAAGATTGTAAATAGAATCTCTTCATTGGCAGTTTTGCTTTCTGAGGTTTCAGTTACCTTCAGTCAACCATGGTCCAAAATTATTAAATGGAAATAAATAATTCATAATTCTTAAATTGTATGCCAGAGTCATGTGTGAAACTGCACACTATCCCACTCTGTTCCACTCAGAAAGTGGTGAATATCCCTTTGTCCAACACACCTACTCTGTATATACCGCCTGCCTGGTTCATCACTTAGTGGCCACCTAAGTCGACTGCTGCAGTATAGTGGTGTTTGTGTTCAACTAACCTTTATTTTATTTAATAACTGCCCCAAAGTACAAGATCAGTGATACTGCCAATTCAGGTATGCTAAAGAAAGGTCAGAAAGTGCTTCCTTTTAATTAAAGAATGAACATGCTTGATTTAATGAGGAGAGAAAAAATATATATGTGAAAGTTGCTAAGATCTATGGCAAAAAAGAAAAATCTTCAATTCAGGAAATTGCACATACACACACACATACACAAAGAAATTTTTGCTGGTTTTGCTACTGCATCTCAAGCTGCAAATTGTGGCCACAATGCATAAGGCTTAGTTAAGACAGAAAAGGCATAAAATTATAGAATTCAATATTACTCACTGTCTCAAGATATTCACCTGGAGTCTGGAAGTACACTTCCAAAGGATAGGGCCCTACCATTGCAATATCTTTATAAGGAACGCAAGGGTTTCATTATGGACATCATTCCTTTTTGCTAAGTCTTTTCCCACAATCTTTTAATATTATCTTTTATACTTCAGGTCAATAAGCTTAAAAATTATCGGTGGGCCACATGAGAAATACTAAGCTCTGGGAGAAATATATTTAATGGAATATCTTCTCATTTTTGCTTTTTTTTTTTTTATTGGGGAACCTTATTGGTTCCCTGTTATTTTTTCCAAGATTATTAATCTCAGTTATGTTAACAATTTACATATTCCTCTCTTTCCTTTGTTGTAATTCACCTGGTCTTGGAATTTTGAAATTATTTACAACAATGATCTCTTACTCCCTCCCAGTCTTTCTGAGGCTTTGATTTTTTTCTCTTAATTAAGTCTTTCCTATCCTTTTAAGTGAGGAAAACTGTTCTCCTACTGCCAAGAATGGAAGCAAAGTAGTAGTTGATTGCTTCTGTCTTTCTATATTAAAATCTCATAGTACCAATCCTTCTAAAGATGTGAAAAACTCACATCAAGTGTTAAAAATGTTTTACACCCATTCTTAATTTATCAGGTATGGGATACAGGAATCTCTTTTATCAAATAACTACTGAATATTTTTCAAACTTGTAACTGGGGCCAGAGAAAAACCAGAAAAGCTTAGATCTTACAGGATATTACTGAAAATCTTTATAGAACAGGTGTGGTATTAGAGCATCCCAAAGGACAATTCCCTGAAGTAGGAGCCAGCAGAGTATAATTTTCAACCTTCCCATGCTGTAAACAAATCACATCACCTACTAAGCCTGAATCATTGTAGCAGACACTATAATTTGCCTGTCTCAGCACTATTCCCAATTCCATTCTTATTTGCTTATCTTTATTTGAGAGTGTTTGACATGTATTTTTTGGCCTCATGCTAATTTACTGTTAGTTCTGTATAATCATGTCACCCCAAAGGACCTAAGTGAAACTCTCCTGGAATGGTTTATGGGGAATAAGTAAGAGGTAAACTGAGGCACAGTAAAAGTGTAAAGGGTCTATTCATGAACAGATTCATTAATCTGAAAGCTTCAAACTGGAAGTGGTTCGGGGCTTTTGCTTAGGAATTAAAATGGGAAGGATTTTATACAATGAAAGTGGAAGTAAACAAGGAAAATGTTAGAGTGATTACAGTTACATGGTTGCCTTATTTGTTCTACTTTCAGGAAAGTCCTGAATTGTATAAACATAAGTTTGTTGGCAGTTTCCCAAAGGCTAGCCTTAAGGTTCTTTTTTCTTTATTACAAGTAATTACTAGAAATAGTCCAAGTTTTATTTCATTTATGTTTGCAAATCAAGGAAGGTTAAGGTCTCTTTTGAAGTCTTACTTGTTTTGTCTGCTCAGGGATTGTTCAGACTTGATCTCCATTTTAATTAATTAATTAATTTATTTTTTAACAGGCAGAGTGGACAGTGAGAGAGAGAGAGAGAGAGAGAGAGAAAGGTCTTCCTTTGCCGTTGGTTCACCCTCCAATGGCTGCCTCGGACAGCGCGCTGCGGCCGGCGAACCGCACTCATCGATGGCAGGAGCCAGTACTAGGTGCTTTTTCCTAGTCTCCCATGGGGTGCAGGGCCCAAGCACTTGGGCCATCCTCCACTGCACTCCTGGGCCACAGCAGAGGGCTGGCCTGGAAGAGGGGCAACCAGGACAGAATCCGGCGCCCCGACCGGGACTAGAACCCGGTGTGCCGGCGCCGCAAGGCTGAGGATTAGCCTGTTGAGCCACGGTGCCGGCCATTTTAATTTATTTAAACAGCAAACTTTAATCTCCCTGAGAAATGGGAATATTTCTCTTGCTTCTTGCTTTCTCTGTCACATTTTTGTTCCTGCCTTGAATGAAGGCTGTTTATCTGGATTACAATACCAATGTCGTGACAGCTGATGAATCAAAGTGTGTGAAGCAAAAGTCCTAAGTTATAATGGTGGAGTAGAAATATCACCAGAATTTTGTTTCAGATTATATTTTAAGATAAATGTAGGACCAATGTCAGGATCCAACTGCTAACAGTCCCCTGTGTGAGATAAGTAAGTGCTTTCAGTATTGAACTCTTGTCAGCTAGCTATCCTTTCGTTCACAACCAATGTGCTCCTGAATCATTGTTTCTCAACTTGGATCACTCATGAGAATCATCTAGTGATTGTTCAAACTCCGGTTTCCAAAGTTGCTAATTTAGAAATTCTCTTACTGTCAGTGTGGCATGATAGTCAGCATATATATATATATATATATATATATATATATATATATATATATAAAACAAGCATTCTAGGTGATTTTTAGGTCCATGTTTCCTCAACTTACATAATCAAAAGACATTTGGTGGACAAAATGCTGTCAATTATCTGGGAATTTGTCTCTGTTCTCCCTTTGGTATTTATCCAGGCAGACTTAAAAATCAAACAAATATATAGAGTTGGATTTTCACAGGTGCTTCTTGTTACTTTCCTTCTATGATACCTGGGTTCCTGCCTCCTTGACTCATGCTCCCAGGACTCTCTATCACCTTCTCCAATGATTTTTTTTCCCTGCAGTGTTTGTTCTTGCCTGCTGGAAATCTCACTTTTCCTGGAATATTCACCTCTCATGTGTCACTTTCTCACTTTACAACTCCCTTTCAATCCTTCTGTTCCTCTTTATTCTATGATTGACTCTCCCTGAGAAGCCATTTGTGATCCCCTATTATGAAGAATTCCCTATAAAAATAAATTATATTGTGCTGTGTTTGGGAGATAAACTTGATGGAGTAAACAGCTGTACACAGCAGCTTTGTGCAAACAAGTTTAAAGCAAAATCCAACCAGCTGCTCAGCATGAACCCCTCTGAGAGCTGAGATCAGCTGTTGTGCTACCCAACAGTTGCCCTACAGAAAGCCAGGCTTGCTGGGAGAGAAATGAAAGAACACAAGTGCCAGGTGATCGAGGCAGGGGTAGCAAAATGTGTACTGTCCAAAAAAGGATGCTGCCATAATAACCTTTCTTTACTCCCATTGGCATATTTCACTGTATGCAAAACAAAATTATATTAGAAGATTTTTGTTTAAAAGAAGACATGATATAAACATTGCTGAGCTATTTCTATGCATACTTATCATGCCTTTTAGAAAAAAATAACAAAAATTGATGGTAGACATTTAAATCTCCTCCCCTCTGGGAGGCTGTAAGACTGTAAATTTATTATAAAGCTTCTTTAAATCCAGCTAATAGGTTTTGGAGGTCTCACTTTCTTCTTGAAAATGTTGGTTTATTTTTCTTTTAAAAATTATGAAATTAATCTATGTATCATGGAAAACCATATCAAATATTGATTCACATCTTAATGATTTTCTAGTCCAGCTACTTTCGACATACAAAGTCTTCCATTGTATACTCAAGTGGCCTGTAGAGTAAGAGAACTCATATCACTAAATGCAGCTCATCTGAATTTACAGATGCTTCCTGGAGTTCTAGACCAATAAATCCATTATAAATTGAAAATATTCTAAGTTGGAATTGCACTTAAAATACTTAATCTATTGAACATCATAGCTTAGCAACACAACACACTGTAGAAAATGAATTGTTTCCCTTTCCTGATCACCTGGTGGACTGGGAGCTGCAGCTGGTAGTAACTACCTCATATCACCAATCATAGAAAATATCAAAATTCAAAATCCCAAGCACAGTGTCTACTGAATATCACTTTGCACCATTGTAAACCTAAAAAAAGTAAGTTAAATCATTGTAAGTTGGGGAATGCCTGGATGTTTTTCAACCATTTACTTATGAAGAGCTAAAATTGACTTCCTTTTATATCCAACCCACCAAGATTCTTATTGCTAAAAAGAATATTTTTCAGCTGTTTAAAGCAAGCTAAACTTTCCAATACAATACACCCAAAGCCTTTGTATTCCAAGCTAAACTTTCATGATTCTTTTAACAAAATCTCCTAGCTCATAATTTCTTTCAGCACACATCCATCATTTGAACAAGTTCCAGCTTATTTCTTTTAAAGTTTAAGGCTAATCATTACAAAGTTGGCTCTGTTCTGTAGCAGATAAAGCTGCCTCTTGCAGTGCTGGCTTCCATATGGGTGCTGATTGGAGTCCAGGCTGCTCCACTTCAGATCCAGCTCCCTGCTAAAGCTCCTGAGAAATCTCTGGAAGATGGTCCAAGTACTTTGGCTTCTGCACCCACAAGGGAGACCTGGAAGAAACTCCTGGCTTCTGGTTTCTGATTGGCCCAGTATCAGCCATTATAGATATTTGGAGAGTGAACCAGCAGATGGAAGATTCTCCTTTCCTCTGCCTCTCTGTAACTCTGCTTTTCAAATAAACAAATAAATCTTTAAGGAAAAAAATGGCTCACCATTCCATGGAGTATATAAACTGAATTTTGATAAAGAACAAAGTTGGATTGTTTTTAATGATAGATGTACATTAATTCCAACTTTTGTTGACTTAAGATTTTGGACATATTTCATAGTATGTTTTATTCTCATTAAGGATTTTAATTATTGTTGTAGTAAGTATGTTTAGCTTATGATTACATGTTACTCTACCATGTCTCTAATCTATTTCTATGTTTGTGCATCTAGATATTGGCTCAAGGTTTCAAACATTAATAATAGACCTGCTAAATTTTGCCTTACATTTAACTCTTCTATACAGCATTTTATGGATCTTAATTCTACTGTCATTATGAATTACTTAAAAAATTTATTTGAGAGGTGGAATTACAGAGAACGACAGATAGAGTGATGTTTCCATCCACTGGTTCACTCCTCAAGTGCCCAAAATGGCCAGATTGGGCCAGGCCAAAGTCAGGACCCAGAACTCAAACCAGATCTCCTAAATGGGAGACAGAAATCCAATACTTGAGCCATCATTGCTGCCTCTCAGGGTTCTCATTTGTAGGAAACTGGAGTCAGGAGCTGGCGCAAGGCATTCCAATGTGGAACTTGGACATCCTAAACTAGGCTAAATGCCCACTCTCTAAAATAGTTTCAACTCTTCCTAGCTTTAAATATTCAAAAATTGCAGAATCATAATTGCACTGCAATTTCTCCAATAAATTTTCAGCCTTTCATTAGACTAAGTTATCATGATAAAAATGTGCATCGTAAGTCACTCTACCCTCTCCTTGTCCCACCCCATGCACTCCATACATGGAATGTTAAAGTTGCTTCAAAAAGATACACGTGTAGAATGTCTCTCTTGCTTTCATTGGTAAAAGATTATTATATGGGGAACACATGTGTCATTAGTAAGATCTAAATGAAAGTAAACCTACTTTGTACAAAACTTCAAACTGTTTTTTTGTTTTCAAATTATTCTCTGAATTGCGAACAATGTGACATGGGATTTTTCCCTTTGTTTTGTTGCTGGAGGGCTCAGAATAAGTTTACAGTAATTACCTATAGTTTTTTTTTATTTTCATGAATACATTGATGGTGTTTTTTATATCTGCTTTTATTATTTTGCTTTTCCATTTGCTTTGAATTGTATGTTAGGTTTTTTTTTTTTTTTTTTTTTTTTTTTATAAAGCTTTTATTTAAAGAATATAAATTTCCAAAGAACAGCTCATGGACCACAATGGCTCCCCCCCCACACAACTTCCCTCCCTCCCCCCACCCTCCCCTTTTCCCGCTCCCTCTCCCCTTCCATTCACATCAAGATTCATTTTCAATTCTCTTTATACACAGGAGATCAATTTAGTACATATTACGTAAAGATTTCAACGGTTTGCCCTCGCATAGAGACACAAAATGATAATACTGTTGGAGTACTAGTTATAGTATTAATTCACAATGTACAGCACATTAAGGACAGAGATCCTACATGATTTTTTTTTAAAAAATTGATTAATTGTCTATGCAATTTCCAGTTTATATGTTAGGTTTTAAAATGTATAATATACCAATAAAATTAATTATCTTGAATGTTAGTGTAGTTGTCAAATGAGACAGGATTAAGTATAGAATTCTTCTGTTTCTATAATAACACTTGAAGGTTAAGTTTAAATATCAATGATCAACTGGTTACTAATTTACACAGATTTAGTACCATGTAATCACTCACTTTTTAAAATAAAATATCTAGTGGCCAGTGCTGCGCTGTGGTTGGTAAAGCTGCTACTACAGTGCCAGCATCCCATATGAGTGCCGGTTCATATCCTGGCTGCTCCACTTCTGATCCAGCTCTCTGCTATGGCCTAGGATATCAGTTGAAGGTGGTTCAACTCCTTGGCTCCTGCATCCGCATGGGAAGACCCAGAGGAAGCTCCTGGCTCCTGGCTTCAGATTGGCGCAGCTCCAAACGTTGTGACCATCTGAGAAGTGAACGAGTGGATGGAAGACCTCTCTCTCTCTCTTTTTCTCTCTCTCTCTGCCTCTCCTTTTCTCTCTGTGTGACTCTGACTTTTAAGTAAATAAATAAATCTTTAAAAAATAAAATATCAATATTTCTTCTTGTTTTAAAGAGTTATTTATTTATTTGAAAGTCAGAGTTATACAGAGAGAGGGAGAGACAGAGAAAGAGAGGTTTTCTATCCACTGGTTTACTCCCCAGATAGCCAAATGACCAAAACTGAGCCAGCCTGAAGCCTGAGACAGGAGCAACTTCCGAGTCTCCCACATGAGTAGCAGGGACCCATACACTTGAGCCTTTCTCTGCTGTTTTTCCCAGGACATCAGTAGGTAGCTGGATCAGAAGTGGAGTAGCCAGGACACAAACTAGCTCCCATATGGGATGCTGGCATCACAGGCAGAGGCTTAACCCACTAGGTAGGCCATGATGCTGGCCCCAAATGTCTATATTTCTAACCTCCATTTCCGAATCTCATAATCATTCCTCCAATCCTTTCAAACAAGTTTCTATCCGAATAACTACACTGAACTACACTTTTCAAAGCCACCATGTGACTAAATTCCATAGTCAGTTCTCAGTCCACATCCCACCTAATTTCTCTTAGAACACATAAGTTCTTCTTATTGTGTATTTGTTTACAGATAAGCTCTTTATTTTCTTAGATAGAATTGAGTTCTCATTCCATTTGCCTCGATTCTCTTTCTTGCCCAAGTTCACCTTTGCCCCCTACTATAATTTGAATCTGAATTCATTAGAACTTAACCACCTCACTATATTTCCAATCAAATAATTTACTGATTCTTGATTTGCTTTTGGTTACTGTTTATTTTTTCTTGTCCTGTTTAGCACATTATGCATCTCATGACAGCAGAAACTTGCCTACATTGTTTACTTCTGTGTTCTTAGTTCCACAAATGGCCCATGGTAGATAGTGAGTGCTCAATAGATATATGCTGAATGGATTAATAAAGCCAGATTTTTACTTTACTAAAAAGCCTCAAGTGAACACCATACAAAATATATACCATTTACACACTGCCTCTCTTTCGACACAGCAAGAAAAGAAGAATTTGCAATTATCCAGTTATGATGATGCATGTAAAGTCAAATAAAACCGCTCCGTTAAAATGCTGTTGGTGCTTTCACCACCACTATGTATCTGGCTAATGTATTTGAATAACATTTTGCAGCTTTCAAAATGCTTTTTCATGCATCAGCTCATTTGAATATAACATTAACATGGTAAGATATCCAAAGTGATACTATGATCTTGATTTTTCAGATGAAAAACAAATAAAAGGCAATCCTTGGCACAATTATTTCCCAAGAGTATTCCTTTGTCTTGACCTGGCATACAATAATGCATAATAGTTTACTCAATAACATTAGGAAAATCCAGAGATCTTAGCATTAAATGCAATTATGGCATTAAACGAGTTATGTGACTTAGATAAATCAACACTATTCACTATATATTATTTATGAAACTGGAACCCAATGCTAACTTCACCAACTTTTTAAAGATTGTGAGCTCATTTGTTATACAAGAAAATAAATGTGAAATCTTTTTGACAAATATTTAAAAAGCTAGAGAATGGCATATTAGAGCTGGAAGAAACCTTAGAGATTAATATGAAGTCTTTTATTTTTCATAAAGAGACTTTGAGACATGAAGAAGTTAAATGAATTTCTGAGAGTCACTGAGTATTCTGGCAAGAAGATGGGACCAATTTCTGGACCTAGTTTCTTGGAAATATTCTTTCTTCACATTGCTCTGCTTTTCACGCAAACATATATCTAACATCATTAACATAATAGCCACTTTCTTTTTACTTTAAGTCTACATAGTAATGTTTGGAGTGATAACATTTTCAAATAATAAAATAAATGCTGCTATGTGAAAACTGGATTCCGTATTGATCATTTACACTTCTCACAGTTCTAATTCACATGAGCTCTGTACTACAAGTTCAATATTCCCAGAACTAATCCCTTTTGATAATTTCAATAATTTTGGAGGGAATTTGGACATGACAAGGTCAATTATCAAATAAAATTAACCTATTAATTTGCTAAAGATTTAAAATAATAACAAGTCACCAATATCTAAATATAAGGAAAGGAAAGAAACACAAAACCTCAGTTTGAAATGTCCCATATTGAGTAATATGTATATTCTAGATAAGCTAAAGCAAACCTTAAAAAAATCCAATAGGGTAGTTTATCAAATTAGTCCTGAATTCTCTTGCTTCCCTGAAAAAAACTGATTTTTTTCTTTACTATTAGGAATAACTTCTAACATCCAAATTCAAAACTTCTGTTTTCTATCAACTCACATTTAGATCACTTAGATCATTCTAGCCAATTGTTCTTTTGAGATTATCATTAAAAATTAATGGTTGGGGCCAGCATGTGGTGTAGCAGATTAGGCTGCTGCCTGCAGTGCTGGCAACCCAAATGGGTGCTGGTTGGAGTACAGCTGTTCTGCTTCTGATCCAGCTCTCTTCTGTGGCCCAGAAAAGCAGTAGAAGATGGCCTAAGTCCTTGGGCCCCTGTACCCACATGGGAGACCTGGAAGAAGCTCCTCGCTCCTAGCTTTGGGAAGGCACAGCTCTGGCCATTGTAGCCAATTGGGCAGTGAACCAGTGAAAAGACTCTCTCTCTCTTTCTCTCTCTCTCTCTCTCTCTCTCTCTCTCTCTCTCTCTCTCCTTCTCTCTGTGTGCTAACTCTGTTTTTCAAATAAATAAATAAATCTTTACACTTTTACTTACTTGGGGATTTATCATTTATTATTCTCAATGGAAATCCCGATTACTAGAAGATATGTTACAGTACAGACTGAACAAGCTTGTGATGGCTTTCAACTATTATTACTCTACTTTTACTAATCTTTCCAGTTTGATCTTTGGAGTACAGGCAGAATGCTGACCAATCTCAGGTTGACTGGATGCTGCTGATTTCATGGAGTGGCAGTTTCCCAAAGCACAGTAGTTTCATTCAGCTATGTGGTTTCTACAGAACAGAAAGTGTCTCACTCACAGAGACCCTTGACCACTTCTTCAGCAGTCAATACCAATGTGTGATGCAGGTGATTAGCCAAAAAATAGAGAGAAGTGAGTTTCGGTTATGTCATCTGTTAATTGTAATCTTGCATCTGAGAATGTTATAGAGGGCTTGGAACAAAAGTAATTTAGATGATCAAAGAGGAAAGGGGTTGGGGTAAAATAAGACAAATCAACCTCTGAGATTTTTCCTCAGTGTCTCCTGAGGCAATTTTCCTGATGACAAAGATATGGTACATGTGCCATGTTAAGCAGTTAGAAGGGTGACATTCAAGCTGTTGAGTATGTATATATGAGTGGGCTTAAACCTTTTCATGTGAAAAATCCATATCCAGTGGTTCTCATGGAGTTCAAGAGCCCCTAGAAACAAAAACTCATAACTCTGATGATACAATGGAGACTGTCTTATAAAACAAGAACAACTCATGGGAAGCCAGGTTGTCCTTGAAAGGAAGACAAGGAATGAATGAATGAATGACGAAATGAATGAATCCAGTGATGAAAGCCTGATCTCTCAGTTTAGCAACAGTTCTTAGGTGTATGAGGACCAGTGATTTCCAATGGAACTTTTTTTTAATTAAAATTTTCATTTTATTTGAAAGGCAGAAAAACAAAGAGAGATCTTCTACTTCTATCTACTGGTTCAATCCCACAAATATCTGCAACAGGTAGGCTGGGCTAGGCTAAATCCAGAGCCTTGATTTCAATCTAGGTCTCCTATGCAGTAGCAAGAACTCAAATTCTTAAGCCACCAACTTCCACTTCCCAGACTATGCACTATTAAGAAGGTGGAACAGAAGCCAAGGGTCTGTGATTGAGACACTTCTTATTCTGTAGAAACCAAATAGCTGACTGAAACTGCTGTTATTTGAGAAATTGCCACACTATGAGATAAGCAGCATACAGGTTTTTTTTTTAAATTTTTTCTGGCTGTACTCCAAAGATCAAACTGGAAAGATTAGTAAAAGTAGAGTAATAGCAGTTTAAAGCCATCATAAACTTATTCAATCTGTATTGACACATGTCTGTTCTAAGAATTGTAATTTCCATTGAGAATAATAAATGATAAATCCCCAAATAAGTAAAAGTGATTGATCATTACTTTGGCTCATTTCTGGCATTCCAGTATGTGATGTACATGTCCCAAATGACAACTGCTGTGCCAAATTCCAACCTCCCTCCTTTCGCAGTGGACCTTTGAAGACATATTTGTGTGCTTTTTTACCCAGACTCGTATAACCTAAATACAATTATAATGCCAAAATGAGAAGGTAAATATAACTAACTTGAGAAAGTTGAAGCTGGTAGCCAAGCAATGAGAAAGGAAAGATGTTTTCTCATCAGGAGTAAAGAAAGGCTACTGCTAGATAGCCAAAGATAGATCATGATGATATTTTAGGAGAGAGTAGTCAATAATTGATGCTCCAAAACACAGAAGGTGATAAGAGCACATCAGCATCACTCTGTGGGACTCCCAGGAAGAGCAAAAGCACTTGGGAGATGGACCAAGAGGCCAAAAATTAATTATTGTCTTGAGGTACTCATATAGGAAGATCAGACCTAGTCTCAACACCTAGGTATACCTAGCAGAGAATTAGTGGTTTATACACTGCTAAGTTATCTTGAAGGCAGGGCAGCCTTGAGAGAGAGCAGCCAAAGCAGAGAGATGGAAAAACCATAGCTGAACCTTGTCTTTCTTGGCTCACCTGCTGTTTTGAATCTCTGAGAAGGGTTTTTTTTTTTTTTTTTTGACAGGCAGAGTGGACAGTGAGAGAGAGAGAGACAGAGAGAAAGGTCTTCCTTTGCCGTTGGTTCACCCTCCAATGGCTGCCGCGGTTGGCGCGCTGCAGCCAGCGCATTGCACTCATCCGATGGCAGGAGCCAGGTGCTTCTCCTGGTCTCCCATGGGGTGCAGGGCCCAAGCACTTGGGTCATCCTCCACTGCACTTCCGGGCCACAGCAGAGAGCTGGCCTGAAAGAGGAGAAACCAGGACAGCATCCGGTGCCCTGACCGGGACTAGAACCCAGTGTGCCAGCGCCGCAAGGCAGAGGATTAGCCTATTGAGCCGCGGCTCTGGCCGAAAAGGTTTTAACGAAGAGGAAAGTGTTAAACTTTAAGACTTATTGGCTAGGAATGTTGATCAATTTATTGAGGGGTTAGTAAGGTGTACTTATTTGTGATCCATATACACTCTTTCCTAGAAATGCAATGTTACTATCCCAGAGTTATCCTTGTAGCACTGTTCATTCTTTCTAGATTATATCATAAATCTTTACACCATATGTAGAAAAACAGCAGACTATGATGTAATTTCAAATTCCAAGAAAATCAACTCAGACACATAATTTTGTCATCTGTTCCTCTTACTAGTGTGTCAAAACACTTTCTAAGAATGATCATATTCAAGTAGAGGCCCAGGTGGTTTCCAGGAAATGGATGCATCAATGCACTTCAGACATGAGGTCATGTTTAATTTGGAGAAAAGCTGGCAGTTTATTCCATTGGGAAGTATGCCTGGAGGGAAATTTTGCATTTGTTCCTTCTCTCCCTTGAGAAAAGTGCTCAAAAATAAGAAATTAAAATAGCACAAAAACTCTTTCATACTACCTCTACCAAATGGATAAAGACAGGTGCTTCCTGTAGTGGACAGTGAGGCTGAGGAACCCATGGGAAGAACACATCTGAGTTATGTTTACATTTTGATAGGAGAGAATTAATAGTACAGGGCCATCATAGAGACAGGCATAATAAAAGTAGGACTTATGAGCCATTTGTTCTTTGCTACAGAAATGTTACTGTAAGTAGATTGGTAGGAATATGCTTAAATTTCACAAAGAGAAGTTAGTTTACATATTAAGAAAACTTAGACAAGTAAATGTTTTTGCTTCTCATAGCTGTATGCTTCCCAACTGTCTAAAGCACTTATTGATATAATTTACCTAAAGTCACTTACCATATTATAGCTGTCATATTTATTTGTGATGTGAACTAACTACACACAGACCTTTGTTTAGAAGTCAAAGGGCAGCCCAACACACACACACATACACACACACACACAAATTGATAAAGAAATGTCTGGAACAAGAGGACATTTGTTCTGCTCTTTGTATTATTTCACTTATTCATTTAGCAGACAATTTTGATTGTCTATTATATATTAAGCACTATGTTATTTGTATTAGAAGGAAATATAGAGACTGAGCCTCAGAGTTTAAAGTGTAATGGAGATAACATAAAGAAGAAATCAAATAAAATTAAGCTGTTGCTGTGCTAATGTAAAAAAAGAAAATAGCTAAAGATAGATGAATACTTCAAGGAAGAAAATATAGGCTGTAATGAGGGCACGTAGCAGAGGTACCTAACGTGATTCCATTCACTAAAAGGAGTCATCTTGACAGATATGATGTGGGGAACTGAAGTATGGGTAAAATTTATTCAAGTGAAGATCTACAGTAGGAAAACTCCACAAAGAGGTAATATCATATGTTATATACCAGTAATAAGAAAGAATACAATCTATTAAAGGATATTTTAAAAGATTTATTTTATTTATTTGAAAGTCACAGTTACAGAGGCAGAGGGGAGGGAGAGAGAAAGAGAGGTCTTACATCCACTGGTTTTCTCTACTGGTGGCTGCAATGGTCAGAATTGGGCCATGCTGAAGCCAGGAACCAGGAGCTTCTTTCAGATCTCCCTTGTAGGTGCAAGTACCCAAATACTTGAACCATCCTCTGTGGATTTCCCAGGTGCATTAGCAGGGAGCTGGATTGGAAGTGGAGCAGCCAGAACTTGAACCAGCACCAGTAAGGGGTGCTTGCATCATAGGTGGTGGCTTTATCCACTAAGTCACAATGGTGGCCTCTATTAAACAATCTTATTACTGATTTATAGAGGGTGCATGTGGAAAGAAAAAGGGAAAGAAGGAAAGCTAGGATTGAAGGCAGAAGCTGATGTAAGGATAATACAAATTATAAAACTCTTTTGAGAGAATTTAAGACCTAGACTTTATCATTGTGTCATTAGATTCCAACACATTTTTATAATTCATATGACCTCAAATAAGTTAATCACTTTTGTTTCTATTTCCTAAACTCTGAAATGGATTCAGGGGGCAGATATTTGGCACAGAAGTAGACTGCTATTCCACTTCTGATCCAGCTGCCTGTGAATGGAGTGTATCCTAGGAGACAGCAGATGATGACATAGGAACTTGGGTTCCTACCATCCACATGGGAGACCCAGATGGAGTTCCTGGCTCTTGTCTTAAGCCTAACCCAGTCTTGGTTATTATGGGAATTTGAGGAGTGAACCAGCAGATGGAAGATCTCTCTCTCTGTGTATTTCTCTCTTTCTGTCTCTCTGTCTCTTTCCTTCCCTCTGACTTTCAAATAAATTGAAAATAAATGAATAGAAAAAATTAAAACAAATCACAAAATCCATCAAAATGCTTCAATGACCATCAGGATTTGCTTTCATGTTCTCTTCCATAAAATGTACCAAGCCTCATTGCATCACATTACAGCTCTTTGTATAAATTGAATTATACATGATTTTGCCTCAATATTCCTAGTTTATAAAATGTCAGTTCACCTGTATTTTTACTTTGGTCCAAAAAATGATGATTAAAATATTTAGTTTAGAGAGGAAAGGCTTAGGGGAAATAGAACTTTTTCAAATATGTGAAATCCTGTCATTTTAAGATATAATGAGATTTTACTGCCCCTGAGGGCATAAGTAGGATATATAGATCAAATTTACAAGTAAGTAGGTTTTAGCTCCACTGAAGTTTTGAATAATTTGTAATATTCTCAAGTGTAATAGGCTACTTCAAAGATAATGAACTTCCCATCACAGAAATGTTTGAATAGAGACTAAATGACCATCTGGCAAATATGTAGTAGGGATATGGGGATTTGGAATAGATGACCCTATAGAAGATAGTGCAGCAACTTCCTATCTAAATATGCTTCAGAGAATTTTCTTTAATCCGTAATCCCAGCTAAATGGGCAAAAGCTATTTGTTGTGGTTTACTTAAGAGCTTGAATGTTTCCCAAAGGCCCACATGTTAGAGGTTTGATCCCCAGAGTTGTATGTTAATGGATTTAGGCAAGAACTAAATACAGTTAAGGTGTCTATAGGTTGGACCTTGGAAAGTGATTAGATTGAATTAGGGTGTTAGTTTAGACATCTGATTAGATCATGGTATCTTTATAGTGAGAAAACTGTGAGCATACTCCCTGTCCCTCTGTTTCTGGGTTCATCATGTGATCACTTCTCTACACACGCTCCACATTTGCCAGCCCAATCTTCATCAGATACCAGACTAATGAGAGCCTCCAATCATGGACTGGGGACCTCCAAAATCAGAGCTGAAGTAAATCTTTTATCATGTATGTGACTGCCCTAAGGTATTTTAATTTTAGTAGTGAAAAGATGAGTTACACAGTACTTAGCCTGCATTCTCATATCTACCACCCAAAGACACATGTAGATCACAACTGCTTGTACAAAGTTCTCCAAAAGGTACCATTTAGATTACATTTTAGCATGTGAACTAATAATAGGCTAAGGAAACATGAGGGCATGTACTTAAACAGAAAAATCATATTGTGTGAATATCACAGAGTGAAGATGGAACCATTGGTACCAAAACCAGAAAACATAAGGAGACGGAGAAGCTATAAATAACAGAAATGGTTGACTTTCACAGGTAAATATGGAATAGCAAAGATATACAATGGAATTCCAAGTAGATCCAGGAGAGATAAAGGAGAAGCCCTGGTTTCTCATATTTTGTATTTTTATCATATTCAATACATATTTAGATCATTGCTTAACATAGCAGAAAGGTTAACCTTAAAGCTAAAACAGAGTAATTAAAGCCTAAAGAACAGAAGTCATCATAAACACATTTTTTTTTTGCTTATTTTATGCCTTTCTCTTAAACCTGAAAAAATAAAGGAGGTGGAGGAAGAAAGGAGAGACGAGGAGATAGGTATGCACATGGACCCATGGATTGGGAAGGGCTGGAGAATACTATCTATCTGTAAGTAGCATTTGGATCACTGAAAGATTTTTAGAAATATGTAGTAAAAAATCTACCCCCTTGGATCATCCTCACCATTATTTTAATTATGCCCTTTGGGTCCAGTTTTGCCATGAGTCATTAATAGTCACACAGTAGTCCCACCATCTCAACTCTCAAGAGACTACTCCCTTCCTGCCTTAGCATTTTGGTTCTCTGATATTGACAGAGGGCTCTTACTTATTTCTATAGATAGCTTTCTTTGGTGTACAAAGGATGTATTATAATAAAATAATAGCAACAAAATTGGTTGTTTAAGCAAAAATGTTTCTACGGTGTGGAGAGAAAATGGTAAGCAAAGATCAAAGTAAAAGATGTTTATCCTATTCAGATATTCCTATAATTGAGTTTTCTACTCTCATAATGCTTACGTGGTCCACCTTTATTTCATTCCCTATTTTTGGATGCATATGAGTTTCTTCAATGCCTTTAAAATATTTTTTTTGAAAAAAACAGGATAGATTTATGACATTCCTTACAGTGAAAAATTCTCTAATTGAATAATCTTAACATTCAGAAGTTTCAATAACAGATATTTTTGACATTGTAACACAAATTTAGTGTTTAAGAATACCTGGATGATGATAATAATATCTCACATTCACATGGTGTTTTATATTTTGAAACTGAGTTCTTAAAAACCACTGTTTCTTGGAGTAAGCGTTTAGCCTAGGAGTTAAGATGCTGATTAAGAAGCCCATATCCCCTATAGGAGTACTTGTGCTCAATCCCCAGCTCTGATTCCTGATTCCAGCTTCCTATTATTATGGTCCCTGGAAGGCAGTGGTACAGGTCCAAGTAATTGAGTTTCTGCCACTGATGTGGATGACCTGGATTAAGTACCTGGCTCCTGGCTTCAGCCCAGACAAGTGATGGTCCTTGTAGATAGTTGGGGAGTGAACCAGCAATTGGGAGCTGTTTCTCTCTGTGTGTTCTCTTTTCCACACAAATAAAATAAATAGAATACTCCTACTAATAATAAAACAGCTGCCTCAGTATTGACAAACACTATATTGATTTCAATACTACACTGATTTTGAATTATAGGTGATCATAGAGGACTAAAAGTCTAGAAGCTCACATTCATTCTTTTTTTAAAAGATTTATTTATTTATTTGAAAGGCAGAGTTACACAGAGAGAAAAGGAGAGGCAGAGAGACAGAGAGGTCTTCCATCCAATGGTTCACTCTCCAAATGGCCACAGCAGCTGGAGCTACGCCAATCCGAAGCCAGGAGCCAGGAGTTTCTTCCAGGTCTCCCATTCTAGTGCAGGGGCCCAAAGACTTGGGTCATCATGTACTGCTTTCCCAGGCCATAGCAGAAAGCTGTATTGGAAGTGGAGCAGCCGGTCTTGAACCAGCATCCATATGGAATGGTGGCACTGCAGATGGCAGCTTTATCCGCTATGCCACAGCACCAGCCTCCCATCACATTCATTCTTTAAGAGTGGCAGATACTGGTATGACAATGCATACCCTAATTAAAATTTTGTAGCGATGAAAAGTGGAAACAAAATTACATTTCAAACTAGAATTTTTAAAAATTCTGGTTTCTTTTTTAAAGTTTTATTTATTTCTTTGAAAGGCAAAGACAGAAAAAGAGAGAAAGAGTGAGAGAGAGAGAGAGAGAGAGAGAGAGAGATCTTCCATTCACTGATTCATTCCCCAAATGAATGTTGGGCCAGCTGAAACCCGGAGTTTCTTCTGGGTCTCTCATACGGATGCAGGGCCCCAAGTACTTAGACTATCCTCCACTGCTTTCCCAGATGCATTAGCAGGGAGCTGGATCAGAAGTAGAGCAGCTGGAACTAAAACTGGTGCCTTCATGGGATGTTGACATTTCAGGCAGAGGCTTAACATTCAATGCCACAGCGTTGTACCCTAAAAATTTTATTTATCTATTTTTATGAGAGAGAGAGAGAGAGAGAGAGAGAGAGAGAGAGAGAGAGAGAAAGGAAGGGGGAGCATGTAACAGAGATGGAGAGAGAGAGAGTCTTCCATTTACTGGTTCATTCTTCAAATGCCCACAATAGTCAGGGCCAGGCCAGGCCAAAGCCAGGAGCAAGGAACTCCATCCAGGTCTCCCATACTGGTGTAAGGTGTAAGGGACCCAAGTCCTCGAGCTACCATCTGCTGTCTCCAAGGTCAGGAAGCTGGAATTAGGAGCAGAGGCTGGACTCAAGCAGAAACGTTCAAACATGGGATGCAGGCATCCAAATTGGCATCTTGACTATGCCTTACATCTGTCCCCAGTTGAATGATTTTTATATTAGCTCACAATATATTTTGTTTTATTTTTTTAAAGATTTATTTATTTATTTGAAAGTCAGATTACACACATAGAGAAGGAGAGGGAGATTGAAGGAGAGAAAGAGAGAAAGAGAAGAGAGAGAGGTGTTACATTTGCTGGCTCACTCCTCAGTTGGCCACAATGGCCAGAGCTGCACCAATCCAAAGTCGGTAGCCAGGTCTCCCATGTGGGTGCAGGGGCCCAAGGAATTAGGCCATTTTCCACTGTTTTCCCAGGCCATAGAAGAGAGCTGGATTGGAAGTGGAGCACCTGGGGCTCGAACTGGTGCCCATATGGGATGGTGGCACTGCAGGCAGCAGCTTTATCTGCTATGCCGCAGTGCCTGCCCCACAATATATTTTAAGTTAATCCTGATGTTTGGAGCTTGCTTTAGTGATTTGAGCTACTGGAGAAGACTGGACCATTTAATGTGGCCGCTTCCTAGAGGCAGTGAGAATGAAAAGGACTGAACTCATTTGTATAATGACTCATTCTTAACAACCCTGGCCTTCTTGTTTCAGCTGAGTCTTTGACAAGAGTGGCCCCTTTACTTTGATTCTACTTAAGTACAATGTTTATTAAATTTTCCTCTCCTGTAGGTGAATATTGTTGATTGTGAGACTTTTTGCTGTGATGCGTTCTTAATGGTTTTGTACCCAGCAAGGGTACAAGGTAAAAATCATGGTGAACCTGTACACAGAATAACTCCCCACTTTTACCAACATTATCATTCACTTTGTTTTCCTTCAATGGTATCTCTTTCAAATTCAAAATATTAATTCCATCTGTTTCCAATGGTTTAAAACTAAAGGTGGCTTAAAATTCATTTCCAAATATGTTAAGGAGTATCTGGAAAAAATATTTCTCTGATGAACTGCAGGGTGATGAGACTGGAGCAGGGAGTGCACTGGTCAGATTTGCAGTATATAATGGTCTATCATGGGGCCAGTGTTGTGGCACAGAGGGTTAAGTCACTGCTTACAATGCTGACAGCACATATCAGAGTATCATTTGGAGTCCTGTTTGCTCTACTTCCAATCCAGCTTCCTGCCAATGTACCTGGGAAGGCAGTGGAAAATGGCCTAAGTATCTGGGCTCCTGCCAACCATGTGGGAGACTCAGATGGAGTGCTGGGCTCCTGGCTTCAGCCTGGCCCAGCACTGGCTATTAAGGCCATCTGTGTGGTGAACAGATTGATGCTCTCTCTGTCTGTGTTGTTCTGATTTTCAAATAAATAAATAAATCCTTTTGAAAAATATCTACCACATACATTACTTTTTTATTTATCAATTCTACTAGATTATTCAATAATTCCTTTTTTTTTTTTTTTTGAGAGAGAGAGAGAGAATGAGACAGAGAGAGAAAGGTCTTCCTTTTCCATTGATTTACCCCCCAAATGACCACTATGGCCAGTGCTGCGCCTATCCAAAGCCAGGAGCCAGGTGCTTCCTCCTGGTCTCCCATGCGGGTGCAGGGCCCAAGCACTTGGGCCATCCTACACTTCCTTCCCGGGCCACAGCAGAGACAACAGAAGAGGAGCAACTGGGCCAGAATCTGGCACCTCAACCGGGACTAGAACCTTGGGTGCCGGAGGTGCAGGCAGAGGATTAGCCAAGTAAGCTATGGCGCTGGCCTCAATAGTTACTTTAAGATTGGATTCAACATGTTCTGACTGCCTGTCAGTGTGTCCCCAGCTTTTTAGCTTGTTGGACTATTTTAAAATTTCTGAAAAGAAAAATGTACATTATATCGAAAGGAGGACTAGAGAGAATGCAGCCATATGGGCATAAAGGATGTGATCTCATTCCTCATCCTTCATAGCGGTAACAGCCAATATTTCTACAGCAAAAAAGGTTAGCAGAAACAAAGCATAGCCATTTTCTATAACATGTAAGTTTTACATGACACAAGATTTCAGTCTGAAGAGCCATAGACCTAGGAGAAAGTGCACATTTCAGTGGTTAGGTTCGATGAAGAATGAATATCCAGGTAGAAATAACGGTAATGCTGTAAAACACTTGTGTGGAAAAACCGAGCAAAGCCCATGTGTTCAGACTCCTCTTAACTTCTCTGTGCAGCATTCTTCAGAGATGGAGCACGATCCTTTCTGGAATGGAAGTCTTAAGATAAATAATTTTAGGATTGTGCTGCCTTTAAGAAATGAACTTAAATATAGCTTTAAACATAGTAAAAATAAATTATATACATGGTATTGTGAAACATTACCTTGTGGTTTAAGTTAGAGAGCTCCATAGGAAGCCAAATATATTTATCTGTATACTTGTCTTTGCTTTTCACATTCAGTGTAGTCTTTTGGTTACCCTAGGAAATCTAGAAGATACAAGACACTGGGAATATAACAAATTAACACTCAAACACAGGAATACAGATGATACACAATCAGAAAATTTCATTATGATTGTCATCTAGATGTAAAGGTAAGGGAAGTTTACAATAATTGTAGTTTATGTGACTAACTTTTGGTAAAAGGGACTTACATTAGGAGGAAATGAGGAACAAGAGACAGGAGGAGAGAAGATCAAAGATATCTTGTTTCTGAAGCTGCTTCTGAGATCTTCCTATATTCTTTTCTTTAAAGTGTTCAGTATGCAAATGTGCCATAATTTAGCATATCGCCTTCTGAGACCCATCATAGCCCTACAAAAGTACAAAACTTGGGTAGAGATTTACAAGCTGAGGCAAGAAAAAAAAATAGTTCTCAGCATCGTAAAAAATATAACGTGACTGGAACGACTCTGACAGGAAACACAAGCATGAAATCAGTTGAGAAGAAGGAACATGAGGTTTTTACCTTCATATTATTCATTTACTAGATCTCAACAGTGTTAATGGGTTGGCTATCTGGAAGATTTCAGTGATTGTGTGTTGGTTGTATACTGTGTTTGAGTGTTAATTTGATACATTCCCAGTGTCTTGAATTTTCAAGATTTCCTAGGGTTACTAAAAGACTACACTGATGTGCTGGTGCTGTGGTGTAGCGGGTAAAGCCACTGCCTGCAATGCCAGCATGCCATGTGTGCACTGGTTAGAGACCTGGCTGTTTCACTTCTGATCCAGCTCTCTGTTATGGCCTGGGAAAGCAGTAGAAGATGGTCCAAGTCCTTGGGCACTTCACCCACGTGGGAGACCTGGAAGAAGCTTTTTGCTCCTGGCTTCAGATTGGTGCAGTGGCCCATTGGGGAGTGGATAAGTGGATGGAAGACTTCTCTCTGCCTCTCTCTCCCTCTCCTTCTCTCTCTGTGTAACTTTGCCTTTCAAATAAATAAGTAAAATTAAAAAAAAAAAAGACTACACTGAATGAGAAAAGCTAAGACAATACACAGATAAATATACTTTGGCTTCCTGTAGTGTTCTCTGACTTAAACCACAAGGTGGTATTTCACCATACCATGTATATAATTCATTTTTACTATGTTTAAAGCTATATTTAAATTCAATTCTTAAAGGCAGAACAATTCTAAAATTATTCATATTCTCTTTTACATTTTTCTCCAATTTAGATAACTTCTAATTAGGTCTTCTTTTCAGTGCCCCAGAACCTAGCTGGCTAAATTGTATATGGAAATATACATGAATACACAGGAACTGAGGGTTTCTGTTAAATATTCATAGACTTTCATATGAGACATTCTGTTTCAATATTTGGGTAAGTATTTCAGTTTAGAAAATTCACTTTTATAATAGATGATTAAGACTTTCATTGTTGTTTTTGGTTATAGGTGATTTGAAGCTTATTAGGGAGCAAAAATCGTTCCTTCTCCCCATCTTGATTCTCACTTAAAACTCTTCTAACAAAAGACAGATTATGGTCATCATATAGACAGAAAGTTAAAGGAAGGTTAGAGAGTAATAAGAAAAAAATACAAGTTATTTACATGTACATCTCTCAGACATTTGTATTTAACCCAGGGATTTAGTAACCCCAAGAGATGTCTTAGTGTTCAAGCTCAAATATCATCTAAAACCAATAACAAAGAAAGAAGGCTATGGAAGTGGCCAGTTAGAGAAGGTGACCAGGAAACAGATGGCAAAAAGCAAGGTTTGTTTTTCATATTTAAGTTGCTCCTTTTCCATTGATAAGAGTTTATTGTGATTTATACTCATGCTTCTTTTCCTGGCACACAGAGGGAGACATCTTATAAATGGAGATTTATAAATGTAAATTTCCCTTACAGAGGAGTAGCTTGAGCTGTTCTCTGAACTTCTTTTGTTTGTGCTGTTTCTCAAAATAATCATCAAACAATAATCTGTAAGCCAAAAGGCATATTTGAAATGACATTTTCTGTTCTACAAGTTCCAGGAAGCGAAAACATTGTCCAAACAGCAGGTGGAGGGGTGGAAAGAAGGCACTAGCCTTTACTTTGCTGTTTCATGTAAATATACTTATTCTACTTTGAACAGTTCCATCGAATAAGATGAATTGAACTAGTATTCATTCCAATGATAGTAAAACCAAAGCAGACAGTAGGTCACAAGCACCATTTTCCTAAAGACCTACAATACTAGAGGAGACGAACTCTTTTTCCAGAAAGTTTCCTTATAGTCAAATCTGTCTGATTTTTGAAAAATGCAACCGATTGAACATTCCCCATAATTCGTCTCCATATACTACCACTCTTATTACCTCTCATTATACATCATATAGTGCAATGTTCAACTTCCTCCTCATAGCTTCTGTTCAGTGGAGTTGGAAAGTAGTTGATCTGCATATCCTACAAAACATCTTTTGTGTTATTGAAGGTCATTGAAGATTTACCAGCTATTACATTAAACATATCAAATTAAAATTGCTGAGAACAATACAGATAACATTTTCTTGTCAAAATAAGATGCTATTCAATCTGTATTTAAATTTGAAGAGGACAAATAATAACTAGTTATTCGAGATGTGACACAGCTTGGATTGTCCGAGTCACATGGTCATTTCAGGTCCTGACTCCTCTGTTTCCAATCCAGCTTCCTCCTCATGTACTTGAAAGTACATGAAAGCAGATGATAGCCCCAGAACATGGGTCCCTGTTACACATGTGGGAGATGGGAATTGAGTATTTATCTCCTGGATTTGGCCTGACTCAGTCCTGGCTCTTACAGGCATTTAAGGAATGTACCAGTGGATATACCAGCAAATGAATGACCTCCTTCCTCTCTCTCTCTTTCTGTTTCTCTGTTTCTTTCTCTATTGTTCTGCCTCTCAAATGCATAAATAGATCTTCAAGAGAATGAATTAGTCACATGTGCAGTGGATGAAATTTTCTCTGTTTAGTATCCCACATTCTTGTAGAATTTTCATACTTACATACTAGAAATCTCATTTACCAATTTTCTTATTGTTTCACAATGTAACCATTTATTGCAGCAAAAGAAATATTTATTTAGATAAATTAGTTAACTTTATTTAATAAAGTTTATAAATTTATTGTTATGGACGAAGACTACAGAAACCAAGCGGCACTTGTGGCTTTGGGAGGAAAGGCACACAACCTATTTACACACGAGGGGTTGACTAGACTCCTGTCTCAAGAACCAGGTCCCTACCTTTTGTCTTTCCTTACTTTTATACCCTAAACCTAGCAAGGCAGTAAGGAGGCAGTTTTGAGGAACTTTTGGGTTAGTTTCCATGGGCACACTGTTTTCTTATTCACTCAGTGACTAACAAATCACAACTGCAAGGAAAGATAGTTTTAGGATACAGGAACAAGTATAACTTAAATGCAATTTTAAGAGGCACGCAACTATCTTGTCTTAGGTATGTGAGTAGACCTTATGGCAGGTGGAGAACAGGTCTCTAAAGTCAGTATTGGTTTGATTAGACCAAGCTAGCTGTTTGATAACAAGCAGGAGGGAGTCTAGTATTCTCTCCAATTAATTCCCTCCCTTTAATGTCCAGAAGGTAATGGTCTGTAACATTATTATCCACATAAATTTAAAAATCTGTCTTTTGTCTGCTATTCAAATTTTCTGGATTAATTATATGAGATATTCATACCAAAAATAGAATGAGCTCTAGCTTCTAATATGAGAGGTAGCAAACTGAAGGAAAAACAACTGGAGGATGGTACGAGTGCTTGGGCCCCTGCCATCCACATGGGAGACCTAGAGACCTAGAGGAGTTTCTGGTTCTTGGCTTTGGTCTGGCCCAGCCCTGGTTGTTGCCATCATCTGGGGAATGAATCAGTGGATGAAAGATTTCTCTCTCTCTCTCTCTCTCTCTCTCTCTCTCTCTCTCTCTCCCTGTAACTCTGCCATTCAAACAAATCGATAAACAAAACAAAACAAAACAAACAAACAAAAAAAAAACACACCTCACCACTGTGGCCAGAGTGTCACTTCCCAGTTTTGTGACCATGGCTCTACTTAAAATATTCTGTGCTATATATAGTTCTATATATAAAATCGAAATCATAATTTTATTTTCTAATTTAAACGCATTCATGTATATAGGGAAGGATAGACTTTTTTCCTCTATACTCCTGTGTTTGTAGGGGAGTTGCATATTCAATTGACAAAAGAAAGATGAACAAGAGAAAAAGACACACCTTTATTAACATGTGAAGCAGTCACACAAATAGGAGAAACTCTATAAGCAAAGAGATAAGCAAAATAAGAAAAGCAAAAGAGATAGTAAAAGCTTGGGCTTCCATAGCATGTTAACAAGAGGATAATAAATCTGTGGAGAAGTGACAAGACACAGAGAAAGCTTTAGGCTTGTGGAGGCAATGCTAAGGTTCAATGATGTTCCCCAAAACTTCATATATTGATAATTTAATCCTCATATATATACATTGACGGTATTTGAGGGCAGGGCCTTTGGAGGTAATTAGGGTTAGATGAGGTCATCAGGGTGATTCCCTCATGAACAAATTTATAAGAAGAGGAAGCGGGAGACTAGCGTTGTGGCATAGCGGGTAAAGCTGCCACCAGGAGCACCGACATCCCTCGTGGGTGCTTGTTTGAGTCCTAGCTGCTCCACTTCCAATCCAGCTCCCTGTTAATGTGCTTGGGAAAGCAGTGGAGGACAGCCCAAGTCCTCGGGCCCCTGTACCCACGTTGAAGATCTGAAAGAAACTCCAGGCTCCTGTCTTCGGCCTGGCTCAGCCTCGGCCATTGCAGCCATCAGGAGAATGAACCAGAGAATAGGAAATCTCTCTCTCTTTTTCTGTTTTTTTTTTCTCTCTCTCTCTCTTGCTTGCTCTCTCTCTATCTGTGACTCTGCTTTTTGAATAAAGTAAATCTTTACCAAAAATACATCACACTAAATAGGTTGTGAACTGTAGGATGATTCATGTATGGGGGGACACTGATGGAAGATAAGGGTCATCTTTGTAAAGCTTTCTTGTATAGGTCCATCTTGATGCATCTCATTTCAAATGATAAAGTTTCTCTTTGTACAGGTAGGGGAAGTTAGAGGCAAGAAGACACTTTCATAGAGAGAAACAGTCCTGTTTTAAAGGTGGGGGTGGGTAGAGAATTCTATGTGTCTCTCTTTTCTTTCATCTTCACCTCAAAATAAACTTCATGGCAGAGTGCTGTGTTTTACAATGGTGTAAAATGTTTAGAATAGTGACTTGCTTAATGTAAGCTCTCAATAAATGTGGGCTTAACATTCTGAATGCAAGTCTGAATGTGACTTCCAACAATCTTTTATATGGAATGATAGAATTTAAGAAATTTTGTATGGCCCATTAATTAAACAGTGATAGAACTGTGGTCATGATAAGTAATGTATTAGCAAAATGTAAAGATATTTCTGGATCTTCAAACTAGGTACCAGTTATTTTCCTTTCTCCACTCAAAGTTGTTTGAAGTTTGTTGTTGTTGTTATTGTTTTTCCACCCATCTTCGCTTATTCTGCCTAATTTTCTATCCAAGGACAGTTTTTTCACAGAGCAGGATGGAAGAGTCATGTAGGCTGGAAATTGATATTGACAACCTGTCCAAATGATTACTGTAAATCCAAAATAGCAACTAATTTTCAATTTTTCAAACCTCCAAATACTAGGTGGTTGAGCCGTATTGAAAAAGGAAAAAAAGAAACAAAGAAAAAAAGTAAAAAGAAAAAAGAAAAATAGGAAAAGCCTTGATCACTCAGCAGTCAGAAAAATACCATTGAGACCTAAGTGTTTTCCACATTTGTACACAAACTAAATACCAATTTGGCCATATATGAAACTGAGCCCCTAACAGTACTTTGAATGGAGATGCTAGATATCATCAGTCCCTACTCTCCAGAATCTCTCAACCATGCCCCTATAGCTTAAAGTTTTCTTGCCCTGCTTTTGGGATAGCAAATCAACCACTCACTAAATGAAAGGAACTCACTGAATTGAGGAAGTTATGCAGCCTGGTCTACAAAGTTCTGAATCATCAGGCCCATGAAGCTGAAGAAGGCAGGCATACAGGTTAAAACTGATCAGATTTGTGAACTGGAAGACCATGCCTTTGCCACGCCCATGTGTGGCCTCTTCCCCTACCTGGCCACACCTGGGTGCCCACCAGCCAATCAGGTTAATTAACCACTCCCCTTTGGAAGTGAGTTAAAAGCTCTTTTTCCCTGGCCTCTTGCTAGGAAGGGGCTGGTTGTAGCCCCGCTCCTCCAGGGCGCATGTCTTTTGGGCCATGTGCTCTAGGCTTCCTGGCCTAGATGCTCTTCCACGTGGCTGGTTCCAGGTGCTTGGTATGAACCCCTATTCACCTCTCTCTCAAATAAAGCTCTCACTCTCCTATGCATCTTTCTCACTAAATAAAAGCTTAAAACGTACCTTATTGCCTCGTTTATCTGTGCTGGTATTTAGAATTCTTCTCTAAATATTAGTCAAGAACCCTCTTGGGCTTATCAATATTGGGGATTTAGTAATAAGCCCATGGTGAAATCATAAGGCACTCCAAATTCCGGTAGCACATATGGCACCCCAGTTAGCATTTCTGGGGAACTTTAAAGGTCCACATTTCAGTGTAAATTTTAGGGGGTCTCCTCTGATTTCAAAGTCATTTATTTTCCCTATAGATAACATCTTGACTTTAATTCTTTTTTTTTCCAGGAACTCCAGGTCAAGAATTAAAAGCAACTAACACCGGCCTGTAGCTCCCAAAGTGACTAGAGCCTACTTTGCTGTCATCAGAATTCCATAAAAAACAAAAAACACAGTATTGACAACAATCAAAGAAAGACCATGAGCACTTCAGACCAAACACACCTTTCATTGCTAAGAAACATCACCAACTAGTTGTAGGTGTTGCTATGGAACCCCGAAACTGAGTCCACTGAACCGATGCACAGAAAGCCAATCACTGACATTGGAGTGGCGGAAGAAATCAAGAAGTTTTTGCAAAGTGTCGAGCAAGGACGCAGGCAGTTATTGCCTAATTCCTGGCTTCCTTGAGGACATAGGGATGACTGTTTTTATGGATTAAAAGTGGAGCTGAGAGGTACATGATCAGTTCATGTCAAGTTCCTGGCTGGTCAGTGGTGATCATGACCTTCTTTTGACAGGTCAGTGAGCCATGCTCTTTAGAGAATTTATTGTGTTCATGTGGGCTTCAGTTGGTCTAGGGGTTATGTGAAGTTGACAGTTACATTCTGCCCAGACCTGGGACACAAACCTGCTACACAAACCACGCAACACAATACTGGCCATCCGGTTTGAGAAGTCAAATGATTAGAACCTTACAGAGCCAGCGGTATCACTTCCTCATGTCAGTGAACTCATTTAAATAAAGAACAGGGAGACACCTTGGTCTAAGGGAGATAAACAAGAGACTGGATCCTGCTTTTGCACTATGAGTGTTTGGCTTCACTCCCATTCTCAGTTTCAGTCTGTAAGGGCCTAGTTCCTTGTCAGGCCTAGGAATTAAGCAATAGCTCCTGGGCTTTTTGCTCTGTGCTTTGTATAAACAACTCATTTCTTCTACCATCCAGTATCAATCTTTGACTTCCTGTGCATCCAGCAAGCAGATCCTGTTTGGGGGATTCTATAGCAAATCCTCCACTTTGGGGAGTGTTCTATATCCTATATGCTGAGTCATGGCCTGAGATACTTACTCTATAGATGTGCTAGAAAGATGTCTTCTAATTCTTAAGGTGAAAATGTGCTCATAACTTAAGAAAAACTATTTCACATAGGAAGAAATTGAGGTTTTTTAAAATAATGCCTTGTTGAATTTGGGGAAAATCTAGGTCTCTACCATCAAGTTCCTTTCTGTTAGGTAAGCAAATTATATCCACTTTCCTCCCTGTTTGAGTTTTGGAATTGGGCACTCCTTAACTCTTTGTCAGCTCTATTAAACCAGGCTAACTTCCTACTGCTAAACATACAACCATTTTTCATTTCTTGGCAAACTATTCTGTTAAATTTGCATATTCAAATATGAAGCATTTATGTCTGATCTCTAAAAGAAAACTCACTAAATTCCTAGTAAGATTATTTTCTCTTTCTCTTTGGCTAGGGACAGAGATTTGAATAACAACTGAGAGAGAAAGCAGAAGTTACACAGTGCTTTCATAAATGAAATTAGCAAGTTTCTACAATTTAAAGGTTCTATTTGTAATTCTAAAATCTTTTCCTTTTCTCCTTGCTTAGCTTCAGGCATGAATAAAAGTGTTGGTAAGGGGGGAAATGTTTGCTTTTCTTTTTCTTAATGGGTGAGAGATAACTAAATGCTGAATTTACAAAATAGATTGCTGGTTCCAGATCTTATGCATAAGTGCAAGATGATTATCATGGCTTGGATCTTAACTGAGTAATATCTGCAAAGTTTCTTTGCTCTATATATGAAAAATCTACATTCATTGTTTAACTTGACAATCTTTTCAAATGATATCCACAAGTATTTAGCATTAAAAAACTCAGTTGACAATTTGAATTGCTAATGTTGAGATTCCCATTCAAGCTTCTACAGTCCAAAATAAGCTTTAAAAGGAAAAACAAAAAATGAACAAGCATAACTGAAGGGAAACTGTAGCATTCGTTCCCGTTTGGCTAAGTCACTCACAGACCATCCAAGAGTTCCTCACTTTATGTGACTTCCAGTGGCCTTATATACTATCGTGTTCTAGAGGGACTATTCCCAGGAAAACATTGTATTATTGTTATCCAAGGTATTATTGTTATCCAAGTTGAAAGAGAAAACACACTCATACACTTTGGATGAAGCAATATTAACACAAATTTTATGGGGTAAGAAACAAGCTAGTAATTAAGCATTCACTACTCTCATCATCATCAACTTTCTTTTCTTTTTTCCTCACACTCCAAGAGGAGAATGAAACCTCTGGACTTGTGCAGAGTGATGTGCAAATTTTTAAAAACATTTATTTATTTGAAAAGCAGAGAGAGAGAGAGAATCTTCCATCTTCGGATTCATTCCCCAAATGGCCTCAACAATCAGATCTAGACCAGGATGAAGTCAGGAGACAGCAACTCCATTTGAGTCTTCCACATGGGTGGCAGGGGCCCAAGTACTTGGAGCACTGAAGCTGGAGCCTGTGGGTATTTCTAGCCATGCAAGTTAGTTGTCTCATGACAATGAAGGCACAGGCACAGAAAGGCAAGTGACTATTGAAGCAAAGTTTAATTAAGGGAAGTATACCTGATAGACTAGGTGGGCATTTCATGATAGAACTAAGAACCTGAAATCAGAGATGACCCCCTAAAATTTATATAAAAATGTTGCCCCTTAAAGTTCCCCAGAAGTGCTATCTGGGGTGCCACATATGCTACCAGAATTTAGGGTGCCATATGATTTCACCATATGCTTATTAATAAATTCCCAACATTAATAAACCCAAGAGGGTTCTTGCCTAATATTTAGAGAAGAATTCTAAATACTGGCACAGATAAATGAGGCAGCATGGTACATTTTAAGCTTTTATTTAGTGAGAAAGATGCATAGGAGAGTGAGAGCTTTATTAAGAGATAGATAAATCTGGGTTCATACTGAGCACCAGGAACCAGCCACATGGAGGAACATCTAGGCCAGGAAGCCTAAGGCACATGGCCCGATGGCCACGCACCCTGGAAGCACAGGGCTACAGCAAGCCCTCTTCTGGCAAGAGGTGTCCCAGGCTTTTAACCCACTTCCAAAGGGGAGTGGTTAATTAACCTGATTGGGTGGTGGGCACCCAGGTACAGCCAGGTAGGGCATGAGGGAACACAGGGGCGTGGTGAAGGCGTGCTCTTCCAGCTCACAAACCTCATCAATTTGAACCTATATGCCTGCCTACTTCAAACCCAATCTAAATACAGAATACGGTGTTTATGGATTTGGGTGTGGACTCTCCACGTTCTTCTCCATCCTTTCAGTCTGAGATGTCTCCCTGAATGGAAGGCTTCCTGGTTGAGGAATTCCAAAAATTCGTCCAAGAAGTTCATAATGTACCAGTATCCTCCTAATATTCTGGTGCAGGGCAGATGAAGTTTCCCTAAACTGCCATCATGGAGAGGGCTCAGAGTAGCCTAGCCAGGTTATTGAAGGATGAAGAAAATTTTGATAAATCAATGATGATTTGCTTCCACATTTCTTCCCTCATTCAGCCATAAGAAAAAAGAATCAACCAACAAGCTTACAGAGCAAGAACAATATTTTAGATATGTAGTGCTGCCTTCTCCCAAGACTTGTTTCTTCATTTCTTCCCTCATCCATCCATACAAAAATTCCAAGTTTCTTAGGCTTTTCTTACACACACAGATCAATGTCCACCTACTGACTCTAACACCATCTTCCGTTGTCTTCCCAGGTACATTAACAAAAGCTGGGTCAGAAGCAATGTAGTTGAGACTGATATTCTGGTATGGGAAGTTGATTTTGCAGCAATTTTTTAACTTGCTCTGTCACAATATCATACTTGCGTGCAAAAGGTTTTTAAAATTTTTTCTTCGTGTACTACTTTTTCATCCTTTTAGGTTGACTTCTTTTTCTGTGGTTATTATTGCTTCCTAGAAATTTTCTGTGAGAAGAAGAGATATTGCTTTAAGTTCATTGTTCATCTCTCTAACGATAACCAAGTTACTCTAAGGTCTATTGTTAACATCACCAAGTCTCTTTTTGAAAAGCTTGCAAGAAACTTCACAGTTATATGTAACAACCCCCCTAAAAAGTTTGGATAAATTCTGTAGAACCTTCCAAAACTGGGTGAACTTGTCTGACTGACACACAGAAAGCCAATCACTGATATTGGGGTGGTAGATGACCTGAGGCCTCTGTTGCAAAGCACAGAGCAAGGAATCAAGCAATCATCACTTTATTTCTGGGCTCCTGAATTAATTAGATGTAAAACTTATAGATTGAAGTTTAGGCTCAGAGGTGTATGCTCAACTTGTTTCCAAGTTCCTGGTTCCTCTGAAGTACTTGTCTGACCTTTCTTTGATTGTTCAGTGATACCAAGAACTTTAGGAATTTTTTAGGGTGGTCAAGTGGGCTTCAGTCAATCTGGGGTCTACATGAAGGTAGTACTTACTCTTTGCCACACACCTGGAGTTCCTGGAAGAGAAACCCTTCAAAACAAGAACAAATATGGAGTAATAATCTATTGGAGAAACAAATGACCTCATGAAAGTGATTTGCTAATGTTGTAAATGATTTGCTAATGTTGTAGGATAAATCACCCAAGCCTAGTTGGAGGAGTTGCTAAAGAACTCCAGAATGTGATCCACTTTGCAATGTACAGAAAGCCTGTCACTGACATTGGGATGATAGAACAAAGTAGATATTTATTTGCAAAGCACAGAGCAATGAGACATGAAATTATCACTAATTACTAGTTTCCCCAAGAGGTTAAGGATGAAGGCTGTTATAGATTGAAGTTGGGGCTGAAAAATATATGTTCAGCTCATGTCCAAGTTCCTGGATGGCTACTGGTATTCGTGACATTCTGCTGATTGTTCAGCAATGCCATGCTCTTCATAGAATTTTTGTGATGGCCAAGTGATCTCCAATCAGTCCAGGGATGATATACAAGTGGTAGTTTCTTCCAGCTTTGGTCTTGGAATTCCCTTTGCGGGACCTGAAATTCACCTAAATGAAACACCTTAAGTCAGTAATGGCCATCATTGTGTTATCTATTGGAGAAGCAAATGAATTCATAAGTCATGTGATTGGAATCTTGTATAGCTGGCTGTATCAGCAGTTCAATCCAGTAAGTTAACTTTATTGTTTTGATTAAGCTTGTTAAGTTTTTTTTTTTTATTAATCTCTATTTTGCTCTAAGACTATTGGCTGTCACAGTACTAAGGCTGAAGAAAGATGTCATAATTTTCTGCTCCTGCAATTATTAAGCTTAAAAACAAAACAAAACAAATAGAAGCAGCAGTGCCATAGAACAAAGAGGTATTCCACAGTATTTATATAAATTGAATTTAAACTTCCCTCACTGTGTTTGGGAAGAAATGCCAAGCTTAGGGTCTAAGATGTATATGACTGTGGCAATGAGAATTTGTGGCACAGAAGTACTAAATGGGAAGAATATTTGTATGTGAATACAATAGCTGGAAACATAGCTTGTTTCTATAACTGGGAAACTCACAATTGTTACCTATCATTCCAGAGTCTTAGTCAAATGAAAATGCAAACATTATGTTACAGATAGAAATCAAATCAGTAACTGATATTAGAATTTTATATCAGAAATGTATTTTTCTAGGAGCAGAGATGGTCAGTGGAGATGAAATATGTTAGGAAACCTTATAAATGCTTATATAATCTAGATTGGAACTGATAAAACTCAGAACATAGACAGAAGTAACCATAGGTGTTTCTGTGGACTGTAGAATTGTCTCCCTAGTATAAATCAACTGTGGGTCAGCAGCTAATGGTAATCCCTGATAAGAATAAGACTATAGAAAAATATGAAATTTGTTAGTGAAGTTCTTTGAGTATTACAGTGCCTTAAAATAGTTTCTTAAATAGATAAACTTTTGTAAGGATAGAGAAAATAGATCAATCTGAAAGGGGCTTTAATATACTTTCATTTAAAACATTCAAAGAAACATAGTAAGAAAAATATTCACAAAAATTTGAACAGATGCATAAAAATAATTATATAAGGATCTCATAGACGAGAAAATACCATTAATGAAATTTTTTAAAACCTCATTAGACAACACATTGAGGACAGATCCCTCATGAGACGTAAGTACACAGTGACTCCTGATGTTGACTTAACAATTTAAATCCTCAATGTGTTGTCCAATGTGAAGTAATGCTATAACTAGTACTAAAACAGTATTTTTACACTTTGTGTTTCTGTGTGGGTGCAAACTGATGAAATCTTTACTTAGTATATACTGAATCAATCTTCTGTATATAAAGATAATTTAAAATGAAAAAAAAAAAACCTTGGTGTTAAATTGGAAATTGCATAGAAAATTAATCAATTTTTAAAAAATTAGCATGTAGGATCTCTGTCCTTAATGTGCTGTACTTTGTGATTTAATGCTATAACTAGTACTCCAACAGTATATTTCACTTTGTGTTGCTATGTGGGGGCAAACTGTTGAAATCTTTACGTAATATATACTAAACTGATCTTCTGTATATAAAGAGAATTGAAAATGAATCTTGATGTGAATGGAAGGGGAGAGGGAGCGGGAAAGGGGAGGGTTGCGGGTGGGAGGGAAGTTATGGGGGGGGCATTGTAATCTGTAAGCTGTACTTTGGAAATTTATATTCTTTAAATAAAAGATTTAAAAAAAACCTCATTAGATAGGTGGGACTGTGAGCACATTATAAACAAATTAGTAATCATCACAAATATGTATAGGTTAAACTGACTATTATAGATTAGAAAAGAAAGCAAACAAAAAATTTGGCCAAGTAGAAGAGAGAATCAATGAGTAAAATGGAAGGGAAAATTCTTCAAAAAGGCAGTGAAAGAGAAATAAGGTATAGAAAATTTAGATAATAGATATAGATAGATCAATACATACATACATACATACATACATACATACATACAGAGATGGACAGGCATGGAGACTTGATTGAAAAATCCCAATGAAATTTTAATAGGTAAAAAAGAAAAACTAAAGAGTAGCAATATTTGAAGAGATTTTGGTGGTGATGCTGTCCAAATGAGAAAAGTAATTTCTAGATAAAATAAAAATTATCATTAAGTGATGAGTAAGATTAAAAAATCTACATCTAGAAATGTACAAGTGAAAATATAGAAACTAAGAATAAAGAAAATATCCCAGATATTTCATGGTAAAAGACACAGACTGTCTACTTTGAAATAAGAATTTGACAGCAGATTTCCCATCAGCAAGAGCAGAGGTAAGAGAAAAGTTAAGAGAAAAAGTTGAGAGAAGATGAGAAAGATGAATACATTGTATGCATGTGAATTTAGCCATAAATTGGAGATAAAATAACATAACAAGCAAAAGTATCATCACAGTTGGCATAGTGGTAGAAAATTATTGTTATTATAAAATATTGACTAAAATAACAAAATGTTTATTGTTATCATTATAAAATAATGATAGTTATTTATGATAGTAATTAAAATAATACTGTTAATAAAAGCTTATTATTTTATTTGGAAAGAGAATAAAAAGGCTGATTGATTTTAAATTTGTGTTATATATATGTGTGTGAATGTATAGTTATATATGTATACATGCTATATTATTATGCCTATATGTATACGTTTGGGTATTATAGTGCACATAATCAGTTAAAGAATGCAGGAATAGGCAGTTAGCACTGTATTTAATTTGCTATTTGGATTCCCACATTCCATATTGGGGTACCCAGTTTGAACCCCAGTGTTTCTACTAGTGATCAGATTCCTGTTAAAGTGTACCCTGAAAGAGAGCAAGTGATAGCTCAAGTACTTGGTTCCCTGATACCAACATGGGGGACCCAGATTGGGTTCCAGATTCTTTGCTTGTTCTGATTTAGCATTGGCTGTTGTGGATATTTGGAGAGTGAATCAACAAATGAAAGATCTCTCTATATGTCTCTCTCCATCTCTCTTTCTTGAATAAAAATTAAAAAGTAAATAAAACATTAAAAAGGAATGTATACTAAAATGTTAAGTGTAACCACTAAAATAATAGTACAAAATAGGTAGCATCCCATATGTTCTACTTTATAGAATAAAGTGTATTTTAAGAACACATGTGAAAAAGAGAAGACCTATAAGGAAGCATGGTAAATTATAACTAAGATGTATCCAAAACAACTACAAACAAACAAATTAAAAATCATCATAAATATTCACAGGTTGAACTTACTATTTAGATTAGAACATATGGGGCCAATGCTGTGGCACAGCATGTTAAGCTGCCATCTGCAGCACCAGCATCCCGTGTGAGCAGGGGTTCAAGTCTCAGCTATTCTGCTTCTAATCCAGCTCCCTGCTGATGTGTCTGGGAAAGCAGTAGAGGATGGCGCACGTGCTTGGGTCCCTGCAACCATGTTGGAGACCCAGACGATGTTCTTGGTTCCTGACTTTGGCCTGGCATGGCTCTGGTTCATTGCAGCCATTTGGGGAGTGAACAAGCATCACCTTTTTCTCTATTTCTCCTCTTCTGGCTATAGCTTTTTCAAATAAATCAGCAAATCTTTTTTCTTTTTTTAAGAAAATGTTAGAAAATATGGGGCTGGCATTTTAGCATAGTGGGTAAAGCCAAAGCCCGTGATGTTGGCAACCCATATGGGTGTTGGTTTGTCTCTAGGCTGCTGTACTTATTTATTTATTTATTTTTGACAGGCAGAATGGACAGTGAGAGAGAGAGAGACAGAGAGAAATGTCTTCCTTTTCTGTTGGTTCACCCCCCGATGGCCACTGAGGCCAGCGCACTGCGCTGATCCAAAGCCAGGAGCCAGGTGCTTCTCCTGGTCTCCCATACGGCAGGAGGGCCCAAGGACTTGGGCCATCCTCCGCTGCACTCCCAGGCCATGGCAGAGCTGGACTGGAAGAGGAGCAATCGGGACAGAATCTGGCGTCCCGGGACTAGAACCCGGTGTGCCGGCGCTGCAGGCAGAGGTTTAGCCTATTGAACCGCAGCACCAGCTAGGCTGCTCTACTTCTAATGCAACTCCTCATTAATGGCCCGGGGAAAGCAGCAGAAGATGGCCCAAATGCTTGGGCCCTGCCACTCATGTGGAAGATCTCTAAGAACCTCTTGGCTCCTGGCTTCAGCCTGGTTCAGACTTGGCCTTTGTAGCCATCTGGAGAATGAACTAGTGGGTGGAAGATCTCTCAGTCTATAATTCTAACTTTCAAATAACTGAATAAATCTTTAAAAATTAAAAAGATTATAAAATAAAACAAAGAAGTCATTATTTTTTACAAGACAAACATATAAAACAAAACACTATATGTTTGGGAATTATACAATTATGCTTGTATAAAATGTCAATATCAGATAAAACTGAATTTCAAATGATGTCACTCAAAGGAAACAAAAGGGTCATTTCTTAGTAAGAAACTATCACAAAATGAATGTAACATCCATAATCTAAAATGCACCAATTATATGATCTCAAATCTACAAAACAGAAACACTAAAATCCAGAATAAAAAAAACAAATTCATAGTAATGATGGAATAATTTGATTGGAGAGTAGTAGCACAGTAAGATGACTAACAAATAATGATTTGAAAATATGACATGTAATTTTAATTTAGTATTCTTTAACATTGGTGATGTATATTTTTAACCATGTAAGAACTTTTATCAAAAAACTCTACACTCCACAATGATTACGAAGAACTGACTTTATATAAGCCCAAAGAAAATTATGTTTAAAATTTTTTCATATATTTTTAAATTAAATAAATCACCATTTCAATAAGAAATAGTAAACTCAAGAGTAAATTATAGAAATTATCCAATGTTAAGCTGAAATAATCATAATGTTAAAATTATGAAATAAGACTCAGTTAACTAAGAGAAAAATCTCTCAACATATTAATTGTAATAAAATTAATGATTGGACACAAATCAACTGATGCTAAATCAAATTTATGAGGATATAGGTGCCAACTCTGTGAACATCAGATTCATTTTGCCACATCATCAATTGTTGGGGTATTTGATGAATAACATCTGTGCATTAACATTCTAAACTTTAGAAATCACATAACTCTAAAAATATTACGAAAACAGTGAATAGTCCACTTTTAAGATGAGTATTAATAGAGTCCAAGTCAAATCAAGAAGTCCTACTGCCAAGATAAAGAACCCATAGTACCAGGTAGAAGGTAGAGACAGGTCAGCAGGTTATTTAATTGTATGATTGCATCATCTGTTTTTATTTATTTATTTTAAAGATTCATTTATGTATTTGAAATGTAGAGTTACAGAAAGAGAGGGAGAGACGAGAGAAGAATCTTCCATCTAATAGTTCATTCCTCAAATGGTCGCAGCAACCAGGGCTGGACCAGGCACAAGTGAGGAGTTGGAAACTAAGACCTTATTTGAAGTCTCCGACATAAGTTACAGGAGCCCAAGCATTTAGGTCACTTTCCATGGCTTTTTCAGGTACAGTAGCAGGGAGCTGGATCAGAAGTGGAGCATTCCAATAGGAACTAAAGACTGTCTTGTTTTTAGATCTTTTTATAATGTTAAAATTTTCATTTTTCCATATGGGCACATATCTTTTCCATTTAGAGAATAATATTATATATAAATAGACTACTTAAAAGCAATCTTTATTTGATTTAATTTTTCTTTTTCTTAATAGTTATAGATTCATAAATATTTGCAAAGAAATGTGCAGGGAAGCCCTGTTGACCCATCACTCATCCTCTCCCCATGTTAATTTTCTATAACAATAGCAGAATGTCAAAGTCAGCATATTAGCATTTGTATAGGTCACAGGGCTTATTAATATTTTTCCATTAATACGTATATTCATGTGTGTGTGTGTATTTGTGTGTGTGCTTGCATACAGCCATGACTTCGGCTGTCTAATCCTTGGCAGCCCCTAATTTGTTCTCCATATCATTAATTGCTATTCTATAGTATTAGCCAGATTTTTGAAATTGCAACTAAAATGCTTGAGAAGAGCTTCTTAAGAAGAAGGAGATTTATTTTAGCTGATAGTTTGGAGGTTCACAATCCATGATCAAGCAGATCCATTAATCTGAAAGCTGTTGGAGCAGAGAAACAATCCCTTAGTAAGTGGGGAAGCAGAGAGGCAGTGAGCATGTTTGGGTTTACACTCATGTGTCTCTCTTTATAAAGTTACCTTGATTTAATCATGGGAATCCACAGAAACAACCTAATCCAATTCAATCATGTTCCAAAGACCCTACCTGCCAGACACTATAATTGGATCAAGCCTCCACTATAATCCACAAATTATTACATTTAATTGATTATCTCTTAACAAAAGACTGTGGATTTAAATATCTGCTGAGTTTTGGGAGCCAAATCCTGATCAATCATAACATTTATTAATGATATACAGATAGAGTCATATATTTGTATTATTCTGAGGTTGTCCTATTTTTTTCACAGAGCATAATTTCTTAAGGTTCATTCGAGTGGTTGCATATACTTTCCTTTTCATTGCTAAGTAGTATTCTATACTTTGAATATAACACAGTTTCTTTTTTAGAAATACATGTGTTTCAAAATGAGTATTTTTGGACACGAATTTTTTTTATTTAAAGGTAATACTTTGGAGCCAAAACCATTAAATAGTCAAAAGTTTTCATAATTAAGAGTCATTTGTGGGTCTGGCACCCTGGCTTACTTGGTTAATCCTCCTCCTGCGATGCCAACATCCCATTCTAGTCCCAGTTCTAGTCCTGGTTGCTCCTCTTCCACTCCAGCTCTCTGCTGTGGCCCGGGAGGGCAATGGAGGGTGGCCCAAGTGTTTGGGCCCCTGCACCTGTATGGAAGACCAGGAGGAAGCACCTGGCTCCTGGCTTTGGATTGGCGCAGCGCCAGCTGTAGCAGCCATTTGGGGAGTGAACCAACAGAAAAGGAAGACCTTTCTCTCTGTCTCTCTCTCTCTCACTGTCTATAACTCTACCTGTCCAAAAAAAATCATTTGTTTCCAATTTCCTCATGTAACTCTGGGCTAGCTATTATCTATAATTGTTTTCCATTTGATATTTTAGATAAGTGTGCTATCTTTAGAGTTTTATGTTTCAGATTATTTTGATTTTGTTTGGACATAATGGAAATATCACATCAGTTTTTTTCTTCCTGGTTGATCATTGTTTTCTTCCAGTAGATTCAAGTACCAATCTAATTTGTTATGTGAGTGATGAGTCATGGTTAACTTATCAGGAGATGATTTGCTCAGGAAAGTTAACCCGGAGTCTGGTGGTATTATCCACCTCTTGAACTAGGTTCGTAAAACCACAAACTGTTAAAATAGGTGTGAAAGCAGTGTTCAATAAACTTTTTCTATTAAAGGCCAGATAGTAAATATTTTAATCTTTACAAGTCATATGTCTTCTGTCCCAACTACTCAATTCTACCATACCACAAGAAAAACAAAGAAAACATAGAAAATAGGTAAACTTGGGTTCATTGCTATATTTAGCCCACAAGATAAGTTTTCTTACCCTTATATTAAATAATGACAATTAATGAACATTAATTATGATAAGGATGAAATGTCATCCCATGTGGTGCCCATATTGTTTGGTCATCAAGCTAATATATATATATATATATATATATATATATAATATATATATATATACATGTTATACATATATATATAATATATATATAAATGTATAACATGTATATATATATATATACATGTTTATATATATAAACATGTTTATGGAGTGTACAGGCATTGCCTCTGATAATGAAGATAATCCTATAAAATTTTGCATCTCATACTGTTTACCATTTATTTTATTTATACTTTATGAGCTTATAATTTAATTGGGATGAGGAGATGTGATTCAAAGAATATTGAAAGGTCAACAGAGACATGTGGATAAAAAGCTCATAAATAATCAAGAAAGTGAGAAGTCAGCTGGATAAAGGGAAGTTGAAATGAAAACTAGCATTGGGCTGGGTCATTAAGGATAGATAGCATCTGGACTGAAATAAAATAAATGGAAGACATTCTAGAAAGATTGGAGATATAGATGAGTGTATCTCTTGATACAGTGCCTTCACAAAATAAATGAACAAAACTGTGTGGTTTACTACTGTTATTATCTGAAAACAATGGTTAGAGAAGAGTCAAATCCAGTGTAACTAGAGTAGAATATGTCACTGGGTTGATATATTCTAGTGTAGTCTTTCCTACAGAAAATTAAAACATGAATTTTATTCACATTTCTGCTTCTAAAACATCCTGCTGATTATATGTGGTCAAGGCTCCAATAGGGCATCACATTTCTATAATTTATAATAACAGTAATATCCTGAGAAGAAATCAGCATAACTTTCATTAATATCCAAGTCTCATTATTAGTTATTTCTTTAATTGATTCTCATGAGTTCCATCCAAAAATCTGATCACAAAAAATAATTCTTTAAATTCAGCTACTCACATTATATGCTTTATATTAACCATTAATAATCATTATAGGAATTTACTGATTTTTTTTTTTTTGCTACTTTGTATTGTTTAAGAGAAGAAGCATGGACTAGAGATGCTAGGAAGTAATGCCATAACAGATAGATTCATTTTCCCTTTGGTTTTCTGAACTTGGCTCCTAGTGCTTTGTTAGAGATTTGGAGACTGATCATTCCTTTCGTGCTGAATATTCACAAGCAAAATGATAATCACTGAATTCAGAACTGTTTCTGAGAAGGGAGAGCGGGCAAGAGGGTGATTTTTTCAGTAACACTTTCAGCCATTTAAGTTTCATTCTGGACATAAAAATAGAAGGAAACAACATTTTTTCATAGTTTAATATCTGTCCTAAAATGTTATTCTCAATGTATGCCTGTATCACATCCCCCCTTTCCTTTTGCTTCCACCCCTTCTACTTCTTCATTCCACCACCACCACCACCATCATCATCATTTACAGTCACTGATTCCTTCATTATGTTAGGAAACTAAGGAAGAATGGTATCTAAGACTTCAACTTTCTTTCTTTTAAGAACTATATATTTATGATGGGAAAGAGAACACATACACACAAAAGGACTAAGTGAAATGAATGCTGCAGTCAACACATCAGAAGGCAAATGGATCACTGAATGCTGTAGCAATTAGGATCATTTTATTTCCTCTCTCTCTCTCTCTCTCTCTCTCTCTCTCTCTCTATCACACACACACACACACACACACACACACACACTTTCTGTGTCTCTCATTCACCCTCTCTCAACTCTGAGTCATGTTGATTTAGAACATAATTTCCTTCTTATACTATCATTTTAATCATTCTCTAAGATGTTCATTGCTTCAGTCTGTTTCCTGTCTGTTAGGTATGTCTCCTATGTGTTCTTGTAGCACAATGGGAAGATCCCCCTCCCATAAAATACATACGTGTTGTCTAGGAAACAGCAATCTTGTTGAAGACAGAAATAGTAATTTATGCTCCATCCTATCCTGAACACAGTTCTTCACTCTGGAAGCTTTTCAATAAAGAATGATTGAGTAAGTGAATGCTTTTGGATGAAGGAGAGATTTCTTTATTTTGTGCCTTCACAAGGAAATATGAACAACAAATATCAGGAAACTTATACATAGAGAAGATATGGTGAGATGCCTTTTGGAAAAGCAGAAATGATTCCATATTGGTGCGAATAACAGAGTAGTGGCTGGGAGCTTTGACTCTGAAGTGACCTAGACTTGGGTTCAAATCACAGCTAAAAATCAGTAGATATTTGTGGCTATTTTATAAATTACTCAAATCTCTAAGTCTCTATTTTACAATATCTACACTATGATAAATAATGATATAAAGCCCACATTTTTGTGGAAGGATTAATTTTTTAAAAATACATTTAAAATACTTAAAATGTATGGAGGGGAGAAAAAGCACACTTTGATTGAGTTCTAGGGTGGTATGACACAGGGTTTTAAGCTACTGCTTGGGAAGCTGAAAGCCCTGCTGAATGCTGGTTTAAGTCCTGGCTGCTCAGCTACCCATCCAACTTCCTGCTAATGCACCTGGGAAGTAGCAAATGATGCATCAAGTACTTGAGTTCCTGCCACTCCGACTGGAAACCCAGATGGAGTTCCTGGCTCCTGGCTTCAGCCCCACATAAGTCTACTGTTGTAGTCATTTGGGGAGTGAGCAGTGGGTAGAGTATTTTTCTCTCTCCCTCCCCATTTCTCCCTTTTTCCCCTGTCTCACTCTAGTTTTCCCTCCCTCCCTCTCTCTGTCACCCTGCCTTTGAAACAAATCTTTTAGATAAAACACAAAAACTTGTCCTAAGTCACACAACTAGTGTGTTTTTATCATGAATGTTTGCACATTTGTTAACTATGTACTTGTATCCCTTATGTTGCCTCTCAAACTGAAAACTTAAAAAAAAAAGGCTTGTAAAGCTACTTTAGGAATCATACCTGATTCTTATCATTTCTAAAATAGCTAGACTACCAAATCAAGAAGCTCCATTTGCAATACAGATTTCCAGGGCATACATGCCAGAGCTGAAGCTCCAAGTGGCACCAGGACAACAGCATTCCCCTTTACAGTGATTAGGAAACAAAGCATGAATATCTTATCTTTAAGTGTTTGCCAGTTTCAAAGAGCAAAGCCAAATGATGAGATACTTGGCGGGTGACTGGCCTAAACGAGAAGGATGAAGAGAAAGGAGCCAAATGCAATGTGATCGTGCTGATGGGTTCCTTCAATGCTGGGAGGGGCATAGTGATGAGTGCCAGGGCACATGAGACATTGTTCATTCCCCGCATGTTAAAAATGTGAGCATTAAGCCTCCAAACACCTGTGCTTTCTCAGCTTGCAGTCAAAACTAGTGTTGGATGAAAGTTCAATTGTGTTATGGTTCTGAGGAAAAGGTGGACTCAGTGAGCCAAGAATTCAGATATCCAGATGCAGTAAACCAATGTACCTTCCATCACTTTTGAAAAGTGTACTAAAATATGGAAAAACCATTTCCAAAATTCATCCGTCCTCCTTGAAAATCATTTAAAATGTAAATAACTATCACTGGATATCAGGAGGTAGAGAATTTGGAAAATGAAGTGATCCCAAATTTCTGTTAAGGGATCAGAAACAAAGCAGCATGACTTCCTGAGAAGCAGCCTGCTCTCAGCACAACCAAACGACAGCCTTCTATTCTGCCTTGGCACAAGGATCAACAGCAGCACATGGGTCTCTTCAATAGACACAGAACTGCCATGGCAATGTGTGTTTCATAGGCAAGCGCCATAGGGGTTCAGATCTGGGAAAGATAAATAAGGTTCTTAGCAGAAGTCATGAAATAAGACCCCAAGAGATGGTGAAGGTGACTACAGCTAGGAAGAGCTCCACTAGCGCATTAGAACTTGATAGAAGGCACAGAGATAGAATGATAGAATCAAATGCATGATTTTTATCCCAGATGTCTTGGAAATTCTACTTGGTGTCCCTGGAAGCTTGCCTGGTACCTCTTCTCTGAGATTGCACCTGCTCCTTATAGTAAGCAATGATTCTATTGGAAAAATCACAAATGGCTGCATTCCCCAACTCGTTTGTGCATGAATGGCTTTGGACTCCTTCACCTCCGTTTGTTTTTTCTCCTCAGTAGAGTACAGTGAGAAATGTGGAATATCAAACCTGAGATCCTTAATTTGAGTCCTGACTATAACTTGTGTGATAATTCTCAGAAACTCACTTCCTGTTTTTTAAAAAATATTTATTTTAAGTTATATATATCTATAGGGTACTCTGTGCTGTTTTATTGCATGTGTACACTGTAATGTCCCATTAAGATAAATATATGTAATCTTTCAACCATTTGACAGTCCTTTATGGTCAAAACTCCTATCCTATAGTTTTTTTTATTGAGAAATATATAGTACCTTAACATTGTAGTCACCCGACTGTACAAGAGTACCCTAGAACTATGAACTCTTATCTAGCTATAACTTTAGTACCCATCAAAGAGCTTTCTTCTCACTCCCCTTCCTTTCTTAGCCCCTTGTTGAATCCCCACTTTCTTTGTAAAATTAAAATATATATAAGAATAATTTATCAGCATATGCATGTACTATATCCAACTCTGTTCTTTAAAACTCAAAGAAAAATAAACAGGTTAATTTTCTTCATACAATTTGAGATTGGAAAAATGGCCCAGCTTATATCCAAAATTGATTCTAAAAATTAAATGATTAAATCAGATTATAGAAATAAAAGTGCTTTGAATAGCATAACATCAAGCAAATTTATGCATCAACTAAGCACATTATTGAATTGCATTGACCCTGTGCCTCCATATTTTCAATTATTTTGCTCCGTCTTCCAAGTGTCGTCTATTGTCATTACCTAACCTTCTGTTATTCTCATGTCAAAACTAAGCTCACTGTGCACCTCTTCCTTGAAGTCTTCCTGAGTAAATCAAAGCAAAGTAGTATCTGATAGATGGGTTCTTAGATGGGAGCAGGCTACCAACTATTTTGCCTTAAATATTTTCTGCAAATGACTTTTATAATGCATTTTCTTCCCTGCTTCTTAGAAAGGCTGGGCTTCTCACCAGAATCTATGGACCAAGCAGTCTGAGCTAAGGTAAAGCTCTGAACTAGAAAGGATGTTCTCTGTGAGGTCAGGAAGGAGAAGTTCAGTCACTAGCATATGGTCTTTCTGCTACTATAATGCATTTATACTTTCCAGAAACTCCATTGCCAGCCAGATGAGTCAAAAATGACTTGGAAAAGATTGTGTAGAGATTCAAATTCAGATTATTTAAAAATACGACTTGTTTTTGTTAAAAGGTTTATCTATTTATTTGAAAGGCAGAATTACAGAGAAGCAGAGGCAGAGAGAGAGAGATGTCTTCTATCCACTGATCCACTACCCAGATGGCGGTAATGGCTGGAGCTGTGCCGATTTGAAACCAGGATCCAGGAGCTTCCTCCAGGCCTCTCAGCTGGGTGCAGAGCTCAAGGATCTGGGCCGTCTTCCACTGCTTTCCCAGGGCTTAGCAGAGAGCTAGATCAGAAATGAAGCAGCCAGGACTCGAACCGGCGCCTATATGAGATGCCAGCACTGCGGGCAGCAGCACTACCCTCAACGCCACAGCACCATCCGCATGACTTGTATTTTTTTTACTCGTTGTTTTCTGCTGATATCTTGAGCATGATAAAAGTTCATCACAATTTTTAAGTTTTCTGATATTGTTTTATTTTTTTCAGTAACAGACAGCATGTCCACATTTGATTATTTCCAGTGAGAAGAGTGACTCATAGGTTGTACCCAGCCAAGACAATGATTAAGAAGAAACAGTTATTTTGATGAGCAAAGTTACATTCAGATGGAAAATGAAGATAGACTTTCAAGAATACTTTATGTGAAAATGTGTAGTTTAAAGACAAAGACTCTCATGTTGCCTAGTGATCAGATTACCTGAATTTTGTTCCATTCTCAAGTTATTGTTTAAAAGACTCATTACAAATAACTTGGTGACTTGGATGCAATGGTGGATTTTGGGTGTGCAGGGAGTTCAACTTATTATAATTATTATTTTTTAATATTTACTTTTTATCTGAACAGCAGAAATACAGAGAGATAAGGAAGGAGTGAAAGAGAGAGAGATTTGTCATTCATTTGTTGACTCCCCAAATGATTGCGATTGCTAGGGCTGGGCTGAGACGAAGCTAGGAAACAGGTGCTTCTTCTGGGTTTCCCACCTGTGTTCAGAGGCCCAAGGACTTGTACCATCTTCTGCGCTTTGGCAGGGAGCTGGATTGAAAGAGGAGCAGCCAATATTTGAACTGGTACCCATATGGGATGCTGGCACTCAGGTAGAGGCTTTACCTTCTATGCCACAAAGCCTACCTGGAGTTCAACTTCTTGATTAGCTGACTTAGAACATGATTCTTACTACGACTGACAAATATTGTATTCAGTTTGCATAGGATTTTTTCCTATCAAATAATTTTTAAAGTTTTATGTATTTATTTGGAAAGCAGAGTGACAGAGAGGAAGACACACACACACACACACAAACACACACACACATATATATATATAGAGAGAGAGAGAGACAGAGAGAGAGACAGAGAGAGAGGGAGAGAGAGAAATAGAGACAGAGGCCCTTCCATTTGCTGATTCCCTCCCTGGGACTTGGTCACACCAAAGGTAGGAGCTAGAAACTCTGCTTGGATCTCCATGTAGGTACCTAGAGGTCAGATATTTGTACCATCATTTCTTATATACTTACTTTATGTATTTGAAAAAATTATAAAGACACAGAGAGGGAGAGACAGACTTTTCATCTATTACTTCACTCCCAAGATGGGCACAATGGCAGGGTCTGTGCCAGGCCAAATCCAGGAGCCAGGAGCCTCACCCAGGTCTCCAATGTGGGTGGCAGAGGCCTAAACATTTGGGCCATCCTCTGATGCTGTTTCCCAGGTCATTATCAAAGAGTAGGATTAGAAGTGGTGCCACTTGTCCACTGTGATGCTATTAGAGATAAACCTAGATTTTCATAAGATGATCAAATGTGGTATCAATGGCTAAAAGTAACTCCTCTTGTTCAGAACACGTAAGAAGCCTTAGATAGGTACAATTTATTTTCAAGTTGTTTAATGAACATGGGGGAAGAGAGAGAATAAGAATACATCCAAATGTGGCAAAATGTTGGCAATTAGTAGGGTCAGGTGACAAGCTTTTTATATGTTCAGTATATAGATCTTTTAACTTTGCTGCAGAATTAGAATTCTTGAAAACAAAAAGATGTTGGAGGTAGGAACAATTACTTTTGAAATATAATGACCTTTGTTCAGTAACTATCAGGTCTCCCTTTTAATGGTTAATAAATGAGATAATTCATGTGACCTCTTGATCATAGGGATATGTACATCATAACATTGTGTGTGTGCGTGTGTGTGTACCGAGACCATACCTCCTGGTTGCAGAGTTGGTAATAAATATTTTTAAATAACAATAAAATTGATTACTGGGGCTTGCACTGTGTCACAGCAGGTTAAGCTGCTCCCTGCAGCGCTGGTATTCCATATAGGTACCCGTTCAAGTCCTGGCTGTTCCATTTCTGATCCAGCTCCCCGCCAATGTGCTTGGGAAACAGCTGAAGACAGTCCAAATCCTTGGGCACCTGCAACCATGTGGGAGATCCAGAAGAAGCTCCTGGCTCCTGGCTTTGGCACAGTCTAGCCTGGGCCATTGTGGCCATTTGGGAAGTGAACCAGTGAATGGAAAATTTCTCTGTTTCTCTTCTGTCTGTAACTCTGACTTTCAAATGAATAAATAAATCTTTTTAAAAAATTGGTTACTGGGGCCGGCACTGTGGCATAGTAAGTAAAGCCACCACCTGCAGTGCTGGCATCCTATATGGGTGCTGGTTTGAGTCCCAGTTGCTCCACTTCCGATCCAGCTCTCTGCTATGGCCTTGGAGAGCAGTAGAGGATGGCCCAAGTCCTTGGGCCCCTGCACCCACATGGGAGACCTGGAAGAAGCTCCTGGTTCCTGGCTTTGGATCAACACAGCTCCGAGCCTTGCAGCCAACTGGGGAGTGAAGGCAGAAGACCTTCTCTCTTTCTGCCTCTCATTCTCTCTCTGTGTAACTGACTTGCAAATAAATAAACAAATCTTTAAACAAATTGGTTACTGATGAACAGTATTTTTGGCAAATTCAATAATATGTGACAAATCCTGTAAACATAGAAATATTTAACTTTTTTTTAATATCTCAAATTCTAACTCCCAACTTCCCTAATCTCTGTAACTCTTTCTTACTAAGCGTTACAACATAATGTTAATATAATTCCCTTTGCTAACCAAACTAGAAGGTTGGGGAGGGGGCAGGGATTTTCTCATAATACTGTATCATAAGTTGTTATCCTTATAATGAAAGAGGAAAATGAATTAGTTTTATTCAACTCAAAGAACTTAAATTGGTATTGAAGAGAGTTGAATGAGAAGAACTGAGGGAATGGGTTTGAATATAAATTGAAATTTACCAACACTGTAAAAGAAATGATGTTGGCAATCTTCCAAAATATTTGTTCACAGCAGGTTTGATATTAATGGATATATAAATTTATGTACACTTTATAGTTAGCATTTTATGAAGTGTTTCTTGAAGTAATTATCAGTCTAGCATCATACACTAGCTAATAATATTTAATAACAATAATAGTGCTTTGTGCTTTTGCCAAAGATCACATTGAATAGTTATCAAGCACTTCATTATCCTACAACATTCTGACTGCATGAAAATATCTCTGTGACTTGCAAATGGAGAAACTAAGACTCAAATTGGTAACGAAGAACATTCTTAAATTATTAAAATCTCAAGGAAAAATGCCCAATACCTGATGACAGGTGTCCCTTCTCTTCATAAAGCATATTTAGATTAATATAAACTAGAGTAACCGTTACTTATATTCATTATAGTAATACCTTTTACATCCAAATATTCTGATACATTGGAAATGTACATTGCTTTATGTCCCATCTCTAGTCAATTTTGAAGAATCATGTTTCCCCAGGTATACTGCAGTTGTTTTTGGCTCTCTGGATCACTACAATGCACAGTTTCATTGTTATTTACAGAATTTCACTGAACCTTAAGGTTTTCTAGGTAACTGGACCTTTTCCAATCACAGTGAGGAGAAAGAAATATCAAAAACACTTCAGAAATTTGAACTCTAGGAAACAGAACCAACAAAATATCCCCTGCCCCATACCCTTTGCCCCTTCTTTTTCTTCTAAGATAGGTAATGTTTTCCCTTGACCTTTATAACTTCCTTATCTTCACAGAATAGATTTATCCACGATGATCATGCAAATGAAACATTTACTTCTCTTCTTCCTTGTGAGTAATTTTTTTAATGGCTACGTGGTGGCTCTTTCTGCTTCCTGACTTGTAATGAGACCATTACTCTGCTCATCTTCACCCTTTGCCAACTGCCACTCTCATCAGATGCCAGACAAATGGGGCTACCAAGACTTGTACTGTGAATCTCCAAATTGTGACCTGAAATAAACCTTCTTTCTTCATAAGTGACATCTCTCCGTTACTGTTAATATAATCTGCAGGTGTTAATCTGCAGGTGTTTCCTTGTGATCCTTTGTAATTCCTAACTCCACCTCTCACTAAAATCCCATACTTAGGGAGAGCAGCTGATCTGTTTTCTGTCATTGCAGATTAGTTTATATTTCCTAAAATATTTCATAAGTGGAATCATGCAGTGAATGCATTTTTCTTTATTTTGGAGTCTTTCACATAGCATTACTAATTGAGATTCACCAAAGTCTTTATATGTATGAAGATTTCATTCCTAGAGCAGGCACTGTGGCAAGGAAGGGTAAGTTGCCACTTGGGAGTTTGCATCACATATTTGAGTGTCTGGTTTGAGTCTTAGCTTCTCTTTTTTCAATCCAGTCCTGCTAATGCAGACCTTGGTGAGGCAGCAGATGATGTGGGAGACCCAGATGCTCTTCCTGGCTCCTGGATTGGCCTGGTCAAGCCCCAGGTAACACTCTCTGTCTCTCTCTGTCTCTCTGTCTCTCTCTCTCTCTCTCTCTCTCTCTCTCTCTGTCACTCTGCCTTTCAAATAAATAAATAAATACATTTTAAAAAAACTTGTTCTTTTCATTTTTGAGTAGCACTTCAATATATAACAATTTCATCATAATGAATATTTGTGTTGATGTAGTTAGGGCTATTACAATGAAAGCCACTATGATCATTCACATAAATATCATTCTATAAACATACACATTCAATTGTTTTTAATAAATACTCAATAAGTGACTTCCTTGTATGATAGGTATATTTTTAAGCTTTTGAGAACTTGGAGAACTATTTAACAGTGACTGTGACATTTGACATACTGAACAAAAATGTATGAAGATTCCAATTGATTCAAATTCTTGCAGCATTTGACTTGGTCAGTCTTCCAATTTTAAGACCTTGTAATGTGTTAGGAAGTATTTAATTATTATTTCAATCTACATTTCCCTAATAAATAATTTTGTGGAATGAATAAGTAATTGTGTACTTACTTGCCTTCTGTTTTTTTCTTTGATGAGTGTCTATAAGAATTTATTGCTGAATTTTTCAGTGGAGTTTTTTTGTGTCTGATTAATGAATTCTTTCTTTTTTTTTTTTTTTACAGGCAGAGTGGACAGTGAGAGAGAGAGACAGAGAGAAAGGTCTTCCTTTTTGCCACTGGTTCACCCTCCAATGGCCACCGCGGCCGGCGCGCTGCACTGATCCGATAGCAGGAGACAGGTGCTTCTCCTGGTCTCCCATGGGGTGCAGGGCCCAAGGACCTGGGCCATCCTCCACTGCACTCCCGGGCCACAGCAGAGAGCTGGCCTGGAAGAGGGGCAACCGGGACAGAATCCAGTGCCCCATCCGGGACTAGAACCCGAAGTGCCAACGCTGCTAAGTGGAGGATTAGCCTATTGAGCCGCGGTGCCGGCCTGATTAATTAATTCTTAAAGTTTGTTTAATACTCTGTATAGAATTCTTTATCAGATGTGTTATTTGCAAATATTTCCTGTAGTCTTATCTTTTTATTATTTTAATATTGCTCTTCAAAGAAGAGAACATGTTATCATTGATATTGAATTTGTTAGTAGTAGTACTCCTGCTATTGTATATAAGTATTTGTTGTCTAAATTAAGGTCACAAAGATTTTTCCTATGTGTTCATTTAAATATTGTATATTTTTAGCATGTATTTGGTTCCATTATTAATTAATTTTTATTTGGGGAGAGATTTGGATGGATGACTGCATTTTTTAATTTTCTAAAAAAAATTTAAGAGGGAGCATGAGAGAAAGAGATTAAAAGAAAACAGTGGGCCATAAATTATCTGGATTTCTCTAATTTGTTTTTATCACTTGGTCATAAATCTTGGATATCTTTTCATTTTGCTATGTAGAAATCTACCTATCAAATTTTTGATGATAGTTAAAATGATGTCCTTCTGCAAAACGTTTAACCAATAATCTCTCAACAATTAGCTTCCCACAACTAAATCAACTGAGACTTTATAGGGGCCTGTGCTTTGGTGTAGCAGGTTAAGCTGCAGCCTGCAGCCCTAGCATCCCATGTTGGCACCAGTTCAAGTCCTGGTTGTTCTATCTCACTAGTCAAAGTGATCAGTTTCAGTTCATAATTGGTCATAATGATAGAATTAAGAGTCAAAGGGATCACATACACAAGACTAGTGTCTGCTAATACTAACTGATAGAATCAAAAAGGGAGAGAACAATCCATCTTGGGAAGCGGGATACACATTGGACTCATAGAATGGCAGATGTCCTAAACAGCATCTGGTCTCAGAATCAGCCCTCAAGGCATTCGGATCTGGCTGAAGAGCCCATGAGAGTATTTTACGCATGGAAAGCCAAGACACTCTGGCAAAATAAATAAATAAATAAATAAAAAATAAATGACTTAAATTAAAGATCTCTGTGAGTGAGATCCCAGTAGAAAAAACGCATCATCAACGAAGGAGGTACCTTTCTCTGAAGGGAGGAGAGAACTTCCACTTTGACTATGACCTTATCTAAATAAGACCAGAGTTGGCGAACTCAAGTGGCTTCCATAGTCTTGGCAACTCATGACAAGTGCCTCAGGTGATTACTGATGCCATGAATAAGAGTGTCAATTTTTAAATCAACCACAGAAATCACTGTGCACTTATTCCCCATGTAGGATTTCTGTCCTTAATGTGTTATACTATGTGAATTAACAGTATAACTAGTACTCAAACAGTACTTTATACTTTGTGTTTCTGTGTGGGTGCAAACTGTTGAAATATTTACTTATTATATACTCAATTGATCTGTATATAAAGATAATTGAAAATGAATCTTGATGTGAATAGGATGGGAGATGGAGCAGGAGATGGGATGGTTGAAGATGGGAGGAAGGTTATGGAGGGAAAAAGCCACTATAATCCAAAAGTGGTACTTTGGAAATTTATATTTATTAAATAAAAGTTAAAAAAAGAGAAGTTGTAATTTTGAAATTTATATTTATTAAAGAAAAAGTCACTGGGGAGTAAAGCAAAGTGAGAGAACTATTTATCTATCTGTAGGGGTAGCACACTAGAGTCTGTTTTACTTCTCATGGCTCAAAATAAATGTCTCAATATCTCATGCCAATCTGGGTCAAGGCATTCATTGAATTAGATGTACAAGTATCATGACTGATATAAAAGCTCAATAAGAACATAGAGATTGTTCTTTCTATGCCTCTCTATGCCTTCATTCCAGAAAACAGTCATAACTAAAACCCTTCCCTGTTAGCAGACTGATCTTGGACCTTCAGTTTCTAGTATGGTGATAAAAAAGTTTCCGTTGTTTGTTAGTGCCCTAATCTATGGTCCTTGGTTATGGCAACTTGATCAGACTAAGGAAATCGTCCTCCACTTTTCTCTATTGAAATTGCCACAGAGCACATTTCACTTCCTTTTTTTTTCTTTGTTTCTTTAAATTTATTTGAGAGAGGGAGAGAGAGAGAAAGAGGGGAAGAGAGAGAGAGAGAGGCAAGCTTCTATCAACTGGTGACTCTTCAAATGTGCACAAAAACTCATACTGGACAAGACTGAAGCCAGGTGCCCAGAAGTCAATCCAAGTCTCGCATGTTGGTGGCAGAGTCCCAAATATTTGAACCATCACCTGCTCCCACATAGGGTGTGTATCAGTAGGAAGCAGGAATTGAAAGCAGAGTAGGAATTTTAACTCTGGCACTCTAATAAGGGTTGATTCCAAGCAACATCTTAACCACTGTACTGAACTCCTGCCCAGATCATACAGCAATTCTCTGAAGTCCCTCAAGGAAATGACAAATGTATGTGAATATTCCCGGGCTTCGGACTTGCAGAAGTGGGGATTTGTAACAGTCATGGAGAGCCCAAAGGCTCCTCACGCTTGCAGTCACCCTTCTTGCCTGCCTCCGGCCCCACTGATTGCTTGCTGTTGCTGCAGGGTTGGGAGGTTCTTTTCTTAATGTTTTTCCCCACGTAAAGCCTGCCTGGTTTTCTCACTGCTGTTTCCTATCACCTGCCTGATGTCCTCTCGCCCCTTGGAACTGCCTCCTATTATTACCCTACTGCTACCCTTTCCCCTGATAATTGTTCACGAATGCCCTCTATCTGCCCTCTCCCCTTGGCTAATTGCCTTCTGTTTCTCCCTTCCCACTGGTCACATGCTTGGCTCTGCCCTCTTGTCACCCTTCTTACCTGCTCACCTCTGCTTGATTTGCTGCCTGGATGGAGGCAGCCTAGGCCTTTCTGCCCTTCATACCGCCTGCTGCCTGCTGATTTCCTGTGCAGCTCAATCCACCTGCTGTGTGCCCAGGGTCACCTTCCTGCTGCCTGCTCCACCTGTCCCTGGGCTGTTTGATTTTGCCCCCTGAAATGCACAGATGGGATCTCTCCAGCTTCCCTGTGATTGTCTAATGGGGAAGTGGGATGCAAATGACTATGCAGAATAAATGGAAATGAAGAAAATACAAAATGAAACAAAATTAAAAAAAAACACAAACACTGACATAGCTTTTAAGTAGACAGAATAAATTTGGCTAACTAGAGTTACATCTGCCTCAGAATCAGAACATGTATTCAACATGGAAAGAGTAGAAACCTACTTGGGAATTGGTTAAAATGGGCTTCCAGGTGTGTGAGAAGCAACCCATTTTTGCAATAAGTGTCAGAGGGCACAGGTTGTATTTCCATGTCTAACCCTGCAAGTGAGCATCAAATGCTGGTGATACAGACAGGTCGCTTTGTAGGCAGTGATTTTATTTCTCTGCATGGCATAATTTAATTAAACACCAGTGGCCCCTTAAAGCTGTTCTCAAATATTTGCAACTTATATCTGGAACTTGGCCTCCCATTTCTATTTTTGTTGCTCTTTTGGCATTGTGACATTAATCCTCTCTTTGGGTGCTGATTTCTTTGGTCTTCTCCACTTGTTTAAACTGACATGAAACACTCACAAGTTAGGCGCAGTTCCATATACCTTCAAATTTGGCTAAAAACATAAGGAGCATGAGAAGGTGTAGGCATGAACTCTGTTTTTGAACATGGTATCTGTTTTTGAAAGCTTTTATTTAATATAAATTTCATAGGTACAGTTTTTGAAATATAGTGGTTCTTCCCCCAATACCCACCCTCCCATTCCCACTCCCATCCCACCTCCTACTTACTCCTTCTCACATCTCATTCTTCATTAAGATTCATTTTTAATTATCTTTTTATACAGAAGATCAACTCTAAGTAAAGATTTCAGCAGTTTACATCCACATAGAAACACAAAGTATAAAATATTGTTTGAAGACAAGTTTTCCCATTAATTCTCATAGTACAAGTCATTAAGGACAGAGATCCAACATGCGGAGCAAGTGCACAGTGATTACTGTTGTTGAATGAACAATCGACACTCATATTTATGATGTCAGTGATCACCTGAGTCTCTTGTCACGAGCTGCCAAGGCTATGGAAGCCTTCTGAGTCCACAGCTCTGACATTATTTAGAAAGAGCTATAATCAAAGTGGAAGTTCTCTCCTCCCTTAAGAGAAAGGTACCTCCTTCTTTAATGGTCCCTTCTTTCCACTGGGATCTCACTTACAGAGATCTTTCATGTAGACCATTTTTTTTGCCACAGTGACTTGGCTTTCCATGCCTGAAATGCTCTCATGGGCTTTTTAGCCAGATCCAAATGCCTTAAGGACTGATTCTGATGCCAGAGTGCTGTTTAAGGCATTTGTCATTCTGTGAGTCTGCTATGTGGCCTGCTTCTCAAGGACATGGTATCTTAAGATCTGCTTATGTTTTTTTCTTTGTGGCTAATGGCTAGTTCTTTATTTATAGCTTTCTCAAGCAGAAGAGATTTGAAGATGCCTGTATCCATTAATGGTAACTTTCAATTTGTACAAAAAATGTATTTATTGACTCAAAAAGGAACTTTTCTCATCTTTTTTAAAAGATTTGTTTATTTATTTGAAAAGCAGATTTACGGAAAGGGAGAGAGTGAAAGATCTTCCTTCTACTATTGCACTCCTCAAATGACCACAACAACCAGAAGTGGGCCAGGCTGAAGTCAGGAATCAGGAGTTTCATATGGGTCTTCCACATGGGTGGTAGTGTCTCAAGGACTTGGGCCACCATCTACTGCTTTCCTAGATGCATTAGCAGGGAGCTTGATCAGAAATGGAGAAGCTCGGTCATGAATGAGAGCCTGTATAGGGTGCCAGTGTTGCAAGAGGTGGCTTTACTTGCTATTCCATTATGCCTTCCCCAAAGTCATCTCATCTTAATGCTCAAGCTGACAATGAAATTAACCACATATTAATTTAATTTTTGAAATTATTTTCATTCCTATAAACAAATTCTGGTATGGTAGCAATGTTAATAAAGACAACTGGCCTTCCTTTGCCTTCCTTAGCCTGTTCCCACATTTGGAAAGTTAAGGGGAGGGCAGGGAAAACCAGATATTCTCTTACCATCCTACTGAGCTGGAACATATTGAAATATTTTTGTATCCTAAAACTCATGATACTTAAAATGATCAAGTTAGTACTGAAGTAATGTTCATGTTCCCTGTAGATAATGATCAGTTACCAGTTTCTACTTTTGACAAAATCTCTAGTCCTCATATTCTTAGAATGTAGAGAAATAAGGCTATAGCAAATTGGCATTTTCTCGTGAAATATACATAAAAATTAAATATACATAAAAATTAAACTTAAATGGTATAATGAATAATGGAGAATGTATCAATGTAAGTCATGAGTAGTTCTGGGGTGAAAGGCACTTAGTAATATCTAATCCTCTTTTTTTTTTTTTTAAACTGGATGATGTAACCAAAGTCTCAGAAACAAGTACCTTCCTAAAGACAGTCTTAGTGTAGTATTTGACCCTTTTGCTATCTAATCATTATCCAAATTCTTACTAATTTATCATTTTCAATTTTATTTATTTGAAAGAGTTACACACAGAGAGAGGGAGAGATAGAAAGAGAGAGATTCCATCTCTGGTTCACTCCCAAATGACCATAATGGCTGGGGCTGGGCCAGGCTGAAGCCAGAAGCCAGGAATTTCATCCAGATCTCCAAGGTGAGTGCAGTGGCCCAAGGACTTGGACCGTCTTCAACTGCTTCCCCAAGCACATTAGAAGTGGAGCAGCCAGGACTGGAACTGGTGCCTATTTGGGATGCTAGTGTTGCAGGCAGCAGTTTAACCTGCTACACCACAACACTATCCCCTCACTAATTTGTGTGTGGATTTTTTAAATCTATCTTCTTTCACTCAACCCTTGTATGTGGGATAGTGACAACAATAATTGTCATGATAAATCAAAAGTGTTGCTGACTTAGCAGATGGGGAGAGAAAAAAAATGGAATTTTACTCCTTGGCTTAATTGAATAAATGTGAGATCAGGTCACAGTCCATATCTTGTGAGAAATATGAGTGCTGATGTCTTCAAATTGACATAAGAATCATTTACTGCCTATCCCCCATCTCAAAGTAATTAAGCACATTGCCTCCATTGCTCAGCACTATTTCAATTTTCCACCACAGGTATTTTTAATTGTCTCAATCCTTAAACCAAAGGGAAGAAGAAAATAAGGGAACTAAGAACATGTTCCAGTGGATTCAAATTAGAAAAAGAAGAAGTTTAAAGACACTATTATAGGGGCCGGTGCTGTGGCTCACTTGGTTAATCTTCCACCTGCCTGCACCAGCATTCCATATGAGCACTGGATTCTAGTCCTGGTTGCTCCTCTTCCAGTCCAGCTCTATGCTGTGGCCCAGGAGTGCAGTGGAGGATGGCCCAAGTGCTTGGGCCCCTGTACCCACACAGGAGACCAGGAGGAAGCACTTGGCTTCTGGCTTTGGATTGGTGCAGTGCCGGCTGTAGTGGCCATTTGGGAGATGAACCAGTGGAAGGAAGACCTTTCTGTCTGTTTCTCTTTCACTGTCTAACTCTATCTGTCAAATAAAAATAAAAATTAAAAAAAAAGACTCCATTATAACTTTCTAGTCTCTTCTAGTTCAAAAAAGCTTGCTATGATCTCTGAACTAGTACTTTAGATGTAATGTGTGAATATCATTTTTTCATCAGGGAGGTACTCCATCCCCTTCTCCCTATTTTGAGAAACTCCTGTTAATCAAAACTGGCTATAACTCAGATGCATGTTTCAGTGTCCTCTGTTCTAACTCCTGGAGAGCCTCGGCCTTGGGAAACTCTCTACAATTTAAGGTTGGAGGAATACTTCCATCATCACTTCCCTTGGAAAAACATACAGAAGGAAAAAGTCTATTTCTATATCCCAGACATATATGAAAGTCCAGATTACCCAGGTTGGGACCCTACAGCACTGCTCTGTGCTTTCATAGTTGAAGACTTTTACAATGGTATTGTAGTACTGTAACTAAGGCACATTGTTGGCTAAACTTTTTTTTTTTTTTGATACTCTAGGCACTGAATTGGCACTCTTAGTGACTAGTGCTACATTATTTTTTGTACAAATGCATAATAAATCCTAGCAATATAAACCATAGGGGGCATCTGACTCATCCCTGAAAAAGGGACTGCCTCAACTACAAATTGGCCTAAATCCTGCATAATAGAGATTTGTTATTTCTTAGGATTTAAGCATAACATGCACATTTATCACTGCTATGTAAAGAGTTGTGTAACTATGTTACACTTTGACCTTTACTAAAATAATAATTATATATTCAGGATTTTCCATTCCATTTCTTACCTCCATGCCCCTTGAGGCTTTCTTCTCCAATGGAAATCTGTTGATCACAACTCACGTGACTAAAAATACTCATCCAATTTTCCAAAATTAAGTTATAATAATATTAAGCAAAATTAGTTTTTCTGTATTCCTAAAGAATAGAAATGACTCTTCCACTGAAACTCCCTTTCCCCTAAGTATGTGATTCAATAAAGTAAGCTGATCACCAACTCATAAGGATACAAACAGCTGAACAAATGAGAAAAGTGTCATCAGCAACTTTCAAGACAACAGTAATTCAAAAGAAGGGAATTTTTTTTAAATTTTTATTTAAAGAACATAAATTTCCAAAGTACAGCTTATGGATTATAATGGCTCCCCCCTGCATAACTTCCCTCAAACCCCTAACCGTCCCCTTTCCTGCTCCCTCTCCCCTTCCATTCACATCAAGATTCATTTTCAATTCTCTTTATATACAGAAGATCAGTTTAGTATATATTACGTAAAGATTTCAACAGTTTGCCCCCACATAGCAACACAAAGTGAAAAATACTGTTGGAGTACTAGTTATAGCATTAAATCACAAAGTACAGCACATTAAGGACAGAGATCCTACATGATTTTTTTTTAAAAAATTGATTAATTTTCTATGCAATTTCCAATTTAACACCAAGGTTTTTTTTTTTTTTTATTTTCAATTATCTGTATATACAGAAGATCGATTCAGTGTATACTAAGTAAAGATTTCATCAGTTTGCACCCACACAGAAACACAAAGTGTAAAAATACTGTTTCAGCACTAGCTACAGCGTTACTTCACATTAGATAACATATTAAGGACAGATCCCACATGGAATATAAGTACACAGTGACTCCTGTTGTTGATTTAACAATTTGACACTCTTGTTTATGGAGTCAGTAATCTCCCTAGGCTCTAGTCATGAGTTGCCGAGGCTATGGAAGCCTTTAGGGTTTGCCGACTTCAATCTTACTCTGACAGGGTCATAGTCAAAGTGGAAGTTCTCTCCTCCCTTCAGAGAAAGGTACCTCCTTCTTTGATGGCCCCGTTCTTTCCACTGGGATCTCACTCGCAGAGAGCTTTCATTTAGGTCTTTTTTTTTTTTTTTTCCAGAGTGTCTTGGCTTTCCATGCCTAAAATATTCTCATGGGCTCTTGAGCCAGATCCGAATGCCTTAAGGGCTGATTCTGAGGCCAGAGTGCTATTTAGGACATCTGCCATTCTATGAGTCTGCTGTGTATCCCACTTCCCATGATGGATTGCTCTCTCCCATTTTTATTCTATCAGTTAGTATTAGCAGACACTAGTCTTGTTTTTGTGATCCCTTTGACTCTTAGACCTATCAGTGTGATCAATTGTGAACTGAAATTGATCACTTGGACTAGTGAGATGGCATTTGTACATGCCACCTTGCTGGGATTGTATTGGGGTCCTCTAGCACATTTCTAACTCCATCATTTGGGGCAAGTCTGATTGAGCATGCCCCAAATTATACATCTCCTCCCTCTCTTATTCCCACTCTTATATTTAACAGGGATCACTATTTTCTATTAAGCAGCTTAGTATTATCAAAGACACATATTTCTGAATTTATTCAGAAGCATTCATTGAGTGTTTACTGAGAGTCTACTACGTGTCATGCCTTGCTGTTACTGCTGCCTATATGGTGGAGAACCAAGGGGATTTCATTTCTGTGTTCATGGGGATAACAATTAAGAGAGTTAATAAACAGAAAAGCTTAGATTAAATACAATGCTGGCTTAACTACAAGGCATCCTAAGAAGTAGGTATTGCACAGGATAATATTCAAAAGTATGAATGTTTAAGGCAGGTTCAGGCCCCTAAAAGATCCCATTGATATGTAAGCATGTAACCATGGGTAAATGCAGCAGGAGCAGGCTAGAGATCAAATGATAGCCAATTGCTAGGGAACAGATAAAATAAGAAACTCATGTGATTTTTAAGTTTTTTAAAATGTATTTGAATGGTAGAAAGACAGAGACAGATAGTGATCTCTTATCTACTGGTTCACTCTCCAAATGCCCACCAGGGTTAGGGCTGAGCTAGACTGAATCTGCCAGCTGGCAACTCAGACCAGGTCTCCCATATGGGAGGCACAGACTCGTACTTAAACTCTTAGTTGTTCCCTTTTAGGAAATGCATTTATAGGAAGCTGGAATCAGGAGTGTAGCCAGGAATCTGACCCAGGTACTCCATAATGAGAAGTGGGCATCTAAAGTGGCATCTTTATTTTAAAAAAAGATGATTTATTTTATTATTTGAAGATCAGAGTTACACAGAGAAGCAGAAGCATAGAGAGAGAGATTTCCATCTGCTGGTTCACTGCCCAGATGACTGCAACAGCCAGAGCTGTACCAATCCGAAATCAGGAGCCAGGAGCTTCTTCTGGGTCTCCAACTTGGGTGCAGCAGCCCAAGCACTTGTGTCATTTTCTACTGCTTTACCAGGCCATAGTGGATCAGAAGTGGAGCAGCTGGGACTTGAACCAATGCCCATATGGGATGCTGGCACTGCAGGCTTTACCTGCTATGCCACAGCACTGGCCCCTCAAGTGGCATTTTAACTGCTACACAAAACACCCACCCCTGCATTTAAAAAATATTTTCAAAAACCATTTTTCATAGTTTATAATAATGGATATATACATAAAAAATGTAGAACATAGTTAATATCTCATGTCTAGCACTATTGTTTAGAACTTGACTATTAGAACTCTTTCTCTATCACTAACCAATACCAGTCATGCATGAGTCACCAAACCTTGCTCTTCCACCTTGTATGGACTGTACAAAGAATGTGACTTGTGATGAACATCTGCTTTCCTTTTGGAAGCATGCATTTTGAATATTGTGACTGCTTATGTAGGAAGAAAGAACCTACATAACTAGCCCCTGCACTCTGAGATAATGGGGAAGAAACATTTCACATCTGTTGCTGTACTTCATCGCTGAAGAAAGAGAACATTCTGATCATTGTTTTAGCCAAACCTATGAAGGAGAAATTCGGACGTTTCTGCATAGATTGCCCCAGCCCATCTCTGCCATGCATTTTCTGTGTATTCTTTTGTTGTTATAAATGTTAGCAAGGAGGGAAATTTCCTCTGAGTCCTATGAATTCTTGTGAGTTTCCAACTATGTGGCTGGTCCTAGGACTATTTTATAATACACTAAACAAAGCCAGGCATATAAAATAGAAATAGATTGGAAATGAATACTTAGGAAAAGAGTACAGGGTCAATTTGTCCACCTTACAGATTAAAGTTATTGCTAGATTTAACTTGGGAAACTGACTCTCAGATTCCTGCTAGCAGAAGCAATAAAAAAAAAAACTTGATTATCTTGCTTATGTTTTCAGATAGGACAAAGCAATAATTAATTAGGGAATGAAAACATCTTAGCAGGAGAATTCTAAACTGCTATTTGTGTGAGAATTGTTATAGGTTGTATGTCCTATCTATTGAATTCCCTGACTGCTTTTTCCTGACTTGCTTCCTAACTCATTGGCCAAACCACTTCTCAGTTGCATTTTCTGGATTCCTTATTATACCCAACTACACATTCCTGGAACATTGTTATGGGGAAAACTGAGTTGCCTACAGACTCATCAAAAAAAAAAAAAAAGGATGGACAAAACAAAATAAAGAATTGTTCACATGCAGATAATTTAGAGAGAGATGGGGAGGGAATAATGGAAAAAAATTATAAAGCTTTGCCTGGGTGATTTTGTAGGAGAACTACCTGGGATTGAGCAGAATTTATGTCATCAAGGTCTCAGATTGGTGATTGTACTATGGTGAGGATATTCAAGTGATCTTGGATGAGAAGCAGTTTTAGTTGGTTCATGATCTTATTTTCCAAGAATATCATCAATTCTCATTATTTATGCAGTCAGTATGTGCTTATTTGCTTACTAAAATTTATTTTTAAGCAGCATGTCAGTGTTTGTGTCAATTTCATGATCTTTTGTGGACATGAACAGAAGAGCAAAATATTTGATTTATTCAATGTATATGTTCCCAGAAGAGGTTGAAGAAAGCAACATTCTGCCTTCATGGTTTGGTTCTCAAGTTTTAAGTGTCCGTTTTGTGTTTATCTAATGTGAGCTTCTGTGCGTTTTGTCAGTGATTCAAATTCTGTTTGAAATTGAATTTGCACATAGTGCTAAAGTGATGACTAATGCTTCTAAATGCAAGAAGTCTGACATGTGCCACATGGAAAAAATTACTGTGTTAAATAAGCTTTATTCAGGCATGAGTTACGGCCATATTGACTGTGAGCTCTTTATTAATGAATCAACTAAATGTGTGCATATAGACTTTCAGAAACCTAACCCTGTATTTCTTTTCAGAACAATGATTCTACATTCACTAATTCAGTGTTTTAATGACTTCATACACCAAGATACTGCAAATAGTGGGAATCTACTTCATTGCTAAGTTTTTAAAAATGTCTTATTCCTGAGTTGTTTATCACAGAGACAATAAATGATGTTACTTCAATTCTCGAAGACCTTTTAAACATTGTCATGAGACACTAATTCCTTTAGCTTGTAAGTGCTTTGTTCAGGGTATGGGTTGGCATAGCTTTTTGGTCATTTCTTGCAGTAAGCAACTTTATTTTGGGCAAATGGGACAGAGATAGCGATTGAGTGAACCCCAGAATGAGTATACCACCATCCCTAAGGTTGTGATTAATCTTTGTGATTAACAGTGCACGGAACACAGTGAAAGATGGGTTCTACTGAATGGCTCCTGCTTCTGAAGCAGCTGCAGAGATCCCTACTGCTCTTCCAGAGATGGCCAGTCAGTAGTCTAGTGACTGCTGATAACATGTGTGCTTTACCATTATCTTGAAATTCTTTTTATAGTGAATGCTCACTTGTGTTTAGAATCCAGTCACATTTTTATATGAAAATTCAGAAAAACTGTTTCACAATATTTAAATATAATGTCAACTATTGAAATCATTGTCATAGATACAAAATTATGATTTAAAAATTTCATCACCAGTTATAAAAACTTTCTCATCAAAGGTAATTGTGAACAATTTGAAGAGAGCAGCACTGGAAATCTATTATGAGAGTGAACATTTAATCAGCAGTTGAGGCACCAAGTTAAGATGCTTATGTCCCACAACAGAGTGCCTGGGTTCAGTTCCCAGCTCTGACTCCCAGTCAGTATTCTATTAATATTAGCTGTGGGAAGCAGACATAATGGCTCAAATTATTGGATTAAAGCCATGCATTTGGGATGCCTGGAATGAATTCTTAGCTCCTCACTTCAGCATTTTGGGGGAATGAACCAACAGATGGGAGCTCGCACTCTCTCTCTCTTTCTCTCTCTCTCTCTCTCTCTCTCTGTCTGCCTTTGAGGTGAACTAGTATGTTTAAACAAGCAATTACATGCACATTTATGAGTATATAATATAAAATGCAGAACCATGGAGCATTCTGAAATTTGCCATTAAAATGTGAAAATATTTTATATGGAAATTTTATAAAAATCAATATTCTTATATTTAATACTATCTGTAGCCCCGTGAATTTTTAATGTATATATGTAGCCCAGTTTTCTACTATGATATCCAGTCTAGCTTTGATATCTAACTGCCTTTTTGACTTCCTCCTATGCAATTCTCATATGCTTCCTGAACTTAATGTGCTTGAACTGGAACTCTTGATTCTTTTTTTTCAGGACTTGACATCCGCCAACTGCCCATCCCACCAGTAAGTGTGACAAAAGTAAAAGGCAGCTGTATGCAATAGTCAGAAACCTGAAACTCATCTCAAATTTCTCTTTTTTCTATTTTTCTTCATTAACCCATCAGCAAGTACCCCCTAACACACATAAAAATGAAGTTTCTATTCCTTGTTCTCAGTGTTGTTCTAATGAGAACTAGCAGAACATTTCCTCAAGGGTCTCCACTCTAACTCAAACTCATATAACTTTCCCTCATAAAGCAGAAATTGTGAATTAAAAATTAAGTAGATCAAGAATACCTTACACTGACTATCTTAAAATAACTTCCCTTTAATATGGGATAAAGTCCATAACATTCACAATGACCTGTCAGGCACCTGTATCTGCTACCTGCCTCTTGCTTACAACACCTACCACCCTACCTCCTCTCCTTTACTCCACTGGTCTTCTCTTGGTTCTGTGAACAAGCTGAACTCCTGTCCTACTCCAATTTTTCCTTTCTGTCAAACATGCTTCACGCATTGCATCAACCACATTTATAATTTTCTAATTTTTTAAAAAAATTATTTGAGAGTGTTGAGAGAGAGAGAGAGAGAGAGAGAGAGAGATCTTCCATCCACGTTTGATTTCCCAAATGGCTGCAATAGCTGGTGCTGGGCCAGGCCAAAGTCAGCAGCCTGGAACTTCATCTGTGTCTCATGTGTGTATAGCAGGAGCCCAAGCATTTGGGTCATCTTTTGCCGCTTTCCCACATGCATTAGCAGAGAGCTGGATTAGAAATGAAGTAGCCAGGACTCTTAACAGCGCCCATATGGGATGCTAGCATTTCAGGCGGCAGCTTAACATGCTGTGCAACAACAGAGGCTCCATCCTCTTCTAATTCTTAAGAATATATTCAGCATAAATGCCATTCTTTCATTCTATGACCTTCCTCAAATATCATATTTTAAAATACTAATTGCTCATTTTCTCTCATTTTTAGCCTATTTTCTTTTTCCCTTCATATACCTCATAACAATTTGATATGATCTCTTTTCTTTATTTTTTCATTGTTTCTCTGTTCTATTACAATCATAGCTCCTTGAGGAAGGAGTTTATCTCATCATTTACTGCATATCCCTAGTGCCCAACAAAATCTTGGCTTGGATTTGGCATTCAGTAAATATATTTTCAGTTAGTGAATGATTAGTGAAGTGAAGAATGTAGCTCATGCCTACATCATGCACTTAATCTGTAGACCCTGACCTAACTAGCTTGACTTGTAAACTAATCAGGACAAGGCACCTCAAATCCTGGAAATAATATTTCTTATATAAAGTCACATTAATTTGATACCTTCTCTTGGCAAGAAGCATAAAACCTTTAGAGAAAAATACATTTCAAAATATAGAATTTAATAGCACTTCTGAGGAATCAACTAAGTGTTATGTTTTCTCATTTAAGCGTTGGTTGGGATTTGAATTTCAGAGAAGAGATTCAATAAATAGCAGACATCAGCCAAGCAAGAAAAATATAACAGAATATTAAGTAAAAAATGGACTGATGCAATGCAGCTATAATTTCCACGTCAATTGTGTCTTTTAACTAGGATCAGCAAATCATTTAGCTCAGTACGGTCATTAATTGATCAACATTATCTATGAATCACTACCATGTGCAAGTAATTAATTTACTGGAGATATCAACATTGAATGAAAAGGGTTTGAGTTTCTAGGAACTCAAACTTAGGTTTATGAAATAATTAGTTATTTTTAAGCCATATAAGGGAATTTTTATAAGATTTTCTTCTTATTCACACAACATGTTGAATCTAATATGAGGCCAGGATTAAACCTTACTACCTGCCAGGCTTTATATGCAAGGTGTCAGATCCTTATTTGGACCTGATTTAGAATGCAAGATTATGGACTACTTAAGCAGACCCTATAATGTGGTGAGACTCTTGGGGACTTTGGGAACATTTCAGTGTATTTTGCATCTGGAAGGCCTAACTCACTAGGTGTTGGAGGGTGGAGTGTGGCAGATGTGCTCTCAAGTGACTCCTCATGATCCCCCACTCCTGATATTTAAACTCTTCTGTAATGTCCTCATTTTTGGTGTGTACAGTATCTATGAGTTACTGTTAACAAATAATATATGGCAAAGTAATGGGATGCACATGATTCCATGTGTGTGAATTGATGATTGTGTAACAGAATTATATTACGCATTGTGCTAGAATCTTAACTCGATCTACTTCTTGCTAGCTTGATGAAGCAAACACCCTGCTGGTAGCCTATATGGAAAGAAAGTAAGGATGATATCTAGGTTTGAGGAAACCCTCTGGTTGGTGATCAGGAAGAAACTGATGCCCTCAGTAACACAACAAGAACCCGAATTATTCTAACACCCTTTGAGTACAGAAGTAGATTGTTAGGCAGTCAAGTCTCAGATGACACTAAACATTTGAACATAATCTGGACTCAAGTCTTGAAACATTTGGAATCAAAGAAACTAAATAAACCATGCCAAGATTTCTGAACCACAGATATTATAGAAATAATAAATGTGTGTTGGTTTATACTGCTGAATTTGTAGCAACACTGTTCTGTGGTAATAGATACTAACAAAGAATTCTCTGCATTCTCTTGAAAACTTTTATTTTCTCTGATTCTTGGGTCAACTAGGTTTGTATTTTGCTGCATAAATGAAAGCTACGTACCTTCATTGCTAAGGTCATAGACACCAAGAGTAGAAATAAGTGTAAATCCTTCTTTTCCCAGGCTATCTACACCATCTTCCTTTTTAAACTGTCTGCATTTTGCACGTTAGACTCACAGTTTAGTCATAAGGACAATCTATGTCCAGACTCTATGTATACTCTAACTGTCTAAGCTACTTCCCTGTAATCAACCAATGTCTATTTATCACTTATCTAACTATACTCCTGGTTCTGTTTCTGTAGGTGAAACTCAATTCATAGTGTATGTCTTGGCACTGGGTAATGAGTTGGGGATACAAAAATGTAATGAACATGGTTCTTTCTATTGATTAGTAACCTAGTGGGGCAGACAAATAAAAATTCAATACAATGTGGTAAACAAAAATGACTATAGTAATATTTTGTGTAGCTATAAGACAGTAACGACTACCATGGTAGGAAGCCCAGATAATGATGTCCTAAATAATACTGAAGAAAAGAGAAAAATTGGAAGACACAATATTTGATTAGTAGGAATTTAGTAAGAAAAGGATGGAGAAGGTATTGGGGGGAAGAAAACAGTAGGGTAGAAAAACAGTGAAAGATAGACCATGTCAGAAGGGAAATTTTGTCATCAATAATAATTTTCATAGGTTGATTCATAGGATTCTGGGCTTATAGCAAAACTTGCTAATGATGGGTTGTATAAGATATGTTTGTTAAAGTAAAGAGCTATCATATTTTCCTGCAGGACACACAAAAGTACTGAAAGTGGTTCTAGAAGGTAACTCTACAGGAAATTTAAAAAAGCAGCTGGGAAAAGTGGATAGTTGATGATGGAAAAACAACAAAGTGTGCTGTAATAGTCCAAGGAAGAAAGATTATAATTGCAAATCAAAAAGGAGCATGAGGGTAGAGAGAACGTGCTGGAGACATTTTTGAGAGGCTGTTAGTGATTAACGATTAGAATAGTCACCAGGAGAAAGATGGAGATTTTTATGATTGTTCAATATTTTTTATATTATGAAATGGCATGGATGTGATTCAGTTAAATGAATCTAGTAAGCGCTTGTCTAAATTTCCAGTAAGTTTCAGAGCAAGAGGTGAGGATTTACTTTCATGTTTTTAAAAATTCTTCAAAAATGTAAACTCTTTAAATGTAAAGAGTTTGATAAGCTGTGGAGAAATGAAAATACTCATACATTGTTAATTATTACTTGTTCAGATATTTGGGAAAACATTTTGGAATTTTTCTCAAAAAGTTAAACATAGGATTTCCATATGATCCAGTGTGTTTTTTAGATTTATTTATTATTTCGTAAGGCAGAATTACACAGAAAAAGAAGGAGACACACACACACAGAGAGAAGGAGAGATCTTCCATCTGCTGGTTCACTCTGCAAATGCCTGCAACAGCCAAAGCTGAGCCAAGCCAAAGCCAGGAGCCAGGAGCTTCCCTACATTCTCCCACGTGGGTATAAAGGCACAAGGACTTGGGTCATCCTCCACTGGTTTCCCAGGGGCGTTAGCAGGTAGCTGTATAGGAAGCAGAGCAGTAGGAATATGAACCAATGCCCATTTTGGATGCTGGTGCTTCAGGCTGCATTTTAATCCACTGTGACACAGCGCTGGCCCCATGATCCAGCATATATACTCCAAGGTATATACACAAGAAAATGAAAACTTACATCTACACAATAACTTGTACAGAAATTTTTGTAGCTATATTATTCATAATAGCCCCAAAATGAAAACAATCCATGTTTTGCTGATTAAAAATGCATTATGTTCATACAGCAAAATATCTTAGAAAGGAATGATTCACACTGTAACATGGATGGGCCTTGAAAACATCATACTAACTGAAAGAAGTTGGGCATGGTAGATCACTTACTATACTATAATATTATATATTATCCAATTCATATGAAATGTCCAGTGTTGCAAATCCACAGAGACAGAAAGCAGATTAGTGGGTGATAGGGTAGAGATCAAAGAAGAATGGGGACTAACTGATAATATATTTGTGTTTTGTTTGGGTGGATAATGAAAATACTTTAAAATTATATAGAGATGTTAACTGTATAACTCTGTGAATGTATTTTAAACATGCAAATACATACTTTAAAGAGTAACTTTTACGGCATATGACATATCTTAATAAAGCTGATATATATTTGAAATGCAGAATAGACATGTATAAGGGACACCCATTTGATGTCATCTATTTTCTCTGAAGGATTTACAATGTTAAAAATTCCAAGAATTTATAGAAAGTTGTGGCACCATATGTTTGATAAAAGAAACTGTATTTCTTTTCCATGCTAAACCTTAGTGAGAATTCCATCTGTAATAGGCCACCTTTCCTAGCATCTGTACTCTGGGATGTTGTTTCACAAGCTTATTGGAGCTGGAGAACTTGATTCAGGTGGGTTTTAAGATAAGCCTTTAATTTCTTTTTGGTTGTGTTTCTCATGTCTTTTTTTTTTAAGATGTATGTATTTATTTGAAAGTCAGAGTTACACAGAGAGAGAGAAGGAGAGGCAGAGATAGAGACAGAGAAATCTTCCACCTGCTGTTTCACTCCCCAGTTGGCTGCAATGGCCAGAACTGTGCCAATCAGAAGCCAGGAACCAGGAGCTTCTTCCAGGTATCCCATGTGAGTGCAGGGGCCCAAGCACTTGGGCCATCTGCTGCTTTCCCAGGCCATAGCAGAGAGCTGGACTGCAAGAGGAGCAGCTGGGACTAGAACCGATGCAAACACTGCACATGGCTGCTTTACCTGCTGCACTACAGTGCTGGCCCCCTCATGTCTTTTTAGAAAGATTTATTTTATTTATTTGAACGGCAAAAATGACAGAGAGAGTCAGTAATGGGCAAGCCTGGGCCAGGCAAAAGCAAGGAGTGTGGAACTCCATCTGAATTTGCTCCCACAAGAGAGCTAGTGGGTGGCAGGGTCACAAACACGTGGACCATCCTCTACTGCCTTCTCATGTGCATCAGCAGGGACCTGAAGTGAAGGCAGAACAGCCCAGACTCAAACTGTCCCTCAGATGAGATAGCAGAATCTCAAGCAAAGGTCAAAACATTGCTCCACAATGCTTTTAAAGAGATCTACACTTGTGAGTTATATTAATGAATATTTGAGATTGATATGATCCAGGAAGTACAGTGTTTTCATATAGCAAAGCCTCATACATCTAGAGGAATGAATGCCACTCTAAGTGAATTAGTTCTATATACATACTCTGTAAACTGGAATTCAGAAAGAGATCTGAAATTCAGTAGCCTCTGAATTTTCCAGTTTTGACACTGGTATACTAAAAACCAACAAATAAAGGTTTCAGGAAAATCACATTTGCAGATCAAAATTTCTTTACCAGAGCTCTCAAAAAGGACTTAAGTATCCAACAGATCATTTTAGTTCATACTGTTCTTTAGATTCATTGCCAGAATTAAGATTTAGGAAACAGTAGTACGAGGCTATGTAGAAGGCTAATAGTGAGAGTGGGGGGTGGGAATAAACTAACATTTTCCAAACACTAATGAGAATTTAAAAAATTAAATTGCTGGCTAGCACCATGGCTCACTTGGCTAATACTCCACCTGTGGTGCTGGCACCCAGGGTTCTAGTCCCAGTTGGGGCGCCGGGTACTAGTCCTGGTTGCTCCTCTTCTACTCCAGCTCTCTGCTGTGGCCTGGGAGGGCAGCACAGGATGGCCCAAGTGCTTGGGTCCCTGTACCCACATGGAGACCAGGAGGAAATACCCAGCTCCTAGCTTCGGATCGGTGCAGTGCCGGCCATGGCAACCATTAGGGGAGTGAACCAAAGGAAGGAAGACCTTTCTCGCTGTCTATAACTCTCTCTGTCTCATTCTCTCTCTCTCTCTCACTATCTAACTCTGCCTGGCAAAAAAATAAATAAATAAATACATAAGTTGTGTCCTAAGCATACTCTATTCAATATTGTACACTTTCTTTCTTTTTTTTTTTGTATAAAGCTTTTATTTAAAGAATATAAATTTCCAAAGAACAGCTGATGGATCACAATGGCTCCCCCCCCCACAACCTCCCTCCCTCCCCCTACCCTCCCCTCTCCGCTCCCTCCCGCCCTCCGCCCACATCAAGATTCATTTTCAATTCTCTTTATACACAGAAGATCAATTTAGTACATATTACGTAAAGATTTCAACGGTTTGCCCTCGCATAGAGACACAAAATGATAATACTGTTGGAGTGCTAGTTATAGTATTAATTCACAATGTACAGCACATTAAGGACAGAGATCCTACATGATTTTTTTTTTTAAAAATTGATTAATTGTCTATGCAATTTCCAGTTTAACACCAAGATTTTTTAATCATTTGCAATTATCTTTATATAAAGAAGATTGATTCAATATATACTATGTAAAGATTTCACCAGTTTGCACCCACTCAGAAACACAAAGTGCAAAAATACTGTTTCAGTACTAGTAATAGCATTATTTCACATTGGATAACACATTAAGGACAGATCCCTCATGAGACGTAAGTACACAGTGACTCCTGATGTTGATTTAACAATTTGACACTCTTGTTTATGGCGTCAGTAATCTCCCTAGGCTCTGGGAGATTACTGACGCCATAAATATTGTACACTTTCAACATGACCATTAAAGTTAGTGTTCCCCATGTTCAGTCACTCAGAGAGCACCCTTTACATGGCATCATCTGGGCACGGAGCAGTGTCGTAATGAATCCCTTCCTCTCTTTTAATGTCTTTTATGAAATCTATAAAATATTTTCCTCCTCTTTAATGTCTTTCATTAAATTAAAAAAAAATCCTGGATGCATGTATATATGTTAAAATCAATGATTTTCTGAATTCTCTGAGGAACTTTTGTTAAGATATGCGCTGTACATTTTTATCAGTGCATGACGTTAATCACCACAACACAGACACAGTTTCATTTGACAACATGAAGACAAGCTATGCAAAGGGATGGTGGGAACTGTTTGGAGAATGGGCTCTGAAGAACCCAGATTCTTTCCTGTGCATTTTTAGTAAATAGAGGCTTCATTTAAAACCACTACTGGTGGGGCCAGCATTGTGGCACAAAGGATTAAGCTGCGCTTGAGACACTAGCATCCAGTATTGGTGTGTGTGTTTGAGTCACGATTGTTCTGCTTTGGTTCCAGCTTTCTGATAATGCACCTGGGAAAGTATCACATGAAGCACCAAGTGCTTGGGCCTTGACACCCACTCTGTGGGAGACCCAGATGTCATTCTTCATTCCTGTCTTCAGCTTGCCCATGCCCTTGCTGTTGCAGCTATTTGGGGAATGAACCGATAGATGGGAGATTCTCTCTCTTTCTCCCTTCCTATTCACTCTGCCTTTCAAATAAATCTTTAAATAAACAAATGAAAACACTGCCAGTGTTGTAATTACTGTTTCACTATGTTAAGTACTCCAGACTAATTTATTCCATGTATTTCCACACTGCAGAGTGCACTGACCCATCACGTGCTTGTAATAGTTCACTCTCTACTGTCTATCACTTTATGGCCCAATTTATTTGGCATATACTACCTTACACTTCCTAAAAGCAGATAAATAGGAAGCATAACAATGGTCTCAGTAGTCCAGAATACCTACTTCCCCTAGATCTTGTCATTTTCTGTTTTTGTTGGGTTGGATCTATTGCAATATGTGTGTGCTATTTACATTTTCAGTTATAAAGTAATCTCTAAGAATACAAGGCCAAGTCTGGATTGGTCAGCATAGCATCTGCTATATTGATAGTCTCAATACATATCCTTTGATTGGTATGGATAAGAAGAACAAATTGTGACTTCTCATGTTTCTATAATGTCCCAAAATTTATGGCAGGTTTGCACTGCCACACTCCAAGGTGCCCTAATCTCATCTCTCCAAGAAGTAAGGAATGCTGTCAGATAATGGAATCAGACCACCAAAACCTAAAGATGCATGGTTGCAAACACAAGACAGTTGGAGGGCAGAATCCCAGCAGTTCCTATATTAGAGATATAAACTGTGCATTCTCCTCAGTTCTCTCTGAATTTTTGTCTCTTCTTTTTATAATTGTGTATCTGAACTAATGCACTAATTCATGTTTTTTTCCTAGATACTTCCATGACAGCAGGAGCCAACCAAGACTTCATGAAAATGCACAGAGGTGAATTTGACATTTCTAGCAGTGTATCCATGGCCTCTGATTACAGTCGTGTCCACAATCCAATTTTTCTGAAATAAGAAAGGTTCTGGTAAAGAATTTATATTCTCTGAAAACTGGACTTCAATTTTTGATCTGCTGTAAACAGATTTTATCAATCCCAGTTTGTTATGCTTTCTAAAAATAGAACAATAGGCCATTTTTATAGACTTTTATTCTGTTTTAATAGGTGTTAGGATTTAACAGCATTATAACTTTCGCAACAGTTTTCCCTCCTTACTTTAAAAAAATTTTTATCCTTACAATTGAAAATCCTGCTGCATGTTGGCCTTCTTATAGCTGCATTGATTAGTCTTCTAGGAAGCGCAGCTGTGGCAATAATCCCGTCTCTGCATCTTTTGCAAGCAGGAGGGAAGGCAGGAGATAAGAGTTGCCACAGGGAGTCTATATTTAATCTACAACTGGCTTATCCAAGTGTCTTATTTCTCCCTGAGGGTCTCACCACATGCACAATTGTGAGAAAAAAAAAGAGAGAAAGAAGGAAGAAAAGTTCACCCAAGATTGGTCTTCAGCTAATTAATTCATTTCAGAGTTGGCAAGAAGAAGTTTTTGCTTTGCTAGTCATGCAGGTTCTGAGGAAACTAGACTTTCCCTATACCAGCAGAGCTCACCTTTCTGGCTTTGCCCTGTGGCTGCTGTTGGGGGATGGCTGAGCTTGTTCTTGGCAACAAGTAAGGCTGCTGGGAGGCATCTGTGAATGGTGTCTCTAGTTGTTCCATCAAAGAAACCCCACGGATCTACACTGCAGATTTTTATGGGCAGTCACACAGTGGATTAAAGTAGGTGTCTGAGGCAATCATAAAATCAATTAAGAAATAAGTAAATGCATAAGTAATAACATAAAACAAAGTAAATAAAACCTTCTGCCTCAAAGACTTATTTTGTTTTAAACACAAATTTTATTGTCATTACACTACTTAAAAGATTATGTGATTATCTGCTTTATTTGACATAAGACAAAAAATGCCTGACTTTGCAAGATTTCCACCATCTATCTCTGTCTGGTTCCACCCTAAAACTTCAGGTGTTCTAAATGGAACCCTCACTCTGATTTCATTGTCATGAAGTCATACAGCTTTGTACTTATGTGAGACTCTTTTTACTTTTTCTTTCTATTAGAGCGTCTTCTTTTCTACTGTGTGTTCATCCTAATTTATTAAGAGTGAATTCATGGCCTTGTCTAAATAAGGTCAGAGTTTGTGAACTCAAGAGGCTTCCATAGCTTTGGCAGCTCATTACAAGAGCCTCGGGTGATTACTGACGTCATAAATAAGAGTGTCAATTATTAAATCAACAACAGGAGTCACTGTGCACTTATTCCCCATGTAGGATCTCTATCCTTAATGTGTTGTATTATGAGAATTAATGGTAAAACTAGTATTCAAGGAGTACTTTATACTTTGCATGTCTGTGTGGTTGTAGTCTGTTGAAATCTTTACTTAGTATATACTAAGTTGATCTTCTGCATATAAAGATAATTTAAAATGAATCTTAAAGAAGAATGGGATGGGAGAGGGAGTAGGAGAGGGAATGGTTTGTGGGTGGGAGGGTGGTTAAGGGGGGAAAACCACTATAATCCAAAAGTTGTACTTTCAAAATTTATATTTATTAAAGTTTAAAAAATAGCAAGAAAGTGAATTCAAGTACATCTATACCCAAAAATGTTACACTGCTTATTGCCCCTTCTTCTCTGAACACTGTTAGCATATACTCTTTTTTTTTAACTACAGATGCAGCCATGCATTACTCTTTTTTTTTTTTTTAGTTTTTATTTATTTATCTGAAAGTCAGAATTATAGACAGTGAGAGGGAAAGACAGAGAGAGAGGTCTTCCATCTGATGGTTCACTCCCCAGTTGGCCACATTAGCTGGAGCTGTGAAGATCTAAAGCCAGGAACCAGATGCTTCTTTCTGGTCTCCCATGTGGGTGCAGGGGTCCAAGCACTTGGGCCATCCTCCACTGCTTTCCCAGGCCAAAGCAGAGAGCTGGACTGGAAGAGGAGTAGCCTGGACTAGAACCGGTGCCACATATAGGATACTGGTGCCGCAGGCGGAGATTAACCTACTGTGCCACAGGCCACAGCATATACTCTATTTTTGTTTTTCAATTTACAGGCGTTCATTGGGGTTCCGCTTCAGGCGACATTCCCCAGTCCCAACAGAGCAGTGGCTGGGGAGGTCACACATCAGAGGTTGGGAGGGCTCCTTTTATAGATACAGGGAATGGGGGTTAAAGGTTGAGGCATGTCTGATCCTCATTAGTTGACCTTGATATCATACAAAAGAACTGAAATAAGTGGAGAGTTTATGGTCAGGAAGGAAAAAACTAGGTGTAGTTAGGATTGTACAATAAATGTATTCAGCATAATCCACCAGATGCTGACTTCATTGTGAACAGCAAAGAAGTAAATGAAGAGATCTGTTCATTACGTTTCTGAGACAATCATCGAAAATTGTGAACTACTAAACTTTTAATACGTATCTACATTTTATTCCCATAGATATAGTCAAAATAATTTGCTACATTATATAGTAGGAAATAAGATTTTGCATCCTCTCTACTCACTCCTTTTAGACACAAAAGGATAGAAACAGAAGAGAGCATTTTGGAACCAGTGGAAGCTAAATGAGATGAACAATTGGCTTTGGACTGTTAAAGAATTCACAAAACACAAGGAAGGAAACAAAATTGCTATATCCCACCCCAGATTCCAACTGTTCTAGATGCAGCCATGCTGAAGTATGCTGACAGCACAGAATGTGTCTCAAACTCTAATAGGATCACACAAAGTACCAGGAAACTGCTGCTGTGGTATCTGAGTATGCTGAGCAATCACGAGGGGAGAATGGGCTAACTTGACCAATGTTGGAATTACTTTGTTAACAACGAGGGAACTTATATTTAGATGCTACATCTTAATGTGTGTTCGTGTAATTAGTTCAATTAATCCTCATGGACTCAACAGAGCCAGGATGAACATATTTGTTTTTCTGACTCTTTCCTGACCATTATACTGTGTTGCCTGAACACACTAAATAAGCAGCTTCCAGACAGCTTTTTGTGCTATGATTCTTTTCAGTTATCCTAAAACATATGACATGTAGACCTAACATCTTCCAATCAAGTATTGTCAATATCTATATCCTCCTTTCAACATAGATGTGTGATTATTCCACAAATTTATTTTTTACCTCTTCATTTATCCCATTTTATGATTACATTATTCTAAAAAAAAAACTTTTTGATTGTGCTTTTCTTTTTAGACTTTTCCCCAAAAGTATTTTTCTTTTGCCCTTTGTTTTCTTCTTACATCTCTCAAAGTATCACCTAACTCGTAACTAAAATATACCCTTTATTATTTACTTTAAAGAAAGTCTGAAAGTAGGAGAGGCAGAGAGAAAGAGAGGTCTTCCATGCACTGGTTCACTCCCCAATTGGCTGCAATGGCCGGAACTGAGCTGATCCGAAGCCAGGAGCCAGGAGCTTCCTCCAGGTCTCCCAAGTGGGTGCAGGGGCCTAAGTACCCGGGGCCATTTTCTACTGCTTTCTCAGGCCATAGCAGAGAGCTGGATTGGAAGTGGAGCAGCCAGGACTCGAACTGGCCCCCACATGGCATGCCAGCACTGCAGATGCTTTTAACAGTTATCTGTTATCTATATTTTCAGTCTCATGTTTTATTTATGTAAATGTAATAAATAATTTTTTTAAATCTCTGATATTTTCTAACCTGAACTCTTGTTTCTCTTTGTCCTCACTCATGGTGTCATGTTTCCTCCTGAATAATCAAATTCATTTTCCTTGGAAAATTGTGCAATTATTTGAAGCTTGGGAGGAAGATGCGTTCTTTTAGAAAGCATGTTCTTCTGGTTTTGACCGGCCAGGTTGCAGCCAATAGTCCAGAATCATTTTAAACCAAATGTAGAGCCTGGGTGTATTGTACTCATCCAAGAGATAGAAATTTGTACTCCAATTTCAGCACTGCAAGTTTTGATTGTGAACCCAGGGATATGATTTTTCTACTGATCTTCTGAGATGTAAGACATATTCTTTTGCAGCCTCCTGGGTGTTTGCGCTAAACTGGAAGTGAGAAACACTTACATGAGGGTCACATTTAAATTGTAGCTGAAGCCCTTTGAGATCCAGATTTTTTTTTTTTTTTGACAATGTATGTGGTAATTAGACTCCCCTATTTGGGGCAAAGTTTAGAGTTTGTGTGCTTATTCTCATGGCCTTCTTAAAAATGCATGGCTGTCAAAGATGTATGGGCTTCAAAACCGGCTCTACTTCTTACTAACTCAGTGGTACTGGGCAAGTTATTTGGTTATGGGATTTTAGGGTTCAGAAAAGGAGAAAAGGTAGTCAATTAAAGCACAAAAGATTTTATTTCAAGAGGAACAGATTAGATGGATAAAGAGAGATGGTTTTCAGTCTGCCTAGAGAGCAGGCAGCAGGCAGAGCTCCTTTTTAAGATGTTTAATGGAGGGGAGCTTGGCTGGCGCCGTGGCTCACTAGGCTAATCCTCTACCTGTGGTGCTGGCACACCGGGTTCTAGTCCTGGTCGGGCACCAGATTCTGTCCCAGTTGCTCCTCTTTCACTCCAGCTTTCTGCTGTGGCCCAGGAAGGCAGTGGAGGATGGCCCAGATCCTTGGGCCCTGCACCCACATGGGAGACCAGGAGGAAGCAACTGGCTTCGGATTGGCACAGCACACAGGCCGCCCGTGGTGGTCATTTTGGGGGTGAACCAAAGAAAAAAGGAAGACCTTTCTCTCTCTCTCTCTCACTGTCTAACGCTGCCTGTCAAAAAAAATAGGGGAGCTCATGTGAATATGCAGAGTGCCACATGGGCTCTCAGATGGTGACTGGAAGGTGTGCAGAAGACTTGTTGGTGAGGTTTACAATGTATTGTGTTAGCAGTTTGGAATGCCCCAGGTGAGGGCTTTGCTGGGTAATTACAGTTTCACTAGCCTTTAGATTATTTATCTCTGCCCAGGTTAAACAGGTTTGTGGTTAACCATTCACTCCTCAGTAGCTACTAAACCTTTCTGTGCCTTAGTTCCAACAACTGTAAGATTGGGGAAATATTATATCTATATTTTACAGTGGTTGTATTAAGTAGAGTAACCCATATAAGGTTTACAGATAATCTGGATGTATAATTTTTAAATTAATGTTAGGTGAATATAGCCTTTCACTCTAAGTTATTTATGAGCTAGCACAGAATTGGATCACACACACACACACACACACACACACACACATATATATGTAATTCTAATAAACCCGATGTGATATACACAAGTGATGTAAGGAATTAGTTTGTATCATGTAAATGTGGGTTTAAAGAAAGAATGAGGAAAATGAGGGGCTGGTGCTGTGGCGAAGTATGCTAAGCCTCCACCTGTGGCACTAGGATCCCATATCAGCGCCAGTTTATGTCCCAGCTGCTCCTCTTCTGATCCAGCTCTCTGCTTATGGCCTGGGAAGGCAGTGGACGATGGCCCAATTGCTTGGTCTCTTGCACCCACATGGGAGACCCCGATAAAGCTCCTTGCTTTGGTCCTGCTCCAGTGGCTGCTGCCATTTGGGGAGTGAACTGGTGGATGGAGAACCTTTCTCTCTGTATCTCCCACTTTCTCTCTGTAACTCTACCTCTCAAATAAATAAATAAATATTTTTTTAAAGTTGATCAATCATCCATATTCCTAAGAATAATCTATGCATTAAAAAAGAATGAATATTTCACCAAAATACTACAATTACTTGTAGAAAAAAATTATCAATAAATAGTCCAGTGTTGTGGTGCACCAGATTAAGACACTGCTTGTAACACTGGATCTCATATCAGAGTGCCAATTCCAGTCTTGGTTGCTCCTCTTCTGATCCTGCTTTCTACTAATGTGCCTGAGAAATCAGTATAAAATAGCCCAAGTGCTTAACTCCTGCAACACAAGTAGGAGCCCTGGAAGAACTTCCTGGCTCCTGGCTTTAGACTGGCCCAGACATGGCTATTGCAGCTGTTTGGGTAGTGAACCAACGGGTAGAAGATCTTTTTCTGTCTGTCTGTCTTTCAATAAATTAAATTAAAATTAGAAAATTTTAGAAAATTAATCAAAACAAAAATAATTATGTTTTTCTGTATTAGAATACTACAGAGACAAAAAACAGGTTAATCAACTTGCTTTTCATTAACTTTGCCTAACAAACCATATAGACAAACAGGTACAAAAATTGAAAGGCAAACAGAGGCTCACCCACTCTCACTCATTCTCTAAATGATTGCTGCAAATATCTTCCTATTGTTATTTGGACTTGGTTGATTTTGACTTTATATTCTGTGAAAGAAAAAGAAAAACAATATAAAGAAGAATTTTGTGTCTTTCTCCCAAGGTGGAAAAAGTGGACCTTAAACTTTCAGAAGTCATGGATATTGACCGTTCAATATGGGGCCAAAGGCAGATTTTGTTTTATTTTATTATGATTATTATTATTACTATTGGTCGCAGCCTTGAAATCACCAAGGGATAGTTCTAACGCAGGTCTGGTTACAATGCCCCGGATGCCCTCCCCCAGCATCTGCCTTTAATCACAGACAATATGGTTTGTGTTTAGAATCGAATGACTGTCATCATCTAGCACTAATGTTCTCTGTCACAGGGACTTAACAACCCATTTGGGGAACACTCTCTGAGACTTTCAAATTCAATATTCTTTCCAAACTCCTGGCTTTTCATTAACTGTGCCATGTGGGTTTCCAAGGCGTGATGCCCAATGGTATTACTCTTCCAAAGAGGTCATGGGAGAGAAATGTCTTTTTTTTTTTTTTCAAGTGCATATTTTAGCACATCTAAACATGCAAGCCCACTGTACACCTTATGTAAAATTCTGTGTTCACAGATAGCCAACATTCAGACTCAATCAGATTTTACACAGAAAAGTGCACTTGCTTTCAGATTGCATAGTAGCCAATTCCCCAGCACCTGATTGAACTGAATTATAAACTGTTGTTGATTTTCCATGTGGATCTTGCTTGCTTCTTTGATATTTATTTTCTCATTAATTTTCCTCTGATTTATTTGTTGTGTTGTTATACATATAAAGGAAGAATGCTGAAGTTCACATTGCAATGACCAAGTTAGCAGTTGAAAAATGCATGGTTATGATGTGCAAATAACTCTCTAAGTGACCTGAAGTTGTGCTATGGTATCCTGTCTCTGCCCCACAGGAATGTGAAACTATGAATTCTGTCTTTACAATCCCTCTCACATCTCTCCTTTCTTTTTTTTAACCTTTCTTAGGACCACCATTTCAAAACCTGTCCATCTCTTGGACTGGAAACTTACCACATTTCCCCAATGATTTTCTACAAATACTAGCAAATCCCCTTTAAGTTCATCATTCTCACTGTTGCAAAATTTATCAAATCACCAAGTCTAAGAGGAAAGATAGAAAGGAAAAAAAGAGAAAGGAGAAAAGGAGGCACAGAAGGAAAGAATGAAAGAAGAAAGATGAAGGAAGGACTGGGAAATTTCTATAAGAAGAAAACAGGGAGTAGCAACAGGAAGGGAGAAGGATACAGACAGAAAGGAATGCTAACGGCAAGTAACTGCACATAGACCAGTGCAAAAGTGGAAAAACTTTGTCCCCTTGATTTCTGTCTGCTTTCTTTAATAGGACCCCTTTTCATGCAGTGGGATTTAGGAAGATGATAGTTTCACCCCACAAGATTCTTCTGCACCTGTGTATCTTCCCTTTTGTATACAGGGAAGGCAGTTGTAATGATTCCAAGCACAAGACAATGTAATTAGGCCAGTTTGAAATATCTGTGTGAGAAAGAAAGGCGTGCTTACCCAGTACTCTATCAACAGGGGACATTATTGATTGGAAGATGATACAGTAGTGAGATGTCCTCGAGGATAGGAGGGGTGCAGAGGACATGGTTTTTAGTGTTGATTATACATTTAGAATGTGACATTACGTAGAGAGAAGAATGTTGGTTAGCATCCTTAATTTTTCCATAGTATAAGAAATCATCTGTGTTAGGATATGGAAAAAAATAAAGAGGTCAGAAAACACTGGAGATGGAAGTTTGTTTCTCTCTTTTCTATGATTCTAAAGGGCGACTTACAATGAAGAACTTTGGGATTTCTTATATGATAAATATCAATATCTCAAAAATATCAAAGGAAAAGTAGAAATCTTAATAACTACTTATAAAAATGAAGAAGCAGAGGAACTGAAAATGCTTAAGGGTTTAGTAATATAGTTGGAAAACACACAAAACAAAAATGAAAGTTTCATTTTTGAGGAAAATGATGGGTGGAAAAGTTCAATTATGTGACTTTAAAGAAATCCATGGGGCCGGCGCCATGGCTCATTTGGTTAATCCTCTGCCTTCGGCACAGACATCCCATATGGGCGCAGGGTTCTAGTTCTCTCTTCCAGTCCAGCTCTCTGGTGGCCCAGGAAGGCAGTGGAGGATGGCCCCAGCACTTGGGCCCTGCACCCGCATGTGAGACCAGGAGGAAGAACCTGGCTCCTGGCTTCGGATTGGCGTAGCTCAGGCCGTGGTGGCCATTTTGGAGGTGAACCAATGCTAACTCTGTCTGTCAAAAAAAAACAGATAAATCCACAAAATAATGTTTCAAATACTATAAACTCATAGGAATAATAATATAGGGAAAATTATCCTCATAAAATAAATGTTGCTATCCTTTTCATCTATCATAATGACACAAGAACTAAAGTTTGAAAACATATTTAAATTTTCATCAATATATCTCAATTTTTAGCTGAGAGACAAGAATATAACAATTATGCAGTTGCTATTGTTTGCATAAATATAAGGCTTAATTACATTTGTGAATGCTTGTGTCATCACCACTGTCAGGAACAGACAAAATATGGGATGAAGCATTTCTGCTATTTAGGATATTGATTGACTTAAAACTCTTTGAAATGTATTTTTATATCCAAAATATATCTTAAAGTTAAAACAGTAGAAGTGTGATCCTTTCAGAATTTTTAAAAAGAAATACCAACATTAGTATTGGAACGTAATAGTATTTAAAATGTAAATGATTTACTGTGCACCCCGGGTTCTAGTCCCAGTATGGGCACCGGATTCTGTCCCAGTTGCTCCTCTTCCAGTCCAGCTTTCTGCTGTGGTCCAGGAAGGCAGTGGAGGATGGCCCAAGTGCTTGGGTCCTGCACCCCATGGGAGACCAGGAGGAAGCACCTGGTTCCTGGCTTCGGATCTTTGCAGAGCACCAGCTGCAGCACGCTGGCCGTGCTGGCCATTTTGGGGGTGAGCCAATGGAAAAGGAAGACCTTTCTGTATCTCTCTCTCGCTAATTCTGCTCATCAAAAAAAAAAAAAAAGATAAAAAATGAGGCCACAGCAACCAATAAGGGAATAAATAAAAATTGGTACATTCATACAATGGAATATTATTCTCCATGAGCCACAGTACAAGGTAAATCTGAAGGTTAAAGTGCCCACATGCCATACCAGAGTGCCAGTGCTCAATCCCCAGTGCTATTTCCAGACTCCAGTTTCCCACTAATGCAGATCCTGAGAGGTAGTAGTGATGGTTGCAGTAGTTGTGTTCCTGCCATTCAAAAGGGAGATCTCGATTTGAGTTCCAGGTTCCTGGATTAGCCTGGACACAGCCTTACCTGTTGTTGGTATTTGGGCTGTGGATCAGTGAATGGGAGGTCTTTTTCTGACTCTGTCACCATCTTTTTGTTTCTATTTCTTCAGTTATCAAACAAATAAATAAACAAATTAATTCATTCATTAATTAAGAATGAGCTATCATACCATGAAATGACATGGAGAAAATTCAGGTGAACACTGTCAAGCGCTACTCTTAAATTCCAATTACATGGGATACTAGAAAAGACAAAACTAAAGCACTAGTAGAAAATATCAGTGGTTATTAGAGATTGGGGAGTAAGGGGTAAGTGGAATCAGTAGAGTGAGTGCAGGGGATTTTAAAGACAGAAAAACTATTCTGTGATACTATAATAGTAAATACATGTCATTATACATTTGCCAAAATTCCAACTATTCAAGAAAAAGAATGAATTCTTATGTAAACTATTGCTTTTAGTAACTAATATTTTATAAATATTGGTTCATCACTTGTAATAAATGTACCCAACTAATGTAAACCATGTGATAAGAGACATAGTGGTAGTAATGAAGGAGGTGATATAGTGTTATAAAGGAGTTCTTTATACTTTCTGCTCATTTTTTTTCCATAAATGAAAAATTATTCTAAATAATAAAATCCATTATTTTTAAAGGAGGCTACAAAATAAATTTGACAGAATAATATCGCATGCTTTCCCTGAGTGAGTTTCCCCTGTGAATAAAACCCAGGAACAAATGTAAATAAAGGACCCTAATAAAATATATGGAAATATCAAGCAATGTCCAAATGGTATTTGATATTAAATCTTAAGAGAAGTTTCAAGTTGAATTTTAAGTAGGCTGTCAATATCATTAGAGAAGACTAGAGAGATTGATAGCACACAAATCTGGAATCAAGGTACTGCAAATTCAGTATATATCACTTTCTCATGTGTTTATGTAGATGGTCAACAAATGTTTGTCAACCACTCACTGTGATGTGTTGGGCACCAAGAAATAGTGGATAACAATGCTGATGTCATTCAGAATAATAGGGCTTTTGTTCAGTTAATTACTTGTATATACACCTGTGCTTCAGGGATTGCCTGTGTAACTCCACGCACAAGAAAGCTTACAGGAAGTCTCAGATTGACGGAGCACGGATAGTGCATGCTTTCGCTATAAAGCGCCCTGTTCATGGTGCTTCTTATCTCCCTTCCTATCCCTGGTCTGCTCCTATTGTCAGTGTCTCAAAAACTCTGATCTGTCCATTAGGTACGTTTGAAAGTGCAGCAAAGTATATGAGTATATTATGGGGATTTGTGATAGGTTTAGGCTCACACGATTATGGCAGCTGAAAAGTGCCATGACAGGCTAATCTGCAGACTGACAACCCCACAAATGCTTGTAGTCAGATTCAGCCCAAATCAAGAGGACTCAGTACCAGGGAAGCCAAGGTTGTGAGTCTCAGTTCAAGGTCAAGAGCTAAGCTCTTGTTAGCAAGAGGGCTGTGGATGTAAATCCTGGAGTCCAAAGACTGGCAACTGACACCTGAGGTAGGAGTTCAGTTTGTTTCAAGATCTCTCAATGAGAGACCAAATCAATGCCAGGTTTCCCACCTAGCCCACTCATTTGCCCTGGTAATTATCAAAAATGGATTTTGGTTGTGCTATATGTAAAGAAAAAAAGACACAACTCTAGACAGAAAATTCACAATCCAGGGAAAGACTGGTTCTACACTGGAAAACTGGCAAATGAATACAAATGTGTACCCTTAAGGTTAAAACGTGCAAGATATAAAAGATTTGCTCAAGTTTTCTTATCTGACCAAGTACAGTCCTCAAAATAAATTGGTTGGATGGTGTCTGGTACATATCAGTGTCTCAATTTTTATTTTATAGAAGAAAATCAAACAAAATGCCACAAGATCTGTATGTAAGGGAATCCATTCCTCAGTTTTCTGTGTTTTATCCCTAGAAAAATTAAAACCTGTGGATTATGTCTCATAATTAGATATTACTGCTTGTTCAATGATACATAATAAAATTAAATATGAATAATTAACAGAGCTGGGCATGCATAGTAGTTTTTTCATGCATTGGACAACAAAATTACAGGAACTGTTTGGAGCTTTCTTGGGGACTGCAGTGATGGGAGAAGGGGCAGAGAATGCTGAGCATCTACTATCCATTTTAACAAAATAACTCACATTTATTAGTTTTATATTTTAGATTTAAGCATATGAGTTTGTTCATATAAATGCTTTGTTGGATAAAAAGAATAATTAGATGACTGTTGGTCTAGAGATTATGCTTTGACATTCATCCTAATCTAATAATGGCGTATGTCACAAAATCAAATCTAGAAACAACCATGTAGAAAAATGAAAAGAACAGTGTGAAATAAAGCTAATAAAAGGGGTATAAAGGTGAAAAATGCTAAATGGATTTTGCAAATGTATAGTGAGAAAAAATATTGCAGAAAAATCAGTCTTCTAACAAATGAGAACAGTCATTGAAAAGCAATAATTTAAAATTTTTGAGATACTAGCCTCACTTAAATCAATTTAATAATACCATAAGGGAAAGTTAAATTTGGTCCATTGCAGGGAATGAAAAACATCTTTTAAAATGTATTTTATTATATACCTTTGAAAATTTATACTTGCATAATTTCCTATAATATTGCTTTTAGTTAAGCAATGAAATCTGCTTTCATCTTTAATGAATCATTTAAACTTTAATTTATAGGTATTTTGAAAATTAAAATAAACCACAGTATACATTTCATACATGAAGAAAAAAAGCATGAATCACATTGAAAGTGAAATTACTATAAGAGGTAAGTAATATGCAAGCTAAGTGTAACCAGAAACTTTTAGATTTAAAGACATTCAAGGTTAGAATAGATATTATTGTATTTATTCACCTATTGTCTTTTGGATCAAATTCAAACTCGGCTTAACATTTGGTGCTTTCTGTTAAACGATCAAAATCATTCTTTACTCATCCTGAGAAATAGATACTAAATTCGCCCAATGTTCAGAGCCATGCGTGGAAGGATATACTTGAATATTCAAGCGTTCACTCATATTATTCTTTTTCTTTAAAATGGGTAGCTTTTTTTTCTTTGTCAATTTACATCTTTTTTTTTTTTTTTTTTTTTTGACAGTCAGAGTGGACAGCGAGAGAGAGAGACAGAGAGAAAGGTCTTCCTTTTCCGCTGGTTCACTTCCCAGTGGCTGCTGTGGCTGACGCACCGCGCTGATCCGAAGCCAGGAGCCAGGTGCTTCTCCTGGTCTCCAATGCGGGTGCAGGGCCCAAGCACTTGGGCCATCCTCCATTGCACTCCCGGGCTTTCTTTAATGTCTTATACTTCTTCAGATTTTAATGTTGTACTTTCTATATATTTCTCCCTCCACTTTCAGTCCTCTGCATCTCCTTCAAGTTTTATCTGTGTCTGAACAGTCATCTAGGTTGTTTCCAGTACACCTCACATGCTTCCTCACAAAACCATAAGTGCATTGCAATTCAGTACATGCAAACTCTACTCCACCGAAGCTTGTGGGGCAAATATTACTAATGACTTTATATGATAAAATAAAATTTCCTGCATCTTTTGTTTCTTATGCTTTGTGCTAACTTCCACAATGAAGGTTGACCATCTCTAAACTGAAAAGATGAAATACAAAAATGTTTTGATATTCAAAATTTTTTGAGTGTTGCCATGATATGCAACAAGCTTTGGATGGAGAGCTGTCTTCATTTCAGATTTTCAGGTTAGGAATGCTAAACTAGTGTAATCCATCCAAATTTTACAAAATCTGAAAAGGTCTGAAATCTGAAATACTTCATGGCAGACACATTGGATAATGGATATTCAACTTGTATATAGGCTGGCGCAGCAGCTCACTTGGCTAATCATCTGCCTGCAGCACCGGCACCCCAGGTTCTAGTCCCAGTTGTGGCGTTGCATTCTGTCCCGGTTGCTCCTCTTCCAGTCCAGCTCTCTGCTGTGGCCCGGGAAGGCAATGAAGAATAGCCCAAGTGCTTGGGCCCTGCACCCGCATGGGAGACCAGGAGGAAGCACCTGGCTCCTGGCTTCAGATAGGCGCAGGGCCGGCTGTGGCGGCCATTTAGGGGTGAACTAATGGAAAAGTAGACCTTTCTCTCTGTTTCTCTCTCTCTGTCTAACTCTGCCTTTAAAAAAAAAAAAAAAAAAAACCAAAAAACTTGTGTATAGAGTGTTGTTCATAATTATTCCTTTGTAGTTGGCACTCTATATTTTATGTTTCAATGATCTACTATTTTTTTAAACACAGCTATACTGGGCTAAAACAAATTCCTCAATACTGTTTTAAGCGTTGGAGACACTAAGATGATAAATAAAGGCTTACATGGAAGTAATAAGCAAGTTGGTTGAAAAGACAGTTCATAAATAGACAAATTGGTAACTAACTCTTATTTGTGATAATTTCTGTGGAAAAGATAAAAAAGGATTGAAGGAGAGGTAGAGTGTGCTGTCTTTCTCCTGGAAGTTGTGGAACTTCCCTTTGAGATGGAAAGGCTGTTATGTTACATGAGTTGTTCTAGAGATCCTACACAATAGAGAGTGAGTTGATTTCTCAGCAGAGGGTGCAGTAAAGTCACAGAGGGTAAAAATTAAAGAAGGCATCAGTAACAGAGTGTCAGGAAGGAGAGGAGAACTGACATGTAAGCATGGAGAAAGAGGTGTTAGGTTATAAAGGACACTGCAAACTTATGATTAGGTTTATTATAAAGGTCATTAAAAGCTTTGAAAGGCTTTAGATAGATTAAGAATGAGATCAATAGCCTGTTATTTAAAGATTATTCACATTGCTGTAGGAAATGGTGATGGGAAGGAGAAAAGAGCATCAATCTCCTGAAACCTCTCTTTGGTGTCTGATAACACTTCTTGCTGTATTCTGAATTCCTTCCACTAACTCTTACACATCAGTTTCATCATATTTTGTTTTCAAGCCAACACAGTTTTTCCCTTTTCATGCATTATCCCTTGAAATCTACACCTAGTGTCATGGATTAATCATACACTGATAGCATAATGATTTGTAAATTTATATCTTCTAGACAAGACATCTCTTGGCTTCTGTCACATACATCTGTTTCCCAGCTGAACATATTCATTTGAATATCCATAGACTGCTAAAATTCAAATGCCCAGAATAGAATTAATTCTTTCATCTTCCATAGACTGACTATTTCTAATTTGTTTTCTATCACCATTTCAGGAAACTTAAATAGGTATTGTCAATTCAAACCCAAAAAATGACATTCATTTGGAATTTATTCCCTTATCATATCTAACAAATAATGAATTCCAATGTTTTTCCTACCTAAATTCTTCTTTAATTCTTCCGATTCTTTTTTTTTTTTCATCCAAAGGTAACAGCTCTACTTCAGGCATGTATCTTCCTTCCTAGAACTCAGTAGCATTGAGTCTTTGTTCATTGTATCTAAACTCACTGTTCTCAAATATTCTTTCTTTCTTTTTTTAATAAAGCTTTTATTTAAAGAATATAAATTTCCAAAATACAGCTTATGGATTACAATGGCTCCCCCCCCCCCATAACTTCCCTCCTACCCATAACCCTCCCCTTTCCCGCTCCCTCTCCGCTTCTATTCACATCAAGATTCATTTTCAATTCTCTTTATATACAGAAGATCAGTTTAGTACATATTACGTAAAGATTTCAACAGTTTGCCCTCACATAGGGACACAATGAAAAATACTGTCAGAGTACTAGTTATAGTATTAATTCACAATGTATAGCATACTAAGGACAGAGATCCTACATGATATATATTTTTAAATTGATTAATTTTCTATGCAATTTCCAATTTAACACCAAGTTTTTTTTCATTTTTAATTATCTTTCTATACAGAAGATAGATTCAGTATATACTAAGTAAAGATTTCATCAGTTTGCCTCAAATATTATTTCTAATGGCTTTTAGGTTTTCTTTCTTTCTTTATAAAATGATTTATTTATTTATTGAAAGGCAGAGTTACAGAGAGGGACAAAGCCAGAGGCAGAGAGAGAGAAGTCTTCCATCTGATAGTTCACTCTTCAAATGGCCTCAAGGACCAAGCCTGGGCCTGACCGAAGCCACGAGCCAGGAGCTTCACCCAGGTCTCCCACATGGATTCAGGGGCCCAAAGACTTCTACCATCTTCTGGTGCTTCCCCAGGTGCATTAACAGAGCACAGAGCTGGGTCAGAAGTGGAATAGCAGGAATTCCAACCAGCACCCACATGGATTGTCAGTATAGGCAGCAGATTAACCTGCTGTAACTTAATGCCAGCCCTAGCTTTTAAGTTTTCAAGATTCAACTTTTTTTTTTTTTTTTTTTGACAGGCAGAGTGGACAGTGAGAGAGAGAGACAGAGAGAAAGGTCTTCCTTTGCCATTGGTTCACCCTCCAATGGCTGTGGCGGCCGGCGCACCGCGCTCATCCGATGGCAGGAGCCAGGTGCTAGGTGCTTTTTCCTGGTCTCCCATGGGGTGCAGGGCCCAAGCACGTGGGCCATCCTCCACTGCACTCCCGGGCCACAGCAGAGGGCTGGCCTGGAAGAGGGGCAAACGGGACAGAATCCGGCGCCCCGACCGGGACTAGAACCCGGTGTGCCGACGCCGCAAGGCTGAGGATTAGCCTGTTGAGCCACGGCGCCGGCAAGATTCAACTTTTAAAACCAAGTCAGGTAGAAAGATTCAACAGAGTGGGCCACAGGGGTATAAGAAACAGAGGCATGGTACCTATAGAGTGATCACTTGAGCATCTCCTAGGCACCTTGACTTAGAACCATTCTTCTTGGGGTGGCAGCCTTTGTGCAGGTTTGAGTCGTACATGTCCAAGACTCTTAGCTGTAGTCACATGGCATATAACCTGGGTAAATTTCACTTTTTTAAAAATTCATTGCCTATAGTAGTTTTTCTAATATATTATTTGCGTACATCAAACCTCGAACATTTATTTAATGGTTTCTTATTTCATATGGGTTCAGTACAACACCTTAGATTATCTCTAAATTAAGCTTTATTTAATAGTCCTAATATTATATTCTGACTCTTCTCTCTTCCATATTTCTCTTCACTGAAACCACACCACAGGCCAAGGACTAGTTGAACAGTCAGTATCTTCCCTTCTTTTCTGAATTGGCATGTATGCTTTCACTCTATAACTGGAAAACTCATAATCCAATTTCAACATCAACTCAAACATAATTTCCAACATGGAGCTTTCCTTTCATCAAAGTATGTATAGAGTGATTTATAGCAACTGAGAAAGGAGCAGTCAACACTTCCTGTTAGTACTTACTGTATACTGTGTAAGAGAATCACCATGAAACTACAGATTACTTATAATCAAGAACTATTTTGTAGCTTTTTGTGCTTTGATCATGTGCAATGCCATCCTTTATCATTTTAAAAGTGTGTGATGTGTGTTTGTGAAATAAATGAATAAATGAATGGAGAAATGAATGAATAAAGATGACTGTGATCATAGTATTATGAATGCATTTAAATATTTCTTGGTTAAAAAGAGTAGAGAAAATTATCAAAGTAGTAAAAATGTGATTCATTATGTGAGAAAATGCCTATTAGTGGTAAAAATCAAAACTGAGATAAAAGTAAATAGGCCTGAAAGAATCTGTTTTACTAGGTGAGCTAAAACAAAGTGATAGGGCAGAAATATTAATCCAGAATTATAGTACATGGCACATAGGCAGAAAATACAAAAATATGGGAAGAAGGCAAAAAAAAGGGAAACCACAAAAGAGAATGTGAAGAAATATGTAAATTAGAGGTGTGGGGAAATCGCAAAGAAACACACAGGGAGAAATAGCAAAGTATCATGCAATCTAAAAAGATAACCTCAAGTATGTGTTTTACACTTTTTGAAAGGTGAGTGTGCACTGACAGAAAACACACAGCAGCAGTAACAGAATTACCAGAGTTATCAGTTTAAGTTGAGAAATTTTAAAAAGCAACACAAACCAATTTTGAATAAGACGTTTCAAAGAGTAATTTTTCCTCTCTCTACTGAAATGTAAACCCAATTGTTTTTTCTACCTTTGATTCTAGAGCTATTTCCAAGAAAGATCTTTGCAGAGTGAAATGGCTTCACATTTTATAAATAATTTTCATTTAAAAATCATAATTTACAGAAACATTTACATTGCAGCAAAGTAATTATTTTCCTAATCCTTTTGAGAGGAAGCTGCCAACCAGATGGCCCACTTTTCCATAGTATTTTGGGGATGTTGCATATAGACGAGTATATCCTCCTTTTATAGCCATAATACCACATCCCAAATCAGGAATGTAGTATGCGTATCTGCCATCTGGTTCTCAGACTCATTCAAATTTTCCAATTGCCCCTTTTTATGTTTCACCCACCAAAGTTGCTCCATTCAGAATCATGGGCTCATTGGTGCTTTATTCTACAGGAGTTCGTAGGTCTTTTTTTTTTTTTTTTAAATGGTTGGGTAAATGCTCTTCAATTTTTGCTTGCATGCTATTGCTTTATGATTAGATTAAAGTTATGCGTCTTTAACAGGAAAATTCTAGTAGTGTTGCCAACTTCTCATTACAATCCATCAAATGGTTGCATGACTTTATTGGCCCTGTAACTGATGATGATCATTCTCACACTGGATTGATGTGGTGTCAGCCAGACTTCTCCAAGTAAAGTTACTATATTATCTCTTGAACACAATTAGCATTTTGTGAGATGGTTCTTTGTAAAAATATAAATATCCTATGCCTTAGCAAACCTTCAAATTATTTTTTTAAATTATGGATGTATGCATGTCCTCATGGTTTACTATTTTATTTAGTGAAATTTTCTTCAGTATTCAATAGAATTTATTAGAAATTCAGATTTATGGACTGCATCCTTGATTTACCTAATCAGAAATTCTGATGGGTCCCAGAATCTTCAGTTTCATAACCAGTCCATATTGTTTTGATGAATGCTAAAATTTGAGAACCACTAAAATGGTGGATCTTGATCTCAGCTGTTCATTAGAAATGACCTGAAGAAACCTTTAAAACCTATAGGCTCATAGGTAATATCCCAAGATGTGAGACAAAAATTGCTGATAAATGGGGCCAAGTTATCAATTTTTAATGAATACTAAGGAATTAAAATTTCTGACATATTTTATCTTAAGCAGTGGTTCTCAAATTTGGTCCAAATTGTAATCATTTAAGGAGTTTTGGACTTATGTTTGGGTCATACCCACATAGACTCTGATTGTATGAATTTGAAATTTAGCATAAACATTTTGATTTAAAAATATTAGGATTACCTGGAGAACTTTTAACCCTACTAATACTGTGTTAGTAGTTTTAAAATGCCAATTGGGAGGCATTTGCTTTAGCTGTTGATAGGGCTTAAGATACAGCATGCCATTCTAGAGTGCCTTGGTTCAGGTTCAGGTTTCTCATTAGTCCAGCTTGCTGTTAGTGCAAAAATTCAGTCAGCAAGTTTTGCCTCAAGTATTTGGGTTCCTGCCATCCCTGTGGGATACCCGAATTGAGTTCCTGGCTCCTGTCTTTGGTATAGCCCAGTCCTGCTATTGTGGAATGTGGGCATTTGGTGTGGGAACCAGAAAATGGAACATTCTCTCTTCTCTCTCTCTCTCTCTCTTTCTCTTTCCCTCTTTCTCTCTCTCTGTCTCTCTCTCTCTTCTATCTCCCCTTCTCTCTTTCTGCCTTTCAAGTAAATAAATAGAAATAATCTAAAAATAAATTAATTTTTAAAACTCTTCAGGTAATTATAATGTACAATAATTTTGAGAACCAGTATGGACCTTTGTGCACCACACATCCTATTATTCTATTATAAGGCTAATCCTTTATAATACTAAAAAAGGCTATGGAAAACATAATATGTGCTAGCATGGTGCTAAGAATTTTGCATTTAAATGTAATTATCACAATAGCTCTTTGCATTTTATGATATTTTTACACTCTGCAGATGAAGAAATTGAGACTCAAGGCAAAGAATCACCTTGGCCTAAACCATACAACCACTAAGTGGAAAAGAAAAAATCGAACTTATCCTCTGCTACTCTGAAAACTTTGCTCTTAGAAATTATATTCTACCTCTTCTTATTCCTTATGCCTGAAGCTTGCTTATTTAGGTTTATTTATTTATTTTTAATAAGCATGCCTAGACTATAATAGAATTATCCTAGGTTTCAGACATGTAGAAATTAAAGAAACAAAATATGTACAACAATTTCAGAGATCTAAGAAGTTTCTCTTTAAATGGAAAGAGTTTTGAGTCAGGAACCGTATTAAAGGCTTACCCCTGGATTGTGGCACAGCAAACAATAAAAGGTGGTACAAATAGCTCAGGATTTGGAGCCAGTAGAAATGGCTGAATCCTGGCTGGCACCGTGGCTCAATAGGGTAATCCTCTGCTTCTGGGGCGGGTACCCTGGGTTCCAGTCCTGGTCAGGGCGCCGGATTCTGTTCTGGTCACTCCTCCTGTTTAGCTCTCTGCTGTGGCCAGGGAGTGCAGTGCAGGATGGCCCAAGTGCTTGGGCCCTGCACCCGCATGGGATACCAGGAGAAGCACCTAGCTCCTGGCTTCAGATCAGCACGGTGCGCTGGCTGCAGTGGCCATTGGGGAGTGAACCAGCGGAAAAGGAAGACCTTTTTCTCTGTCTCTCTCTCTCACTGTCCACTCTGCCTGTCAAAAAAAAAAAAAAAAAAGAAAGAAAGAAAAGAAAAGAAATAAAAAAAGAAATGACTGAATCCTGCTCTATGCAATCTCTTTGTAAGATCTTCACATGTAAAATAGGAAATTATAACTGTTGCCCCTAATTTCTGAGGTTTGGGTGATGAAACAAAGTGCTACTATATCAGGCCTGACACACGGAAGATGATTATTAAGAAAAATTAATGTGGTTCCAAGCCTTTGTTTATGAAGTTGCTTACTTCCGGGCATAGAGATTGGAGCAGCTTGAAAAATAGGCAGGATAGACTTAGGTATCCTCCTTACACCCAGCAATGGTATCACCTAAGAGATAGTCAGAAATGCAGAATTTTGAGGTCCTGCCTGATTTGGTGTTTCAACAGAAGCCTCAGCTGACTTGTGTGTGAGTTCAATAATGTTTAAACAGGTGCCCTAGAAGATTCCTCATATAATTACACACATTGTTTAAATTTAGATACAGAATATGGGCGAGTTGGTATTTGGCGAGAGGGTAGAATTGTATGGTGGGTTCATAAACTTTTCAGAATATAAAACTCATGGGCAGGTATTTGGTGCAGTGATTAAGCTGCTGCTTGAGATGGCTGTACCCCATTAAATTAAATTATTTGTGATTGCTGTCTAGTGAATGAAGTTCAAGCTTAAGTCTACTATTATCCAGTTAATCTAGTTGACTAATTACTGGTGGATTTCTCTAAAACTTTTGAGTTAAGTTGATATTTGTTTGCTGGCTGAAACTCTGTTCTTTCGTCCCAATATGGAGCCAAGAGGTTTGAGGGGGAAATGAAGAAGTTAATTATTTGGTAGGGTTGCATGTCATAGTAAGGGTAGTACACCATAGTAGCAACATGTCCTTGTGACACAAGAACATGCCTTCCAGTTCCAGGGCACCTCCATGAATAAAGAGAATGGAATGGTAGGAATAAATACTCCATTTTTCTCTTCATAAAGCTAAATGGCCCTTCTGGGTTGAGCTTTCTGTATGTGTATCTTCAAAACTTTCAAAGTGCTTTCTACAGCATTCATAATTGTGAGAATTCTAGCAGTGGACTTGCAGTTATTTAGATTTTTGATTGTTCCTGTTTTAATTAGAACCATTTACATTGTACATCCTTTGGTTTATTTATTTATTTCCAAATAGCTCTGAATACTGCTCTTTGCAGAATATTTGTCTAGGAAAAGTTATAGAGAAGAGAATATGTCATCATAAAAGAACTGCAAAATAACACCATGAAAAGGATAACATATTGTAAGAGGCACTGATATGGTAGATGGTCCTTATTCAATGAAGAGTGAATCGAGGCCTAACGACCAGATGGCAGAGCTGAACACAGAAAATCCATATGTGTGGTGGCAGCGAGGGACGACCATTGACATACTTGCTTTTCCAGCCAAATGCCTCAGCAGATGCAGAGTTTTACACTTTAACATTGCAATATGGCACTGAAACCCTGGAGAAGAGTTAGATAAAAGATTCAAAGCTGATTTAAAGTGGCAGAGTTTAAATCCACTCCTATTTTGTTAATGTGAAAGCTAGGAACAGAAAGTGAGGTTAGATCAGTCCTCTGTGGGATTGTATTTTGGATCTGCCAGTGTTGTCACATTGTCTGCAGAAGAGCTAAACCTGGTCATGTTATATAAAGACTCTTCCTGTCCCCATGTCTTTCTAAAAAAAAAAACAAAACAAAATAAAATAAAACTTAAATTTTAGAAGTGATAAGCATCATGAATGTGCTCTACATTGAGCCTAAAGTTCATAATGTGAGTGATTTCCTACTTTGAATAAACCAAAAGATGTATTTTAAAAATTGCATTTTCCCTTTATTTCCCTTTGTGTGGGGTGCTGCAGCTAGCTGTCCTTGTGGGAAGAGGATTGGGTATGTGCTGCAGTGCTTAGAAATCCCTACAAAAATTTAGTAAGAAAAGTTAATATCCACACACTTTAGCTGTTTAAATGTGTGTATTATTTGGGGTATTAACAGATGGTAAAAGTTCAAAATGATTAAGACATGGGTTGGAAAGTTGTTTATAGCCTACGTCCTTGAGTCCCAGTATTCTTCCACAAGGAATGACTGCCAAAGGCAATAGAAATAATCTCATTTCTCCAAACACATCTTCAGTTGAGCAGGGAAAATGCTTCTTTTACATTTTGTGTTCATTTGGTCAGGTTGCTGGTAGCATTGTGTTCGTCAAGGTTCACTGTAGGCAGAAGTGTGAGTCTGCTGTGCTCCTACTTTGATTTGCTTCTGCTGTGAATCCTAATGCTTTAGTAAGAGTATCAAATGTCTTCAGTGATCACTGCCATCTCTCTTTTTTAAACTAATCTCGCATAATTTTCTTATGGGAGTCTTAAGAATCATATGTATAAGCTTGTTATTCTGCTCAATAGACACATCTTGTGTTTTTAAAAAAATTTATAAAGAGAAACATATTTCATATATTTCACATATACCTTGTATTTTTACATCATTGCCTTTCTCATCATGATTTTCTAACATCTTTCTTGTGTTTTCTTATGTTATAATGGTTTGTTTTGAACATGGATGATGGATTCATGGTTCCTTGGAATTTAAGGATCGGGAATTTAATTCTTGCATCTTCATGTTACCAGTGGCCCTGAGATAACTAGTAGTTGTAAAACTAAATTAGTGATCATGAAACTTTACAGGTCCATATCATGTACTGATTAATCCTAGGACGGGGTAGGGGAATGTCAAGAAATAAGAATGTGAGTGTGAGTCAAAGGAAAGGGACAGCTAACACAGATCATTTGTTGCTGTCTGCAGTAGAGTTGATGCCTACTGAGAGAAATGCATTTAGTAAGTTTACAGAATTTTGCCAAGTTCAACTCCATCTCCTAAATGACATTTCAATAATTTTTATAAAATTAAGGTAAATTGTTTAAGATAAGAAGTAACAACTAGGAGTATGCTCATAGTAATAACAGTGATAGTTAATTTTTATAGCATTGTATTGTGTGTCAGATACAGCATTGAGTATGTGTTACCTCACTTAATCTTCCTCTAAGCTCCATGAGGTAGGCACTCTCATTTTCTTTGTTTTCACAAATGAAAAAAAGTAGATTAAATGGATGTATGTATTATGGAGATTATGTAACACTATCATCACATATGAGCTTAGCATGTGACCTTGAAATTACTTGCATTCAATAATGGGGCCGTGACCTGTTTCATTTATCTTAGGCAGAGTTCTGTGACTGCTTGGCCTAAAAGATTATGGTGGCAGTGAATGTGATGCTCTTTGTAATTGAATCAATCAATTATTTATATTTATTAGATTTAAAACATGATGTTAGCACATAAGTAAATGGCATACATTTCCCCATAGCTCTTTTATAAAAATTATTTATTTATTTGAGTGATAGAGTGACAGAGAGGAAGAAAAAGATGAGAGAGAGAGAGAGAGAGTATCCCATCCACTGGTTCACTCCCCAAATGGCTACAACAATCAGATCTAGGCCAGACTGAAACCAGGTGCCAGGAAATCTATCCAGGTCTCACACACAGGTGCCAGGGACTCATGCATTTTGGTCTTCTTTCACTGCCTTCCTAGGTGCATTAGCAGGGAGCTAGATTGGAAGCAGAGCAGTCAGCACTTGAACTGGCATCTATATGGGATGCTCGCATTTCAGGCAGCAGCTTAACCCACTGCACCACAAGGTGGGCCCTTCCCATTGCTCTTTTGAGATTCCACCTCAGGAATCTTAGTTAAATTTACTATGAAGAAGTCAGCAGAGGTGTTATCGTTGTTATGTATTGGGTAGAGCTGCCATCTGTGACACTGGCACCAAATGAGCCTAGGTTTGAGTCCTGGGTGCTCCACTTGGCCTCTTGCTGTGTGCCTGGGAGAGCAGTGAATGATGGCCCAGGTCCCTGGGCCCTGCTAACACATGGGAGACCTGGGGAATGCTCCTGGCTCCTGGCTTTGGTCTGGATCTGCCCGGGTAGTTGCTGCCATTTGGGAAGTGAAGCAGCAGATGGGAAATCTCTCTCTCTCTCTCTCTCTCTCTCTCTCTCTCTCTCTCTCTCTCTCCCCCTCTGCCTTTCATATAAACAAAAATATATATTTAAAAAAAACAAGTCCACAAAAAGTTTTTATGACGAGCACATAAGCAAGATTTCCAGCTTTCGGATCAGGTGAGATCCCTGGTAATAGCCTTCATCAGCCACCAATGGACATGTAAGGATTCTCTCAAATGACTTAACCTGTTAGCTATTAAGGAACAATAAAAATATAATGGGGCAGAGATAAGCCAGTTGCACGGAACCCTGCTGGAGTTTGTGATTATAACAAAATGGTAGTTTTATATCAATTATTTTGGACAGGTTTATTATGTAGCAAGAGTAACTGGAACACCATAATTTTAATAGTGAGCATTGAACGTACTGCCCTCTTTCAAATAGGTCAAAGCCATAAGACTTCTAAGAAGCACATCTTGGCTGCAATGGCTAGTGATAGTGAATTCAGCAGAAAGGGAGTTCTTAGAAATTTCTTTATTAGTATTTGATCTCTTTTAGTGTATTTTCTTTTTCTCAATTTTATTGTCTTTATATTCTTTTCATGTTAATAAAGACCTAGGATCAAGATCCATTTTGGGAGTGCTGGTAGTTCCATATTAGTGTCCAGGATAAAGAGGCATGGTTTTGGCATCTTAAGGTAGCTTGGATTTAGGGAAGAAAGCTAATTTTCCTTTGGATTTTTCTTTTCCTTAATTTAGTTAAGAGTTTTATATATAACTACCAGGTGATTATCAGGCTAGAATAACAACGTCTATTTGCTTGGAATATCATTTCTTTTAATAATTTTTTTCATTTGACAGGTAGAGTTATAGATAGTGAGAGAGAAAGAGAGAAAGGTCTTCCTTCCGTTGGTTCACCCTCTAAATAGCCACTACGGCAGGCACTGTGCTGACCCAAAGCCAGGAGCCAGGTGCTTCCTCCGGGTCTCCCATGTGGGTGCAGATGCCCAAGCACTTGGGCCATCCTCCACTGCCCTCCCGGGTCACAGCAGAGAGCTGGACTGGGAGAGGAGCAACGGGGACTAGAACCCAGGACCCATATGGGATGCCGACACCACAAGGTGGAAGATTAACCAAGTGAGCCATGGTGCCAGCCCCGGAATATCATTTCTTAACGCAAACTCTTCTGAACCCTGCAGCTGAGATGGGTAGATGGATTTTGGTTGGTAAAAGTTTCAGTGGTGTGTTCTATGACTTTCTTTCTCTTTTAATTCTGTTTTAGAATTTACTTTTATTTAATTAGAGAGAGAGAGAGAGAGAGAGAGAGAGAGAGAGAGAGAGAGAGATGCCTGCAACAGTTGGAGCTGGGTCAGACAAAGGCCAATAAGGAGTTAGGAACTCAGTCTCTTGTGTGGGTAGCAGGGACCTGTCTACTCAAACTATTACCTGCTGCCTTTCAGAGGCATCACCAGGAAGATGCAGCCCAGGGACTTTGATGTGACATGAGGTGTCCCAAGAAGCATCTTAATCATTATACCAAATACCTGCCCCTGGCTGGCTGACTTTCTTTTCCTTCCTTCCTTCCTTCCTTCCTTCCTTCCTTCCTTCCTTCCTTCCTTCCTTCCTCCCTCCCTCCCTCCCTCCCTCCCTCCCTCTCTCTCTCTCTCTCTCTCTTTCTCTCTTTCTCTCTCTTTTTGATTGTTTATTTGAAAGGAAGAATGACATAAAGAGAGAAAAATTGTATTTTTGAAGGCTAAAATTACCCTGTTCCTTTTTACTCACTTCTGTACACAGCCACTACCTTGTTTAAATTTCATTTATGCTGTTTCTATGATGTTGGAGACAAACTAAAACACATAAATTATAATCTTTACTCATCTAACTCTATCTTGGAATGTAATGCAATTTCAGGTCATTTCATAAAACAGTTAAAAACATAGGATTATGAATACCTGAAATTAAATCTGGATGTTGCCACTTATTACATAAATAACATGTTTAATTTCTTAACCACACAGAATATAAGCTTCATAATTTGTGATATGAGGATAGAAATAATTTTGATCTATATAGATTTTTTGGGAGGATTTGATAAACGAACACACATAAATCACAATGCTCAACATTAAGAAATGACTGACTAATCATGTGTTACAATTATGGTGTCTGAAGGTCAAGTGATAAGAATACAAGTCAGGTATATGTAACAAACTAATAATTAGGACACTATATGTAAAGTACCTACTCTATCCAGAAACTGTGCTAGGAATATAAAAATTAATTTCATAATTTTGCTATCAATTAAACTTGAGGCATTTCAACCCAAAGACAGTCAATGACAAAACGTAGAGGAAAACTTCTGCAGGTGATTTTAGATTTGAGCACTTTGTTTCCTCATTGATTCATTTATTTAGAATCCAGAAGAATTTTAAATTCTCCATGACTGATTATCTGCTACAGCTCCACTCTTCTTTTTACTGCAGTTGAAAAATTTACTTAACTATTAAATATATTGCATTAATTAAGACAATTTATGTTGTTCTGTGTCTGCTTTTCATCTTGCTTTGCAAACTAAACTGAAAATGCCTTGAGGCAGGACTATGTTTTCTTTGTTACATCTGCCATAAAACTTCATATTTTGTAAATACTTGTGTCAAGAAAAGTTTTCAAAAGCTTGTAAATAAGGCAAAAGAGAAAAGAGCTTGTTCTTTCATCTGTCACACTAGGGGCATAATTTAATATGCTCACACAAGGATTATTTAATTCTCTAGGATAATGGACCTGTATTTAACATTTTTAAAAGATGACCATAACAGCCATGGCTGGGCCAGGCTGAAGCCAGGATCCAGGAAGTTCATTTGAGTCTCCCATGTGAGTGCAGGGGCCCAGGCACTTGGGCTGTTAGCAGCCTTCCCAGGCCATTCGCAAGGTACTGGATAGAAAATGGAACAGCCAGGACTCTAACTGATGCCCATATGGGATACAGGTGCTGTAGGCTGTGGCTTAATCTATTATATCATAGGGTCAGCCCTCAATATTGGTTTTTACCATGTAATTATAGCCCCAAATTTTTTGAAGTTATATATTTATTCATAGGTTCTGTGTAAATAGAAAATATAACTCCAAAAATTATTACCTTATAGGATATTAAACAATCTTGTATGTAATTAGCAATTTAATTTCTAACACCAATTTTTAAAAATGTCTGTAATACTCAATTTCTCCAATATTTTGGATTCAGCTTCCTCAACTTACTGGTCTCCTCATTAATAAGTTAGAAAACTATTGACATATATTCATTTGATATTTGTATTGAAGTCATGTTTTTAACTTTTGTAAATTATATTTTGACTCTTGAAAGGCAGTATAATTATTGGATAGAATGACAGAGTTGTAAATTTCCCTCTGAATACACTTATATAATGTAATATTTGAGTTGCAGAATTTTAATTATTCAGATTCAAGTGTATTTTAATTTTCATTTGATTGATTTGATAGACCTGCTGGTTAAGAATTCTATTTTTTTTTCTTTACAATTTTTGTTATTTATTTGAGGGGCAGGCAGTCAGAGAAGGAAGTGGTAGTGGTCTCATCCATTGATTCATCTCCTAAATGGCAGCAGTAGCAGAGTTGCAGGGCAGGGAATTAAACAGGAGCCAGGAAGTCAATCCACATCTCTCTTTTAGGTGCCAGTAACTCAGCAACTTGAGTTGTTGTTGCCACCTCCCAAGATTTCCATTAGCAGGAAACTGGACTTGGGAATCTGAGGCACTAGTTGAACTTGATTGTGGGACATGTGCTTCCATATCAGCATCTTAAACACTAAGCCAAATGCCTGCCTCAAGTAGCACATTTCTTAATTTCCAAACATATAGTGATTATCCAGTCATTTTTGAATTATTGAGATCTAATTAAATTGGATCAAGATCAGACCATAAACTCTGCATAATCCTGGTATACTGATTTTGATGAGATTCGCTGTATGCCCCATCTTATGTTTAATTTCAGAATTGTGCCATGAGTATATGAGAATATAAATTCTAAAATTATAGATTATGAATTTATATACTATCTGCATTTTAAATTCAAAAGGAATCCTTATTGTTGCTTTATGTGGTAAATATTTATTATAATTTATATACTCATAATTTCCAACTTTTCACTTGGGAAGATTTTTCTTCTATTTAAATAAATACTAAAATATCCTTTAGTATTTCCTTTTCTGCAGTTCTAATTATCATCCTTTGTGTGTATGTGTGTGTCCATGTGTATGTATGTGTATATGTTTCCCTTATGTTTTAATTTCCATTATTCTGAAAGATTAAGTTCTTGCTGGATTTAGACTTCTACTTGTAAAGTATTTCTTTCAATGTGTTAATAATATTACATTATGTTTTGCCTTCCGTTATTTCTAAATTTGTTTGTCAGCTTGTTTGCTGCTATTTGAAACTCTCTTTTTCTTTTTACTATTTATTTTAATATTTGCTATTTTATTTTATTTTTAGCAATTGCAATCTGACAACCTAAGATATGAACTGATACCTTATTCTGGATATATAGGACATCTTCTGTGTGTGGTTTGCTGCCTTTGATCAGTTTTGAAAATTATCAATTACAAGTATTATATCCTCAAATATTATTTTTGCTTCATTCTCTCCTTTTCTTCCAGGACTTCAAGTGCAAATAAGTAAGGCTTTCTTGTCGCATTTCCTATATATTTTGTACTGTACATTTCATCTGTTTTACTCTTTTTAAATTTTAGATATCCTTTAACTCATTAAATATTTTATTCAGCTGTCTTAAATCTGTATAAAACCCGTTTTAAGTTTCTTTTAGTTACTGCAGTTTTTAGTTCTATGATTTCTTTTTGCAGCTGTTATTAAGTTTCTAGTTATCTGAAAAACAGTCATTAATAATCATAATAGGAACAAACATTTTAGAGGCCTTGGCTAATAAATTCAATATCCAGAATCTTTAAAAACATTTTAATTTTTCTTTTGATGTGATTTTCTCAATAAGAAGTTTACATCTTATTTTAAATAACAAAACAAGTCTTACTTATTATATGCTGGACATGACAGGAAGAAAGGCACTTGCAGATACATGAAGTCCTACGATGACTTACGTTATTTTAGCTAGGTACCTAGAAATCTGGGGCTCAATGTCTCATTTGTAGAAGTGAGCTACATGAAGTTGAGCTGTAGCTTCTCCAAGGGTTTTTCTTCTTCCTGGGTTCATCCTAGTTTTCTCTGACTGCTCTTTTGGAGAGTTCTAGCCCAAAAAGTGTAATCGCATCCTCCTTTGAGTCCTTAGGTATCAATATTTAGAGTCCTAGCAGCCTGTGATATCAAATGTGCTCCCCTCCCTCTCAGATTCCAACTCTGGATTTGACAAACTCCTCCACAGGAAAAATAGCCATAAAGGTTAGAACTAAATTCCCAGCACAACTCTATTCTCCCCTAGTACCTGGTTAAAAATTTATAAAAATTCTGTTAGCTACCTGGTCCCTTTGTCTCTCTGTTTCCCCCTGAGAATAGGTTTAAATTTTGTCCAATTATTTTAGTTATAGTCAATTAGAATATTTTTCTGAATTATCATGTCTTCTAGAATCAGAAAGGAACATTTTCTTTCTGATAAATTGAATAAAAAAATCAGAAACTCAAGTTCATAAGAATCCAAAGCAATATCAAAAAAGTGCATATGCTCATTTATTTTATTAATAATAGATTGATCTCAGATAATAACTCGTAGACTAACATTATACACATTTGTAACAAATTTGCAATTTGCGTACTATATGTAAATTACAGCATTAGATTTGTAGGGATGGGCATGAGAAGCAGTGTCATTTTTCTGCAGGTAAACATACAAATTGCAACTAAAGTAATACAAGTGGTTATCAAAAAAGAGATAGTAAAAATGCAAAATAATGGATTAACTCAAAATAATATAGCAGTGAAATGAAAAACAGTCCCTCCTACTCAGCACAATCTAAAATCATCAATGTACAGTAATGAATATTTATAATGATGGCTTCATGCCCTGCATAAAGCTATCAAATATTGCTTAGTGTGTTCTACCTCAACAAGGTAGTGAGGTTTTGATACATTTTAGTATGGATGGTTTTTTATTAATTTTTAAGCTTACTTTAGAAAATTTCAATCATGTGCTGTATGAGCAGCTCCTTTTATGAATGCCATTGAACTATTTCCTTTTCCCTGCCAATTACCTTCTTACATTGCCAATAGTAACTAATCCTTTTAAATCCATATTTCTTTATCTGATGTAATAAGACAATTTATTTTCTATTTTCTGTATGGATTTATCTTAAATCTTTAACTATTCTTGAGCATGGAATATATTTTTCAGGGCCATTTTTCACTTTATACCATGTATCACTGAGCTGTTTCCAGTACAAAAAGAAGAAACAAAAAATTGCCGCCACAGCACATTTTTTCTTTCTATTTTTCTTTTTGCTGAGTCTTTTATCCATTTTGGCATATTGTACATATTAGAGTACATATTGGAGTCTTTAAATTATGACTTTTCGCTTCAGATAGCCATGAAGTATAACAAAACGGACATCAAACTGAATGGATGTCCTTTATTTACTTATTTATTTATATCACTAAACTAAACCAATATAGTTCCTTTTCTGACCTCAACTTAACCCCCAGAGAATTGCATAGAATTCTGAAGAGGTGGAAATTTGTCCAAGAAATACTCTTTGGTCTGCTCTACCAAACAAATTATATACATGTATAAAAGAAATACAAAAGGAAAAAATAATATTTGCAAGCTCAGCATATTTTGCTAACATAGACCAGTAATAATCCATACTTCAGGAAGTTGGCTTTAGCGATGGTAAGTCACCTCTTATTCCTATTAAGAAAGACTATATTATATTTAGAAATGTCTGGAAACGGATGCTCAAACCAGCAATGTGCAATTGCAGATATCTTGAAAAAGACCCTGGAGATTTATGCATTTTGTTTGTTTTATTGAGTACAGAAACAATGGTATTGGAGAAATTTAAATGATTCTAATCTCCTAGTTTAAACAAACTGTGTTTATATAAGTCTATTAAGTGTTATGTTTATGGCTCATAACACTTAACTTTTAGCATTCCCATCCCACATTCGAATGTCTGTTTTTGTCTCACTTGCTCACCTTCCAATTCAGCTTCCTATTAATGTGGCAGTAAAGGCAGCAAATTATGGTCCAAGTGCTTGTGCTTGTATCTCTGCTATCCCTGTGGGACATCTGGATGGAGTTCCTGGCACCTGGCTTTGGCCTGGTCCACACCTAACTGTTGTAGCCATTTAAGGAATGAACCAGCAGTTGGAAAATTTTCTCTCCTCTCCTCTCCTCTCCTCTCCTCTCCTCTCCTCTCCTCTCCTCTCCTCTCCTCTCCTCTCCTCTCCTCCCCTCCCCTCCCCTCCCCTCCCTTCCCTCCCTCCCTCCCCTCCCCTCTCCTCCTCTTTCCTTCTTTCCCTTTCCCTCCCCTCTCCTCTCTTTTCCCCTTTCCTTCTATTCCCTTCCTTTCACTACTTCTCTCTCTGTGTCTCTCTCTCCCTCCCTCCCTCCTTCCCTCCCTCTCAACATTTCAAATAAATAAACTAATCTTTTAGGAAATATATCTAATCCCTCACCCTTCTCAATTCCTGAATACAGTGATATCTTAAAATACCCATGCATTTCAAGTTAAAAAGACAGACAATATCAGAATGTCTACTGTGAGTAATGGTTGAGGGTTGCTTTTGGACTTCAGTGCCCAGCAGTCAGGGATGCATGGCATCCAGTAATGTACACGATAGTCTCCCATGAAAAAATAAAAATCAAACCCAGAAATACTAGGTGATAGTAGAAGGTTTTTGAAAGAAAGGATTTGGAGATGAAGAAAGTTTAAGAATTTCTAGAACAATTAATCTATATTGGGCAAATGTGGACATTGAATACCTCAGCCATTGACAAGACATAACATGAGCCCTAATTGTTTAGAAGTTTAAGGTCAAGCAAAAGGCAAGGAAATATGGAACCTTGAGCTATAGGGATGTTGTGCTACTCTGTTTTCTGTCTCTGTACTAAATACCCGAGGCTGAAAACTTCATAAAGATGTTTATTTGGTTCATGATTCTGATGACGGAAGCATCCACATATCATAGTGCTAATGTCCAGGCAGGGGCCTTCTGGCTGTGTCACAACTTGGTAAGAAACAGATTAGAACCAACCATACACAGAAAGGAGCAAGCATTGTGGAATGATCTTGTTTTATGACAACTCACTCTTGAGAAAACTAACCCATTCTGTTAGAACAATGTTAATTCCTCCTGAGGGTGGTGCTTCAATCACCTAACTGACTTGTACTAGGTCCCACCACTTAAATGATTCACCACCTCTCAACATCAACCACTCTGATGGCTATGCTCCTATCTCATAAGTCTTTGGTGGACATATCCAAAACATAGCAGGCATTGAAGAAAAACAATTTGCCTTAAGTTGGTTTTGTTTCCTGGGATTTGGAGAGGTGTTAACATGTTAGAATTCAAAAGACACTTCTGTCAAGAAAAGCATTAAAACAAGGGACTGGGAAAGGTAGGAGTAGCTGGGATCGGCACTGTGGCATAGTGGGTAAAGCCACCGCCTACAGTGCCGGCATCCCATTTGGGCGCTGGTTCCAGTCCTGGCGACTCCACTTCCAATCCAGCTCTCTGTTATGGCCTGGGAAAGCATTAGAAGATAACCCAAGTCCTTTGTTCTCCTACACCAACATGGGAGACCTGGAAGAAGCTCCTGGCTCTTGGCTTCGGATCAGCGCAGCTCTGGCCATTGCGACCAATTGGGGAGTGAACCAGTGGATGGAAGATCTCTCTCTCTCTCTCTCTCTCTCTCTCTCTCTGTGCCTCTCCTTCTCTGTGTGTAACTCTTTCAAATAAATAAATAAATCTTAAAAAAAAAAAGTAGGAGTAGAGTTATTACTTACTGACAATGGCTGTGAAAGTAAACTCTAATTTTGGGTGAATTTTTGGGGAAATTTCTGTCTATGCATAATCAGAAGCTTTCTATACGTGTCACTCACTTATTCTCTTTCTTCCCAAAGAGGACATATACTTATCCTGAGGCATTGGGTCTGGTCCCTGGAATTATTGGTACAAGAATTCTATGAATTTCAAGGGCTCTGATGAGAGCACCTTCTAATAACAGAAGCCTTGATTGTTTTGAACTCTGGTTTTTGCTGACAAAGATACTGAACTAGAAATACCAAGAAAATCATCAAAACGAATCTGTAAGAAAATGTTAGAGGATCGCCAAAGTGAAGACAATTTGGAAATCTTCTATTTTACAGAAATATTGATATTACCTTTCCCTTCTAGCCATGTCCTGATTCTTAAAGTTATAGTTGAGTAGCCAAGAAATCCAAACAGTATTTTATGCAAACCTGTAGGATAAAAATTATAATTCAGTGATTTGCAAGGAATTATTTTTGGAGATAATCTCTCAAATTCCTGATAATTTAGTATTTATTTTTCTTTCAGTTGGACTGAACATATGTGAAATTGTGCGGTTAGGAAACTTTCTTTTTATTTAATCTGATTTTGAAAAATCAAGGGGATTTCATTATATATTATATATAATATAATATATTATATAATATGGCTATATATTATATAATTACATTATTATATATCATATAATATAATAATATTATTATATATTATATAATTATAAACATATAATATCAATTTGTTTAATTTATAATTAATTATAATTTATAATCAATTGTGAATTATAATTAATTAATATGAAATTATAAATAAACAATATAATTATATATCCACAATTTCATATCAATTAATTATAATTCATAATTAATATCTAATTATATTATATATTATAAAATAATATACAACTAATATATATTATATATATAATTAATATCTGTTCTGATATTCTTACAATTTTCCTAAATTTCTCCATTAATTTTTACTGAATGTTAAGCTGCTTGTGGCTTTGTAGTGGTGATTTTTCATGGGTCTGTTGACTTGCACAAGGCTGAGTACAATATGTGTCACTAATAAATGTCTCTTTAATTTTTATTTAATTAATACTTTTATTGTCTTTTTTTCTATAATTTCCTCTAGCAGGAGGTCACATAATTTCTTAAATTTCTTAGTCAATGCACATTTATTAAACTACTGCATTCTAGGCATTGTGCCATTATATGGATGTACAAAACATAAAAGACAGAAAAACAGATGTCAAAAATCTAAGAACCTAGTGAAAGGATGAAATACACATGTATCACTTAAGTGTGCAATTTTAATTTTTCTTAGTCAACTGTATATAGAAATATATACACACAAAAGTAGTACAGATAACTAATTTGGCTTTCATACAGATGGACTATAACAACCTAGAACATGAGAAACATAATTATTAGAGACAGAGTGTCCATAACTGATCCAAACAGAACAAGCGATCAAATTATCCAAGTCATGGCATTCTGTTATGTAATTATTCAAATTGTTGAAAAGATTGAAATTTGTGGAAATGGGGAATAATCTTTTTTGCTATTCAAAAATGACACGAAATTTGTAAGAGAAATATTTCATTATCACCAAAGTTTTAGATTTGGGACACAGCACCAAGAAAACAATGATGTGATCTCTATAGGCTTATGGTTCTTTGGGAGAAATAATCTCATTGTTTCAAAATGGTATGGGATCATTACCACCTTGATATTTTTACTTTTGTCTCTTGTTCCTTTAACAGCATAGTCAATACTAAACCCTAGAAGTTTTGGGCAGTGTTTTCTCACCCAAGTCTTATGATTTTACATCTCTTCTTTTTTGAATAAACATTTTGTCCTCATCCACATCCCACTCTCAACCCTTTTGTTCAGATCACATCACATATCTGCCAAAATGCAGACTACATTTGTAGGATTTTTTTTTTCATGTATACAGGGCACAAATATGAGTATAATATATATATATATATATGAGTATAATAGTTTCCTGTGCACATATATGAGTATAATATATATATATATATATATGAGTATAATAGTTTCCTGTGTTTGGATCACAGAGTGAGGATAGACTATGGTAAGAAAGAAATCTAGATTGGTAGGGAGGGGCTAGATAATACACAGTTTTAAAAGTAATTTTGACATATAAACCCTACCTGTGAGCAATGTGAGACACAGAATAGTTTCAAACAGGGCATAAATCTTCCAGCCAATTGTCCTCCACCTTCTTATATTTTGATCAAGTTCGTATTTTCCTAAAATGCCAGTGAGAATATTTTGCAAGTTGGAATTCAAAGCCTATTTAAATTAAGTTCAATTACATATTCTTATTGCTAATCTCTCTTCTGAGTTTTAATCTCTCATTTCTATCTGCTTGCAGGCAATTTCCACTTAAATATTTTTCACATCAAAATAGGCTCATGTAATGTAAACTCATTAACAATGTCCTTGTATGACCCTAATTCATTTCAAAGTGGTTCTATATTTCTACTATTTCATGATTGGATTTTTGTTGTGGTGGTGCTTTAAAATCATTAACTGAAAAGTAAGAAGCCTGCTGAAATTGTTGCCCTGCTGCTCCCCAAGAAAACTGTTTAACTTTCTGTACTTTACTACTATTATCTATATAATAACTTGGAATAAAATATTTTTGCCATGGATACTTTCAGTGCTTCATTTTACAACCAATAATTGCTATTCTTTCATCCCCTTCTTTTGGTCCTCTCAGCTCTTTTCAGTCCAATCTATATCTAATCAACTCTTCTTTGTATATGTTGTTATTCCCAGTTTATAACTCTGATTCCCATAATTCCCCCACACTATTTCTTACAATTGACACTATTATCATCACATTATTAAGCAATTGCACTAGCTTATTTACTGAATTTTCTGGTGCTTATTAGTCTATGTCTGTTTCAAACCAACATGCTATCTTACATTGCTATTTTGGTCCAAAGATTTCCTTTTCTGTAGGATGCAAGCAAAACCTATCATTTGACTTTCAAATCCTTCTAAGGTGCATTGTTCCTATCCATAGTTTTCCTAATGCTTCTTATATAGACTTATTCTCCAACCTAAGAAATCCAGATGCTCTTACATGATTTTTTTAAAAAATTCTCATTTTTTAAATTTATGCCCTTGGAAGTCCTTTCCATTGGTTAGGGGATGATTCCTAAATCTCCAGGGAATTCTTTACTGATGAGGAACTCCAACCAGGAAAGCTATCTCAATCCCTTGAAAACTTTTGATGATGATTCTGTTTCCTTTGCCCCACATTGCTAATCTATTGGAAATTCTGATACATTGTATCTAATCTGGGCATATTATATTGATGGTGAATTTTGAGGATTGTCAAAAGGCAAAACAAGTTATCAAAATTTATTAATATCACAACAACTTCTAAGTGCATATTGCTTTGTAGATTATAATAATGTAGATTTCATTTAAACAATACAAATCACTTGATGAGAAAATGATGTTACCATATTGTCATATGGAAAACAATAGCAGCAAAAACAAAACTGAACTCCAGAGAAATTGTGCAGTTTGCCCAAAGATTCACAACCAACAGGGCCGGTGCTTTGGCACAGTGGGTTAACGCCCTGGCCTGAAGCGCCGGCATCCCATATGGGCACTGGTTCTAGTCCCGGCTGCTCCTCTTCCAATCCAGCTCTCTGCTATGGCCTGGGAAAGCAGTAAGAAGATGGCCCAACTCCTTGGGCCCTTGCACCCATGTGGGAGACGTGGAAGAAGCTCCTGGCTCCTGGCTTCAGATTGGCATAGCTCCGGCCGTTGTGGTCAATTGGGGAGTGAACCAGAGGACGGAAGACCTCTTTACTTTCTGCCTTTCCTTTCCTTGTGTAACTCTGACTTTCAAATAAATAAATACATCTTTAAAAAAAAAAAAGATTCAAAAGCAACAACACAGAGCCTTTTGAATGCAGTTCTCCTATCATGTGAATGTAGGGCTTTCGTGGTAACTAGTCTTTTTATGCATCAAAGAAGTTGCCAATCTGTATGGAAACAATCTTTCTTTCAGATCAGAGATCAAGCCTTCATGATTATATGTTGTAATATATCATAGTCTCAAGCAGCATGTCCTGCTCTCCTGTGTCTGAATCCTTTCTGTTTTGTTGGTGCTACTTCTTCCCTAAGTCTTAATGCCTTTCTTTAAATGACCAGGATTAAAAAGCCAAAAGCAGGATATCATTGTCTCAAACATCTCAATACTTTCTCCCTTCCAGGCACATATTTCCTGTGGATATCTTTTTGAGGAAGTTGATATGAGCTAGTCATGCTGGGAAGGAATCAAGCTTCAATCATGGAAAATTATTAATTGCTGATTAGGTTTATAGTGTTTTGCTTTTCAGAAAAATTTCCAATTTAACTAGAGAGAGTTTTATAACTTGAAGAGACCGATTTCTAATGGAATGATTCCAGAAAATTTGGTAAAGAAAGAGGAGCGATGTTTATAAGTGAGAATTCCTTTACAACAAACATACATAGTAACTGCCTATTCAGTCTCAATCTAAAGTTAGACATGATTTTAGTGTTAACTTTTTCTTCTCTGTGTCTAACAATTTTCTCAATAATGTGCACAAAGATAAGCATTGGATGTTTAAAATCAATGTCAGGCTGGTTACATTCTTAGATGGTTAGTACATTTATTGTATAATTTTATTTCAGTAGGAAAGTCGTAAATCTCCACTAATTCAACGTTTGAAGAGGGAGAGAAATGTTTCCTTTCTTTTTTATTCTTTTAGATTTATTTTATTTGTTTGAAAGACAGAGTTACAGAAAGAGGTAGAGCCAGAGAGGGAGAGAGGTCTTCCACTCACTGGTTCACTCCCCAAATGACCACAACGGCCAGAGCTGAGCTGATCTGAATCCAGGAGCCAGGAGTTTCTTCCAGGTCTCCTATGTGGGTGCAGGGACTCAAGGATTTGGGCCATCTTCTACTGCTTTCCCAGGCCACAGCAGAGAGCTGAACAGCAGAGAGTGGGGCAGCCGGGACTTGAACCTGAACCGGCGCCCGTATGGGATGTCGGCAGTGCAGGCTGGGGCTTTAACAGTACTGGCGTCAAGGGGTGTTTTCTAATTCTTCAATTTTCCCTGGTATTAGGTATCATTATTGGACCATCCTTATTTTCCTTTCATTGCTGTTTGGAGACGATTGCATATATATTTGTAAATAGTTGTAGGTAGAGATGTCTACCCTTTAAAAATACTAATTATTTTTACCATAACGCAAATGAATTTATCCTATGTTTTCATTGCAAGTTTTGAAGAAGCAGTTACAAAGCACCAAAAGAGGCATAAGGATGTGATTTGATGTATTAGAATGGAGAATTAAGGAAAAAAGAGGAAATCGGGACTTTTAGAAGAGAATCTTTGCTTTAGCCTTGAGCTGGCAGAATTTCACCACTGATAATACAAAATGGTACCATGAAATCGAGAGGGTGACCCAGACAAATCTTTTTTGTCAAATGGTATTTTTTCATGTTCAATACATCATCTCTGGTTCTTTATTTTCTTTCAAATAAATTCTCTTGGAGAAAACATGCATTCTAGAAATAAAATGTTCAAGCTACAAAATGACATCTCAATTACTCTCACATTCAATCATTCTTACAAGTAAAACAAAATTGATCAATAATGTTAGACATAGTGTGCTCCATTAAGCAGCTTTTCTTCCTACTATATCTCCATAAAGCTTTCTATTCCCAGAAGGACATGGATTAAAAGAATAACAACAAATATATATCATGGAGAAGAAGAATGTATGGAGTGTTGGATCTGTTTATGCTAATTCTAATTTATGCACTCCAAAGTGAGTACAGTGAAATTCTGAAAGCATCCACTTCTCATTCATGAACCTGCTTTCTACTCTGGAAGTTGTCTTTTCTGAGATGCATTTTGAGGAAATCATTGTTATTGATTTGCTATCCCAGATGTTCAATTTGCTCTTGGTTTCTGTGCTCTTATTGGATAAATTTTGACTATTCTTTTTGAGAATTCTTTGATTTATATAAGTTCTTCTTATTCCACCCTTATCATAATTTTCCTGTTTGACTTAATTTTAGTTATCATTGTTCAAATATGTTAGTGAATCTAATATTGGTAGTTGATACAAACAATATTCTTTTTCAGAGAAAGGGTTAGTGGTGGGGCAGAGGGAGATTCTCATGCTCTAGTTTACTTTCCAAATGACTGCATAGCCAGGGCTAGTCCAGGCTAAAGCCAGGAGCATTAATCTCCCATTTGGATTGTACCTGAGCTATCATCAGCTTCCCAGGCACATTAGCAGGGAGCTGGATCAGAAGCAAAGCAGCCAGTACTCAAACCAGCGCTCTGATATGGGATACTGGCTTTGCACATGGCATCTTAATCCAGTAAACCACAATGCCGGCCTAAGGGAAGACCTGTTGATTTTTGTAACTCCAGTGAATGGAAATAGAATAATTACTATCATACATCTATACATATTTAACTGTAACTTTCTAGTTGTTTCTTCTACTCTTTCTTATCTCTTTTTCCTATATTTTCTTTCGTACCACAGGCTTCTAGAGACACAATTCTTAGTACCAAATATGTACAATGTACTTAATAAATGGTTATTGCAGTGGACTTTGTGTTGTAGCTTATCAAGCCACTCCTTAGGGTTCCTATCCCATTTCGAAGAGCTAGTTTAATTTGAGGCCTGGGTACTCTGTTTGCAATCAAGCTCCCTAGTAATTCACCTACGAAAAAATGGATGATGGTCCAAGTATTTGAGTTCCTGTCACCCACGTGGTAGTACCTAATGGAGTTCCCAGCTCCTGGCTTCAGCTGACTGAGTCTTGGCTGTTGCAGCCCTCTGGGGTGCGAACCAGTGGTTGAAAGAACTCTCTTTCTCTATCAACAAATAAATAAATCTTCATTAATTCATCTAATAATCCTTATTAACTTATCAATAATCTTTATTAATTTGTTTTATTAATTTATTTAATATTATTTATTTTAATATGTTAATTTATATTTTTTGAAAGATTTACAGAGAGAGAGGGAGAGACAGAGAGAGAATACTTTCACTCCTTAAATGGTCACAATGGTTCAGGCTCAGTCTGAAGCCAGGAACCAAGAGCTTCTTCTTGGTCTCCCCTATTGGTGCAGGGGCTGAAGCACGTGGGCCATCCCCTACTGCTCTCCTAATTATCAGGAAGGTAGATTAGAAGTGAAGCACCTGGGACTACAACTTTTGCCCGTATGGAATGGCATCATAGGCAGCAGATTAATCTGCTATGCTACCATGCTGGCCCCATAAATAAACCTTTAGGAAAATGATTATTGAGTCAAAGAGCAAACTCTATGCTATACATTCAGTACTTCATCCTTTTTGTCTTTTTTATTTTTAAAAAATATTTATTTGAAAGACTGAGTTAAAGAGGGAGAGAGAGATCGAGAGAGAGAGAGAGATCTTTCATTTGCTGGTTCACTCTCCAAATGTTGATGATGGCTAGAATGGGTCAAGTCAAACCCAGGAGCCTGAAACTCCATCCATGTTTCCCATGTGAGTGGCAGCGGACCAAATATTTGGGCCATCTTCAGCCACTTGCACAGGCACATTGGCAGGTGTGGGGAAATTAGTTACACAAAGCAATTCAAAGATGGCGCCCAGAGGAAGTAAGGTGGTGGGCGGAATCCAAAGTTGTTTACCACTAAAACTGATTGGCTACGCAACATCAGGGGAGGTAACAAAACTAGTAACAAGTGTATAGACATATGGCTAGTCCTATAGAAATCCCCCTGTAAGGTGATCATTTAAGTGATTGGTTGGTCCTTAGTCCTGCCCCAATGACTCTGCAGTTTTGTGCTATAAAAGGTTCTGTTCTGCACGGAATAAACGAGTCCTTGCTAGACTTGGCTCCCTGCTGCCTCTGATTGTCTCTGGGATCAGGAGGCTGGGGAACGGGCGAGCGGCACACTCACCTTTCCTCGGACCCAGTCCATCCTGTACGGGTGGACTCAGACCCTGCAGGCAGGAATCTGGATCAGAAATGGAGCAGCTGAGACTTGAACCTGTGCTCATATGGGATTCCAGCATCACAGGTGGCAGGTTATCCCAGGATGCCACAGTGATGGCCTATGTCTTTGGTTTCTAACACTTATTAGACTATTCTTATGCCTTGTAAGTTATATAAACTCTTTAATAATGTGCAAGGTTACATTTAGATGTTCATAGAAAATGGTATTAAAATATAAACTTATTTCTTGTTGAAAATTTGTTTAAATCCATGCTTATGAGAGTTCTTCCAATATTTTATAGAAAATGTGTATCATAGAAAAACTTTTCATAGATTTAAAAAATTGGACCCAATAAACTTACACTTCAATTTCATTTATCAAGAACTTTCTAAAGTAACCTCATATTCAATATGATTAATATTTATTGTCATTTATGATAATCCAGGTACTGAGAATTTGCAAATTAATAAAACAACTAATAATCTTGCTCTCCTGCTGCTTTGAATCTAGTGAGGAAAAGAACAAATTTAAAAAGGAATTAGCAGGGGCTGGCGCTGTGGCACAGCAGGTTAATGCCCTGGCCTGAAGCACCAGCATCCCATATTGGCGCTGGTACGAGACCCGGCTGCTCCTTTTCCAATCCAGCTCTCTGCTGTGGCCTGGGATAGCAGTGGATGATGGCCCAAGTCCTTGGACCCTTGCACCCATGTGGGAGACCAGGAGGAGGCTCCTGGCTCCTGGCTTCAGATTGGCATAGCTCCGGCCGTTGCAACTATCTGAACCAGTGAAGGAAGACATCTCTATCTCTCTCTTTCTCTACCTCTTTCTGTAATTCTGTCTTTCAAATAAGTAAAATGAATCTTTTAAAGAAAAGGAATTAACAAAAAATATATAGTATGTAACTTGAAAATAAATGAAAAGGGGAAAAGTATGAAAATGAATGTGGGAGATTAAAGGGTGGCCAATATATAAAAGAGTAATGAAGGAGGTGGAAATTTGTACTAAGGAGGTGCTATTTACACTATGGCTTCAAGCAGGTGAGGGAGTGATTTATGCCTGTAATGAAAGATCTGGCAACCCCAAAGTCTTATGCATGAGTTTGCCTAGGAGATGAAGAGAAATCCAAAGGGTTGATGAGGCTGGAGTGGATTAAGTAGAAGCGGAGTTTTATCTGTAACTTGATTTTGCTTTTAGGATCTGCTCAGTGCAAAGGCCAGTCCTAGTAAGCTTGGACTATGTTAGTCAGCTTTCTATCCACAAGATATAAGCCACTTATGAACGAAGGGGATTTATTTTGTCTCACAGTTTGAAAATGGCCCTGCCATGAGAACTACCTTCAAAAAGCAGCACCTGATGACCTTAAAACCTACCACAAGGCTCACTTCCTAAATTCCACAATTGATCAACTCTCCACCATGCCAGTACCATTAATTTATGATGTTGGGGATCAGATATCTGCATGACTTGGGGTGCAACTCGTATTCAGATCATAGCACGTTGTGATTACAAAATTGCATAGCAGAAATTTAAACTGCAAGAATATAATTCTCACAAATCTGAGTTCCAGGAAGTGAGGCTGAGCCCCTGAACAGTCCCTAGAATGCCTTTATGCAAATGCTAGATACAAGCAGGTCCCAGTTTCCTAATCTCTCTCGTTTAGCTTAAAGTTTCCTTGCCCTGCCTTTTTTACAGCACCAAAATTTACTTTCTGGATTGAGGAAGTGGTACAGTCAGCCCCACATGCTGGTGGTGGTGGTGGTGGTGGTGGTAGTTGGTCTTCTTTTTAATGTAGTTATTTAATTTGAAGTCAAAGTTACACAGAGAAAGGTAGAAACAGAGAGAGAGAACTGCCATTTGTTGGTTTGCTTTCCAGGGGGCAATAATGGCCAGTCCTGGGCAGGGTTAAAGCCAGGATCCAGGAGCTTCATCCTGATATCCCATGTGAGCGGCAGGGGTACAAACACTTGGGACATCTTCTGTTGATTTTCCCTGGCCATTAGCAGTTTAGTATATATTACGTAAAGATTTCAACAGTTTGCCCCCATATACCAACACAAAGTGAAAATACTGTTGGAGTACTAGTTATAGCATTAAATCACATTGTATAGCACATTAAGGACAGAGATCCTACATGATATTTTTTTAAAAAAATGGTTAATTTTCTATGCAATTTCCAATTTAACACCAAGGTTTTTTTTAATCATTTGCAATTATCTTTATATACAGAAGATCGATTCAGTATATACTAAGTAAAGATTTCATCAGTTTGCACCCACACAGAAACAAAAAGTGTAAAAATACTGTTTTAGTACTAGTTATAGCATTACTTCACATTGGACAACACATTAAGGACAGAGCCCTCATGAGAGGTAAGCACACAGTGACTCCTGATGTTGATTTAACAATTTGACACTCTTGTTTATGGCGTCAGTAATCTCCCTAGGCTCTAGTCATGAGTTGCCAAGGCTATGGAAGCCTTTAGGGTTCACCGACTTCAATCTTATTCCGACAGGGTCATAGTCAAAGTGGAGGTTCCCTCCTCCCTTCAGAGAAAGGTACCTCCTTCTTTGATGGCCCCATTCATTCCACTGGGATCTCACTCACAGAGATCTTTCATTTAGGTCTTCTTTTTTTTTTTCCTTTCCAGAGTGTCTTGGCTTTCCATGCCTAAAATATTCTCATGGGCTCTTGAGCCAGATCTGAATGCCTTAAGGGCTGATTCTGAGGCCAGAGTGCTATTTAGGACATCTGCCATTCTATGAGTCTGCTGTGTCTCCCACTTCCCATGTTGGATCGATCTCTCCTTTTTGATTCTATCAGTTAGACACTAGTCTTGTTTGTGTGATCCCTTTGACTCTTAGACCTATCATTATGATCAATTGTGAACTGAAATTGATCACTTGGACTAGTAAGATGGCATTGGTACATGCCACCTTGATGGGATTGTATTGGCATCCCCTGGGATGTTTCTAACTTCATCATTTGGGGCAAGTCTGATTGAGCATGTCCCAAATTGTACATCTTCTCCCTCTCTTATTCCCACTCTTATATTTAACAGGGATCACTTTTTTTGTAGCAATTGTGAATGGGATTGATTTTAGAAGTTTTTTACAGCTATGACACTGTCTGTGTATATAAAGGCTATTGATTTTTGATGTGTTCATTTTATATCCTCCCACTTTACCAACTTCTTCTATGAGTTCCAATAATGTCTCAGTGCAGTCTTTTGGATCCTCTGTATATAGAATCATGTGACCTGCAAATAGGGAAAGTTTGACCTCCTTCTTCCCAATTTGAATCCCTTTGATTTTTTTTTTCTTGCCTAATGGCTCTGGCTAAACCTTCAAGACTCTACTGAATAGCAATGGTGAGAGTGGGCATTCTTTTCTGGTTCTGGATCTTGGTGGGAAAGCTTCCAAATTTTTCTCATTCAATAGGATTCTGGCCATGGGTTTGTCATAAATTGCCTTGGTTGTTTTGAAGAATGTTCCTTCTAGACTCACTTTGCTTAAAGTTTTCATTATGAAAGAATACTATCTTATCAAATGCTTTTTCTGCATCTATTACAATGTTTATATTGCTTTTATTCTTCAATTTGTTAATGTGCTGTATCACATTGATTGATTGCAAATGTGGAAACATCCCTGCATATCGGGGATAAATCCTACTTGATCTGGATGAATGATATTTCTGATGTGTTGTTGGATTTGATTGGCTAGTGTTTTGATAAGAATTTTTGTGTCTAAATTCATTAGGGAAATTGATCTATAATTCTCTTTCTCTGTTGTATCTTTTTCAGGTTTGCTGCATTTATTTTCAGGCATTTGTGGAAATACTTGTTTTTCATTTCTTTTTTTTTTCCCTGTGATGGCTTTTGTCTTTGGACTATGTCTCTGCGGCTTAGTGGAGTGTCTGTTCTTTCAATGAATACCCAGAGGTGTGTGCTGGGTGTGTCCAGGGAGCTCTGTTCAGTGCTCCAGGGTAGAGGGAGTGTATAAGGTGACCACTCAAGTTGAGCATGGTAAATCTACTTTTTTTAATCAGAGGGTATTTTGATCAGCTCTGTTGGCATAGTCAATTGTTCACCTCTTCTCCAAGGAGAATAATGCCTGAGCTCTAGCCCCAGTGGGTACAGTATTCAACTGTGCAGATACAAGAATCACACAAAGAATCCATGTAGTCCTTGATGTGAGCACAGGTCCCAAAGCAATGACCCTCACGAGGGAATCAGGAAGCCCCAAGCATGTGGAGCCTCCTGTAGTGACTGCCCGAACACCTATCCACACCCTGCAACTTTTCACACAGCCACCGTATTTTCACAGTCCTAGCACAAAAGACTCTCACAGTCATGAGCACTAGTGCCCATCAATTCTCCCAGCCAGGCTCAGAAATCTCTTAGCTTGTTGCTGGGCACATAGACACAAGCTGGTCCTGCTGTTACGTAATTCCAAAATGGTGCCCACCCTCTCTTGGCTAGTTACAGGACCCCAATGCTGGGTGGTCAGGGAGAGGAATTTGCTCAACTTTTTGCTCTAGGTTGACATGAATACTGTACCCCCACAGGGTAGGGGGTACTAGACTCTCCCTGCAGCTTTTTCACCAGTGGCTTAGGCTGTTGCCATATGGTCTCACCTCACTCTCCAAAGCTGGTGCTAAGGCTCTCAGCTGCTGGGGTCCCTAGTTTTGCACATCCACACCCTCTAAGTAGATCCACAGTGTCCCTCAAATTTGCAGGGTTTCCTCTGCAGGGTTTTCTCCCTAACTTTCCCCTGAGATTGCTTTTGCTCGACTTTTTTTTTTTTTAACTATCTTCCTCTAGTCTAAAGCTATCAGCTCCCTCCCTATTCTGCTTTCTTTGATTTTTTTTTTCATTTGATATTTATAACATCACTCATGGGTCATACAAAACTATCAACTTAAAAATTAGCCTGGTACAGATATATTGAATTTCAAGTCTTATCTAGCAGAGCTAGACCAAATGATTTCATGAGCCATATAGGCTCACAATGTTCCCCCAACATTTTTGTGGGGGAGGCACCCAATCAGGCTGTAGAGCTTTTTTTCTGGCCCCACATACAAATAGGACCCCTGTGGAATGACAGTTTTAGGAACTATGTTCAAAGGAGATAGGTCAGAGAATTCCTTTATCATTAATCCTCAAACAGAATGTCAGGCAAAGCTCAAAATGACCTTATTGCTTCAGTAGTTTTCTCAATTGCCAAGGTACACATTTGTGGATATCATGTTCCAAGTCCAAATGTGCACAAATCTTAAGGATTATTTTTTATATTGTTTCAGGTAAATATAGTGCCTAGGCAAGAGTTGAGAGCTGAGTTAATAGCGGAAAGTCAAATTTATCTTTATTTTATTTTTTTCATTAGGAAAGTTATTGCCAGGATATTGAATAAGATGTATAAAATACAATTATAAAATACAATTAGAACTATAAGTGTGTTTATAATATCACATATGCATTTCCCTGTGTAAATCCATGTGTATATATAATAGAATAACAGCCATGACAGAGGAAAACATTTTTATAAAAGAAAATTTTGCTGTCCAAAATAGTATGGAGATCACTCCAAAATTGTGTTTTCCCAAGGATAAGTTTGGATAAATAGAAATGCTGCATGAATATTCAGCTGTGTTTTTGGATTGAGTTTTATACTGTTCTGAAAAAAATCCAACAACATTTCTACATTTAAAATTCTATTACATCTTGAAAAGCTAACTCACTTTACTGAAGAGAATTTAACTTGCTGAGTCTTTACAGCTGACTTGTGAGCCAGAGAAATAGTTGTATTATACATGTTTTATGCCTTTGAGTATTTCCACAGAGTCAAATCTTTTCAATTTTGAAATATGGGAGAATCATTCTTATCATTTTTCCTAACAATCAGTCATTTATGACATGAATCCATAAATATATTTTATAATATAAGTTTATTTGTCAGATTTCAAAATTTGAAATATTTTGGGGGGACCCAATATTGAAGTTTAAAAAAAGATCACTATAAAATAAGTTATAATAAAGGATAGTTCATTAACATAGTTGAAAGTGTATAGATCATTTGGTTTGAAAACAGGAAATACATTTTTTGTTCCACCCCCACCATAATTCACTGGAATTATTTTAGACAAGTTATTTCTGTTTCTTTGAAATGTTTATCTCAAAAGAATGTACAATGATACTTACTTGATGATGTTCTTGAAAAAGTTTAATAAAGAATGCCATTCAGAAAAAAATAATACTTAGTTAGGCAAATAACATTATTGTAACCTAAGCTAGCTTTAAACAATCTGAAATAGGACTCTCATTTTCAATTCCTTTGAAAAAGTTCATTCTCCACTGATTTAAATACTGTTTCCATAAGTGGAAGTTTGTACATTCTAGGATATTAAAAGTTCAAGTTACTCTTCTCTTTTAAAATTGACTATTGATGAAGGAAGTCATCACGCATTGAAAAATTCTGCCTAAGCTTATTATTTTAGTTGCTGAACTTCCCTGGGGCACTAGGAAAGGGACTGGACAGACATCTGGATTTGCCCATTATCCAGGTTGTGATTTGGCATTTCCCAGGCTGGTCCATATTAACAGATCCCTGGATGGCAGAAGTTATCATATGCCTTCATAGCATAACTTCTGCAATTTGGAAGGCATTCCTGAGAACAGATTTTTTCGACAATGAGCATGCCAAAGGCTTGACATGAAAAGTACTTATGCCTAATGTCTGTCATTCTCTCTCTGCCAGTTCATCTTTCCTGGGCTGGCCCTCTGCCACACTGGCACCTGAAATGTAGCAAACAATGTTACTGGATGCTGAAAGTGTGACCGCAAGTTGCTGTTATCTTCCAAGCAATTACCATATGGTGTGCAATTCAGCTCTTCAGCTTCTTGTTCAAAGAGAGAATAATAACAATCACAATAACGCCATTTAATAATGTATTTTATCTTTATGGTCTGTTTCATTCCCATATTTCTGTGCATTTGAATGAAGTGAGGCAAGGGGATCTTAAGCAATCATTAAAGTTTAGTTATCTCTCCAGAGTGAGAGGCTATTGTACATAAAACCATCCTAAAGCAGCCTTGATGAAGGAGTGAGGGAGATTAGCATATTGAAACAGGATTAGGGACACATTTAAGAAAAAGAAATTACCAAGAAAAGCATGCTTTATCCAAAACAAACCCTACCACAATTGCATTTTTCACTACCATCCCTGGGAAATAGTCTTTTAAGTATCCATAGGAAAAAAATAGCAAGAGAAGTACCTGTGTAACTATGATATTCTCATAAATATTCCTTGAGCTTTTAATTTTAACCATGCTTGAATTCAAGATCCTCCACTGCATGCTTTATGAAACTAGACCAAAATTTTTGCAAAATTGCAGAAGACTTCACTTTACCAAACTTCATAAGTAACTGAGTCAAGTTTGAGATGTTATTCAGATTTTATTCGGCCAATGTATGTTTGCTACACATGAATGTGTGTAAGACTCATTAGTTATCTTCATTTTAGCTCCTGCAAATAAAGATGTCCATCATCATGAGGTGAATGAACTTTAAATCAAATGTGACCTCACTTGAGAGAGCTATAATGTAGAGCACATAGTCATTGTAGGGAGCTGTGAAGACTTCTTGGCCACAATAAGCACCATGCTTCAGTTTATAAAGAAAATTAGAATTAATCTCATAAAAGAGGAGAATGTCTTCTTCTGTCAGAAAGCATGCACATAGTTATGAATGTTTGATCCCCACTGCATATTCAGGGGACTAAAAAACTACATAGGATGAAATAATGTTATTGTGTTATGTGACCTTTAAAATAATCCCATGAAATGAAACACGTGCATTTTTTTTCTCACTTTATAGAAGAGGGCATTCTATGTTAGAAGGCTGTTACTCACCAACATTAAACAGTATTGAAAAAGATCTTGTCTGATACACATAGCCTTCAGATTCATTTTTTTTGGCACTTTGTGTAATGCATTGCCTTACGCAAATTCATATTCCATGAGAAATACAGATGATGATAAAGAGACACAGAATGCCTAATTCATACACTGGGAAGAGACTTTTTGAAGAATAGCTAAAGAAGAATGTGCAGCTATATCCTTATTGAAATCTACTAAGAACACTTTCTTTGTACCAAAGCCACTGTTTAGTTATATTTTCCTATTTGTTACATATGCATTAATCTATGTGACACACTGTATCAAGGAGGATACTTCAAAATGTTCACAGAAAATTGAATTAAAAGATTATTTTATTTTCATGTAAAATATTAAATATTTTGTAATACTTAATTTTCCACAAACTTTTCTCATGTACCCTAATATAAAAGCACTAATAAGTGATACCACAGCCTTTTCTATCCAGTGATGCAAATATATTCAGTACAATTTTGCAAAGTATTATTGAATAATTTCTATGAACAAAACGTATTGGAGTCACTGAAAAGAATGTTTGGAAAGTTCACAAAGACTAGCATGAAGCTATCCCTTTCCAGAGTAGCTGACAATCTAGTAAGGAACACAGATTCATACAGAGCTCAAAGTGAAGACAGAATAGGTACAAGAGGCCTAAATGTACACAGGAACATTGAAGAAAAAAAAAATCCTAAATTCATTGTGAGACCCACATGGCAAATTTCTCAGAAGAGTGTGAATTTGGGCTGAAATCTAAGTGGAAACCATGACTTTGATCAATGTTAAGGAGTCAGAGTGGTTACAGAGAGAGGATAACATAGGTAAAAACAAAGGAACAAAAAAAGCTTATGACACATTTCAGAGAGTAATTAGACCACTGTAACATGGTAAAAACTACAACACAAACCTTAGAAATGAAGAGATGCTTATATTCTAAATAACTATTAGGAATTGAAAAGTGTAATTGTGCTAGAATTATTTTCATTCTAAATATTAGACTTTTGTGTATACATATAGTTAAAAATAGATATACAAAGCTGGTGTCATGGCTCAATAGGCTAATCCTCTGGCACACCGGGTTCTAGTCCCAGTCAGGGCGCCGGATTCTGTCCCAGTTGCCCCTCTTCCAGGCCAGCTCTCTGCTGTGGCCTGGGAGTGCAGTGGAGGATGGCTCACGTGCTTGGGTCCTGCACCTGCAAGGGAGACCAGGAGAAGCACCTGGTTCCTGGCTTCGGATCAGCGTGATGCACCAGCTGCAGCGTGCCAGCCGCGGCGGCCATTGGAGGGTGAACCAATGGCAAAAAGGAAGACCTTTCTCTCTGTCTCTCTCTCCATCTCTCACTGTCCACTCTGCCTGTCAAAAAAAAATAGATATACATATATAATATTATTACATATGTATAATTAAATACATAAAACTCATATATAAAATATATAAAATATAAATATATATATATAAATATATAAAATATATAAAACTCATATATAAAACTCATCAAATCAGTTTTCATCTAAATTACATCATTTATAGATGATAAAATTGATGTCTGAGAAGTGAAAGGATTCATACAAAGTTATGCATATAGTAGAAACAGAAACAGGCTATAAATCAAGTGTGGATTAACCATCCTCTAGAAAGGTGCTATGCACAGGAAAAGGTCTTTCCAATGGCATAGAAGCTCTTCTCACTCTCAACTGAATTTACATTTCTAATCTCACCTCCCTTCTATCTATTACTCTTTTTTTCCCATTGATCTCTCACTTTCATGAGCTCCTAGACCTATATTTCAAAGCTTCAAGCCACTGCACATGCTGGTCCATCTTCCAGGAAGTTCTTCCTTTGTGTGAATGCTCACAGTTATCCAGTCAATTCTATGAAGGAAAAGAACTGTGAGGTGAAGGGAACCCTGACCCCAACTGCATAGGAGGGAATGGCAGTGGGGCTGGCAAACCTTGAACTGGGTGACATGTGGATATTACCATGGGATTTCTTTATTTATGTAGTTATAATTTATAACCTGCTTACTTCCAGAAAGGATTTCAGTCAGCTAGCTAAAAGTTAAAATACTTGGAACAATCCTATTTTGAAATTCTTTGATGTGAAAATTATACTGCACAAGTTGGCACACTGAGAGTTTCTCCTCTGATTTCTGCCTCCATGTCTGATCCATTTCAGCAGTGCAATTGCTTGATGATTTTTTTTTAAAGAAAATTTAACTGAACAACTCACACTCTCAGAAATGCTTTGATTTTACTTTGGTTTATGCTCAGGGCAACGATTTCAGCTCTGGTTTTCCCATCCACAATAGCAAATTCACTTTAAATAAAGTGCAAGAGGAAATCAATGTCCAGTGTCTTGGCTGAAAATTAAATGAAAACAAACATTCAGGATGAACTAAGCATCCGCATTTCTGCAACTAAACTCAATCAAAAGACCAAATGTGAGGCACATGGGGGAGTCTCATTAGGAAATGCCCACAGGCTACTAATTTGGAGTGAGATATTCTTCCTCTCCATTGCTGACCCTAGCATTTTGTGTATGAGGTAAGAGATCTTAACTTTTCCTACAGGAATTTCTGTGTCTATTGGTCATTTTGTGATGCCTTAAAGCTGTCTCTTCACACTCATTCTTCCCCCAAACTCTTAAATTTAGATTAAGGTTACCAAAAGGCCTGCCTAATGTAATATATTGTCCCAGGTATGGTAGCTATAATGTCTTATAATGAAACAAATTAAAAATTGCACCATTTTCTGTACAAAATACTCTAGCAATTTAAGACATTTAAACTGTACTTTTGTTAGATCTTAAGCAGAAATCTTAAGCATTTAAAAGCTATAATAATAAGTAATCTGTGGATATTGTGTTTAAAAAGAGAAACCTCAGAGGAGAAAGAAAGTTTTAGAATAATTTCTTCTTAACACACCCATAGGAAAAGAAAACCCATAGCTGAAAAATTAACCAGCAATTGGGGCTTCTGGAGCTTATCAAAGGAAAGATGAAGCTCTGTAAAATATCTGGGAGAAAGACTTGACATCAGGAAAAGAGCCTTGAAACAACTGCTTGAACCTGAACCTGATTCAAAATCATAAATTCTGCTAATGAGTCTTTGTTTCTTGAGTTCAGTTTTTTTGCAATATGAAATAATCTTCTCAGCTTCTGCTTAATTCAGATCTAACTGTGGGATACACATTGCCTTTTAATTAGCTTCGAAGTGTACAGGCTAAACTACCAAGAATATTCATGTATTCCATAATTTGTTCAATATAGGCCTTTGTGTTCGTAGCTTTTCCTCTTCTAGTTTGTAAGGAGAATTCTGGAAGAACAATTGAAAAGCATGAAGCAAATGGAAAAACTTTGTTAATTTACATTATAAAGAATAGGGAGAGGGGCCTGGGCCTTGGCATAAAGGATAATGGTGCCATCTGCAATGCAGGCATCCCACGTGGGTGGGAGTTTCAGTCTGCTGCACCACTTTCAATCTAGCTCTCTGCTATGGTCTGGAAAAGAAGCGGAAGATAGCCCAAGTCCTTGGACCCCTGCACCCATGTGGAAGACCTGGAAGAAACTATTGGCTCTAGACTTTGGATTGGCACAGCTCCGGCCATTGTGGCCATTTGAGGAGTGAACCAGCAGATGGAAAACTTCTCTCTCTCTGCCCCTGCCTCTCTGTTACTCTGCCTTTCAAATAAATAAGTAAATCTTTAAAAAAAATAGAGGGTAGGGAAAGTCAACATGTACAGTAGTAGAAGAGAAATAAATTTAGAGGAAGTAAATTGTGAGAAAATGTAGGGAGACTGGAGTAAAGAGTCTCTGGGGCATGTGGCATATGTCAAAGGATTTAACTCTCCCTTTGATATGCCTTAAGAGATTTCTACAAAGATTAACTCTGCATTTCAGATTTTTTGGAAGTCATTTTTTTTTCTTTTTTACTTCAGTACTACACAGCTCTAACTACATGGAGCAGAAGAAAAGCAGATCCAGTCAGCATGAAATTTGAAGTATAAATGGTAGTGATCACCTCTATCACAATTATGACAAAATTTCACTGAAGTCCTTAAACTTTACATTCATCATCTCACTTAATATTTTCTGTGATTGCTCTCATTGTTCACTGCGAGGGAAATGCTCACAGAACAGAGCTGGGGAGTGTGAGTTCTCCCAAATCTCCAACATAGTTTGCTTTGTGTCTTATTTATCATCCATGGATATAGAAAGACTTTAAAATTCAGATAGTCATCCTGGATTAACCTATTTAATTATTTTTGCCTTTATGGTTAAAACATACACTTTAATTTATGATATTGTCATTTAGATTTGTCTACAGCTCTTAAGTAAATAATCCACAGCATTGGATAATCAGTAATACATAAGCATATCAAAAATTCATCTCCTTGTTACATGTGAGCTTTATAAACTGTGTTTGCCATATTTGCTGTGGCAGTCTATATGACCAGGCTATATCATTTATTATATATCAAATTCTATTATGAGTGTTTTCAATGTAGATATCCTTAAACTTCTCCTAGTAACTCTATACTGTATGTTCTTTTATTAATACTATTTTTTAAAAGGAATTATTTGTTTTTATTTGAAAGTCAAAGTTGTAGAGAGTGAGAGATAGACAGCAAAAGAGAAATATCTTCTATCTACTGGTTCACTCCCCAGATGGCTGCTATGGCCAGAACTAGGCCAGGCCAAAGCCAGGATCCAGGAGATTGTTCCAGGTCTCTCAGATGGGTGCGGGGGGCCAAGATTTGGGACATCTGCTGCTGCTTTTCCCAGGATATTACCAGGGAGTTGGATTGGAAGTGGAGCAGCCAGGACAGCCAGGACACAAACTGACACTCATATGGGATGCTGGCATTGCAGGTGCGGCCCTTCCTGCTATGCCAAAATGCAGCTCCTGTTGATACCACTTCATAAATGAGGAAACTAAGGAAAAGAAGCTCTAAGCTTCATATTGTGATTGCTAACAGTAGAGTCAGAATTCAAACTCGGACCTTGTGACTTGAGCATGGTTTCTCTGATTAAATACCTTCCCTTTCAATATATCTGTTGTGCTTAGAGCCATTAAAACTTTGAGTCTAGCAGGACAATCAGCTGGATAAATATGTGACAATATGTTTTAAGAGAATCTTGGTTACTTCCAGTACCCTTTTCTCATGCAGTCATTTCTCCTCTTTTATATTTTGACAATGGCCTCTTGGAGACCATTTCTATTAGATTTTGAATTGATGAGAGCACCTTCATATCATTTTTTCATCTGAATGCTCTTAACAACCATCTAGTGAGGTGGATATCATTTATCCTTTTTTTCCAACCATGAAACCTATATATCAGAACTATTATGTGATGTTCTGGGTCATGGAGCTGGTCTGTGTTATAGTCCAGAATCAAACCATGTTTTACTGTTATTATAGTCATTATTACTATTACTTCGTGCTTCTTTCTGCTACACTATGTTAAGTTCCCTAATTCCAAGACCTTCAAGTGTTTAATCTGTGAAATAGCCTAATGGAAAGCCTTTCAAAAGGCAAAAAAAAAAAAAAAAAATTAAATGTGAGGCAAATGTTCTAAGGAAAATTTAAATATTTTTACTTAACACACCATAAAATTTCTTTTTATAAAAAGGATCAAAGTCTTGTTATTAGTTGTATATCTTTGTTTTGTTATGAGGTGTTTCACAGACAAAAATTTCTACAACATTATTTTGTCAGTTGAAAAAGGTATACACAAAAGCATTCTCTCAGTTACTTATTATACATTCATAAAAATTATCTTCTGCTTATTTTTTAAAATATTTATTTGAAAGTTGGAGTTACACAGAGAGAGAAGGAGAGGCAGAGAGAGAGAGAGAGAGAGAGAAAGAGAGGTCTTCCATCTGCTGGTTCACTCCCCAATTGACTGCAACAGCCAGAGTTGCGCTGATCCAAAGCTAGGAGCCTCTTCTGGGTCTCCCATATGGGTTCAGGGGCCCAAGGACTTGGGAAATCTTCTACTATTTTCCCAGGCCATAGCAGAGAACTGGATTGGAAGTAGAACAGCCGGGTCTCGAACTGGCACCTACATAGGATGCCAGCACTGCAGGTGACAGCTATACCCGCTATGCCACAGCACCAGTCCCTTCTGCTTATATTTTAGAACCAAGGCCTATAGATTTTGACTTTGGTGTTCTTGGTAAAATTTTCTCTTAATCCCATCAACTCATATATTCTAATACTTTATAATCTGATTCAGTCAATAAGTCAAAATAATCAATACTTCAAATAATTATTCCATCCAATTTCTTTAAGAAAATAGATGTTTAAAGATATTGAGTCACTCAAACATTTTCACTTTATCTATCTTACAATGGGTGGACCTGGATTCAAAGGCAATGTAACTCTGGTTAAATGCAGCTAGTTATAAGGAGCATCAGTGGCCAAGGTTTCTCTCTGGATTCTCTACAATGAAGGATCAGAGTTATAATTTCATGGAATAATTTCCTTTGTTCTATCCCCTGGTGAACAAAAACAAAAGCACTCACTTGTGGCTATGTCATGGCTTTCTTGATTCAGCTATCTTTCCCTCTAATATTAATTACATTGGCATTTTGTCATGAGACCATGCTTTTCAATCACTCACAAATTTAATTCTCATTAGAATAGAAAAAAATGTAAAATTGGTGTGTATGAGTGTGTGTGTGTGTGTGTCCTGAAAAGGGTAATATGGTTTGAATTGATGGCACATGTGAAAAAAAGTCAGGTCAAGATTATAAAAAAAGAAAGAAAAAAAAAGGGTAAACAAATTCTATAGCCAAGGATATAAACAAAGCAAAGCCCTACCATTTTCTGGGAAATTATAAGAATCTCTGAATTGGAAGAGAACATGAGGATCAAACTGGTGGAAGAGGTGCTGGAATAAAATGAAAAGGCATTGCCACCAGTTCTGGTACTTTGTGTTTAACTGCTACAGCTACTAATGACCTTACCAACTCTGGCACTGCAAAGGATTACTAGATTAGCCATTTTGATCGCATTCATTGATCAGCAAGTTCAATACGACACAAGCTTATCTGACTTTTAATGTATGCCCCCGTTAATCGATCATGTTTTAGATATAGTGACTATTCATGCTTGCTATAAATATTGAACCAGCAGCAAGGGTCAAAGTTTTCCAAATGATTTGATAGAGATTATAGATATTTCAATGTGGCAGATCTGTAACACAACCGAGTCTTGTAAAGAGTGAGTATTTTTACATAATTCCTAAGAATCTATTAAAGTGTAATTTTATTTTTTTCGATTGTTTATAACACTTTTATTTAAAGAATGTAAATTTCCAAAGTACAGATTATAGATTACAATGGCTTCCCCCCATAACTTCCCTCCCACCTGCAACCCTCCCGTTTCCCACTCCCTCTCCCCTTGCTTCACATCAAGATTCATTTTCAATTCTCTTTATATACAGAAGGTCAGTTTAGTATATATTAAGTAAAGATTTCAGCAGTTTGCCCTCACATAGCAACACAAAGTGAAAAATACTGTTGGAGTACTATAGTATTAATTCACAATGTATAGCACATTAAGGACAGAGATCCTACATGATATATTTTTTAAAATTGATTAATTTTCTATGTAATTTCCAATTTAACACCAAGATTTTGTTTTTCATTTTTAATTATCTTTATATACAGAAGATCGATTCAGTATATACTAAGTAAAGATTTCATCAGTTTGCACCCACACAGAAACATAGTGTCTGCTAATACTAACTGATAGAATGAAAAAGGGAGAGAATGATCCAATATGGTAAGTGAGATACACAGCAGACTCATAAAATGGCAGATGTCCTAAATAGCACTCTGGCCTCAGAATCAGCCCTTAAGGCATTCAGATCTGGCTCAAGAGCCCATGAGAATATTTTAGGCATGGAAAGCTAAGACACTCTGGAAAAAAAAAGAAGACCTAAATGAAAGATCTCTGTGAGTGAGATCCCACTGGAATGAATGGGGCCATCAAAGAAGGAGGTACCTTTCTCTGAAGGGAGGAGGGAACCTCCACTTTGACTATGACCCTGTCAGAATAAGATTGAAGTCGGCGAACCCTAAAGGCTTCCATAGCCTTGGCAACTCATGACTAGAGCCTAGGGAGATTACTGACGCCATAAACAAGAGTGTCAAATTGTTAAATCAACTTCAGGAGTCACTGTGTACTTACGTCTCATGAGGGATCTGTCCTTAATGTGTTGTCCAATGTGAAGTAATGCTATAAGTAGTACTGTAAAGTGTAATTTTCTAGAGAGACGTTACAATGGTAAGATCAGAGTGCATGAGTAAAACTCAAGTTTTGGTTCAAACATGTTAGATCAGGTGTGTTCAAAGAAATACTGTCTGATTGGCTACAAATGTGGAATTATAGACTGAACTACCAAAGCTGAAAGGAAAATTTCTCTCATTTACCAAAGATAATGAGCACATTAAGAGTTTTTGATACAAATTCCAATAGGAAATATTTTATTCAAATGTAGCGATAGGGCTGGCTTTGTGGACTCACATAGGATGCTATTATTATTATCAGAAGGGACTTACCCTTCATTTAACATTTTGCTATTATCACTTTGTAATTTTTAATTTATGAACAAGGCACTACACAGTTTCAGTTTGTTGTTGTTGTTGTTGTACCTGTATGTTTCCTAGGCAGGTTTGTAGGGGCCTGGATACTATTCAAAGCATGGGATAAGATGATTTCGATATTGAAGCCATGTTCAATTTTAAATTACAGTTTCTCATGCAATTGAATTGGCTTCAAAATCTGTAACATTCCATTCATTCAAGGCATAACCATGTATATATGTTTATAAATGCTGAGAATTCCCTCGGCTTATTTTGCTATGGCCTTCTGATTCTCACGAAGAAACAAAACAGCAGTTTTGAGTGAATAATTCTATTAACATCTTCCCCTATTCTCTATATAGTAATAATTAATATAGCAGCAGTTTGTTGGCAGAATACCAGAGATAAAGTTACACAACTTAGATAGTTCACATTCACTTTCCTTGTACAAAGCAGAGAAATTGGCTATTGCGTTTTCCAGAAGATTGAATTACTATAATTACATTACATGTTATTATACTTTTCAAATATCTCCCTGGCTTTATCTGCTTTATTCTCAGGAGTTTATTAATTTTTTTTGCCTTGGAACACTTTGTATAGTTAGATGTGGCAACCTTGTAGAGTGCTTGGAAAGGGAAATGTTAAGACATGTTGGATACACCAGGACACAATTCATTTAAAGTAATAAATGGATGACTCCTTAATTCACAGTTCTAAGAGAAACTTTTCTTGTCAACCTAGACTACATTTTCATCACATTTATAAATACCCATTATCAACTTTTTTTTCACTGATTGGAAAGAAAAAAACTAAAATATGAGTCTTGTAGAGTAGGGGAGTTGTAATTTATGTTTTTCTTCACTGAAGATTAATAGAACTTTCATTCAGCCACACATTAGAAATAAAAACAAGAGGCCTGTGTTGTGATGTAATAGGTTCAACCACCATCTGCGACACCTGTATCCCATATAAGCACCAGCTGGAGCATTGGCTCTTCCACTTCCCATCCAACTCCCTGCTAATGTGCCTGAGCAAAGAGCAGAAGATAGCCAAGTACTTGAGCCCCTGCTACCCACATGGGAGCTCCAGATGGAGTTCCAAGTTCTGGCTTCACCTGGCCTAGCCCTGGGCCTTCAGATCATTGAATGACTGAAACAGTGGATGGAAGATCTCTTTCTCTTTCAGTCTCTCTGTCTCTATACCACCATGCCTTTTTAAAACAAACAAGAAACAGAAATAAAATAAATGTAAAACTTCAATTATTTTTCTCTTCTTTTAATTTCCAAAATATCTTGAATTCTTTCCACTTCTCTATATTCCAATTATCATTATCTTAGTACAAGCCAGGTCATTTCTAACTTAAGTAAATGATGAAAATAAGGGTGTTTTTCTTTGTTCTCACCTCTCTTCCATTTCTTGTTTATACTACAGACAATGTATTTCCAATGGAATAAATCTGATCAAGTGACTTCCTTTCTAAAGCCAGATTCCCAATTTTTTGCTATTTTGCTTGTTAAAATTTCAAACTCTTTGTTCTTCCTCTGATCCCTTTCTAAAACAAACCTTATATTTTTCATTTTTATTATATTATTATATTGTATCTTCCTGACTTATGCAACTATTTTTTTAGTGGGAGGTAAAATAGCAAGGTTTATTAGCGAAGGGACATCCATAAGGATAGATGGGCACCTCTCCAGACAGAGCCTGAGAGACTGGGGGGTGGTGGTGGAGGTTACATGTTGAGTGGAGAGATTACACCTGGCTAGACCAGGTGGGCAGCTCAGCAGAGAGGCAGAGGGCTGAGCACGCAGTCCAGTTAGAGGCTGGGGTGGGGGGTGGTTAAGGAGATGGGTCTTGCTTCCCTACCTCTGCTCCTCTTGGAACAAAGGGCTTTTTGGATGTAAATGTTAAGAAACTTCTCCCTGAGTTTTCTCTTGAAGGTCTGAAACAAAGGACTTTATGGATGCAAATGTTATCAGACAGGAGAAAGGGAGCAGGGTGTTTGAGATGCAGATACTGGGCTGCACCTGGCAGATTGTGGAAGATTTGTCAGGCAGAAGGGGTGGGGACCTCCACCTGGCAGGTTATCAGGTAGAAGGGGGCAGGGCAGGGCAGAATGTGAATACCAGGCTGCCCCTGAAACACCATCGGGATGACTTTGAGATGCAGCATATGCTGGACATAGAAGTCTTCTCTTTAGGCCTTTATGTCACACACACATAAGCTCATAACTAACTTCCTACCTAACATTCCCCCCTCAAGAGGTACCCAAAATTCTTCTTTGGGATTATGGATGGAGTTCCGTTTTCTGTAACTTCTTCAAAGCTGGCATATGGGCGTCGAGGGGGATTTGGGTATTTCCTCTTGCTATCTGTCTTATGATGTGCAACAGTGGCCCTGGAAAGACTGTCCTGTTCAGTCCAGAGGGCTGCTCAGGTCGTCAAATGGAATGGGCTGGAAGCCTTGTCTGACGACCATTTAGAGTTTGACAGCTTTTATTCTGTTAGAGACAAAACAAACAAGGGCATTAAAAACATAAGGTCCAAAGAGAAGCAGCAAGATTACAGAAGTTATTGGGCCAAGGAGAGGAAATAGCCAGGATTTCCATGACCAGATGTCAGGCCAGAAATCCCAGTCCTGCTATGCTTGGCTTTGTCCAGGAAAAGCACAAATTTGGATTTGTACCTGTTCAGTCTGATTGACCCAGAGACAACATTCTTCCTGGAACATGGCACAGATACCTCACAGTGCAGCAGTTAGCATGTCCAATATTTTTTCTTTCATAACCATTTTGACTTCCACACACCCTCTTCAACTTACTTAAAACATTCCATCATTTCCATTCCAGTCTAGAGTAAACGAGCCTCAGGATTCTTACAAACCATGTCCTTTCCTTATTTAAAAAGCTCTTTCCTTTTTAACCCTTCTTACCAACAACACTCTTTCCTTCCAAACCTTTCTTACCAAGCACACATTTCTATACTTGTGATGTTTTCCATAGAGCCTGGTTGGCTCTTTTTACCTTACTGGAAGACTGAGGTCTCCATGCAGAGTGAAGGTGCCTTACAAATCAGTTGTGTGATCTAGAGCTCTGCTTAAGGCAGTCAGTTCTAACTGAGCAAAAGTTCCTGGGGGCAGAGCACGCTTTAATAACATGCCATGCCGTAACTGTTCTGCAACTATTTTCTAAAACATTTAGTGGCAGTCACTGTTTTTATAGTTGGAAACCAAGAAGTAAAATTTTGTTCCATGGAGCTTATATTCTAGGGATTAGAATATTTATGTAATAGGAGAACTGTTGAGTACTCATTAATGATATGACAAAATCTAAAGTAGTCAAAGCAGAAAGTGTTGACGTAAGTAAGAGGGTAGAATAAGACATTCCAAGCAAGACTCAAAGAAGGGACTCTTTCAAATGTACAGACATCAACTCAAGGCTACCAAGATTATGAAGAATCAGGAAAATATGACACCACTAAATCAACTAATAAATTACTAGCAACCAACTAGAGAAATGGAGATCCAAAAGCTGCCTGACAAATAACTCAAAACGATTATCTCAGAGAAGTTCAATGAGCTACAAGAGAACACAAATAGACAACTAAATGAATTCATGGAAACAGCACATGAACAAAATTAAAAGTTCAACAAAGAAATTTAAAAAAATAAAAGGAATCAGACAGGAATTCTGGAATTAAACTACATGAAGACTGAACTGTTGCAGAGACTGGCTAGATGCTCGCCAAGCCCATCTCTTCTTAGGACTATCAAACTACTAGTTATGCAGCCTCCTTTATGTATATTTTAAGATCCTAAATTTTGGGAAGAAGTACCATAAAGTATTACTGAGCTGCCTGTATCTACCTTCTGAACACTTAAAAGTGAAGATTTGGTATGACAGAGACACACTATGGAAGAGGTACTCTTGTAGAAGAGCTGCTCAGAGGGGACACTTGAATCTACGTTAAATGATATCACTAAAGATCAATAAAGAGAAACCATACAGTAATATACTGCCAAAGTACAGTATAAATGCTGATTAGCTTAGTAGACATTGACAAGAATTTGGTTCAAAAGAATCCTGAAAATTCTAAGGAACGACAAATACAAGAAGCAACCTCCTTAAGGATGAAATAGAACAGCTTAGGAAGGATGTGCAGGACTGAGATTCTGAAATTATTGGTCAACGTTTGAGAAGATCAACAACTGCAGGTTGTAACACTGGAGAAATCAAGGGCACTGCAGGAACCTGCTGAGAAGAGCTCACTGGAGCAACATCTCCCTTGTACTTTCTACTGAAAAAGCTTAGCACTACATTAACCAGCAAAGGAAAGATATTTAAAGGGCCCAGCTCAATTTTTCACAGATCAGGAAACTAAGGATAAATTTGGAATGGAGAGAAAATAAATTGACTCTATTATCTTTTGGTTTCTTGATTTATGACAAGAAGTTGGCTATAAAGCTTGTTCAAAATTTTTTACTCCCTTTCTCCTTGTGATCTGTTAACATATGTATTAGAATATTAATATTTTCTCAAAACTCTTTCATGCTCTTTTTTCCTTTTTAAAAATTTTACATGTTTTTCTCTCCAGATTTCAACTTGCATGATTTCTGTTGACCTATTTTCAAGTTCTTGAGAGACACAAAGAGAAAAAATGCCATCTTCAGGTCCAGTCATCACACAGCTACAAGATCTGGAGCTGGGTTGGTTTGGGGACACAGCTGGGAATGCAGTCCAGGTATCCCTTACGGGTGACAGGAATCCAGTTACTTGAGCCAGAACCATTGGCTCCTAGGGTCTGGTTTAGTAGGAAGTTGGAGTCAGCAGCCATACTCAGGAATTGAATCCAAATATTCCATTGTGAGACAAGATCATCTTAATTCCCACCCTTCTGCTAAGACAATGGGGTAGAGAGAGAGAGAGAGAGAGAGAGAGAGAGAGAGAGAATCTCGTCTTTCTGCTGGTTCACTCTTCAAATGGCTGCAATAGCCAGAGATGAGCCAGGCTGCAGCCAGTAATCAGAAACTCTGGATCTCCAATATGGGTTGCAGGAGTCCAAGTACTTGGGCCATCTTCTGCTGCTTTTCCAGGGATATTAGCAGGGAGCTAGATGATAAATGCAATAGCTGGCGCTCAAACTGGTGCTCATATAGAATGCAAGCATTACAGCTAGTGGCTTAATCTGTTGAGCCACAATGCAGGCCCCTCAACTATTCTTTGGATATAGGTCTTTGAGTTACTCTAGATAGAAATTGGCTGGATTCAATAATTATTTTCTTGTTATAGTTCCCCTTTGTGTACCATGACAAACTTCAGTTAGAGGAGTGTGAATCTATAGTAACAATATCAATTCCACTCCAAATTTTAGATCATTTTGTACTATGGCTCAGAATGAGTCACTGTTCATTCTTTTTCCTTCCCTTTGTTTAACAGTATTCTGCTGTTATTTAACTCATTTTAGCTTGGTTATAGAGGCACAGGGAGTGCATAGATAGAGGGAGTGCATTCTCTGTTGTTCTGATTAAGCCTTTACAAGGGCAAATGCCTTGCTTGGGTCTTGGGTGTGTGGTTTCTCAGTTCTCCAGCCCTTCTTTCAGCTTTTGTTGTGGGTTCAGTTCTACAATTCTTGTATCTCTTCTACTCTTAAAGCCGGTTGTTTTATCCAAAACACAAGATCAAGAACTTTTCAGTAATGTCCTATCCAGTAGTAGTATTTGTACTCTTTCCCTTCCCAATTTAAGGAATTTGTTCCTTAGTGGGGTCAGGGAAAAATTCACCAGGCAGAAATTCTTGCTTCTTCTGGATGACTTCTGTGACATCTCCTCTCTTTGCATGACAGCAGATAATTTTCAGGATCTTTACACACTTTCTGCCTTGTGGCATTTGTGGATAAAGAACCTTTAGGATGGTGTGGACTTTCCCATCCTTGTAGCTTTCAGGGGTCTCATGCTATATTGTCATCTCACACTTTACAAAAATGTCAAATCTTCTGGCTGAACTCTTTACCACTATCTAGTGTGTCTACTCAACATAAAAGCAAGCTTACATTATTGTTGTATGTGTTGACACTGATTCCTTTATGTCCTAGGACAATTGTTTGCCTTCCAAACAATTTTTTTTCACCAGAGGATCAAATATGTGTGAATATGAAGTTAGCCTGTCTGTTTTTCTTTGTACAGATTGTACAGACTCTCCTACCATCACTATCATATGGTCAAGAAACTCCAAATTCCATATTGTAGGGTTTTAAACAAATGCTAAATATATATATCTATCAGCATCAATATAATTAGCTCTAGCATCATTAAGTGAAAATTCAATTTATGATGCAATGTTCACAGTCTGGTAAGAATTACACCATTTTATAAACACACAGAGCAACAACAGAATATATATTTATATACATATATGCATTTATATAAATTCCTATTTTAAAAGTATCAAAACAGATTGCAAGGATATGAAGAAAATTTGATGGTGATTATTCCTGGGGAGAAGGTAATAAAGGAATTTTACTTTATCTGCAATGTTCTATTTCTTTTATTTAAAAAATTACTTTAATGTTCATCTAGCACATCAAATGAAGTATCCCCAAGGCCAAAAGCATCATCTATTCCTTATGATGTGCCACTATGAGCTTAATTAGTGACTCAGCTATGCCAGTTATTCTGTAGGCAGACGATAGACAGTTGTTTTTAATACTGCAAAGTAGTGAAGCTATTTTAAATTTCTATACATTGATGGGCCAAATGCGAATTTCATGTGTTTTGTTTTATAGTCATTTCCAGCACAACTGTTTAAATGTCATGTGCACTCTCGGGGGTGCATTTTTCTCACTTTGAAGCCTACCTGACTCTGGCCTGCAGTCAGTAGGCTTCAGAGAACGTTCCACATGAACACTGTCTCCTTTTCTACAGTCACTTCTTTCCTTAAGCTTCCTGCTGTTTCTCTCTTTGTATTCATTTCAACCCACTGAAAACGTCTCCTCTTTTTAGTCATTTGAGGATGTTCCCCTTTCCTCAAGACTAATTAAATTTCCAGGCTCCTGTGGGTCTTCTAATCTCTATGTTCTTTGCTGCTGGGAAAATGGGTGGGCTGAGCTGTGCCTCCTGGTTGAGCTGGGACAAATGACAGAAAGGCCCTCCATGCTAGGCCACTGGTAAGTGTCAGATATATTTCAGAGAAGGAGGATTAATTTCCTGTTGAAAACCTGCATTGTGCCTTCATAAAAAATTGCTATTTTTACTCTTAATTTTAATTTCATAGAAAAATATTAAATTCATCTACCTCCTGAAGTGGGATTTGCTACATAAACTTCTTGCATTAAGATGATAAGGAAAAGCACCATGCCCAACAGCTACTCATTGCTAAGAGACTACATTCTTGCTGGGATTCTTACACATCCATATGTTGGAAAATATGTTGGAAGAAATGTGCTAATCAGTGAGTAGCAAAAGTAGCATTATTTTAGCCTGTTACAAGTTATGGAAATCATAAAGGGATGCGCATGTGCAGGCATCAAATCAAAGATTAAATACATCTTTGATGAACATTCTCAGGATCCCTCAAATACATGAGGTCTTTTACTGCCATTGTTTTGAAATATTCTGCACCAGCAATGTGTAGTTAAATATATTTCTGATGGTTCAGAAAATGTAAACTGGGGCTTGTGCTGTGGCATAGCAGGTTGGGCCAGTGTCTGCAGCACTGGCATCCTATAGGGGCACCGGTTTGAGTTCTGTCTGCTCTACTTCTCATCCAGCTCCCTGCTATTGTGCCTGGGAAAACCGTGGAGGATAGCCTAAGTGCTTCAGCCCCTTCACCCATGTGGGAGACCCAGAAGAAGCTTCTGGCTCCTGGCTTCAGCCTGGCCCACCCCCGGCTATTTTGGCCATTTGGGAATTTGCCAGCAGATGGAAGATTTCTGTCTTTCCGTGATTCTGACATTCAAATAAATAAATAAATCTTAAAAAAAAGAAAATTTAAAAAAGTAAATAATTTTAGTACAAAAGCTTAATGAACACTTTCATATATTCATATTTTTATCTAAAGAGTAGTGAAATGATATAACTTTTATAGAAGTATACTACTAACTTAAAACTCAATACAATAGTCATTAGTTTTATCCATATAAGTGTATAAAGTTTTGCCATTAATTGATAACTAAGAGTCACCTTTTGAGGGAGGGTATTATGGGACAATAGGTTAAGCTACCCCTTGGGATGCCTGCATTTCATGTCAGCGTGCCAATTGTAGTCATGGTATTTCCACTCCAATCCAGCTTCCCGCTCATGTGTCCAAAGTGATCAGAACGGACACATAAGGATATTACACATGAGAAGAAAAAGGCCCTCAGAGACAATAAGGAGGAAAATCATCAAGGCACTCAAGGGGCTGAGCATCATGTCTGTCCTTTCCAGTGGTAAACATCAGAATTGTGGTAAACATAATAATTTAAAGGATGTCTTACATCAGCAATATTTCCACAATGCGGGGAAAAAATAATCCAGATAAAATGCTGGTTTGGTCGTGACTAATTTTTGTCTTCAAAGCATGACCAGAAAGGATCCAATTCTTCTCTAATGACTGCATTTTACAGACACAAAATGATAGCTGTAAAATTATAAATATATATAGTACCCAACAAAGTAAAAGTCATAAAATCTGGCATCAAGAGAGAAAGGCAAATATTACTTACTCTCATTCATTTACAAAGGTAAATAGTTGACCTCATAGAAGTAGAGAGTAGAATAATAGTCAGTAGAAGGTAGGAAGGATAGAGAGAATGGGAAATAAAAGGTTAGGTTATAGGAATCAAAATACAGTTAGGAGGAATTAGTTCTAGTACTCTGTGGCACAATGGGATAACTACAGTCTGCAATAGATTATTATCTATTTCAAAAAAAACAGTAAAGAGTCAAATATTCTCAACACTTACAAATGATAAATATTTGAGGAGATGGAAATACTGATAACCCAATTTAATCATCACACACATTACCCATTACAGAATTATCCTACCATATTCAAAAATCATTAACATGTACAAATATTATATCAATAAAAATAAATTTAAAGGCCAGCGCTTTGGCTCACTAGGCTAATCCTCCCCCGTGGAGCCGGCACCCCAGGTTGTAGTCCAGGTTGGGGTGTCAGATTCTGTCCCGGTTGCTACTCATCAGTCCAGCTCTCCACTGTGGCCCGGGAGTGCAGTGGAGGATGGCCCAAATCCTTTGGCCCTGCACCTGCATGGGAGACCAGGACGAAGCAATGGCTCCTGGCTTTGAATTGGCTCAGTGCGCTGGCCACAACACGCTGGCCATAGTGGCCACTTGGGGGGTGAACCAACGGAAAAAGGAAACCTTTCTCTCTGTCTCTCTCTCTCACTGTCGTCTCTCTCTCTCACTGTCTAACTCTGCCTGTCAAAAAAAAAAAAATTAAAAAGTATTGCTCTTCAAAAAGCAGGAAAATATAATACAAATGGAAGAATAACATACATCCACTAATACTGAACCAGAATTTAAAAAGGTGATAAAGTTGGTGGACAAATGGATTTAAATTATCTGAAGTATTTTCTTTCTTTTTTTATAAAGCTTTTATTTAAAGAATATAAATTTCCAAAATACAGCTTATGGATTACAATGGCTTCCCACCCCCCCCATAACTTCCTTCCCACCTGCTACCCTCCCCTTTCCCGCTCCCTCTCCCCTTCCATTCACATCAAGATTCATTTTCAATTCTCTTTATATACAGAAGATCAGTTTAGTACATATTACGTAAAGATTTCAACAGTTTGCCCTCACATAGAGACACAAAGTGAAAATACTGTTGGAGTACTAGTTATAGTATTAATTCACAATGTACAGCACATTAAGGACAGTGATCCTACATGATATTTTTTAAAAAAAAATTGATTAATTTTCTATGTAATTTCCAATTTAACACCAAGGTTTTGTTTTTATTTTCATTTTCCATTATCTTTACATACAGAAGATTGATTCAGTATATACTATGTAAAGATTTCATCAGTTTGCACCCACACAGAAACACAAAGTGTAAAAATACTGTTTTAGTACTAGTTATAGCATTACTTCACATTGGACAACACATTAAGGACAGAGCCCTCATGAGAGGTAAGTACACAGTGACTCCTGAAGTTGATTTAACAATTTGACACTCTTGTTTATGGCGTCAGTAATCTTCCTAGGCTCTAGTCATGAGTTGCTAAGGCTATGGAAGCCTTTAGGGTTCACCGACTTCAATTTATTCTGACAGGGTCATAGTCAAAGTGGAAGTTCTCTCCTCCCTTCAGAGAAAGGTACCTCCTTCTTTGATGGCCCCATTCTTTCCAGTGGGATCTCACTCACAGAGAGCTTTCATTTAAGTCTTCTTTTTTTTTTTTTTTTCCTTTCCAGAGTGTCTTGGCTTTCCATGCCTAAAATATTCTCATGGGCTCTTGAGCCAGATCTGAATGCCTTAAGGGCTGATTCTGAGGCCAGAGTGCTATTTAGGACATCTGCCATTCTATGAGTCTGCTGTGTCTCCCACTTCCCATGTTGGATCATTCTCTCCTTTTTTCATTGTATCAGTTAGTATTAGCAGACACTAGTCTTGTTTGTGTGAAGTGTTTTCTTAGAAAGATACTGGTGGAATACCAAATATTTGAAAATGATCAACATATAAACAATACAAGCGTCAAGTGAAAACTAAAGAAACATTAAAATATAATTTGAATTGATAAGATGTGAACTCTCTTGTGGCCGGCGCTGTGGTGCAGTGGGTTAATGCCCTTGCTGGAAGCACTGGCATCCCATATGGACACCGGTTCGAGACCTGGCTGCTCCACTTCAGATCCTGCTCTCTGCAATGGCATGGGACAGCAGTAGAAACTGGCTGAAGTCTTTGGGCCCCTGCAACTGTGTGGGAGACCTGGAAGAAGCTCTTGGCTCTTGGCTTTAGTTTGGTGCAGCTCCTGCCCTTGTGGCCACTTGGAGAGTGAACCATCAGATAGAAAACTACTCTCTCTCTCTCTCTGTGATTCTCCTCTCCTTCTCTCTGTAACTCTGACTTTCAAATAAATAAATAAATCTTTAAAAAATAAGATGGGAACTCTCAACATGAAAGTATGTTGATTATAATATAAATATTTATAATTAAAGGTATAGCAATGAATCATTATATTACACATGATAAAGATCACAAGTAAACTACTTCAACTTCTGTCTAAAGAACCAAGAAAACAAGAGTAAATAAAGTGTCAAACAAGGAGAAAAAGGGAAATAGTAAGGATCTCAATGGGAATCAATAACCCAGAAAAGTGAAAATAATTAAAAAAATCAGTAATACAAAACATTGTCCTTTGAGATGATTGATGAAATTACCAGATCTTTAGCCCGACTGTGTGAAACATGAAAGAAGTTACCAATTATCAATATCAGATATGTGAAAAGAAAGTTACCATGGACTTTATAGATATCAAAATGAAACTAAACTATTTTGTGAACAACTTTAGTAAATTCAACAACTTGTAAGAACTATACAATGCTTTGATAGGCACCAAGTGTCAATACTCAGCCAAGAAGAAATCACCTTTCATCTATCAAATACATAGATTTGTAGTGACAAACTTTCCCACAAAGGCAACTTCAGGTCAACAGGCTTTCCCTCAGAAATTCTATCAAACATATTAGGAATAAAATACTATACATTTACACATGTCTTTCAGAAAATTAAGGAGGAGAGACTATTTTGAATTTACTGTTTACCATTACACAGAAATGAGATCAGGATCACTACAATAAAATAAGACCAACATCTTTCATGAAAATAGATGTCATGATTAACAAAATATTTGCTAATTTAATAAAACAAAAATTTAAAAGAATAGTACCTCATGAGCAAATAGTAATTGTAACAGAATATTCAGGTTGGCTTATGATTTTACACAGCTTTGAAGTAGATGAGCTTGCCAGTGCAACAGGATATAAAGAAAGAAAAACAAAATTAAAAAAAAAACCATGTAACAAACAACTCAGTTCCAAAGGGTTCCAAAGGGATAACTAAACTTTTTATCTGTAGATAACATAATCACCTATACAATAAAACTACCGAAAAACCCTACTAGGTTTCAAAAAGAGAGATTAACATGGTTTCAGTTTTAAGAACAATATATAAAATGAATAATTTCTGTATGAAACATAATCATAATGCCACTAACAATATAAAATATAAAATAATAGGAATATAATATAAGAAACTTAAGACCTATGTCTGAACACTAAAAGTGTTTCTGTGAGACAATAAAGAAGATCTGAGTAAAAGGCTGTATAGTATACACTATATTCAAATTTTGGAAAATTCAATTATATGGAAACCTCTCAAAGTTTTCCTGTAAATTCAATGCAACCCTCATTAAATTTCTAGCAAACTGTTAGAGGTTTCCAAGCTAGTTATAAAATTCATATGGGAATATTAAGGTCTTAAAATAACTAAAAAAACCTCTTCAAAAGAAAATCAAAACTGAAATATTTAAACTTCTGATTACAAGGTGTATTGTAAGGTCCAAACTATAGGAATCAAATGATATGGTATTACCATATTAGCATTAAGATAGACAAATAAATAAAACAGGATAAACCTCAGAATTACATCTACAAATGTAAAATAAATTTAACAGATAAAGAACAGTCCTTTTTAGCTATTGGTGCTGAGACAATTGGATGTCTATATTTCAAAAAACAAACCAAACAAAATCCAAACTTTGATTCATCCATAGCTCACACTATGAAAAATAAAAAAAAAAAACCTCAAAATACATAACAAATTTAAATATACTACTGTCTAAGCAGGCTTAAGAAGATTCATGGAGAAATGGGATGCAAAGACGTTTATTTTGTGCAAAAACTTCGAAATTCATTTTTTTTTCATGAACTTTTTGAAGTCCTCTCATAAAGCTTGAACTGTATCACTTCTGGAAGAAAATTCAGAAAGATAAAAAAGAAAACTTAAAACAATTCTTTATAACCTTAATTAGGACAAATATCTTAGAAAAGGAAACATGTAAAGTTAATAATAGAACTTCATCAAAATGTACAATGTAAATCTATGTGGTTTATTGTGTTTAGTTTACACTGCAATAATCTTGTTAAAATAGTCTAACCTAATTAATAAAAGTAAAGATCTTCCTCCCCTTATGAAAAAAGATTTGCTCTATACAGTATAAAATTTACGTTTTCATTAAATCTGCTGTATGTCAAAAATTTTTGTTATGTAATTTAGATTGTTACTTGCAACAGAACAGAGACATAAACCCCAATCATTTTTTCTCACTGATCAAAAGATAGATGAACATTGGCTTTTACTCCTTGCCCTTCAATCTCAATTGGGTCTCATACCCCTTTGCCTTCATACCCCATCCTGCATTCTTTTCCAGGTTACCAAGGCCCTACCCAGTTCCAGGAATTCACCTCTTCCTGCTGTCCCCAACCCCCACTCCACCCCTAGCTCTTCTAAAATATAAAAAAGCCCTGCCCCTTCTGCCAAGTGTTCCATCAATGTATATGCCGGCAGTTAGTCACTCACCTCTGCAAATTTGTTTTCTCTGAATAAATTCAATCTGGCTGTGAATTAGTATACTGCCTCCTCTATTCTGCTCCATTTTTCCCTAACAATTTCAATCTATAACATCCACACAATCTATGACATAGTAAGATATTAGTTCCTAGCAGTACTCTAACATTTTTGATTCTTAACATTTGAGCAATCACATTCAACCATATTAGAGAAAAAATATTGTAATGAACTGAATAACCAAGATAAATTAGCAGAACAAGTCTTACCAAGAGAAGAGAGATACGTTAGATGGCTATTCTAATTAGAGTACTTAGAGGTTCAAAAATATAGTATATTCCTAAAGAAAAAAATGCATTCAGTTCAAGCAAAAAACTAATCAAAGAACTTAAAGAGGATAATAGAAAATTATCTGCAACTCTATAGAAAGACTAAAAAAAATCAAATTAAGAAAAATCTCATTTTTTTCCTTATTTAAAGAGAAGTCAAAATTTGGTGAAAAATGTTAACAATCCATATTGAAATTATGGGGATTTTAACTTACAGGATTTCCAAAAAGATAGGAAAGAGGAAATATAAATAATAATATAAACAAAGTTTTAAAAATAGTCATGAATTTGAAGGAATAAAAATCTTAGATTAAAAATTTGTGGAGATGATAAGGAAGAATAAAAAAATATTTGCTTTTCTTTTTATTTTTTTTTTTTACTTATGATGACTATATATTATATCATCAAAACAGGACTCCAAACTTGCAAACTAGTACAATTGTTCTGAAAGACAAAAGTATGGAGATTCCTCATAAATTTGAAAAAGAGATCTACCACATGACCCAGCAACCCCATTTCTGGGAACTTACCCAAACAAAATAAAATCAGCATACGAAAGAGTTATCTGTATCCCAATATTTATTGCAGCTCAATTTAAAATAGCTAAAGATATGGAATCAACCCAGATGTCCATCAACTAATGACTGGCTGGAAAAAATGTTCTATATTTACACCATGGAATACTACTTAGTCATAAAAAAAATGAAATCCTGTTTTTTTTTCAACAAAATGGAAGTAACTGGAAACCATTGTGCTTAGTGAAATAAGCCAGTGCCCAAAAGTCAAATATCACATAATTTCCTGGCATTTGGTAATTAATATATAGAGCACAATAATGTAATGTACATGAGTTAAATTGATATTTTGATTTGATTATTGTTTACAGCCCTTGTCTGTACTCTTGAGGAACAGTATTTACTACTTATTGAACTCTATATTTGGTGGAGGGTTAAGCTTCGGATTGTAAAATAAACTGCAAATATGTCATTGTAAAAATTAAAGGAAAAAATAAAAAGGGAAAATGGAAGTTGACAGCATGGGTGGGAGGGAGGATATTGTGCAAAGTGTCATTATGTTCTTAAATTTATTTATGAAATACACAAACTTTGTTCACCCTATATAAATAAAAATTTTAAAAATATTCATAACAATATATCTGAAAGTCTTCTTTTTACCATTTCATGAAATATATTCATAGGTTCTGGGTATTAACATATGTACATTTTGAGTGCCATTGCTCAACTACCTGCATACAAAAACTGATATAACAGAAGGCGTTTTGGTTTATAAGACATCTCAGATGTAATATATGCTAAAGTTCAGTTAACCTGGGACTTCAAAATTCTAAATAAACTACTACATGAACCAAGAATTGAATACTCAATCAAAATATAATAAAACATAATATTTAAAAATGTTTTGTATAGATAAGAACTCAGAGCACTCATTTTTCATGTTCTTGCTTAAATAAATTCTAAATATTTGAAGGAAAGAAATAAAAGAATGAAAGGAAGTAAATGACATAGAATTCACAAATATTATAGACTACAGCAAGAGTGCAATATGAAAAACTCCTGTCAAATTGACACTATTCCTGAGATGTAAGTGGTACACATTGGACCAGAAAGTCAGTGTTCTCAAAAAGATGACTTTAGGAAAAGATGACATAAAACACATTATGCATAGTGAATGTGAATTAAGTTTGGCCAATCTTAGGAATCTAAAGAAAACATTTATCCTGAAGATTAAGGCATTGAAACTAATTACTTAAACATTAATTCAATCAATAAACGAGCTAGGACTATGAACACAAGTATATTCACACACACAGAGCTAAGAAACCCCATACTGTGACCGGTGTTGTGGCATAGCGGGTAAAGCCACTGCCTGCACTGCCAGCATCCCATATGGGCACCAGTTCGAGTTCTGGCTGCTCCACTTCTAAACCGGTTCTCTGCTATGGCCTGGAAAAACAGTAGAAGATGACCCAAGTCTTTTGGGCCCCTCTATCCGCATGGGAGACTCAGAAGAAGCTCCTGGCTCCTGGCTTTGGATCAGTGCAGCTCTGGCCATTGTGGCCAATTGGGGAATGTACCAGCGGATGGAAGACCTCTCTCTCTCTCTCTGCCTCTTCTTCTCTCTGTGTGTAACTCTGACTTTCAAATAAATAAATAATTGTTTAAAAAAGAAATTCCATATTTATTCAAAATATCAGTTCAACAATTATCACAAAAGTAGCAGACTATAAAGGAATTCTCAGTAAGTTCATTTGTTAATATGATAAATAATGTGTATTTTAACTATCTTCTAATTAAATTAAAATATAATTTGTAAAAACAATCGAAAGGTCCCATATGTGGAGAAAGCTAAATAGCATATAAATAACACTTGGTTTTAAAAAAATTAAAAAAAGAAATAATAATGTATTAAAATAAATGGTAATATAACAAGCAAGTGCTTGACCTAGGTTAAAAAAATCATAAAATACCTTAAAGTAAAAAAAAAAAATTAGTATGAAACTCAAATGTTGGAAATAGAATGATTATGCTAACTTATAAAAGAGAAAGGAAATAACAGATTTATAAAGCATAAATCAACAAAGTAGCAAAAACGGTAGGAAAGTTTATAAAATATAGTGGCAATTTTTGAGGATAGGAAGAACCTCAATAAGATTGAGTAAGTAGGCAAAAGATACAAATAAACAAAATATAGAAGAGGCAGATACTTAGTCTAGTATAGGAAAAAAAAGTAAGAGATGGGCTACTACTTGGTCAATCCTCTGCCTGCAGCGCAGGCATCCCATATGGGTGCGGGGTTCTAGTCCCAATTGCTCCTCTTCCAGTCCAGCTCTCTGCTGTGTCCGGGGAATGCAGTGAAGGATGGCCCAAGTGCTTGGGACACTGCACCCTCGTGGAAGACTAGGAGGAAGCACCTGACTCCTGGCACCCACATGGGAGACCAGGAGGAAGCACCTGGCTCCTGGCTTCAGATCAGTGTAGCTCTGGCCGTAGGGCCATTTGGGGGGTGAACTGACGGAAGGAAGACCTTTCTCTCTGTCTCTCTCGTTCACTGACTACCTCTATCTGTCCAATAAATAAAAAAAAAATAAGAAGTGAAATGTAAAGAAGTAATATACATACATATATACATATAAATAAATAAATAAATAAATATGTCAAAATATTAGAGACCCAGGATCCAACTTAAATGATCTTCAATGGCTACAGCTAACATAGTTTGAAACAATAATCACTAAAAACAACTTTTATCATATTATAACCGAGAGTATAAAATCATTATAGATAAGGTCACATTTTATAATTAAATGACTTAGTAACAAAATGGGCAAGATAAAAATAAATAAATCTTTTAAAAAGGAGGAAAAAATGAACAAATTTTATAAATAGATAACAAATTGAGAGAAGGTATTTTTGATGTGTAGAGATGATTGAGGATTAACGTTTGAATGTAAAGGATTTCTTGAAAATAAATAAGCAAAAGCCAGTAATGATAATAAAAAATAAGTGGAAAACACAGCAGGAAATATGGAAAGAGGAAATCCCCAAAGCTAGGAATATATGAAGAAGTACTCAAATACTCAGTCATTAATAATTGGGGAAGTGTAATTAAAGTCTCACTTTGCATACATGTAGAGATACCAGGTTAAATAATGCCAGGTGAGACTAGGAATGAAGAGATACTATAATGGGAGTGTACACATGTATAATTGTTCTAGTCAGTGTTCTGGCAGAAATTCATCAGTAAACTGCACATTCTGGAATTTTGTAGTTTCCCTCTTAGATGTATATTTCAAAAGGGGGCATGCAAGTGGATGCTTTACAATGTTGTTGCACTTGATAGCAGAAGTTTGGAAAGTATCTGTGGCTTGGGGGATGATAAGGTCAAATATGATGGACACACTCCATGAAGACCTCTGCAGTTAGATGCAATATCATAGAAATTCACAAAGCAGCATGGATGCCTGGTGGCATAAGTAACAGACAGGAATCAACAGCATTTTCAATATACACAAATTTAAAGCATATTCCTCTATATCAATAATATACACTACTGGGGCCGGCACCATGGTGCTGTAGGTTAATCCTCTGTCTGCAGTGCCTGCATCCCATATGGGAGCTGGTTCTAGTCCTGGCTGCTGCTCTTCCAATCCAGCTCTCTACTATGGCCCAGGAGGGCAGTGGAGAGTGGCCCAGGTGCTTGGGTCCCTGCACCCTCATGGGAGACCAGGAAGAAGCTCCTAGCTCTTGGTTTTGGATTGGCACAGCTCTGGCCATTGCAGCCATTTGGGGAGTGAACCAACAGAAGGAAGACCTTTCTCTCTGTCTCTCCCTCTCACTGTCTATAACTCTACCTCTCAAATAAATAAATAAGTTTTTTTTAAAAATACGCTATGCAAGAAAATTTACCAACAAAAATGTGTGCTTTGAACATTGATTGTTCATGGGAATGGGAAGAAGGAATGCAAACAATAGACAATAGTAAATATAAAAGGATTTGTCTGGGACAGGCATTATGGTATAGTGGCTTAGGCTATCACTTGCAACACCAACACCTATTGCAGGAGTGTCAGTTTGAATCCCACTATTCCAGTTCCAATCTGGCTTCCTAGTGATTTGCCTGAGAAGGCACTGGAATATGACCCAAGTACCTGGCCCCCTACTATCCATGTGGGAAACCATGATGGAATTCCTGTGCTGGTTCTTGATTTCACACTGACCCCAACTTGGCTGTTGGAGCCACTTGGAAAAGTGAACCAATATATCCAATGTATGGAATATTTCTCTATCTACCCCACCAACACACACAACCCTGTTGCATTGCTTTGCAAATTAATTAATTAATTAATCTTTGAAAAATACACGTCTGAGTGAATAAAGTTTGGTTAATAGAGAAGTTTCTTTTAAGAAATTAGTGATGACAACTAACCGAGCACCAAAAAGGAAACCTGTTGAAGTGAAATGGACACTATGAGAGACAATGACTTGATCAGTCCTTGTCCTGACTGTTGATGTACAACTTAATACTTTATCCCTTTTAGTATTTTTTTTTGTTCTAGTTAATACTATTGGTTGAACTCTAATTAACACACAATTATTCTTAGGTATTGAAATTTAACTGAAAAGTGATCTCTGTTAAATATAAGAGTGGGAATAAGAGAGGGAGGAGATGTACAATTTGGGACATGCTCAATCGGACCTGCCCCAAATGATGGAGTTAGAAATGTCCCAGGGGACTCCAATTCGATCCCATCAAGGTGGCATGTACCAATGCCATCTTACTAGTCCAAGTGATCAATTTCAGTTCACAATTGATCATAATGATATGTCTAAGAGTCAAAGGGATCACACAAACAAGACTAGTGTCTGCTAATACTAACTGATACAATGAAAAAAGGAGAGAATGATCCAACATGGGAAGTGGGATACACAGCAGACTCATAGAATGGCAGATGTCCTAAATAGCACTCTGGCCTCGGAATCAGCCCTTAAGGCATTCGGATCTGGCTCAAGAACCCATGAGAATATTTTAGGCATGGAAAGCCAAGACACTCTGGAAAGGAAAAAAAAAAAGAAGACCTAAATGAAAGCTCTCTGTGAGTGAGATCCCAGTGGAAAGAATGGGGCCATCAAAGAAGGAGGTACCTTTCTCTGAAGGGAGGAGAGAACTTCCACTTTGACTATGGCCTTGTCTAAATAAGATCAGAGTTGGCAAACTCAAAAGGCTTCCATAGCCTTGGCAACTCATGACAAGTGCCTAGGGAGATTACTGACGCCATAAACAGGAGTGTCAAATTGTTAAATCCACATCAGGAGTCACTGTGCACTTACTCGTCACATAGGATCTCTGTCCTTAATGTGTTGTCCAATGTGAATTAATGCTATAACTAGTACTCAAACAGTACTTTATACTTTGTGTTTCTCTGTGGGTGCAAGTTGTTGAAATCTTTACTTAATATATACTAAATTGATCTTCTGTATATAAAGATAATTGAAAATGAATCTTGATGTGAATGGAATGGGAGAGGGAGTGGGAGATGGGAGAGTTGAGGGTGTGAGTGAAGTTATGGAGGGGGGAAGCCATTGTAATCCATAAGCTGTACTTTGGAAATTTGTATTTATTAAATAAATTTTAAAAAGAAATTAGTGATGATAGTAGTCAATACTTTCCCATTTAATTGCAATATGTTACAAAATATGTGTTATTTTTGACTCCCATGAAACTGTGTGATGGTTAATGAGATATCATGCTAGGCATTTACTTACTTCATCCTTAAATCCTTGAAAACTCCTGACTCACTCCAAGAGTCATGATGCAGCTTCTTATTAAGCACTTTAAGAAAGAAAGAACTTTTAATTAGATGGTTTGATAAAAATTCTAACTCATAATGGATTATGTAAGCTTTCTGCTCTGCAATAATTTCTACTACTAAGTGAATCCGTTGAGATTTGCTCTCTCTGATAGCCTAATAAATAAATGCATGTATCAGAGAAGTTCTGTGCAGAAGCATTCTTCCTTTTATCCACTCCTCTAATTCATTTACTCAAATGTGACAACGATGTGAACAGTTTTGCAAAAGCTTGACAAGTGCTGATTTGTCTCCCTTTGATACTATTTTATGAACATAACAGGTATTTTCCCATCTCTCTATTCATGAAGGTATAAAATTCCTAATTAGATTTGCTTTTTTGGATAGAACACGCAGAATTATCTTCTATATAACATTTATTATATTTTAATGAAAGATGCATGCTTAATATAGGGGATTTGGTTCACATGTGTAACAGGCATAAATTGGACAGTCATAAATGAGGGGGCAAAATGTTTCTCTTATTTTTCTATAATATCTAATCCTATCCTCCAGTAGATAACATACTGTATCCCTGTTTAGGGTATTCATTCTGTTCCAGAAATTGTTTTTTCTCCAAAACTCAAATAAAAACATGTCAAAAAAGTTTATGGAAAAGGGAATTAGAAGAAAATTCATGTTTCTAGGAATATTTTGAAGACCCTGCGCATTAGCCCAATCACTTATAAGTTCAAAGTTCAGCCACTTTGTTTCTAATAGTCTGTCTTCCAGAATTTATTGCTCCTACCCTCATCCATGCTCTGGATCTTGAATGCTCTCCATTTACTCCACTTTCTAAAGCGGTGTTATTCTAGGGTCTCCACCAAGATAGCATTTTTATTTTAAAGATGTATTTATTTGAGAGAGAGAGAGAGAGAGAGAGAGAGAGAGCGATTCCATTTGCTGGTTCACTCCCCAAATGACTGTAACAGTGGAGGCTGGGCCAGGCAGAAGGGCAGAAGCTAGGGTACAGGAGATTTCTCCAGTTCTGCTACACAGGTGCAGTGGCCCAAGCACTTGAGCCATCTTCTGCTGCTTTTCCTAGGCCATTAGCCGGGAGCTGAATTGGAAGTGGAACAGCTGGAACATGAATCAGCACCCTCATGGGAAACCAGTTTGCAGGAGGTGATTTCACCCACTATATCAAAATGTTGGCCACCCACACAGTCATTTTCTACCAGGATATGTGTTCTAATTTGTATCCCTCTTGTACCAACTGCTTTACTGTTTTCCAGGTCTTCAATTGCTTTCCCCAATTCACACCTAAACTTTAAAAGCAGATTTATATAATACTGTTTAATAAACAGTAGTCAAAACTTCTCATTACTTTTTTCTTTTCAAGATATTGTTACCCATTTATTCTCATCTAAGAATTTTATAATATGCTTGGATTGTGATTGAAATTGCATTACATGTTTAAATTCATTAAGGGTAATTGACAGTTTTACAATATTATGTTTGAAATTGTTAAGGACATATTTATATCTTTCAGTTAAGTACTTGGGCTCCTACTACTCATATGGGAGATGAAATTATTTTCATTTGCTATCTTGTTAAGCTGTTTCTTGTTGTATTTTTGTGTGCATTTGCAAGCGTAGTTTTAAGTACATTTTTTACTTTTCTATTCCTAAAAGATACAAATACAAAGATTTGTATATAATTTATGTATTCTCTATTTTTTATTTTATTTGAATATTTAATTTTGAATAAATTATTTTAATTTATACTAAAAGGTAATTTCACAATCTAAAATTTATGAAATATTTTCCCCTCCAATCATTATCTGCCAATACTCTTCTTGTAGTATCTGTTAGAATTTGCAAAAGTAAAAGAATACTACTACTAGACGTGTAAATATTGATGCAAGTGGCTGTACAAATTTATGATTACATATAATATTGCATGTTATTTTTAAGTATATTACAAAATTAATAGAGATGTGTGATTCTAATTTCTCCAAGGTCATGAGAGTCACTGGGAGATGTGGGCTGAGTGTGAGTGTATAGAAGGTAAATTCAGTGGGTAGGAAATACACACCTCACCTGGCTTTTGTTAGAGGGAAGCTCTGTCAGACCTGTGCTTCCTCTGTTCAAAGACTTCAGTAAATGGGTAAGAGGGACTGTTTGGGTTGGTGACCAACTAGCACCTGATGTAAAAACACTAAAGCTTATTAAACTTGAACAAAATACTCATTGGCTATGTAAAGATAAAACATAAATATTTTCTAAAAACTGACTATGGGTTAGACATTATGGTAAACATTGTAATCATCTACAAATATTTGAAAATTAAGTATTGACTTTTCTTACTAACCTCCTATTCTCTCTCTCTCTCTCTCTCTCTCTCTCTCTCTCTGTCATATACACACACACAAACACTTTCTCTGTCTCTCCTTCATCCCCTCTCACACACAAATGCCTAAGAAGTAGATTTTATTCTCTTTATACAGGAAACTGAGCCAATAAGACATTAACCTTTGAAAGTTTGCTTAACTATTAATACTAGTATTTGAATTTAAAACTCTGTTGTTAGTGTTAGAGGACATCCTTGCTATATTCAACTTACATGATACCTAAAATACAAGCACAGTGCTATGAAGCTTTGCAGGAGAAAGAGAAGAAATTCAGCTGTGGAAATTCAAGAGGGCTTTCTGTAACGTGAAAGTAGATCAATGTAAAAATTCTTAACAGGATTAGGAAATGAAGTAGGAGGAAGGGCAGGGATATTAGGGTGGAAGCATCACTATGTGAAATATATAAAAATCTGTATATCTTAAACAAAAAGTTTGTAAAAGGAGTATTAATCAATGGATAGCAGTAGGTCAGATGAATGGAATATTTCTTCTTTTCTATCATTAAACATTTAGAATTCCATCAAGAAAAAAAGTTTGGTTTTTTTTCTCAACTTTTAAATATTTATTAACAAAATTTACACAAGAGAGCATAGTTCAGTTCATATACTTGATCCCATTCACAATAATGAGAAACCAAAAAAGCAGGTTGTATAAGAGAAAAAATTTCTGAACAATGGTTAACCACTCTCTATCCCAGTTCATCACAGAAACTGCCCAGTACTTACTAAGATGTGATTCCACCAGAGAATTCCAAACAAATTATATTTCAAGGATTTCTCTCTGTAATCTTGTTAAATTTTGTGGAAGTCTGCCTAATAATAATATTTCCCATTACAATACAGTCATGGGCTTTTTTCACCAGTCCAGCTCTCTGCTGTGGCCCGGGAGTGCAGTAGAGGATGGCCCAAGTGCTTGGGCCCTGCACCCCATGGGAGACCAGGAAAATCACCTGCCACTGGCTCCTGCCATTGGATGAGTGCGGTGCGCCGGCCGCAGTGCGCCGACCGCGGTGGCCATTGGAGGGTAAACCAATGGCAAAGGAAGACCTTTCTCTCTGTCTCTCTCTCTCACTGTCCACTCTGCCTGTCAAAAAAAAGTTTGTTTTTGAGATGTCCATGTGGCATCTATAAAATCAGATAAACCCTACCTGGGGAATGCCATAGATCTTTGTATCTCCATGGCCCTCTCCTTGGAAATTTCTAGAACACTTATACTGATTTGCATCAAATGCTGTTTACTAAGTAATACTGAGCCTGCTGTAACTAAAAGTTATTCCTTCACCAGCCTCTGTAAATCTGAGTCTGAAGTGGCAGATGTATACAATCCATACCCTTAGCCTATGTGTGTAAGTGTATGCATATATAATGCACACGCACACACACACACACACACACACACACATATGAAACGATATATCAGTTTTCATTCACTGTCAGTTTCTAATTATTGAATATCTGTTAGAGGTCTAAATAAAATCCTAGAAATTGTCCCTTAATGCCATATTCTTTATGAATCATCTTCAAGTGAAATAATAACAAGGAGATGTGGAAGAACTCAGGGAGTATGAAACTAAACAAAATTTGATGTCCAGGAGTAGGCTTGTTTCTCTTCAATTCTGTTAGCTCATGGAATACCATCTGAGTTATTTCACTACATTTTGGAGAACAAAATTCAAAAACAATGTTTGTGCTTAGAAAGTTTCCTTTGGTTATTGGGTAGACACAAAGTCCTGCCATGTGAATAGTTTAAGGAATTTGGCATTTTATACTTAAAGAACTTGAGAACATGAGAATCAGGAAGGTGACTTATTTGTCTTCAAACACTGAAACTCTGTCATGTAGCAGAGGAAAAACAGGGATTCTATGTGACCAAACAAGGCATATAAAATCCAAAGCAAAGAAGACACAGTGGGGAAGACTCCAAGGCTATAAATAGTTGATTTGCCTGAGAAGTATATGTCAACCTCAGCACGTACTGAGTTTCCTGTTATTAGAGGTATTCAAGACAACTAATGACAATAATGTGTTGGGACACTTATGGGGGGCAGGGATTCAATTCCTTGGTGGAAGATGAGATTAGATAATCCACAGTCTCTTGTGAAACTGCAATCTGTGATAATACTTTAAAAAATTCCACATACAATTTCTTTTTTATTTGGTGATAATTCCAATTACTTTTAGCTGTGAATCAAATATGAAGGCTTTAACAATTAGAACCAACACCTGTTTCAAAATTCAAGAGTTTTCTCCCTTCTTTTATCCCTTTGGCTAATATAACTTCCTATTTTAAAGGGGGGGAAGCCCAAAGGTATCATGCACATCAAAAAGGTCTTGAAATATAACATTTTGATGAGTTAAGAAATAAAGCAGGAAGAAATAAGTATGGATTAAATGTCTCTTAAAAAAATGGGTGTTAAAAATTGATGGAACAGCACCTGGCAAACCACACTGAAAATTTTGCCAAGCCCCTAGTATTTGAAATATTCTTTGTTACACTTGACAAAGTCAACCCCGCTGAGTATCTCAAAAGATATTGCCACTACAGGTTGACAAAGCAAACCATAAATACACAGTCCAAGTTTTGAAACAGTTTCTTCAGTTCTGAAACAAAATATAGCCCAATTCCTCCTAAGTGAACGAGGGCTTCTGGAACCTCTTCCAATTGTGGGAAATAAATTTGGAAAAACACAGCTATTGAAAATAGTATGCCTGATAAAATTATTGTCCTTCTAATCAATGAAAAACTCATACCTCACCTTTATATATTATATTGTTTTGTACCTGTTTTTTTTTCAAGGTTTCAACTCAAGGGAATATATTTCTTTATACACACACACACACACACACACACACATTGCTCTTTCTAAAGTTACAGTATAACTGTTATGGCCAAGAACTTGCTCCCTCCTTCATACATTATGTTTTTTGTTCTCTCTTTCCTTGTATATTTTTTCTTCTCTTCTTCCTATAAATTGACACACCCCATCCCCTACCCCTGCCTGCTGTCTTCTGGTTCACACTGTCCCAGCCATGAGGTAATATATTTTCTCTTTAATTCTTTCCTTTTTCTGTTTTATGAAAGATAGGCATGGCAGTAGGATCCTCAGCAGTGATTCCGTACTGAGGAGTTTACTTAAGGATGGAAGCCAGGCATCAAGAATGGCGCAGAGAAGGAAACCCCATCACTGTGAAGACCCCATGAGCCTCCTGACTGACCCTCCTAAACTCCTATTATTTGTGAGAAGCATAGAAGCTTCTTTATTTTAGAAATTGTTCATTTGAATATTTTCTTTTTATATCCAGATTTTTGTCTAAGTGATTTATCAGTGAATTTAGAGAATAAGCTAAAATAAGCCTTACATATTTATAGATATGAAAACCCAAGTGGCAGGGTGGGCAACTGACCTGGTGTTTAAGAAGTCTGCATTCCATATCAGAATATCTGGATTCAAAACCAAGCTCTGGCTCCCCATTCCAGCTTACTTCCAACGAAGACCTTGACAGGCAGCAAGCAGTGGTTCAAGACCTGGGTCCCCAGTCCCATGCTGTGGCACAATAGGTTAAGCTGCCACCTGCAGTGCTGGCATACCATATGGCTTCTGGTGCTCCTGCTACAGGCTCAACATCTGATTCAGCTCTCTGCTAATGAGCCTGGGGAAGCAGTGGAGGGTGGCTCAAATTCGGAGGCCCTGCACCCACGTGGGAGACTGGGAAGAAGTTCCTGGTTCTAGGCTTCAGCTTGGCCCAGTCCTGGCCATTGCAGCCATTTGGGGAGTGAACTAGTGGGTAGTAGACCTTCCCTACCCCCTGTAACTCTGCCTTTCAAATAAATAAAAGAAGTCTAAAAAAACTGATTCCCTATCACCCATGAAGGAGACCTTTATTGAGTTTCTAGTTCTTGGTCCAGTCCAGTGCATTTAGGGAATGTACCAGTTGATGGGATCTCTCTTTGTCTCTCTTTCTTGCTCTTTCTAACTCTCCAAAAAAAAAACTTAATAGAAAAACAAAGTGGCTTCTCTCTGATCCCAGAAAACAAAAGGTATTCCCCTTTCCCTGTTTTCTCAAATCACCTCTATGACAACATTCAGAATAATACTGCAGTCGTTGACATATTTGTCTCTCTCCCTTTTTAATTGTATAGTATCAATGTACGCAAAGAACTAACAAAGTACCAGAGGATCTAGAATGCAGGCAGCAACTGTATACGATGAATGAGTTTATGAATACAAAGGTTCAAGAAAGAAGGTAAAAAAAAATGGTCTATAACAGGAATATGTGGTAGCAATAGTGTGACACACAATGCTGATAAGACAGTGTTGTGATAAGAACAAAGGCCTGGTGGGAGAACCAGTACACCCAGAAGGCTGCCAATGTAGCATCTGTGTAATGTAGGGCTGACATCTGAGTGGGCATTAGCTCACTATGCAAGTAGTGCAGAGGGTTCCACAGGGTCAAAACAGCTTTAATCGGGGATTCTTTATTTCCTCGAAGGACTACATTTATTCTGCCAAATACAGAGGTCACTAACCATGAGTGGCCATTAAGCATTTGAAATGTGACTAGTCAGAGTTGAAATGAATAGTAAATATTTTACAGTTTTATACTGATTAAACATTGAAATAATATTTGTGGATAATATATCTTATTAAAATTGATTTCACCATTTAAAATATTTTTATAATATAACTACAAAAATATAAAACAACACATGGAGCTTATATTTGGAGCTGGGTAGTATTTTTACTGGGCAGTGTTGCTCTAGAATAAAAATATGAAGTTCTCAGTACAGAAGATGTTGGAATGTGGTTGGCACAACAGAAAGGCATTAAACATAGGAAGTACCAAAAACATTTTCTCAGCATTTTGAACTTTGACAGCACTAACCTTACTCAGTTTTCAGCAATGATAAAATGATGATGGAAGATTTCTTACTACTTCCTTCCCTAAGTCATCAGAAATCAGCATTCTTTATGCCTTGAAAATACACATGCTCTGCATAATCTCATATATCCCGATATCAATTATCATCTACATCAGGATGGGTAAATGCTATAAATATGATTCCATTCCCACTTTTTCTCTATGTACATGCAAAATTTCACTGATCAATTAACACTTTTTTTAACCACTCTGAAGGAACATTGCCTCAAAATATTTTCTCAAGTCAGCACTCTAGGAAAATGTTAGTACTTGAGAACAGATACACAATATGAAAAATGTTACCCTTCCTACCAATATATTGAATGTCCCCAAATCTGTACCTCTATTCCAAATCTTTTTCCTGAGCATACAAAATACAGAGCCAACTGCTTGTGTGCTCATATTTAATGTCTGGAGTTAAATTCAATCTTTTTTCTCTCCTTGCATGCTTCCTCTTTTGCCACAAAGAATGGTACTGCATGTAGGACATTTCTCTGGGGGGCCTGAACTGACCTACTTCTTTATATTTTTTTGCTAGCAATTTTCAAGAATAACTTTAAAATACACTGAGTGGGCAACATCCTGAGATTGGAAGAGGTTATCCAGAGTAGTGGGCACTTACCTATCCCTCTCTATAAAGAGTCTGTTCTTTAATGTGGGATCCCAGTGAGTCACATCACCCTGGAGTATAAAAGCCAGAGAAGTGGCTGCTTTTTGAGACTCTTCAGATGTGATTTAGGTGCAGAGGACATATCATCATAGACCCTGAATTTGTGAGATGAGCCATAGGAATATTAGCTCACAGTTGATTTTGGACTTCTGCTGGCCTTTGATGCCTGTATTCACAGAATGCATGTTGTGGGTATTCTGCATCTCAGGACTCAGACCAGTTGGTTACCAGGGAGCAGTGAATCTGCTTCACACCAGCAGCATTTCAGTCATCCAAGCAAAAATCTTCACATTAACTTTTATTCATTGTTTTCCTTCCCTCCATAATGTATAACCAATTACAGTCTTGCCAGATTCACAGTCTAAATATATAATTCATTTGTGCATTTTTTCTTTTTTAACCCCCACAATTCAGATTCCTGTGATTCCTTGCCTAGATTAATAAAGTGGATCTAAATTTTGGTGATTCCCAATTCAGTGTCCATGTTGAAGCCTGAGTGATCTTTCTACAACTCATTTTTTTTTGGTTTTGCAATAAATTTCGGTGACTTAAAGTCCAGTACCATAATAATGTTGATAAGTAACTATGATATTCACCTCTCTAGAATTTTCTTCTCTTTTCTATATTCTTCCAATTCTATGCTCAAGTCAGACTTCCAATATATCATACACATGATTCCTTCTACCTAGTAATTTTTCATCATCTTTTTGATTCACAGTTTATATTTCATAGAACTCTTTGAGGCTGTTTATGATTTTCGTTAACTCAGTAAACAGACACCTTTTTAGCACAAATCACAGGTCAGTTCGTTGTTCTGGTGAATAAACATAAGGGTAATAATGGTCCTATCTGTGCTCTCAGCCACTGAACAAGTAATTTTTTAAATAATTATAATTTTTATTTTTTATAATTATATTTTTTAAATAATAATTATAGTATTTTCTCATGTATAATTACACCTACATGTCTCTCATAAATAAATAACCTAACTTCAGCCAGCAGGCCTTGGGTCAAAATAAAGTATAACCAAATCTAGAGTGCATATGTGTGTTTATGGCTATCCATACATGGCTTCATGTCTTGGTATACAGAAACCATTTTTTAATGGAAAGAGATAGAATCATTTTTAATTAAGGTATCAGGTACATTTATGGAAATGAATGAATTAGATTTCATCCTATTATCTAAAAGACTTAAAATTCAGAAAAATTTTCCAAGTTGGCTAGATGAATCTGCCTAATGTTCAAAAATAGCAGGGAATCACACAAGGAAATTATCTGTGAGAGAAGAGAATATTTATTGTTAACCTGGGTGATAAACAAAGCCTCAGAAATCATGAGGCAGAACTAATTCAGAAGGAATTAGTAAGACCTGAAGCTCTGTGTGACCAGATTCTGTCAGAAAAACTGGACTTTGGGGATTATGAGTCAACCTTTTTTAGCTCAAGTATAGGTTAGATTAAGTCAAAATCACAGGGACATAACTATGGTCTTTTGTGTGATATCCGCAGGAATACCAGCTAGCAAATCCAAAATCAGACTGTGAATGAGAAGTTTGGGCAATTCAGACAAACAAGGCCTCAAGAGAAAGACATGACACTTTCTGATTAGAAGTATAACTAATAATTTGATGGTGTCGGGTCGTAAGTTTAAATTTTTAATCCATGTTGAATGAATTTTTGTGTAAGGTGAAAGGTAGGGATCTTGCTTCATGATTCTGCACGTGGAAATCCAGTTTTCCCAGCACCATTTATTAAACAGACTGTCCTTACTCCAGGGATTGGTTTTGGATCCTTGATCAAATATAAGTTGGCTGTAGATGTTTGGATTCATTTCTGGTGTTTCTATTCTGTTCCATTGGTCTATCCATCTGTTTCTGTACCAGTACCATGCTGTTTTGATAACTACTGCCCCGTAGTATGTCCTGAAATCTGGTATTGTGATGCCTCCATCTTTGTTTTTGTTGTACAAGATTGCTTTAGCTATTCGGGGTCTCCTGTGTCTCCATATGAATTTCAGCATCATTTTTTCCAGATCTGAGAAGAATGTCCTCGGTATCTTGATTGGTATTGCATTGAATCTGTAAATTGCTTTTGGCAGAATGGACATTTTGATGATATTGATTCTTCCAATCCATGAGCATGGAAGATTTCTCCATTTTTTGGTATCCTCTTCTATTTCTTTCTTTATGGCTTTGTAATTTTCATTGTAGAGATCTTTAATGTCCTTGGTTAAGTTTATTCCAAGGTATTTGATTGTTTTTGTAGCTATTGTGAATGGGATTGATCTTAGCAGTTCTTCCTCAGCCGTGGCATTGCCTGTGTATACAAAGGCTGTTGATTTTTGTGCATTGATTTTATATCCTGCTACATTGCCAAAGTCTTCTATGAGTTCCGATAATCTCTTAGTAGAGTTCTTTGGGTCCCCTAAATAAAGAATCATGTCGTCTGCAAAGAGGGATAGTTTGAGTTCTTCCTTCCCAATTTGTATCCCTTTAATTTCTTTTTCTTGCCTAATAGTTCTGGCTAAAACTTTGAGAACTATTTTGAATAGCAGTGGTGAGAGTGGGCATCCCTGTCTGGTACCAGATCTCAGTGAAAATGCTTCCAACTTTTCCCCATTCAATAGGATACTGGCCATGGGTTTTTCATAAATTGCTTTGATTGTATTGAGGAATGTGCCTTTTATACCCAGTTTGCTTAGGGTTTTCATCATGAAAGGGTGTTGAATTTTATCGAATGCTTTCTCTGCGTCTAGTGAGATAATCATATGGTTTTTCTTCTGCAGTCTGTTAATGTGGTGTATCAGGTTGATTGTTTTGCGAATATTGAACCATCCCTGCATACCAGGGATGAATCCCACTTGGTCTGGGTGGATGATCTTTCTGATGTGTTGTTGCAGTCTATTGGCCAGAATTTTATTGAGGATTTTTGCATCTATGTTCATGAGGGATATTGGTCTGTAATTCTCTTTCCATGCTGCATCTTTTTCTGGCTTAGGAATTAAGGTGATGCTGGCTTCATAGAAAGAATTTGGGAGGATTCCCTCTTTTTTGATTGTTCTGAATAGTTTGAGAAGAATTGGAGTTAGTTCTTCTTTAAATGTCTGGTAGAATTCAGCAGTGAATTCATCTGATCCTGGGCTTTTCTTTGTTGGGAGGGCCTTTATTACTGATTCAATTTCTGACTCACTTATGGGTCTGCTTAGGTTTTCTATGTCTTCCTGGTTCAATTTAGGTAGGTTGTGAGTGAGATCCCAGTAGAAAGAATGGGGCAATCAAAGAAGGAGGTACCTTTCTCTGAAGGGAGGAGAGAACTTCCACTTTGACTATGACCCTGTCGGAATAAGATCGAAGTCGGCGAACCCTAAAGGCTTCTATAGCCTCGGCAACTCATGACTAGAGCCTAGGGAGATTACTGACGCCATAAACAAGAGTGTCAAATGGTTAAATCAACATCAGGAATCACTGTGTACTTACGTCTCATGAGGGATCTGTCCTTAATGTGTTATCCACTGTGAAATAATGCTATTACTAGTACTGAAACAGTATTTTTACACTTTTTGTTTCTGTGTGGGTGCAAACTGATGAAATCTTTACATAGTATATACTGAATCAATCTTCTGTATATAAAGATAATTGCAAATGATTAAAAAATCTTGGTGTTAAATTGGAAATTGCATAGATAATTAATCAATTCTTTAAAAAAATCATGTAGGATCTCTGTCCTTAATGTGCTATACATTGTGAATTAATACTATAACTATTACTCCAACAGTGTTTTCACTTTGTGTCTCTATGTGAGGGCAAACTGTTGAAATCTTTACATAATATGTACTAAACTGATCTTCTGTGTATAAAGAGAATTGAAAATGAATCTTGATGTGAATGGAAGGGGAGAGGGAGCGGGAAAGGGGAGGGTAGCGGGAGGGAGGGAAGTTGTGTGAGGGGGAGCCATTGTAATCCATAAGCTATACTTTGGAAATTTATATTCTTTAAATAAAAGCTTTATATAAAAAAGAAGTATAACTAAGAAAAATAATAGGCCATGTAATTGAAGTACAATAATCCCAATTGCAGTACTAATTGTAAAATTTCTGTAAAAGGATAGAAGTAGTTAAATTTGAGCATACACTTTCCTCTAGGAAGTAGGGAGTCAGAGATGCACATGAGCAGATGATTGTACTGATTAGATCTGCATGTAAGGTATTTAATTCTGTATGTATGAGGATGGGTTTCAGAAAAATGGAAATTGGAATAGCTTGGAATGTGTAACACTGAAATGAGTAGAAGAGGGTTATTTGCATTATGCAAATGCAGGAAAATTTGCAAGTATCTACCATCTTATCAATGAAATCATATTCAGAGAAGATATTGAAATTGGAGGTAAAGACACCCTAATCCCACATTGGAGTACCAGAGTTAGGCACCCAGACATGGTTCCTTAACCGAGTTTGCTGCCACTGCAGACCTTGGGAGCTCACTCAATCCATGCTGCACCCACACAAGAGATGTGGATTGTGTTCTTAGCTCCCAGCTCTCAGCTCCAGCTCAGATTTTACCCTGATCCAGCCCTGGCCCTTGTGAGCTTTCCGATGAAGAGTGAAGCAGCAGATGAGAGCTTACTCTCTGTTTCTCTGTCTTTCTGCCTCTCAAATAAGTAAAATTTTAAGTTTTTTACTTTAAAGAAGGAGGGTAACCTTTCATTATTTGTATAACATTTAATAGATATGATAGTCATAGAAAACAGAAGGCATAAAGCAAATACATAAGTAAAAGAACAGAAGCAAAGCAAACTTTCCTTAATTTAAGTAGGCGAATCACTATAGGATTTATTCCTCTGTTCTCACTCTCAAAAAATAAGGGCTATATAAAAACTTGTCTTCCCTTCATGTATATAACCACAGAATGCAAATTTAAGGATGGACAAGGTATCACAAAAACCTCAGATTCTTCTCTTTCAAGTTTTGTACTTAAACTAGTTTCAAACTCTGGGAGCAAAACCGGCAAATCTGGAATCAGAATCCAAATCTGATTCTCAACAAAACATCTTATATGGGCTCCTTTTGAGGGGGTTGGTTGTCTGGATACAGTACACCTTCACAGACCATGAAAGGAGAAAGTGCTGAACTTTTGCTTTCTCAGGAGCTGGTAATTGGGGAGATCTGGAGCAGCTCTTTATTTCTGCATTGCTACTGAAGGTGAACAGGGCTTCTCTGTTGACACTGATGATCAGAATCCTAGCAGAGGGCAGCAAGAGGCGCTTCTCTGCCCTCTCCTGAGACAAAGCAAAGCATGCCTTCCTGGGTACAAGGGAGAAAATCCAGCTCATTAAGAAAAGAAAGTTTGCTCTGACATTTTGCTCCCCCTCTTGCACGTAAACCCTCTTGTCTTCATTTCTCTGCCTGACCCTCTCATCTCACCTTTGCCCAGAAGGTCAATATAACTTCATGGTTGACACTGATTTTTCTAACAGCAGCAATTTTAACCCAGTAAAAAGTATCCCCAAAGCACAAAAGGTATAAGACTAAAGTGCCTCTCCAAAAACTTGATACTGTGGCAAATTCGCAAAGGCATCAAGTGAAGAGTGTGTTATTTTTGACTTTTGCAAACAAGTGGATGTTCATCTATCTTGTCTCACCCCTTGAGTTTTATGAATAATCCCTTTCAAAATGTGATGACCTTAAATCAAATATTCACATCTGTGCATTTGTTCTACAATCTAATACTTGTATTCACATTTTTGGCACTACAATTATCATTCTGGATAACTACATTAGCTCAAATGCACTTCAGGGTCCAGCTCTCTGCCTTAATTAGTTTATTATTTCTTAAATTTTCCGTATAAAGCTTTAAATATAATCAAAAGAACAGAAAATAGCATGAAGGGTCACCATAAGTACTTTGCCTATATTATACTTTCATTAAATCCTATTTATCTATATAATTATAAATATAAATAAATCCTGTTTATTTATATAATTCTCCCTCCTTCTCCACATCCCATATTATTTTAAACAAATTTGGATATCATATATATTTATCTGTAAATATTTCTGTATTTCCATAAGATAAAGAAACTTAAAAATATAAAATCATCATACTCCTACATTCCCTGGAAAAATTAGAATTATTCTTCATAATAATCATATATTTCAATTTTATTAATAATATTTAATTGTTTGTATTTAATGAGGATTCAATAATGACCTATTCACTGTGAGTACTCACATGTCTTCAATTCTCTAAATCTGAAGATTGTCCCTTTACTTCCTCCCTGCCATTGAGAGTTATTTTTAAAAATTTCCCATAGAGTGATTTCATAATTTTCTGCCTACTTTATTTCATAAGACTGATCAATTTTTTAAAAAGATGTATTTATTTAATTGCAAGTCAGAGCTACACAAAGAGAGAAGGAGAGGTAGAGAGAGGGAGAGAGAGAATGGGAGAGAGAGAGAGGTGTCTTCCAACCACTGGTTCATTCCCCAATTGGCCTCCAAGGCCAGAGCTGGGCCATCCTGAAGCCAGGAGCCAGGAGCTTCTTTCAGGTCTCCCACACAGGTGCAGGGCCCAAAGACTTGGGCCATCTTCTACTGCTTTTCCAGGCCATAGCAGAGAGCTGGATCAGAAGTGGAGCAGCTGGTACTTAAAGCAGCGCTCATTTGGGATGCTGGCATTGCAGGTGGAGGCTTTACCCGCTTTGACACAGCGCTGGCCCCTAATCAATTTTTGATTAGTAACTTTAGTCAGATTCAGATTTGATCTTATTGACCATTATATTTGTGGAATTACCATATAAGTCCATAAAAATCACATAATACCAAGCTGTCTTAAATGCTGTACTTTGTTCTCCAAAATTGACTTTGTGCATACCCTGTTATTTTAAATTTATTAATTAACATGAAATTTTCTTATGAGAAACCTTAACTTACATAATGACATGTTGTTGAAGCTGTCTTCTACACAATCAAAACAATACAAACAATGGTGAATAGAAAAACAGATTTGAAAAAGGAGGCAATGGATTTAATGCCTTGAAAGGCTTCATTGATATTCCAAATTCCAACATTTGAAAAAAAATATACCTTTAGAGCATATTAGTAACTCTAGGGTTGACACTGGAAATGTTTTTATGGACAATGTTCATGAGTAAATCATATTTCAATTTATACTTCACTTTCACCCAGTGAAAAATGACTCTGTTGATATTGGAGGTACAGTACAAAAATGTATAGTTTTAATTGCCAGGAAACACACACACACATACACACACATATGAATGCATAAATATATAAGTGAAAGTATCCTAATTTATTCAACTTGAAGAATTTTCTCAGTTTGAACAAGCCATGTAACTAGTTACTCAACTCAGAAAGCAAAATGTCACCGTAAATCCTTATGACATAAGTTTCCTTATGACACTTTCTAAGCAACATTTTCCTTTAAGGGTAATTATTATTCTAAAACTTCAAAAAATATGTCTTAACTTTGTCTAATTTTGACTTTTATATAAAGAATCTTCACCATAATGTTTATTGTGTCTGACTGAACACAAATTTGTTCAACATCTTGGAGTCAAATTTTCAATCTGTAAGACATGTAAAGGTTTAGGTTTACTAAATGTTGCTAAAGAGTTTTCCATAGTATCAATTTACACTTCCACAAGGAACATATGAGCATGCTCGGCTGAGTCATATCCTTTTCTATATTTGGTAGTTCAATCTTACATTTTAGGCATTCTGGCAGGTTTTCACCAGTAACCTACTTTGACATTGCTTTTCCTTTCCCACATGTCTCATAAAGTTAAACCATTATGTTTATCGCTCATTTAACCATTTTTTAATAAACCACCTGTCCCAGTCTTTTGTTCATTTTTCTTTTGTGTTGTCTTTCTATTTTTATTGGATTTTTAAGGCTTTCTTTCATGTTTGGCATTATTTACTATAAATTCCTAGAGTAAAGAAATATAGACATACAGAAATTATAAGCAGAGTTTAATTGCATAACCTGTATCAGTTTTAACTCTGCAAACTTCATCTGAGCACGTTAGCTACTATTCTTTAACTTTAAGGAAGCATTATTCATTGGTGACAAAAGGTTTTTGCTTAATTCTTTACATTAAATTAGATCTTAACTTTTGTGACTTTCTAGCCCACATTTTAATGACTATACTCTTTTTTCTAGCTGCACAGTCACAACTAGACAATGGCCGTTAAAGTCTAGGATTATTTTTTGAACCAAGTAATAGAGTTTTTTTTTTTGTCCCTAACTTTGTTAGTTTGCATCTTTAGTTATAGTCTAACACCAGAAATACTACTTCTTAATTCTGATATATAAAATTAGTTAATTACTAAACTGGGACTGCAAATTACATATAAACATTAAGAGCTAACTTTCTTAAGCAAATTTACAAGACTTTATATTCTGATTTATGAAGATAAATCATATAAAAACCAGAGGGACAAACAATAAAAAAGTATATGCGATCACAAGACAGTAGTATGCTTGAACCGTTTAATCCACTTCCCAGGCTAATTCCTTTGTATGAAAAATGAAAAAGAATTCTTTTCCCATAGTTTAAGAATGAATATATAAAGTATTTCAGTGAAAGAGACATTCTATTTTCAGGTGCCATCATTAATCTGATAAATAGGGGTCAGCACTGTGGAATACCAGACAAAGCTACCACCTGTGGCACTGACATCCCATATGGGCACCTGTTCAAATCCCAACTGCTCCACTTTCAATCCAGTTCTCTTCTAGTATGCCTGGGAAAACAATCAAAGATGATCAAATGCCTGCAGCCCCTGCACCCAATGCGGGACCCTGAAGAAACTCCTTGCTCTTGGCTTCTGGGTTCTGGCTATTGTGGCCATTTGGGTAGTGAACGAGTGGCTGAAGATTCTCTCTCTCTCTCCTTCTCTCTCTCTCTCTCTCTCTTTCTCTCTCTCTCTCTCTCTTTGTAACTCTGCCTTTCAAGTAAATATTTTTTTAAAAAAATCTGACATATAATTCATAGACTTGACAAATGCTGCAACTGGAGTATACGTTAGCAACAGATTATTTTAAATTGAGAAATTAAGTTTAAATTAAATTAGTCATGCAAGATATTATTGCTAGTTAGTTTTTGAAGGAAGTCTTATCCTCTTTCATATATAACTTACCTATAATGTTGAATTTCTCCTATATTCCCTACAAGCTAGAATATCTCATAAATCTTTATTGTTACTCCCTACTGCAATGTGTATATAGAAGCTGAAAGGAAATGAAAGTCAAATATTGTTAGGTTGTTCAAGCTGCCATTGTTTAGGGACATGATTATTCAAATCTAAACCAAAAGCTTACAAGTAAATAGTAATTTTATTCACTATTCCAGGATCAAGGAAGAGGAAGACATTCTTGAGAGGGAAAGAAAAGAAAAATTGAGAAAGTGTTTTGGTTTTTATTGTTTAATTATCCATAAGTTACCTATATGACATGATAATTTTGAGTTGTATAAAAAGTTAGCTCTCTAATCTATTCCTTTTATTTTATGAATGTTAAAATGAGACAGAGAAATTCAAATGTTTCTGTGTCGTAGTTTTAAGGAGAGAACCCCTAAACTCCATATATCCTAACCAATGTTCTTCTTGTGAGAATGAGACATTGAGTTACAGTACTAGAAGAGGAAAAACTTCATTAGAAGTCACTAGATCAACACCAGTAGCTATGAGACAGCACGACAGTCACAGTGGTAAACAGGGAACCACTTGCTGAGATATAATGGACCGCCTGACCACACGGTCTAGCAGTTACTACCCACAGGAAAATATTAATATTGAATATATAAAATCATGCAGTAATTAATCAAGTGTAGACGATCCTTCCCCCCCTCCTATAAAAAGCAAAATTTTGTCCTGTCTTTAGATGTGGGGGGTGAGGAAAAAGAAAAAGTAGGAATGAGTAAGAGAGAAAGAGAGATGACACAGATGACCACTACAAAGATTAGTATAAGAGGGAAGAATGAATAGCTCAGTGATTTTGAGTAGAGTGTTTAAGTGATGTGCCAATAAATTCAGTGAATCAATATAAAAGATAAAAGAAGAATACTCATTTTCCTGAAAACTCAGAATGAATCTCACTAGCCATCTGATATACAGCATCAATGTACAACCATAAAAGTTAGATAGAAGAAAATAAAAATAATAGCTACAAAGTAATAGTAATATTGGCAAGAATTACCAATAAAACATTTTTATTTATCATAAAAATAATATGTGTAAATAATGTGAGATCCTGGGATACTCTTAGCTGATGGAATGCATAGTGAGATTGCCATCTCTGAAAATGTCCCACTGGCTGAACAAGGTCAAGCTAATGATGAGAAGTCATGAAAATGTCTGTGTTCATCCACTGTAAATCATTTAGAAAGAAGGAGAGATTCTATGGAAACATTCTGTAGCACTTATGAGCCCACTAATTTAATAGGAATATGAAATTACTTTATTATCTCTTACATTTAAAAAAAATTAGTAACTGATATATTTATTTAGCTGTTTCTTTTTTTTAACTTTGTTTTATGGTCTAGCTTCTTGAGTCCATATTTCTGGGCTAATTCAGATAATGGTGATGCTATTATACACATGTTAACTACCTACATGTTTGCTAAGACACAAATTTTGAATTCTGGCTTTAAAACATCTCCACAATGATCAGCTGCTTTTACATTGCAAGGTAGTTACCCCATCTTTCCTCCATAAAACATGGCTCTCAATGTGTGAGTCAAGTCTTATAATAATATATTATAATCAGCTCTTAATGGGATATAAATCTTTTCGTTTTGAAATACCATTTTAAAGTTGTCATTAAAACATGATAGATTGCCAGTTCTTAAAACATTTAATGACTCAGTGTGAAATTGACCCAGTTGCAGGATTGATAAGGGAGCAACCTATTTATATCCCCTTAATGAACATTGAATGTCTTTCTGGTGTGATGAAGTAAGGAGTAGTAGATGTGATGATGCAAAGGAAGCTAGGTACTCTTGGAATGATCACTTCCTTCTGGGACCCCATGACATTGTGTATGCCCCAAAAGGGACCTAGTATTGTGGGTACCTTTGCAGAGAAGTTTAATATATCTCACATAACAAGTAAAGTATCCCTAATTTCAATTAAGCTGTGTAAGCCCCTTATCTTCAGAATTTGAAACCCAGACAATAATTTTGAATATTTTCTTACAATTATCTCTACATGCAATGAGATTAAATGTTGTCCATATTACTGTCATGCTTTTGTTCTTTATTCTTTCAATTATTATTGCCACTTCCACAGTGTAGGCATTTAGCAATATGCCATCTCTTCTCTAATTGGTCTGTCACATTCATGTCTTCCCTTGTCCTACCTACTACAAATAAAGGAGAAAGTAAGTTTAATGTGTGATCTTGATCATATTAATCCCCCTGGAAAGGCTGTACATTAACTCTTCTTTGGCTGAAGGGTAAAATTCCATGTCTAGAAATGACAGACTATACTTCCATGGCCTCATATCTCTCCAAGGTCAGTGTGTCCAACTTTCTGTTATTGCTGTTTAAATAGGCTTGAGAAATATGCAACTCCTATCTATAATTTGTCACCAAGGTGACACTCTAAGAATGATGGACAAATATGATCGGATCACAAACTCAGAGAGTTGTGTCCCTTCTTTCCATCCTGCTGGTTCCTCTTTGCCCTTTCTCCAATCCCTTCCAGATTTCTTCACATTTTCTCTGTTTCTGTAGTGACTCCATTTTTCTCCACCAAACTGAGACTCACCTCCAGTTCCTCATTAAATGGCAAAATAGAGAACCTAAAATTAAAAATAATTTTACAAACTATATAAAATTATTGAAAATTGGGGCCCACTAGAAAACATTTTCTGACTTATTCAAGCATAGCAAGAACTCTCAAAAAGAAAGTAAACAGATAATGCTATGTACCACCAAATCTATAAATCCTTCTGATGTGCTACATTTGGCATGCTCTTTAGTGCTGATTCTCTTTTGTGAACTAAAAAGGAAAGATGACAATGGACAAGCTACCCAATGGAAGGAGTTTGGAATATCTTGTGTATCAGTCAGGATACTCCAGAGAAACAGCACTTTCAGGATGAGAATACACATACCACACACACACACACATATACAGAAACACATATTAGACATGTATGTATTTATATACTATAAGCAAAGTTACTTCAAAAATCTGTGGAAATTGATAATAAAATAAGTTTATTTTTGATGCAAAACATGTTGAAATCCATGCATATGAGAGATCTTCTAAAAGTCCATGGAAAATATGTATTGTAAAAAATACTGTAAATGGATTTCAAAACACCTTAAATTCCATTTCCACAAACTTTTAGAAGTACCCATTTAGCCATATACATAAAACTAAAAATTGGAAAATAAGGGGCTGGTGCTATGGCGCAGTGGGTTAAAGACCTGGCCTAAAGTGCTGGCATCACACATGGGTGCCAGTTCTGGTCTTAGCTGTTCCTCTTCCAAGCCAGCTTTCTGCTATGGCCTGGAAAAGCAGTGGAGGATGGCCCAGGTCATTGGGCCCCTGCACATGTGTGGGAGGCCCAGAGGAAGCTCCTGGCTCCTGGCTTCAGATCGACGCAGCTTCAGCCATTGTGGCCCTCTGGGGAGTGAAGCAGTGGATGGAAGACCTCTCTCTCTGTCTCTACCTCTCTTTGTAATTCTGTTTTTCAAGTAAATAAAATAAATATTTAAAAATGGAAAATTAAACAAATGTAAAGAATTGATTCGTGCAATTGTGGGAGCTGACATGTTCAAGGGACAAGTTCTCAGAGTATAGACTCAGACAGGAACAGACAATGCAATCTTTTTTTTTTTTTTTTAAGATTTTACTTAGTAATTTGAAAGGCAGAGTTAGAGAGAGGCAGAGGCAGAGAGATAAGAGAGGTCTTCCAGCCATTGGCTCAATCCCCAAATGGCTGCAACAGCCAGAGTTGTCCAGATCAGGAGCCAGCAGTCAAGAGCCAGGGGCTTCTTCCAAGTCTCTCACGTGAGTGCAGGGGCCCAAGAACTTGGGCCATCTTCTACTGCTTTTCCAGGGCACAGCAGAGAGCTGGATTAGAAGTGGAACAGCTGGGTCTTGAACAGGTGCCCATATGGGATGCCTGCATTGCAGGCTGCTTGGCTCACTATGTCACAGTGCTGGCCCCTGACAATGCAGTCTTTTTAAAATTTATTTATTTATTTATTTGACAGAGTTAGACAGTGAGAGACAGAGAGAACGGTCTTCCTTCCATTGGTTCACCCCCCGAAATGGCCGTTATGGCTGGGCCAGAGCTTACGCCAATCTGAAGCCAGGAGCCAGGTGCTTCCTCCTGGTCTCCCATACGGGTGCAGTGGCCCAAGCACCTGGGCCATCCTCCACTTCCTTCCTGGGCCAAAGCAGAGAGCTGGATTGGAAGAGGAGCAACCGGGACAAGAACCTGGTGCCCATATGGGATGCCAGAGCCACAGGCAGAGGATTAACCAAGTGAGCCACAACGCCAGCTGGTTTTTAAAATTTATTTATTTATTTGACAGATAGAGTTAGACAGTGAGAGAGAGTCAGAGAGAAAGGTGACAATGCAGTCTTAAGACATGACTAGTTCTTCCTTAGAAAACTCTAAATTTTGCACTTACAGTGTTTTCATTGATTCAGTGATGCCTACCTTTATAATGGAGGAATATTTCATAGTCAAACTATTGCAGATGTTAACCATATCTACAAAGTACCTTCATAACAGCATCACAAATAGTGTCTGGATAATTGGGTATTATATCCTACCAAACCTGAGACACAAAATGAAGTCAAATAGTTCCTAAGTTATGATGTGGGAGTGGGATCACTTAGCAATCTGGGCACCCACATAGGAAATGTTATGTAAGCAAGAGCTAAAACTTTATTTTTAAACCATTGAAATTTTGAGATTTGTTATCTCAACCAAACCTATCCCAAATAGTATGCAAAATATTATTAGATAGAAATCTTTCCAGCCTTGCTTCAAAGAATAGATAAAAGTAACTTATAATTAAGCATTAAATGTTGATATGCTAGTAAATTTCACTCTGAGATTGAAGTTGGTTTATTATCTTCAGCAAGCTAAACACTTGCTAAAATGTGAATGGTACTTTAATTTGCCCAAGATGAATGCACTTTTCATGGTTCTGCATAAAGGTGAACATTTACCAACCTTCATTTTGGATTATCACCTCTTGAAATTACTGGAGTGAATTTCACTGTGATTCTTAAAATGTTGTGATTTTTGGATTAAATATTTCCAGAAGGGAAATAGCTACTAGCATGGCTCTAAGCTCTTGATATAGTTCTCAAGCCATTAAAGGGACAAAGATGCAGCATGTCACACAGTTTTTGGAAGTAAATCTCAAAATGGAGGAGGCAATGACTTGCTTGATTTGGTTGATATTCAGCCAAAATCTATGAGCTCATATTCACTGGCATTAACTATATTTACTGTTACCAGATGAAATTCAAATCATTCAGTGTGTAGCCCTAATAATAATCCTATATGACTGGGGGCTGCTTCTTCAACATTATTTCCACCTAATTTATAATCAAGATGTTCAATTAATAATTCCAGCACTTTACGCAGTGTTAAGTCAGCTGAAAAATATGTGATTTTTCCACTTTTCATTTTTCACAATGCTGAGGAATGCATAATAACCTGACAAAATGGGGATGCTGGGAAAGCAATGATTATTAACAGACAAATGGAAGGAAGAAAAGTATTTTAAGAGAAAAGCTGAAAAGGTGATTGAGTTCTGTAAAATTGTAAAGGCACAAAACTATTCCAAAGTTAAAGCAACCATGTCTTCAATGCTGTTTTAGTTATTAAAACTTCTTTTAGAAGAGAAAATTGATCCAGATATGGGGAAAATAGTCATCTCTTTAGGTTTCCTTCTCCATAGAAGCTTCCATGGATCTGCTGAAATCCCTTCATTTGCTTTGCTTTGTCCACATGTATTGGATCTATTGTTATTTCCTGCTACATTCCTCATCTCTCATGCTATTTTTCTACATTTTAATCAATTAACTGATGTTAATCTAGGTTAATGCAATTCCTTATTAATTTATTTAATAGTTATGTAAAACACTTCTCTCAGTGTTAAGGGGATGAAAGGAGAAGATGTAACATGTAATTTAATAATTATCATTTATTGAATGACTATGTTAACTCTTTTGTGTGCATTATTTCATTGAATTCTCACACTCTTATGAGGTAGATACAAATAAAATTCCATGAAAGTGAAAATCCAAAAAAGTTGCATTTAAGCTATTTCTTAAACCTGAGTAGACATGAGAAATGATTTTTTAAATGGAGATCATAGTTCTTCTTGGGAACAGTGACTGATTTAACTTGACAGAAGGCTGTAGGCAGTACAGAATTTGGGAGGGAGACTTAGAGAAGAACTTCAGAACTATACACCACATTTGTTACCACAATAGACACAGACAAAGCAAAACAAAGTAAAAACCACTTGATTAATAAATAACACACACACACACACACACCCCTCACCTCAGGATAGGACTGTCCTATTGAACACCTCACCACAGGATAAGACTGTCAACCACAGAAACATCTAGATCCAAGTGATATACAGCTGACATTTTAGCACTTGAGGCATATTAAGATAGGACCTATTTCTAACAGCCACCATTTATATTGGGAACATTTTCCCTCTAGGCTTATATAATTAACCAGAATCCACAAACAAACAAAATATAGAGGTAGGCCGGCGCCGTGGCTCAACCGGCTAATCCTCCGCCTTGCGGCGCCGGCACACCGGGTTCTAGTCCAGGTCGGGGCGCCGGATTCTGTCCCGGTTGCCCCTCTTCCAGGCCAGCCCTCTGCTGTGGCCCAGGAGTGCAGTGGAGGATGGCCCAGGTGCTTGGGCCCTGCACTCCATGGGAGACCAGGAAAAAGCACCTAGCACCTGGCTCCTGCCATCGGATGAGCATGGTGCGCTGGCCGCAGCGGGCCAACCGCGGCAGCCATTGGAGGGTGAACCAATGGCAAAGGAAGACCTTTCTCTCTGTCTCTCTCACTGTCCACTCTGCCTGTCAAAAAAAAAAAAAAAAGATTTAAAAAAAAATATAGAGGTAGCCTCCTTATAGGGATCATTTAGGTTTTGGAAGGTCTAGGAGAAGTGTCGAGTGTGGGTGGGAACCTGGAGTGGGAGTAGGAGTCAGAGGGGCATGTAGAGTGTAACGTGGAAGCCACTGGACACTCAGGAGGGAGGTGTTGAAAAGGTCTAAGGGTCACTGGAAAAGAGATGCAAGGCACAGACTTACTAAGGCATAACATATCCAGTCAGGATCTATCCTGTGTTCCTGTATATTTCAGGGTCTGGGTCAGAAGAGAGACCCCTTCAAAAAGAAGATTGAATTAGGAATGCTATCCTTGGCACTTTAACACTCTAGCTTTGGGGCTGGCATCGTGGAATAGTGGGTAAAACTGTTGCTTGGGTTGTCAGCATCCTCCATGGGTTCCAGTTCAATTCCCAGCTGCTCCGCTTCTGATCCAGTTCCCTGGTAATGGCCTGGAAAAGCAGCAGAGAATGGCCCAATTGCCTGTGTCCTTGCACCCTTATGGGAGTCATGAAAAAGCTCCTAACTCCAGGTTGAAAATCCTTTCTCTCAGTCTCTGTCTCCATCTCTCTCTCCCTCTCTGTATGTGTGTGTGTGTATGTGTGTGTAACTCTGACCTTCAAATAAATCAGTTAACCTTAAAAAAAAGCTTCCCAACCCATCATTTTGTGACTTGACCTTCAGAGATATTTGCATTAAAACAAAGCAAAACAAAACAAACAAACAACAACAAAAAGAACTCTAGCTTTGTCTGTGATATGCAGAAATTATTTCACTCTGTTACAGAAAACTTGATCCCTGACTACCATGTCAAATCAAAATAACCAGGGCAAGGTTTGGAGGAAAGAGAATATTTAATCTATTGAGAGATGAGGAGGTAGCAGACTTTCATCTCAAGAACTACTGTACTCAAAATGAAGGTGTTTTGGATTTTTAGAAGCTACAAATAAAGGGGAGCTGGTCTGGTGAAATCTTGGCGCCATAAGTCTTTGATATCAGGTGCTCAGACTTGTATATTTCTTCTCTATATCATCCTTGAGGCCGACACATGATGAAATTAGACATAGCCTGATCAGGCTGTGAGATAAGAAACAAGGCACTGTGTGTATGGGTGAATGGGAAGCTAGCAGTCCAGCCCAGAAGCATCAACAAGATGCTCTGCTTGATCTGCCTACACAACAGTCTGATACGACGACCGAGTGGGTTTCAGTCACTTTGGGGACTGCATGCAGGTAGGTGGTAGTTGCTTTCTGCCTTGGACCTGGAATTTCCCTAAATGGAACCTTTGGAGACAATACTGGTCACCAAAGTTATATCTATTGGAGAAGCAACTTGCTCATGATTCTGGGGGATTGGAATCTTGTAGGGCTGGTTACATCACTTCGTGAATTCAATGAGGTAAGCTGATGGAAAGTGGGTAGCAGACTGAGGACTGATAGTATCCACAATCTACAGTCAGGACCCTGTTTGGGAGCTCTGCTCCAATTCCCACTGCTCTATGCATAGAGTGCTACAATAAACAAACCACCTCCAGGACACAGATATTACTTCTACAACAAGATTAATAGTAAGTAAGAAAATGTTTCATAGTTACCAGAGTCAAATACTTTCTTCCTCCTGCACGCCCCCTCCACTGACACTTTGATAGAGGAGAGAATTTGGGGGAGCATTTGACCCAACTCTCCAGCTATTACTTTTATTGATACATAAATCTTATGCATATTTTTTAGTACCATGTGACGTTTTGATGAATGCACTTTCTGTTGATCAGTGAGGAAACTGAGTTTCAGGCAAGCTTAGTGATGAGTATCAAATAACAGCTATTTTGTTATTTTCAGACAAATACTCCATTGCACCAAGTCGCCTTTAACAATTCTAAGAAGGAAATTTTACTGCTTCCTAAAAATATAAGGACAACATTAGGATTTCAAATTAAACATCAACAATTTTATGCTGATGGTGTATCAGACTTATGCATTATTTGTTACTGGTGAAGCAGGAAATGTATGATTGAAATTAATTCCCTTGATATCTAAGAAGCCAGAAACTCCTTGAAAGGTAAATCAAGAGATACAACTGACTCTGAAGAATATATTCTAAAGTTTGCTGTATTGAAATAAGTTGAAACTTTTCACTAAGTAGAGAATGTTATGAATTTCTGTTTTATTAGAAAGAAAACATTTTTTTAAATAGACATCTTCAGAGGTAAAAATTGATGTCATGTAAATTCTGCTGTGCTTTTGAAATTAGTTATTGAAAGATGGCCTTAATCAATCTCAGTAGGTGAAAATCAAATGTTGTTCCCTAAATAGTAAAAATTTTTTAGTCTATAACGGACTACTCAGGAAAACTTGGCCAATAGATAGATTTGAGGGGTGTAACAATTTTGCACTGTTCCTAAATCTCTTCTGCACCAATGTCACCAATGCTTGAGATTAAATCTTTATATTTTTTTCACATTGGAGTTCAGTGTTTAGCCTTTCATAGTTCCTTTTTGAAATTCAAATACCCTCTATGAGCTAATACTTTAAGCCCTTATCAGCTAAAAATCCAATGAATTACTTAAGAGTGAGCTGGGAAAATGTAGTCACCTAAGGGTGAAGAAAGGAAAAAGGAAACTAAAGGGAGGAAGGGAAATACTGAAAACTAGGAGATGGCGCTATCAAAAGTGAACCTTCAGGGCAGCATGATTTGCCGGAAGCTCATTCTGACCTCAGAAAGGAGAGTAGATGTTGTTAAGTGTGTCAGAGGGTTACAGTTTTTTCACAATTGTTCTGAGCATCATTAAGCATCAAGAGTACCTTGAACTGATTTCTTCCCCCACCAAAATATTTAACAATTGCTTATGTGATGCATGCCTTGACAAACTGAAGGATTATTCAAAATATTTTTGAATTTAGGATAATGACTTTCAAAGTACTTCCCATCTTGTGTCAGTCAAATGCGAACATTTTGCTCATAACTATTAAATATTGAATATGTAAAAATCACAGGAAGGTGATAGCATAAAATGAAGAAAACACAGTATTTGATATTTAAGGACCACAAATCTCATTCTCTAAAAACTCCTAAGGCAGATGCATGGATGTTTCGAATTTTACATGAGATCCCCTCTCTTGCTTTGTCTTTAGTTTTTCCATCTTCTGTGATATGTGTGTGTGTGTATGTGTTCACACGTACCTGCATATATATGTGTGTACTTATATATATTGCTTTTTCTATATGTCTAGTTGACCAATCTTCGTCTCATTTCATTTCCCCTTTCTGTCTTCTTCATGTGGCTTTTTCTACAATGTTTGGGTGCTGGGTTGTTCACTCCTTTGGGAAATTATAAAGTCTTACTTCTAAACTTTAAGTTAGAAAAACATTGTTTTGTAAATGCTTTTGAGTTAAGAGGGGAGGAATGACTTTTTGAAATTAATGAGAATAATTTTTAACTGGCCACATACCATCAATCCACATAATTTTGACATGCATCTTTTTTAAAAATTTATTTTATTTTATTTTTTAACAGGCAGAGTGGACGACATTGAGAGAGAGAGACAGAGAGAAAGGTCTTCCTTTGCCATTGGTTCACCCTCCAATGGCCATCGCAGCCGGCGCGCTGCGGCCGGTGCACTGTGCTCATCCGATGGCAGGAGCCAGGTGCCAGGTGCTTTTCCTGGTCTCCCATGGGGGGTGCAGGACCCAAGCACTTGGGCCATCCTCCACTGCACTCCCGGGCCACAGCAGATAGCTGGCCTGGAAGAGGGGCAACTGGGACAGAATCCGGCACCCCAACTGGGACCAGAACCTGGTGTGCCGGCGCCGCAAGGCGGAGGATTAGCCTGTTGAGCCACGGCGCCGGCCGACATGCATCTTTGTTCACAGAAACTTCCAAACTATCTTGTCTTCCAGAGTCTTTTTTGTTTTTTTTTTTTTTCTTTTTTTTTTTTTTAATTTATAGGAATTGAACAGCTCCCAAAAGACAAATGTCATGCTTTCCCTGATTTGTGGTAATGAATATACAGAGTATAAAACTGTAATGTATATGAGCAAAATTGACATTTTGAGATGTAATTATTGTATATAGTTTGTATATACTATTGAGGAAAAATGGTTTTTCTACTAACTACCTGTTGAATTCTTTTCTTAGTTGGTAGTTAAACTTGTGACTATAAAATAAACTGAAAGTATATCATTCAGCCGGCGCCGTTGCTCAATAGGCTAATCCTCCACCTGCGGCACCAGCACACTGGGTTCTAGTCCCAGTGGGGGCCCAGATTCTGTCCAGGTTGCCCCTCTTCCAGTCCAGCTGTCTGCTGTGGCCCAGGAGAGCAGAGGAGGATGGCCCAAGTCCTTGGACCCTGCACCTGCATGGGAGACCAGGAGAAACACCTGGCTCCTGGCTTCAGATCAGCAGGGTGTGTTGGCCGTGGTGCGCTGGCCGTAGCGGCCATTGGAGGGTGAACCAATGGTAAAGGAAGACCTTTCTCTCTCTCTCTCTCTCTCTCTCTCTCTCTCACTATCCACTCTGCCTGTAAAAAATAAAAAAAAAAATAAAAAAGAAAGTATATCATTGAAAAAATTAAAAGAAAAAATAAGAAAGGAAGGAGAAAGGAAAGTGGGAACCTGGCTGGATGAAAGGTAGGTGGGAAGTATCACTATACTCCTAAATTTGTATACATGAAATACAGGGCATTTTTTTCAACCACAACCATGGAATGTCCAATTGGATGTCCTAAAACAATCTCATAATTAAGGCATTCTGAAATTTACTTTTTGCCTCAATCTCCCTTCAAGAAATAACAAATAAGTCAATATAATTCAATAACTTTAGCTAACAAAATCCAGTATTTTTAGTTAATTTAATCGTAAGGCCACAAAACATTGAAATTCCTTTTGTTTTCATTTCTTCTTACATGAAGTCAAAATTTTTTTAAGATTTACTTATTTATTTATTTGAAAGAGAGAGAGAGAGAGATAGAGAGAGAAAAGGAGAGAGGTCTTCCATCTGCTTGTTCACTCCTCAAATGACCACAAAGACCAGAGCTGAGCTCATGTGATGCCAGGAGTTAGGAGTTTCTTTCAGGTTTCCCACATCGGTGCAGGGGCCCAAGGACTTGGCCATCCTCCACTGCTTTCTCAGGTACATTAGCAGGGAGCTGGATCAGAAGTGGGGTAGCCGGGACTGAAACCAGCACCCATATGGGATGCCAGCACTGCAGGCCAAGGCTTTAACCTGCTGTGCCACAGCACCAACGCCATCACTAAACCATTTTAGTCCTTAGTGAATAGCCATATTTTACACATTTCCAGAATAGTAGCTCTTACCTTTCTATCTTTGTGTCTGGATCAATTTTGTGACAAATGTTATTAAGCAATTGAAACCTATAATTTTGGTTATGTAAGTTATGGGAAATTAACAGCTCTATAGTCAGAAACCTTACTCTCTAAGGGGCTTAGTGAGTAATAAACTGGGGAGGGCACTGGCTTTTCCTTTTGTCTACCTTCTTTTTATTTGATCAATGAGCAGGTTCAATATGCAACTGTTTCTGAGAGGTCAAAAATTATTGGGATTTTGAAGACTTCTATAATTTCATCCTGACATGCCTCTGTAATTTTATTACTTTTTTTTTCCATAAAATCTGTGCTGTCATTACACACTCCTTTTTCTTCCCCCCCAAAACATTCTATGTGTAATTTGTTCTCCAAAATTCTTGTTATTTTTTTTTCTGTTCCAAGTCTAATACATGTGCTTTTTCTATGGAGTCTCCTTCAATTCCCAGGCAACATTGAGACCATTCACAGTAAGCAAGCTTTCCACCCACCATTCCCACCCGACACCGTACCTTCAAGATCCCATTTAAAAATCTACTAACGTTTGGTTATTTGTCTTGTTTATGATCTATCTCACAAGTAGGATGTGAACTCTAGGAAGGTAAGGATTTTTGCCGTTTTGCTCACGGCTGATCATCAATGCCTGGAATGGCTTTTATCACATACAGGCACTCAGTACACCTTTTAGAATGAATGGCTTAGTTAATTCAGTCTTTCAATTATTTAATTTACTAACCAGGAAAGGATAATTAAAAACAAAATCACCATTTGAAAGAACATAAAAGCCATAAATATCTACCCATATAAGATACTACCTTTCTCTTATGGTTTGTTTTTATATTTGCAATATCTTTATCTTGGAATTAATCATCTATCATTACATTAAAATGGATACTAATTGGCTAAGATTCAAGATGTAATAGTTTGGGCCCAGTGCCATGGCTCGCTTGCTTAATCTTCTGTCTGCGGTGCTGGGTTCTAGTCCCAGTTGCACCTCTTCCAGTCCAGCTCTCTGCTGTAGCTTGGGAGGGCAGTAGAGGTTGGCCCAAGTGTTTGGGCTCCTGTACCCACATGGGAGACCAGGAAGAAGCACCTGGCTCCTGGCTTTGGCCCCATGTAGTGCTGGCTGTAGTGGCCATTTGGGGGTGAATCAACAGAAGGAAGACATTTCTCTCTGTCTCTCCCTCTCACTGTCTGTGGTTCTATCTGTCAAATAAAAAACAAAAAAGATCTAATAGTTTGTCCATGGAACCTGAGAGTCAAAGGGTTGGGACAAAATCTGTCTCAAATTAGAAAGTAGAGCCATTTCTTACAGTGGGAACTCTCAATCTTTTTGTATTTTTTTCAGAATTGACCTCCTGAGGAAACTTTATAATCATTTTTTGTTTCAATTTACCTCCTTCATGAAATCTTAATACCATAGATATACTGCGTGTCTGTTTTTATATTATAGGCACATTTTGAGGGCCATTAACTCAATGTAGTATCTATGTTTTTATCCTGTCTCCCCATTTCCCCCCACACACCCAAATTTTTGCCCTGTAGGGATGATATTGCTTCAACTGAAAAGGTGTGTCACAGGTTTTACAACACATAGCTTTATCAAGCTTTTCTTGGGACAAGCAGTATTTAATCCAGACTAGAATGCCTGGTGTTTTTGTGCTTGTGTGGATATCTTTCAGAAGCAAAACAAGAGTAGTTTTACAAATAGAGCTTTGAAACCTAAATAACAAAGCAAACGGTAAACTCACTTGATTTGGACCACTTATGTTCTTTAATATTTTCAAAAGCAAAATGAGCATAAGTTGGCTCCTGTGATCACTAGTACCGTTCTGTGGGCCAGAGACTGTCATCCGAGAATGTGTCTCAGAATCACAGAGATATTTTGTTAAAACAAATCTCTAGGCTCTACTGCCAGAGTTCTTAATTCACTAAGTTTTTATTGGAGCCACAAAATTTGCCTTTCTCACAGATTCTCTGCTACCAAATACTACTTACGTGAACACACCTAGAGAAACCAATATTACAGTTAAATGGTTGACAGGAACAATTATGAGTATTATCTTTGGAACATTGCAATAACTGAGACTTCCCAAAGACTAAAATGGATGACCAAAATCATGACTAAGTCTCTCCTTTGAAGACACTAAACCTTATGCTGGTAGTTAAACAGCAGATAGGTCAGCTCAGGGAAAAGGAGGGATGTGTTGACTCCAGCCCAGTGAACTCATAAATGAATCTCTTCTGAAAGAAGTTCAGATCAAGATGACCTTATAAGAGATCTCTCATTTTTTATTTCAAAGATGTAATTCATTTTGTATATGTTATAGCTACTTTGTTTCTAATTACTTCCCAATGTGAACTAGTTATTTTATCTCAAGGAAAATTTCGAGCAGTCTGTGTGAAGAAATGTGAAATTTCATGGTTTCTTTTAAGCTTAGGGGTTTGAATCTTAGGATTGTCAACAATGATTATATTTCAAAGTTGTTGGTTTGACTTTCATGAAGCCACAGAGGAACTAGAGAAGGATATAGAAGAAGCTCAGAGATGCAGAGGAACACGTGAAGTGAGTCAGTGTTTGGTTCTAGTTGGATTCTGCCACTGCTCAATGGGATAGTCTACATTTATTTTGTTTATTCTAGATGAGTTTAATTGATCAGTTGGAGGATGAGTGCATGATATAAACATAGTTCTCTATTTTGGAGTAATACCCAAAAGAGAGGTAGTTAGTCTAGAAGTTAAAATAGAAATGTTTTCTAAGTCCAAACACATCTCCAAAGAATAAAAAGAAAATCAGTTCCCATTTGATACTTAACAAGTGTTGTACAACTCTGTCTATCTCAAACTGCGCCTTTGTGTCTAAAAAAGCCAGGCTACAAATTAGCACTGACTTGCCTTTATTAAGCCCAGGGGTATTTAGCCCAGCTGGAATGCACAGTCTTTTACTTGTATGAACACCTTTAAGAAACAAGACAAAGTGAAATTTTTAAAATAGAGTTTCAAAGTCCTAAGTAACAAAGCAAACAGAAAGCCCATTTGATTTGACCATTTCTCTATCTTGAGGATCATGCTATTGATCCATTGCACATAGATTAACTCCAATGCACTATTACTCATTGTCTGAGATAATCTTGTATTTTGCTGCACACCACTCCACCTGGCTTCTTGGATAACAATACTCAGAAAATGAGGGAGGCTGTGGCAAAGCCCTGGATAAAGAGAGACCCTTGCTCTTTGTTTCTTATATATCACTGTCTTCTCAGCTTTTCCTCCCTCTGCCTTTCATTTCTATGTTTTCCAAAGAAAGGAATTAATAGTGTGGAAGTTTCAGATCTGAGGCAGGCTTCCTTGGCACTGATAGTTTTTCCTGGCCTATTCTCAGTTAAGTGGCAGGTCACTGGGAAACTGTCTATATGCTAAGTTGTTCTTTTTTTAAAGGCTTTTCTTAGGAGTTGTAAGGTGGGGGAGATTATTATTTGCCAACTGCTGAAAAGCAGTTATTTTCGGTGTCTTTACTTTGGAATCCTTTTACAACTGTTTACTTCCCTCTTGGGGTTAAACAGTAATTTAAAATGACTAGAGAAAAAAGAGACACCCTGAATGTGTACAGTGCTTCTCATTGTATGCTCCTATCTTCAGTAATTATCAGCTCACTCTTCCTTATGCCTGCAGAATGTCATAACATGACTAGGAGGGGAATTTTTACAGTTTTTATTATAGTAGATTCATCTGTAACAGATTACCATACCATAATATTCAGGCATTCTCTTTGGTTACCATTGCATCTCCTCCTTAGTAAGCCCAGGGGACAGTTTTTTGCAAGTCTTATGTGTTTTGTTAGTTACGTGAACCAACACACACGATTATGTTCATATAATAAATGTAATTTTGACATCTACAGAAGTTGAAAAATGAAGGCTTTTTCATGCTCCATTACCATTTGTGGAAACAGCCATCATGCTACCATGTGACCTCTGATCATTCTGGATGTGATCCTGGACCTGAAACATTCTGCCATACGGAAGTTGGGACCACTGGTAGCTGCAAATTCACATCTTATATCAGAGCAACAGTTTAATTCCTGGCCGTTCTGCTTCTGATCCAGCTCCCTGGCAATATACCAGGAAGTCCCAAGTATCTTAGCCCTTAAATATCTTCAACATTTTGTGATTTTGTCTCTATCTAGTAGTTTCATAGAATCATAACTCAAGAATCATTATAATCTGGGAGTAATAACAAACTAAAGTCACCTGAAAACATTTTGTAACTGAACACCCTAAGCATCCTCCATCTGCCTCCCTTCATCATATTCTGCCCTCTTCCAGACCAGAGCCAAATAATTCTAACTGATCTCTACTATCTTCAGACTAGTACTTCTTGTGACTAATACCCCAATTGTCTTTGCTATGCTTCAAATTCATCATGTTACAGCTCCATATAAAAAGTCGTACATGCCTCTCAATGTTTGAAGAGAAAGAGAAAATACTTTAGTATGTCATACAATGAATTTTAGAATCTGGGATACCCATTTTTCAGGACACTCTACTCAACTCTTATTTTATACACTTTCTGTTTAGACCACATTAAGAAGCTTTGCTTTTTCCCATAGAATGCTGGGCTTTCTTGTTTCCTTGCTTAGTCACCTCCATCCTAAAGTAACAGTCTGCTGAGCTTTCTTTCTTCCCCAATCACAAAGAAGCTATCACCTTCTTTGTGACCATTTCCTGATTTCTCAATTTTATACTTTCTCACAGCAAGCTGTCCATTCATTTATTCAGTCCATATGTATTAAACTATGTTCTTAACATTCAGTTGGAGTAGAAAAGACATAGTCCATCCCATCAAGGGCATGGCATTCTAATTAGAGAAATAGATATTGGTATCACAAAATATAGGTGATAAAACGCAGGTATTTACTGGGGGCGCTTTGGAGCAGTAGGCTAATCCCATATGGATGCCGGTTCTAGTCCCGGCTGTTCCTCTTCCAATTCAGCTCTCTGTTGTGGCTGTTTGTGGAAAGCAGTAGAGGGTAGCCCAAGTGCTTAAACCCCTGCACTCACGTAGGCTCCTGACTTTGGATTGGCGTAGCTCCAGCCATTGTGGTCATTTAGAGAGTGAACCAATGGAAAGAAGACCTTTCTCTCTGTCTCTCTCTCTCATTGTCTGTAACTCTACTTCTCAAATAAATAAATAAAATCTTAAAAAAAAGATGCAGTTATTAAGTGTAGAGCTTAAGATGCCTGTGTCCCATGTTGGGGTGCCAGAGTTCCACTTCTGGCTCTGACTCCTCCAGTTTTCTATCTAAGCAGACATTGGGAGACAATGATGAAGTCTCAAGTAATTGAGTTCTTGCTTTTTACAAGGGTGGCAAGTGTATCCACAGCTACCAGCTCTAGCCTTGGCCAAGTCATATCATTGTAGTCCCTTGAGGAATGAATCAGTAGATAGAGCTCTCCCTGTCTGTTACCATCTCTTCCTCTCTCTCTCTATCTCTGCCTCTCACACAAATAAGAAAATAATAAATAACACACAAGAAATAAATTCATGATATTAGGAATAAAGAGTGAAAAGAGCAATTAGGATATGGTTGGCTACCATAGATCAGTTACTCAGGAAAGGTCCTTATCAAGAGTAATGTCTAATGAAAAGGTAACTAAAATTAGAGTTAGGAGAATGAAGCAAACATGAAAAGAATCAGGGAAAGATAATTTTAAGTTGGGAAAATTGGATTGTGAGAGAGGAATGAGGACAGCAAGTGAAAAGATCCTGAAAAGTTTATTTTAGGAAGAAAAGGAAAGTCAAACTAGAAAGGAGAAAATAAAGATAACAGATGATCAAATCAGGTAGGAACTTTTTTTTCCTTCAGATCATGTAGGACTTTATATGCTGTATAAACTGTGGAAGAAATTTTTTTTTGTTATTGAATTTTTTTAAACTTTTATTTAATGAATATAAATTTCCAAAGTACAGCTTATGGATTACAATGGCTTCCCTCCCCATAACTTCCCTCCCACCTGCAACCCTCCCCTTTCCTGTTCCCTCTCCCCTTCCATTAACATCAAGATTCATTTTCAATTATCTTTATATACAGAAGATCAGTTTAGTATATATTAAGTAAAGATTTCTCGGAGACATCGCTGTGGCTTATTTGGTTAATCCTCAGCCTATGGCACCGACATCCCATATGGGTGCCGAGTTCTAGTCCCGGCTGCTCCTCCTCCAGTCTAACTGTCTGCTGTGGCCCAGGGTGGGCTGTGGAGGAATGTCCAAGGACTTGGGCCCCTGCACCTGTGTGGGAGACCAGGAGGAAGCACCTGGCTCTTGGCTTTAGATCGTTGCATTTCAGGCCGTGGTGGCCATTTTGGGGGTGAACCAGTGGAAGGAAGACCTTTGTCTCTGTCTCTCTTACTGTCTATAACTCTACCTGTCAAATAAAAAAAAGAAATATTATCTTTTGGAGAGTTTTAAGTCTATGTATGTACCTGTGGAGGTGGGGAGAAGGATGTCTAATATACTTACAAACCATCGTTATGACTTTTGCATAACATTAATGGAGAACAGACTATGGCCAAGAGAACTAGAAGATGGACACTTTCTTATAGTTATGGTAATGTAAATGGTAAAAAATGAATAGATGAATAGATTCTGGATGTATTCCAGAAGTAGGATTGATAAGACATCAATGGGAGGAGGAGTAGTGAGGAAATGGCTGTAGTAGCAACCTTATCAGCAGACAGAATAATAGTGCCACAAACTGAGTTAAAAAATATCGGCAAAAAATAAAAAGCATCTTTAAAAGTAAAATTAAAGGCTTATGAATCAGGTGTTGATTTTCAGATGTTCATGTATATCCAAAAGGAGATATCACAAATTTACTTGGCATATAAATTTAAAGCTCAAAGAAACATATTCTTGTGGAATGAACATAATCAAAATAATATTTAAACTTAGGTAGTTAGATGATATCACCTGGGTGTAGATGGATAGGGAAGGGGCAAAAACCTAACCCTGGGTCTAAGATGTAGTTGTTGAGCAAAAGGGGAGGCAAAAATTGAGATAGAAGAAATAGCTTCTGATATCTGAGAAAGAAAAGTAATACGGTCTCAAAAATATTTATAGAAATGTATGCTTCAAGAAAGACGGGATGGTCAACAATACCATTGTCAACACAAAGCCATTTGATGAGGAAATAAAATTAACACATGTATATAGCAAAGGAAGAAGTCTTTTGTGGCTTTTTGAAGGCTCATTTGTAGAGTGGTGGGAATCAAAATCAGATGGCAGCAAATTGGAAGAAAATGGGAGGTGAGAAAATAGAAACCATGAGTACAGAAAACATTTTATTAGTTCACTTCAAGGAAAGCAGAAATATAGGGTAGAAGATAAGAAGAAAATGATGCCAAAGGAAGACTTCATAATAGAGATGATATCAAGGATGTCTTTAAAGAAGTTCTGTATTAAAGAGAGCCATTGACAATATGAGAGAGGTAAGTGTGGGGACAGTTTTGTACTTAGTGCTTGTCCTTGAGTACTAAAAAGATGATACCAACTCACAGCTCATCTGAAGGTCTTGGCTTTCAATGAAAATAGGAAAATTCCCTTCATTACAACAAAGGAGATTCAAAGATGTACATAAGCTGATGGACCACTTGATGGATAGACAAAGGCATATTTCTCTTTGTCTACTTTCTTAATGAAAAATGAGATGATGTAATGAGCTGTAAGTGATAGATTGAGGAGGAGTTTTACATATTTGAGAAAAAAGTAGTATGCATTAAATAGTTTCCTGCAGTGAAAAGGACATTTACAAGGAATGTGTATTAAGATTATTTTAACATGTTGCTAAATATAAAGTGATTTTCGTCAGCAGAGTTGTGTGATATTATCTAATCACATTCAGCTTCTCAGGCATACACTTAAAAATAAGCAGTCAGAATTAACAAGGATTGAATTTTTTAAGGTTTTATAGGGCAAGAGACTGAAGTGTGAAGGGCATTTGTAAGTATGTGCTTTTATTGCTGAACCACAAAAGCTACATAGGTTAAGGATAGAAATAAAGACGTGATTGGGAAGGCAAGGAGTGGAAAAGTTGCAGAGTCAACTGACTGGATATGAAAGACTAGAGTAAATGATCTGAAATGAGAGAAGTAGTGGTCAGAAATAGAGATGTTTGGATTCAATATTTCAGAAGTATTGGTGATGACAAGATCAAGATTTTAGCCATGGGAATAAATAGTTCATGTGATATGGAGGAAAAGCTCACTGGACAAGAGGAAGTCATGGTGTTGAAAAGAATGAATTTCACATACATAAGTGAGTTGGGGACTTTTTTGAGGTTCAAAGTAAACTATGCAAGTAGTCAGCTTGAAATGGAGTTTCCCAAGGTGATGTACTTATAGATTTTAGTATGCTTTTTTTTTACCACATGTTCCACTCTTTATTTTTTCTTCTCACTGTCTTTATTTTTGTTTCTAAATCACCAAATTGTGAATCACTGGAAAAATGAGCACCATCCCATTTAAAGTTGATTATAAAGACGAAGGAAAATACCTTATTCCTGTAAAAAATAAAGACAAATAAAAAAAATCAGTGAACAAAAGAGCAGAAAAACTCAGTGATTAAAAATGATCACCATGAATAGATGAATGAGTGAAAGAATGAATAAATGAATGAATTGCAATCCTTACCATTTCAGAATGGATAGCAGAAGAGACATCAATATTAATGCTGTTATTTTATGGTAAAATGACTAAAACCTGGAAGACTAATTATTCAGGATTACAGGGTTTATTAGCGCATGAAATGAGAATAGATCCAGATAACAAGACTACTGTATTCTCTAGGAGAAATCTCTTAAATATATGGTAAAATGTCAACATCATCAAAAGTAGATAAAGGGACAAGAATAAAATTTGAATTAAAATTTCAATACTGTTGATGGGATGAATCTTCTGAATCTAAAGCAAATCACAAATTTCCCTCAAACTTTTAGAACTTAATAATTCTATTGTATTCCTGTCTGTCCAATTATTTATTTATAAATTAAAATTTAATTAAAATATCATGTATCTGTGATTGCTATAAGTGAAATATAGACTGCAGAACCTAAAAGTTGAATTAAAATGTTATTTTCAAGATGGAATATGGAAATCTCTGGCCAGATATAGTTGTTTGTGGAAGTGGGTAGGAAATGGGACACATCAATAATGCATAAGAACAATTTGATCAACATAGTAAAGTAGTTTATCATATCAAAACCTAGAGGTGGATGATTCACCAGTAGTAGAAGGACCAAGACATCAGAGAGAGAAATGGACAAATTCCTTTTAAAAGTCTATGTCCGGGCCAGTGCCGTGGCTCAACAGGCTAATCCTCCACCTTGTGGCGCTGGCACACTGGGTTCTAGTCCTGGTAGGGGCGCCAGATTCTGTCCTGGTTGCCCCTCTTCCAGGCCAGCTCTCTGCTGTGGCCCGGGAGTGCAGTGGAGGATGGCCCAAGTGCTTGGGCCCTGCACCCCATGGGAGACCAGGAGAAGCACCTGGCTCCTGCCATCGGATCAGCGTGGTGTGCCAGCCGCAGCGCGCCAGCCGCGGCGGCCATTGGAGGATGAACCAACAGCAAAAAGGAAGACCTTTCTCTCTGTCTCTCTCTCTCTCTATCCACTATGCCTGTCAAAAAAATAAAAAAAGTCTATGTCCTTCCATCTCATTTTGTTGGTTGCCTTTCTTATTTCATTTGTCAGTATCAGTGTATCTTTCAAACTCATAACAACTTGCAAGCTTCAGATTTTCTATTCCATTTTCAACAATATATCAAGGCCTTGGTGTTAGTCCATTTTTCAACTTGATGGATGTAAAAATTAATTTCTTCCCTTTACTCCACAGCTTAAGAGCTCTCCAATGTCTTCTACACTCTGGAATTTAATACTATCAGGGGTTTTTGTTTGTTTGTTTGTTTAGCAATTATTCGAGTAGTTTCTGAATCAGGCAAAAAGCAAAATTAAAAAAGGAAATGTAGGGAGATTAAGAGACCCAACAAGTGAAATAGCTCTGTGTCCCAATTTCTCTTTCTTTTCCTGTAATAATTCAACTTCACTGTTTCTGGCAAATGTGTGAATCTGCTGCTGCTGCTGTGTGTGTGTGTGTGTGTGTGTGTGTGTGTGTGTGTGTGTGTGTGAAAATTGCAAAGGAGGAAGGCAATGACACATTAGTTTTGTGGATAGTCATGGCACTAGACTTAAACTGGAAAAACAAAGAAATTGAGGCAAAATTGTGAGATCAAGAAGCATAATGCTTGAAAACAATGAATGTTTTTCAGTAAATTGATTTGTCATTGGAGTTATATATTTTGGAGGTAAATTCTGGATCCACCACTCCCATATGCTATTTTAAATTTCATTCTCCATAGAAAGGGAAAATTTTATCTACCTCATTTTTATGGCTGGGATGGTAAAGACTAAATAAATGTAATTTGCATTTTTTCCATTTCCTGGACTTTAGAGACATCCCATTATGTAATCAAGTGTTTTTTGTTCAGTTGAATACCATTGATGTATTCATGAATCATAGCATTGGCAAAATATGAAATATATGTGGTATTAAGCCTATCAATAAAATATTTAAAATTTGACTGAAAAGGTAAGATGTTCATGGAAACAGTAATTACAATTGTTAGAAATAATAAATGCTCCAAATACTTAATTAGCATTTCAAACACTGCTTCTGAAATGGTAAGATTACTATGCATATTAATGCACACAAATAGGGCTTAAAATTTTGCTTATAAATTCTTAGAATTGGAGAGGGTCATAGTGATTATTTGGCTTAACCATCCCATTTTAAATGAAGGAGGCAGCACTCTGAAAATGACAGGATTTGTCCTTGGTACTATTGGTATTTGAGCAATTAAACAAAGCAAGCACAGAAGTAGGATCTATAGAAAAATGGCACCAAAATGTATTCAGTGTAAGAATCTGTGTTCCAAGTCTACTTAATTCATTCTTCATTGCTTTAGCATACAAATATATCCATTTGGCCAAGCAAAATTACCTTTCGGATATAGTCCATTCTATTGTGACAAGAACATTAAAACCATTTATAGTTTGAGGCACTATGTTTTTGGTTATTTATAAAAGAAAATGATTCATATATAAAGCTCTTAATGAGATGCTTCTTCTTTGGTTGGTATGTTCCATAGATTAAAGGGTTTCAAAGACACTACCAATAATTTAAAAGGAAACTTCAAATTTGATGATTAATGTAGACAAGGAGAGGCAGAGTTTGACATCGGAGTTTGACATCAGGGTTTGGCATTGTGTAGCTTTTGTTAATCAAAATTTCTTTGGGAAAACAATGAAAAGTAGAAGCACTAGAAAACCTATGGAAGGCATGAATTAGTTAATAAGATAATTTAAAAACTAGCTTCTATACTTTTTGGCTTAATTAGTGATAATCCTGTGTGCCACTGGGAAACAAGATAGGAATGGGTCTTGTCTAATAAGCACCTGTGGTTATCAGCGAATGATTTTATGTGAAGCACAAGTCATTTTCATTCTAAAAGCTTTATTTTTATTTCTTATTTGAAAGTATGGGGTACAGAGAGAAACAGTGTGTGTGTGTGTGTGTGTGTGTGTGTGTGTGTATGAGAAAGAAAGAGAGAAAGAGAGAGAGAGAGAGAGAGAGAGAGAGAGAGAAACAGAGAAAAATATAATGGCCACTGTGCCAGTGCTGGGCAAGGCTGAAGCCAGGAACTGCATCTCAATCTCCCAAATCGGTGGTAAGGACCTAAGTACTTGACCTTCTTCTGCTGCTTTCTTAGGTGCATTAGCAGGGAGCTGGATCAGAAGCTGAGCAGCCAGGACTCAAACTGGTGCTCCATTATTGGATGTTGGGTTGTAATTTAACCTACTGCACCAGAAGGCTGGCCCCTACAAAGAGTTCTGAGAAGAAACACATCATGAAAAATTCCATCAGTGATTTTTTTTATTCATGGCCTATAGGCCAGATCCCCATCCCCTGATTAAATGGAGACTCACATCTGGAGTTAGGCAAAACATACATAAGCAAAATAAGAGACATTGCTACTGAAACAGTACGTAAGTAATGGTATGCAACTCATGCCATGTGAAATGAACTCTGCAAATAATTCCAGAGTAGTAGAAGAGTTAAAATGGATTTACTGTCATCCATGAAATCCATGAGGGCTGCAGCATTTTCAGTCTTTAAAATTCATATCAGATGGATTTCTATCATTCATATATATATATTTTAAATCCACTTTTATTTCTGATGAAATTCAATGCCAAATCATGTACACATATTCCCCAAGCATTTCTCTTAGGACTATTGTCCAAGATTGAATGCTGAGATGCATAAGCTCTGGTAATACATAGTCTAACACCTACTTCTTGAATGATGTTTTAAGTATTTCAAAATACAGTATCTTATAATCACTTGTTACTGTGAAACCCCTGGATTAATCCTTTCACTTTAACTGGATTTTAAGCTTCTTACAATGAAGCTTATGTTCTGTTTTCCTTATTATTTTGTGTCATTTACAGTAACTAAGTTGGGTCTTGGAGATACAATAGGGGCCTGACGAGTACCCTAAATTTTGAATTGAATAAATAGTCTTGATTATAACTCTTGAATCTGAAAGATTTTAATGTTTATTTAAGATAATAGAAGATCTTAAAACATAATAAAGTTAGTAAGAAACCAAAATATATTTTAAAAACAAAATGACAATGTGCCCTCCTATTTTATGGATGGTTTGCAATGTGCTAGGAAGTTAAATAGAATTTGGCAGTTTTCCTTTCCTTGCTGAGACATGTGTCTGGTTATATATCCATGAATTTATGTCTCATTCTTAATAGTCCAAATTTATTAACTCTTTTCCATTTGAAATAGTCATTACTGTGGTCCATGATCTTCTTTTATAGCCATTCATGTCTGGTAATTTATTATTTATTTCTTTGTAAAGTAATTCCACATTACAAAAGAGACATAGTATCACACTGTAAATTTTACATGTTTGCTAGGTAGGTCATAACAAAATCCCTGTTGAACTTTCTGATGGGACCTAGAATACATGCTGACCACTGCATGGAATAGAATCCTTAAATTCATCAGGTATAAGAGCTGATATTTGATATCTGATATTGCAGTTTTTATCTTACAGAAGAGGAAAGGGTGGCCAAGAAAAAAAGTTGACTTGACCAAGGATACCTAATCCGTACTTCAAAATCTCATGGTTCTATTCCCACTTATGTAGTATAATTTGGATAAACCCAGATCAATTTCTCAACAGAGTAATTTTTAAGAGAATATTTGAAAATATCTCAAGACTTTTTTGAACAACTTTTGTAACAGTTTACTAGAGATAGTGGGTAGAAGCAAGGAGTGCTCATAAATATCAAACTGTACATAGAGAAGCATTTCACATCTACCCACAAGCTAAAAAATAAGTGTAAGGTTCGAAATATCAGTAATGCTGAGGTTGAAACCATACCCTTGAGAAAAGAGAAAAGAAAAAAAAGGAGAAGCATAGACAAAAAACCCTGTGATTTATATATGTTTTGGAACAAACTACTATGTTCCTTGTTTGTATCTGGAAAAGTTGTCATCTCCTATTGTGCTAGAATTAATACTTATCCTCCTTATATAGGGAATATGGTAAGTGGAAAGAGATTTAACACCAGAAAGAAAAGGTTAAGCATTGTGGTAGTATGCAAATCTTAGTACTTAAATGAATTTTGAATAACTCCAACATTCTCTTTACTACTCTGGTTTCCTTTAGAAATCATGGACATATTAGCCAACATTGTCCTGGTGCACTCTTCAAACATTGTCAGGTTGGTCCATTTTATTATTCAAATCTCTTTTTTCAGTGTTCTCAATCTTTCCCCTTATACCTCTTAAGTAAATCAATGTTCCTAATTTTCTCAAAAAAATGAATTTTATCCTTAGGAAGGATCACTTATAGGATTTCTTTGCATTAAAGTTAATGTAGTCTGATTTTTTTCATGAGAATTAATACATATTGAGTGATGAAAATAAGACATTGGAAAACAGATACGGAAAGCATTTTGGGGGCAATTGATAGTCCATCTTGCCTATGGATTAGCAAATTCATCCAGATGGAAGATCAGTTTGGGAAGATAATATTTCATAGATATTGTAATTGGCTTCTTTGACCATTATTGTCATCAGTAAACATGAGACAGATACACCAGAATCCACATTCACAGCTGGAAGTCAACAGGACGAGTGTCTGCTAATACTAACTGATAGAATTAAAAAGGAGAGAACAATCCAACTTGGGAAGCCGGATACACAGCAGATGTCCTAAACAGCACTCTGGCCTCAGAATCAGCCCTTAAGGCATTCAGATCTGGCTAAAAAGCCCATGAGAGTATTTCAGGCATAGAAAGCCAAGACACGTGGCAAAAAAAAAAAATGACCTAAATGAAAGATCTCTGTGAGTGAGATCCCAGAGGAAAGAATGGGCCATCAAAAAAGGTGGTACCTTTCTCTGAAGGGAGGAGAGAAATTCCACTTTGAATATGTCCTTGTCTAAAAAAGATAGGAGTTGGCAAGATCAAGAGGCTTCCACAGCCTTGGCAGCTCATGACAAGAGCCTTAGGTAATTACTGATGCCATGAATAAGAGTGTCATTTTTTAAATCAACAACAGAAATCACTGTGCACTTATTCCCCATGTAGGATCTCTGTCCTTAATGTGTTGTACTATGTGAATTAACAGTATAACTAGTACTCAAACAGTACTTTATACTTTGTGTTTCTGTGTGGGTGCAAACTGTTGAAATCTTTACTTATTGTATAATAAATTGATCTTCTGTATATAAAGATAATTGAAAATGAATCTTGATGAAGAATGGGATGGGAGAGGGTGTGGGAGATGGGATGGTTGCAGATGGGAGGGTGGTTTTGGGGGAAGAAAACTACTATAAACCAAAAGTCGTACTTTGGAAATTTATATTTATTAAACAAAAGTTAAAAAAATTAAGTGATAAGTATTACAAACATGTAGAAGGGAAATTCATATAATTTTTCCATGCTTCCAGTTCTTTATTGTATAAGTTAATGGCAATTTGTATAATTTGTGTAATGACATAAATTGCCACAAATCCTTACTCACTGGAATGCTATTAGAGTCATAAATCAGGAGCCAGAGAATGAGATTTGGAAAGAGTAGTCTATCAGCCTTAGGGTGAAAGAGGAATGGGTCAGCGCGGCAATCACTCAGTGGGTAACTATGCAGGGTTGAGACGAAAATGAATGGAATTTTTTGAGGAAAGTGTGACTGAATCAGACCTTGATGAGCTAATCCTCCACATCAAATGGAATAATGCTTCATGGTTACATGTTGTTTTGCTCAACTTATAAAATTACTTTCCTTGACTTATGATAGCTTCTCTGCAGGGGCCTAAAGGACAATGTTGTGAATAAATCCTAATCCTTTCAGGAACTTTCCAACACAGACTACTTATTTTAAATGGAAAATAAAACATGCCCACACACAATACACAGTATTTCATAAATTCTGTGGAAAAATGAAATTAAACATAAATGTATTTTATTATAAAAGTTTTGAAGTACATACATAATTTATTCATAGTGTGCATTTTTCATTAATTATTTGAAGATCTTTCACACATGACACAATCCAAATTTTTTAAAAAATGTATTCACATAAGGGGACCAAATTTCATGTATTTCATATATCCAGATTTGAGCATAATAATACATGCTATCCTCCTTCCCCTACACTTTCCATCCTCCTTCAGTTCTTATTTCACTTCTCATTTTTACAATGACATACTTTCAAAATCCAAACATTTTATGATAAGCAGTAAACATAGTCATCTTTTGTTTCAGAGAGAAGTAATGTTTTTATCTTCCAAGGTTACAAACACACCTGCCCTTGATTCTAGAAAAAGACAGAATCTCTATTTCTCAAACCTATTCAGTATATAAATATCCTTGAAAGGTAATCCAAACAATGATAATCAGTGTCTGTTTGCAAGACATGAAGAAGCATGAGATACTAATGGAAAATTGTCTCCCAATACTTTGTCGGTGAAATGCTCTAATAAATACAATGACTTTGACTCCCCTTGGGATGTGCATCTATGTTCTCTTTCTCCCAAAGAAGTATTTCTCATCTCCCATTGCCCCCATTCTTGGAACTAATGAACTTGAGCTACCTAGACAGTGGAAAACGAAACAAAACATTAACTTTGGTCTTTTAACATTGGCAGAGGGTCTAAAGCAATAATCCTTGACATTTATCCCTTTACCTTTTATTGTCTAAGCACTTTGTGAAATTATCTAGTTAGTTAATCTTCCTAACACCTTTGTGTGTGAGGTTAAATGATGCAATTTCTAAAATAGATATATACAAATTATAGCTTGATAGGTCTAGTGATGTGAGTTTGGACTATAATTGTTCTTGGTGTTTGATGGGATTACAGCCATTTTATGGGCCACTGGTTGTAGTTGCTTCTACACGTCATCTCTTTTTATGGTCTAGCGTCTAAGGAACTATCCAAAGGAATACTGGCTCACTGAAACCAATGCCTCTTTCCACTAAGCCTATCTTATACCACATAATCTTTTAAACATTTTTGTTTGCTTCCTATTATAGTGGCTCTCAGATATAGTTCTGTTTCTAATTCCAGAATTAAATTTTTGAAGAAAAATTATAAAACATTAAAATAAGCTAGAAGATCAAGTGGGTACATTTTCTATCTTCAATTAGTAAATTCTTCAGAGATGATACATATTATTTTCAAAATAAAATACAGATTAAGGTGTTTTTATAAGGTCATAATTTATGCTAAAATTTTGTTACTGTGAGTTAATGTGCTCCATAGTTCACAAGATTCTTGTATAAGAGTAACAGTGTCTCAAAAATTCGACTAGCTCATGGGTTTTGTCTATTTTGATGTCTTCTAACTGGTAAATCCCTATTACCTAAGACAAGAATGCTCATGTCATGCACTCTAAATATTTTTTTGTGCGACTCATACTGTAAACTTTTAACTCTTCAAAGTCTTTGATTGCCAGCCAAATCTTTCTAGATATTCACGTATGGAAAAACAAGTCTACCATTATGAATGACATAGCTTAGTCAAGCACTATCACTGTTTCCTTCTATTTCCTATATACTCAGCAGTTGTTATCAGAAATCTACAGAGACAATCCAGATCTCATGTTACCATTCATTTGCTGGGTTCTATTCAAAGAAAGGAGATTTTTCTTCAACATTCATTAATACATCTTGCCTCTCATGGACTCCAGAGAAAAATGTTTGGATCTATTTCCCAGAAATAACCGAGAGTTAAATTCCTTTAGCTCCTAGTACAAAATCTTGTTCTCCAAAATCTCACACTACATTCCTCTCGTCAACATATGGACAAGATCCCATGCCTATCTCTTTGTTCTGTTTACTATTTCCTTACAAAATTGTCTTAGTGCTGGTTATAATTCTTAGTCATGTGCAAATTAGTTCATCTCAGAGACACAAGTTCCTTATATTAGTGATATACTAATCTTTTTATCTATATCATTGCAATAATAATTTAAAATCCAAAGAAAAATTTTCTGTTGTACAGTAAAAGCATTAGTCACTTTTACTTAAACAAAGTAAAAACACTGATTTCAACTATGTGTTGGTTAAAATCTTTTGGGGGACAGTTTCTAAATCTCCTATAATGTGATGGAGTTTAGTCCCCTGATTTGAATCCAAAATTTATAACACTTGTCTATTATCATGTCTGATAAAGACTGCTGCTGATCATGACACACAGCACAGTATTTTTTTGCTTTCTATCCTCTTAAAAAAGAGTATCTTATAACCTTTTTCTGTAAGCCATGTTATATGCTCATGTTTTCCACTTGAATCTATACAACATACATTGTATTTCATCTCATGTACACACTATCTGCTTTATGTAGATTTTTATAATTCTGTGTCCATTTCTTATTTTCAGTGTCTTTTACTCTTCTAGTACTAAGTAAATGATAATAATTGTGATCAAACTCGTCACCTAAACACAGATGACTGTGAGGAAACACGACATGAGGCCTAAGATATAAAAGTTTATCCTGTTTTTGACATAGTGTCAAGGCAAACCAAAAGTTGCCCTTGCGACAGATAATTAGGAAAAGCTGTCAAGCCTGCAGCTTAATCCTATGTACATCTGCTCCAAGTCAGCTCTGAAAACGGTGGGATCTAAGAAGACAATCTTTTGTAATTAGCCAAGGCCACTATAATCCATAAAAACATCTGATCAAATTGATTTCCAGTCCATCAAGTGATATCTGTCAACAGCAACCTTACTGATCATCCTAGAGCTGTGACTACCTCATGTAAACTTCTAAGGTCATTTAGAGGTTTTTGCCTTTTAAATATAAAATCATTTTCACTTTTTGACAGGCTGACTTTTCATGTAGGGTAGTAAGGAAGAGGGGGAGTGAGAGAAAATGAAATGAAAGAAGCATTCACAAACCATTAATATCAGAGAGGCAGAAATCCGCAAACCTGCAAACTGTCTTCTGGAAAAATTATGTTCTGCTAAGGTGTAAGCATTGATATGCCTACTTTATAAAAATTGAAAATTACATCACCTCTGCTTCTGATCTGGGGATCTTGACTTCATTACTAGGGTATGTATTGTGTGATATCCAACCATGTCTCTCTGGATATTTGTGCTGCTTCCATCTCCTTGATTAATTCTCTTGGTTAATTCTCTTTAAACTCTAGTCTCTAGAAAGTCCCAAACACAGATGCTGAAACAGTCTTCCATAATCTCAGTTTTTGAGAATGGATTGAATCATGGCCTTTGCCTTCCTCTTTCTTGCCTGCTTTGTCTTTTCTAACCCTTTGACTATGCCAATGTTCTGTTCACATCACTTTAGCTTTGCATTGTTCCTATTTGACCAAATGGACACACATAATGCCTCTCAGGAAATATTTTCCTCACTTATTTCAAAATTCTTGTTCTGAATCTGCTTAAAACATCATTTGGGGAAGATGTTTGGCCTAACAGTATGTTACTAATTAGGATGACCACACCCCCAGCAGAGTGCCCGTGTGCATGTTCCTGCTCCAGCTCCTGATTCCAAAATCCTGCTGATGTACACCATGGAAGGTAGCAATGGTGGCTCAGGTAGTTAAGTTCCTGATGCCCACGTGGAATTTCTGGATCGAGCTTCGGGCTCCTGTCTGTGATGCTCCCACATGGCATGCTGCTCAGGACATTGAGTAGTAAATCAGTGGATAGAAGCTGTCTCTCTCTCTCCATCTTTCTTGCTCTCTGTATCTCAGTCTCTCAAATAAATAAATGGAATTTTTAAATTAAAAAAACCATCCAATTTTAGTATATGTGCGGCCGAAGTGAGTGAATTAATACTATAACTAGTACTCCAACAGTATTTTCACTTTGTGTCTCTATGTGAGGGCAAACTGTTGAAATCTTTACGTACTATGTACTAAACTGATCTTCTGTATATAAAGAGAATTGAAAATGAACCTTGATGTGAATACAAGGGGAGAGGGAGTGGGAAAGGGGAGGGTAGCGGGAGGGAGGGAAGTTGTGTGGGGGGGGCAAGCCATTGTAATCCATAAGCTGTACTTTGGAAATTTAAAAAAAAATTTAATAAATAAAAATTTAAAAAGAAAAAAAAACATCCATTTTCTTCCTCTGAATTCCAATTGGACATGATCTTTTTTTCTTTGTGCATGTATGTATTTTTTAAAATCATCGGTTTGCTTTACTTTTTTTCTGTTTCCTGGATGCTTATTTTCCTGGTATTGGCCACCATTGCTTCTTGAAACTCTGTGCTGAGACATTTGAGTGCTTTCTCTTTTACCTTTCTGTTTTTTTAAGATCTCTTTGTAAGATCATCCTCTAAGTGAAGGATACTTCCACAATAATTCAAACACTTAATTTTCTGTTTTCCTTTCTGCATTACCCACATGACTTCTACTTTTCTAAGTTCATGACTCATTTTGTGTCTTCAGCAGCTTGAACTTTGTCCCATATGTTCATTTGCCTAAAAGCATCTCCTCTTAAAAGACCTCATATTCCTGCACAACTCAACATATTCAAAACTGAATTAATCTTTTCTCCACAATTGGATTCCCTTTTCAAATTGCTTCATTTCAGTAAGGCAATTGTCCTTGGCTGATATCCTTTCCTTGTCCATATTCAATTTGTCACTAAGCTACTTAATTTCTTCTTTAAATTTTTGTCATATAATTATTATTTTTTTTTTTATAAAGCTTTTATTTAAAGAATATAAATTTCCAAAGAACAGCTCATGGACCACAATGGCTCCCCCCACACACAACTTCCCTCCCTCCCCCCACCCTCCCCTTTTCCCGCTCCCTCTCCCCTTCCATTCACATCAAGATTCATTTTCAATTCTTTTTATACACAGGAGATCAATTTAGTACGTATTACGTAAAGATTTCAACGGTTTGCCCTCGCATAGAGACACAAAATGATAATACTGTTGGAGTACTAGTTATAGTATTAATTCACAATGTACAGCACATTAAGGACAGAGATCCTACATGATTTTTTTTTTTAAAAATTGATTAATTGTCTATGCAATTTCCAGTTTAACACCAAGATTTTTTTTTTTTTTTATTATTACTCTTCTTTTACTGCCATCACCATAGTAAAGTTTAACATCACCTGCTTCCCCAAATTAAAAAGTTATGTTAGATTTCTTTAGTGGTATGTAATTCATGTACCATAAAATTTACCATTTTAAAGTCTACTTTTGTGGGTCCTAGTATTTTCATAAAGTTGTGAAACCATCACCATTATCTAGAGACATTATTCATATTCATCACCCCCAAAAGAAGCCCCATACTGATTAGTAATCATGCTGTATTTTGTTCCCCTTTGCCTCACCCCTCAGCTGTTCACAGCCATTAATCTACTTCCTGCCTCTATGGATTCACCTATTCTTGACATTTTACAGTAATGTAACTATACAGAACATGGTCTTTTTTGTCCTTCAACTAGTAATATTTTCAATGTCCATACACATTGTAGCATGCACATCTATACTTTTTACTGTTGATGAATGTTACAGTGTATGAATGAATCATGTTTTATTGACCATTGATCAGTTAAAAAAATTTGGGCTGTTAAAACTTCCAGGATGAAAACATGAAGCTTACCATAACCAGTAAAGACATTTTCATGGAAAGAGTGTGAAGACTAGCATTTGTATTTGGAAGTACAGTTAACTGGGTTTGTTTGTGTATTGAAAAAGAGGGATGAGAAAAAGAAGATTAATCAAAGAAGATTCCAGATGGTTCCTCCATCCCTAGAAGGGGGAATATACTGAATGGCATAGAAAAAATTGTACCTAGTGGAAAATACCTGGATTCTGTGTCTTTGCTTTTTGGTGATAAACACTTATTGTCTACATTTTCCTTGGGAAAGTTTGTGCATATAAAAGGTCAGTTGAATATTTATATATGAATGTCAAAATATGCAACTAATACTGAACATATTGCAATGTCTCCTAAAGACATTCTCTTGTGATGTGGTTTTTGTCTCAGCTGTACATGTCACTATTTACCTCATCATACAAACTAACAAGCTAGGACTCATGCTTGACTATGGTCTTTCTCCTAAATCTACTCAGACTTCGATTCACTATGTTCATGCGATAGCCACCAAATTCTGCCAATTTTAGCACAAAAAAAAAATGCTTGGTATAATGCATTTCACTCATCTTCATGCATTTATTCCTATTATTTCTTACATATACTTAGTCTATAATACATATGTCTCTGGGTCTCCAGATGTGCCCCTTAAATATGCCATCAGAACTACTTCTGGCATTGCCCTGATAACATATAACTCTGATCTTTCTTGACAGAAATTTTCTTATAGTCCCCAAGCCTACTTCCCCAAATAAACTGTTTCACAGCAATACATATAGCACAGAGAGCACTTTGTAGACACCATATTATTATGTCTTTATATTTTGTTTTCTCTTTCATTATCCTAAGATAAAAATAAAAATTGAATCCTATTCTCTAGAATTTGACTTATAGTAGGTTTTAATAAACGAAAAAATTAAAATGAACAAATTGTACAGATTATGTTGGAATGACACAAACTAAATTCTTCAAAGTTTTATTTCTGATTTATGCAAAAATAGAAATAATACCATGATCTGGAATGGAAAGACACCTCATAAAACAACTGAGTGTCTGAACTCCATTACTTTAAATCTAAACCCAATAATACCTATTGAACTGTTGTTTAATAGAGCAGCTAATAATATAAGCAATTACAAAGTATCTAATAATTTAGTGATTAAAGTGAAAATGTTTTCATGTTTTCTTATCTTCACATTAATTGTGGAAATGCAAAGGGGAAAAGCTTTAACAGAATTATCTGCTTTAATAAAAAATACACATAAGAACAAAAGTGTGAAAATTATTAGGAGAGAAATATCACATACAGAGCTCCAAATCACATTTTAATGAAGCAAGCAACCTTTCCAAAGACAAATTTACCCTGAGTCATTTAGAAACCTGGTTATTACATTTAGTTGATATATTCTTTAATTTGCTTTCAGGCTGAAAATTAAACACTTCAAGCATCAAGGTTGCTGATCTTGAGGCTGTCAGATTTTAAATTTGGAAAACCTTTAGGTAATAACAAGGTTTGTAATGCAAAGTGTTATGAAATACAGCAAAAGCCGAAAGGATTTCAAGTTTACTATTTAGACTGATTTTTGTGCTTCTCAGTTGCTGGACTTTGTAACCTTGATCATTTGGATTAAAGTGTTTCTTAGTCTTCCCAATCTACAATGGGACATATAAAAGATCTTACTGTCCAATAAGTTCTTCCTAGATTTCCAAACTAGTGTAATGTATACTACATCAGTATATTGATACTCATATTCTACTCTACTTCTCAAACAAGACTCTGTTAATTCATGTGTTAATGTCCCTTGGAGTTAATCACATCCCACTTGTGTCAGGAATCCATCTTGATTAACTTGATCACCTTTTAAAAAATCATGTCCCTCTGTTCTTTATGGATGTGAATTTTTGGTTTCTTGTTTATCTAATGTGTCTCTTGGACTTACATCATTACTAATTCCCAATTTTTTCTTCCAGATTATAAATGTGGGATTCATTATGTTGTAGATATCTTTGGGCACATCTGTAGCAAAGCTTGTCAAGTCTCACAATACTGAATTTCCCATCTCATTGTTATTCTCTCTTGAGGAATTCTTTGGTACCATAGGAACTCTGTTTGAGATAATAAGTTTCCAATAAACCCTTGTTGAGTGGAGCACATGGTGTTGTGACTCAGAAATCACATAAATATCAAAGATCTGTATGAGAACAAGGCAAAAACCACAGGAAGTGAATAGATAACATGTTTCTTCAGATTTTCCCATATCCTTATTCTGAGCTCTACCCCTCCCCTTTAGGAATTCTCTCTTTTTTTCAGGGCCTTGATGTTGACATGCTCTTCCCATCCCACTGCACCCTCAATGTTGTCTTTTTCTCAACCACATTCTTAGAATGATTTCCAAAGATGCTGAACTCTCCTTTATATCTTTCTTGCTTCAAAAATTCCTTACAGGACTATTTATTTTCTTCAGATCTTTATACACACATCCATGTCCAAATGCAAGGTATAGTGTATTATCTCTACAAAATAATTTACCTTTTAATAGGAGTCTGAAAGACTCAATGTCATAGCAAAGCCTTGAATTATTACAAATATAAATTCTAATTGGAGAAAGTCCAGACACTGTGTTTGGTTAGCAGAATAAATAATTTTCAACTAAAAAGGAAATACAATAACCCAAATATGTGGCATATTCTATTTGTTTACTGGCTATGGACAACATTTTGTAGATTTTAGGGTCTTCTTTATAATGGAATGAAAAGCTTTTCCAAAGCAATACCAAGTTGCCTTTGCTGCTCTTCAGTAAGTTAAGGAATAAAATGATTGAGGTGCAGGATGGCAGAAGGCAACAGGAGAGTAATGTGTTTGGCACTCCTGTCTACATTTGATGATGTAGAAACCCATCTCCCACTCACTAGGTAAGTAGTATAGCTGTTGAAACCAAATGCAGGCATTCATATATTTTACCATTGAGAACGTGTGAATGCTTGTACTTTTACCTTTTAAAAATTTGCAAATTCAGTATGTTTTCAGTTATATAAGAATGTTCATTTAAAGATGTATTGATAAGTGTATGTTTTAGTATAAAAGTATATTGTCATCATTTGGTTATAAAAATCATTAGATTGTTCCCATGAGATCAGTAAGCAAGACTTTCATTCTTCACTTTATATTTATAATAAAGATACCAACAATCAATCTAATATAATAATTGTCCTTGACCACCAATTCAGGGAATCTCACTTTTGAAATACCTCACTTGTCGGTTAACTTGAGTCAATATAGAACATAGAGCTCTTTGGCATAATTTCAGCATTGTCACACCATGTCATATCCCATAATCACAATAAATCATTAATCACTATATTGTCTTGTCAACATCTGAATTAGTGCCTTCAACATGATAGTATACACATCCTATTATTTGATTTTGGCCATAAAATAAAATCGTATAATCACTGAAGTCATTAGGAAGACAACTCAGAATGGTTTAACTTAGTTATACAGATATTTCTTTATGGTATCTCTCTATTTTAATTATTATTTATGTGTTTTCATTTATTTAAAAGGCAGACACATCACACAGGCAGAAACAGAGAAATTTTTTCTTCTCTGGGTCATCCCAAATGACTTCAATATTTAGGGTTGGATCATGCCCAAAGCCAGTTGCTCAGAAATCAATCTGAATTTTCATATTGGGTCAGACTACCATTTATCTGAGTCATCACCTGCTGCCTTCAAGGCATGTATTAGCAGAAATTTGGAATGGAAAGCAGAACTGGTACTCAAATCTACATACTCGAATAGGAAATGCATGCATCTCAAGCAGTGTCTTAATCGTTGGGCAAAACATCCACCCAAAGAGTGTAATTTTAATACTCATTTTAAGAAGATGGTCTAATTTAATACTGAACTTTACCAGTTTATGGTTGACAGAGTTTTGTCTTTACCCCAGAGATTTTTCATTATCTAGAATTCCTTAAAGCTCATCAGCTTTGAAGACTCATTTAAAACTGCACAGTAATCTGGAATCTAACTTTATGATTTGGGCAATATATATGCATTAAAAGAGTCAGAAAACTGAAGGAGGCATAATACATATGAATGGAAGTTACATGTGATATGTAATATTAACTTTGTACAATGTTAATAAATTTTTCCAGAGAATTGTTGTATTTTCTAGATGAAACAGCTATGGAGCCAATAATTAGTTATCTGCATGAGGTAGTACTAGTAGTATGAATTCATACCTGTGGCTGTCAGACTGACTTGGATCTGTGCTTCAATATTGGAGAACTTAACCTCTTAACCCTGGGGTTCAGTTTCCTCTTTCCATGTTTCTTATATTTTGTGTTTATTTGTTGATGCTTTCCGGAGTCAGAAACAATCTAAAAGGTTTTACTTTTTTTTATTTACTAGCATCAGATCACTGGCTCAGTGTTTGAACCAATCAATTCCTTATATGTTTGGGAAGAAGGGAATTTCTCCTCTCCCCTCACACACAATAAAGCTGTAGTTTATAAGCTGTTGTATGCATATGTCATCACACACACATGTATATATACATTTATATTGAGAGGCAGATAAAAAATTCATGGAAAATTCGATTAAAGGATGTTTATTTTAGGAAACAGGCATTTAGCCTAGTGCTATAGATACCTGTGTTGCACATCAGAGTACTGGATTTAATTCCCAGGTTTGATTTCCAATTCTTTCTGACATCAGCTTACTGAGGATGCATACTCTAGGAAGCAGCAATGAAAGCATAAGGAGTTGGGTCCCTTCCACTCACCTGATAGACATGGGTTGAATTATTTGCTCTACTTCAATCTGAGCTCAGCATTGGTTCTTGTGAGTATTTGGAGAGTGAACCAGCAGATAAATTCTCCCTCTCACAATGTAGTTCTAGCTCTAGCTCTAGCTCTATTTCTCTCTGTTTCTCTATGATTCTCAGCTTTTCAAACACATAATTTTTTAAAAAAATATTTATTTTGGTGCAATAATTTTTAAAATTATTTCATACTAGAAGTTTTCAAAAATTCATGGTGATTGTGAATTATGAACAATGGATTCATGGATTCTAAAAATTCTTGCATAAAAGTAAACATCTTTTAATCCCATTTTCCAACAGACTAACTTTGGAGCCTTCTTGCATATATATTCTTCCCCTTTTTATGCTTACATTATTTTTGTTTGCTGTTTTTTTTTTTCTGGTATCTCTCTCTAATCTTGATTTCTTGATTTTGCCTTTAGTCTTCCAGGCTAAACATACAGATCTAATATTTTCTTTTAATGTTTGTTCTGTGTGATAGCCCTGTCCTTTCACCTAACAAAGCTCTTTCCTACCCTATTTTGGGGAAATATCCCTCTTCTTTGACATCGTTGTTATTATATATTTAATTATATTTGAAACACATTAGTTATTTAGTCAATGAACAATAAACAATAAACATACTTACATTATAATATTTTACAGGCTTTAATTTATGTAAAGATCTGTGAAAACATCACTACTATTATAGTTACAGACTCTCAACATTTTCCTCCTTCCTATTTATAATCCATGCATTCACAAGCTCATCCCTCTACAGCCCATCCTTAGGCAAACTCTAAGTTTTTTGTCATGATAGATCAGTTTTCCTGTTCTAGAATTTCATAGGAATGAAATAATACATCTTTCATCTGATTTCTCTTACTATGTATCATAATTTTGAAATCCATCCGTGTTACTGCACGTGTCAATAGTTTCCTTACTTTTACTGCTGAATATCATTCTATTGTATGAATAGACCAGAGTTTGTTTATTTATTCACTGTTGATGAACATTTGCATTATTTCCAGTTTGAAGCTAATGCAAATAAAACTGCCATAACCACTCGAGCACAAAATTTTGCGTAGCCATTACTTTCATTTTTTCTAGGATGGGAATGGCTGAATCATAGAGTAGATATGTACATGAATTTTGAAGAAACTTCAAAAATGTTTTCCAATGGACTTACATACCTTTATTTTCCCACCAGTTTGTGTAATAGTACCAATTCCTGCATATCCTAGAATTCATTAGGAGGGTTTACAAGCACAGAATTTAATTTTAAATTAATTGTATCAGAGTTTATTAATCCCATTTGATTGAGCATTTATTTTAGCAGAGACTGTATACTTTCCTTTTTTTGGAAAAATAATTCCCTCTATTGAATCATTATCTTCAGCTTTGGACTAGACCAGGAGTCTCATGTTACTCCATCATCCAAGTGACATTTTTCTCTTTCTCCATATGCTCCACTCCCTGATTTCATAGGATGTCTGTACATATGCAGGCTGGTTCTTGAGATGAAAGTTCACATAATGTCTTTTTAAAATTTGATTTTAAAGATGTATTTATTGATTTATTTGAAAGAGTTACAGAAGGGGTTGGGGTGACATAAAGATCTTCCATCTACTGGTTCACTCCCCAGATGGTTGAAATGGCCAGGCTCAGCCAGACTGAAGACAGGAGCCAGGTGCATCTTCCAGGTCTCCTGCATGGATATTAGGGGCCCAAACACTTGGGCCATCTTCTGCTACTTCTCCCAGGCCATTAGCAAGGAGCTGGATTGGAATTGAAGCAGCCAGGAATTGCACCAGTACCCATATGGGATCAGGTGACAACTTTACTCACTCTGCCACATTGCTGACCCATCACATAGCATTGTAAGCTGCTTCTTATCCAATCTGTGAATCATTTGACACAATGGGCATTTCCTAGAATAAAAATGTAATCTCCTCCACCTACCTATGACTACGTTTTTGAATGTTTCAGATTTTTAATCAGATTTATAGTTCTTTTGTACAATTTTTCCTGTTTATTTCATTCAAGCCATCTCTGTATAGATACTATAAAATTGTTGCTCTTCTTCGAGCTCTTCTCTGAGAATCAGATTCACATATCCAATGCACATTCAACCTTTCAGTGTGGCTATCTCATAGACATTTTAATTAAATCTAAGTAATTCATCTTTAGCATTTCTCTTTCTTCTCACTCTTTGCCCAGTCAATCAGAAAAAAAGGTACGGGCTCTGCTTCTAAACAGAATCAAGAACCTGTCCATTTTTATTTGCTTATTTCTTACCAAGTCTAATTTTATCCTATGACACCACCAATTCTCAATTGGATTATTAAAAGTACCTCTTCTTTGGACTTACCTTTCCTATTCTTGCCATTCCTTCGATATGTACAATAGCCTTTCTGCTTCCACTTTTCCCCATGTGATATAATGGCTAAATGGTAACCATAGTGTTCCTTTAAAACAATAGATCGCATTCTTAGATTTAAATGCTTTAATGACTAACATATCCTCATTGACACTGCAAACTGTCACTTGTTATTCTGTTGTCTTCTCCTATTTTTTTCCTATCTAAAATTATCTCAGCTATAATTGATAATGTCTCTTTTGGTGGTCTCCCCACAAGTAAATGGAGAAAAAATATTTTTCTATTTTTTTCTTCTATATCTAATTCTTAAAACAGTGACTGATGCAGTAAACATTGTTAATTAGAATAATGGTTGAGTAATATTTTCCTACTGACTTGAGTCTATTTACTAAATTCAAAGCCTGTCATTAACCATCGTGATACTTCACTCCTTACTACTCTTTAAAGGCATAGTGATTTCCTGGTGCTTCTGTCTTCTTTTTCCTTGTATTTTTTTTCTTCTCTTCCTTTCAGTGTTCCTACGAATAGATTTGTTGCAAAGATATCCCCAATTTTTCACCCTGTCTCTAAGTTTTTCCCTCTTTGACTTTTTAGCTCTTTCCATCAGAATATGTTTTCTGAGTCATTCTCCACTCTTGTACTTTAAATTTGAGGTAAATTTGTATAGTTCTGGTCAACAGTAGAAAGAAGTAATTCTCTACCATATGAAAAAGGCTGAACCAGTTTGCCAGAGGATGTGCGACTGAAGATAGAATCCAGTTGCTCCATTTGAGCCATCCTGAGCCAGCACAGGGTCACCTGATTGCCAGACCTATCAGTGCTCAGTTGAGGCTAAGAGAAATTACATGACATACAGTGATAAATAAATGAAGCAAAGATGACAGGAAAAAAATCTGCCATTATACCCACCTACAGCTTTGTGATTACAAATTAATGCTTATTGTGTTACACTCCTGTGTTTTAGGATGCAGTTTTGCATAATAATAACCAGATGATATACTCTTATTTCTTCTTCTTTCTTCCAATTAAAATGAGTCCAATGACAATTTTATAAGCAGAGTGGTGTATTTCTATATAAAGTTGCATTTTTAAATATGTAAATTTCTAACAATTTGTACTTTGTCATGTATGTTGGAATCTCATTTTTTTTATTCTCCGGCTTTATGAATTTTTCTCTCAAGTTCCATGATAATGGCATTAGATCTCTTGTTCATCCAACACAAGGTTCAGTTCATAACTTTATGAGTGCTTGGCATATGATTATAGAAGGCATGGAAAAGTGTTCTTAAAATACATATATTTCTAAATTATAGTTATCTCCCAAATTATTTTTACAAATCATCATTCATGTTTTAATGGCTCATGAGATATTTTCCAATGTGTTTCACTGTGCTTCATCAATGAAGGAGACAGACAAGGTCCCAGAACTCAGGAAATTCAGAGACCACTATGGAAGAAAGTTTCAAATACATGTGATCAGAATTATTATGAGGATATTCATCTCTATTTTCTTTTATAATCATTTATTTCATATGCTACATCACTGTATACAGTAATTTAGACAAATTTCTACTGACTTCTAAACATAACAGTTTGTAATAGCTTTTGATTACCTTGTTTTGTGTACCTCAGATTGGTATTCCAATTGGATATCTCTTTCTGTGCATTTGTTCTATAATTGAACTTTCTAAACAAACAAAAGCATGTATTAGACCCTGTGCTGGGTGCTGTCAACTTATATGAGTGTATGGACTACCCTTTCTCCTCAATAATAAATACTCTATTTTCTTCATATACATTTCTACTTCCTGCCTAGAGCTACCCTGCAACTGAGAATTCCAGAAAGAAGTAGCTGGAGTAACCTCAGGCCATCCTGCTCACAGAATATTCCGTATGTGTGTTTATATTTGTGCAGGGAGGAGGTCTAGGGCTGGCAGATGGGATGATTTTGCTTCCTGCAGGCTTCTTCCAGCATCTGAGTTAAGACAACAGTTCCATTTCCTCGCACTAGAGAATTTCACTGACCACCTCTGGCAATGCCTGATGCTCAGGAGGTGCTAAGAAGGGGATGGTGTTGTTCTAGTGTTGAAGGGGAATTTTACCCTTAAGAAAGTGAACTGTCTGAAGGAAAAGCTGAGTGAGGATTGCATGGTAAGGAAAGAGTGAGTGAAATAATTTTTGACCTTGATATCTGAGCTACAAATTTACCCTAAATGTTATTTGATTCAATTGTTTAGTATTTCAAAGTGATTTTTCCTCAAATAGTGTATCTGGCTTTAATTTTAAGGTCAGCAAGTGATCACAATCCTTTTCTTAAAGTTTTGTAATCCTACTATTTTTGATAATGCATTGGCATTTATCAAAAATGGATCAAAACTTCTGTGATTTATGAGATGTAACGAAATACCATGGTGTAAAGCTTTCCTATATAATTAATAAGCCTGCTTTGTTTTTAAAAATCAAGGAACTGATATTAAAACTGTTCTCTCTTTTATAAAGTGACTACTTCCTGAGTTCAGGACATGAACTGCACTGTTATCTCGATAGTTCTGTGTTCTACTTTAAGCTCATCATTTCTGCATTCACTGTCAATTAAAAGCTCCAGCAAGTTACAGTTATTTTTGTTTTTAATATACAGTTAGAACATTGGGACAATATCCTGCAGGATATCATTGGTTAAACATAATGTACCAGACACTTTCACAGGAGCCAAGGAAGCCAGGTGAAATACCACAGTGTGTGGCATTAGTATAATAATGAGAAAAGATCTATTGATGAAGGAAGAGGAGTTGCCATGTAAATCCTCTACCAGCTCCAAGTAACAGCATAAAGACAGATGCCTGTTGCTTTGGGGAGAGAGTGGGAATAAAGTCTAGACTTTTTACATGGAAAGTTCCAACCCTGATTATGTCAAAACCTAGAGTCACACATGGGTCCTAAAGCCTTTGCCCCCAGGCCACGCTGTGCAGATTGAGTCTTTGGACCCTTTATAGCCAAAGGCCTTGGGACTGTTCCACGACAATTTCTCCAGCCGCTGGCAGATAATGAAGCAACACTCTAGCCACTGGGGAGTGGGGCAAGAAAGTGAACTCAGGGATTTACTTTAATGCTCAGAGCCAGACTCTGGTAGTGAGACATAGCATCGGATATTTCCCAAAGGTCTCTATCTCTAGAGTAGCACTTAGAGATGCAACCTCTAGGTCTACCTCACTCTCAAGTGAAGATTTGAGCACTTGTGTGATGTGCTTGTTTTGACTTTGTCAACACAAGCCTCACGCAGGCCAGGCCTACACCCCTGAGATTGCAGAGGGCCTGGTGACTGTGAGGCTTAGGTGTGACTCAGATGAACGTCAACCTGCATGACTAAAGAATGGTCTCTGCCACCCTCTCCTTGGCCCTCAGCAGTCTCCAGAGATTCTCACCACTGGGGAGGAGGACAGTAAAATTATGTTAGGATTTTGGTTTGAAGCCAGTACCTGTCCTAGTGCAATAAGACCCAGCACTAGAAAGGGACCAGTAGTCTTTATTGCCAGACCAGTATTTGTATATAGAGTCTCTAGTCCTATGTAACCATCAGATGGAGACCTTTGCCCTTGCAGGGAAGACACATGTTTCAGTCAACATCACCTCCACCCTCTCTCTGGATTGATTTGAATCCACATGATGCCAAGAGACCCTACAGCTGTGAGATTCAGGAACAGCACAGCTAGGATAAGCCCAAGTGGCCAAAGGAATGCCTTCACCACCCTACCTCAGCCATGCACAGACAATAAACAGGAGGATTGCAACCACTGGAGAGTAGGTTACCAAACTGAACACAGAGCTGCCTTTTGGATCTGTTGAAACCATAACTAAGCAGATATGAATTATACCTGGCCAGTGCTTGTGAATGGAATTCCTGTACCTGCCTCATTCCAAGAAGAAAATCATGGCACTAGTGAATTTAACTTATATCTGGGCTATCATCGCATGTGGTTGGGTTCAGAGGCCTCAGGCTACAAATCTACCTCAGCATCAGAAAGCCCAAAGCAAATCTGGGCCCTACTCAGTGCTATCTGGGTGTCAGCGGAGCGTGGACTCTGGGTTTGATCTTGCATGTTGATGCAGGTGGCTAAAGGAATTCTGCATTCCTCTGCAAATTTTCATAGTGGGTATTTGGCAGAGCCATTTGTCCACCTCAGGTAGAATATCACAGAACGATTAATTGATTGAGAAAAGAAAAGTTAAGTGGATGGCAAGACATCACATAGAAATCGAGAACTGACATTATGGAGTCTCATGGGGTCCCACGAGGTTTGACCTGGCACTACTGGTATTCTGATCATGATCCCATCAATGCTAATGTGAGAAACCCTGCCAGGATTCCTGGATGGTGCCCCGTAACCCCACTCACAATGAACTGAGAGTCAGTGCCCTTGTGACTCTGGATCCTACTCTATAGGTTGCTACAAAGACCCAGTGAAACACTGTTGAGTGTGATGGGAACATGACACAGCCTTACTGCCACTATCATCAATTTCTGTGGACAAAGATATATAAGACTACATTAATATAGGGGCACAGGAATCATGAAAAAGCAAGACAATATCGTGTCCCCAAGGAAATAAGTAATACTTTGAAACAAGCTATAAAAAAAGGATATTGCTGAAATGCCTGATGAAGAATTCAAAAACAATGATAACACAAATCTTCAAAGAGATGTAAAAGAATTCAGAAAAACAGTCGAGAGGGACCAGAAAATCAGTGTATGATAGGAATGAGCAATTTAGTAGGGATAGACATCTTGTAAAAGACACAAATAGAAGCTTGGAAATGAATAATTAAATATATCAAATAAAAATACAGTTAATACAGTTAAAATCCTCAACACCAAATGCCAATGCCATCAAAGAGAAGCATGCATGAACTTTAAGATAAGTCTTTAGACATATTCCAGTAAGACAAACATAAATACACATAAAAAAGAATGAAGACAACCTCCAAGATCTTTTATATAACATTACATGAAAAAATTTTAATTATAGGGAATCCTGAAAGAAAATAAAGAAATTGAGGCTTATAAAAACTACTCAGTGGACTCATGGATGAAAACGTCTCCAATCTGGAGAAAGGTAAGGAAATCCAGGTACAGGAGGCCCATTGGATCACAATTACATATGACCAAAAAATATCTTCACCATGACACATTATTGTCAAATTCTGAGTACTATATACAGAGATTAATTATAAAATTGGCAAAGAAAAAGTACTAGGTCACTTACAAGGGAACTCTTTTTCAATTGTATCAGACAATTCAATAGAAATCTTTCAGGCTAGGATGTAATGAAATAGTATATTCTATGTGCCAAAAGAAAGTAACTGTCAATCAAGAAAACTGCCTCGCAAAGTTGTCTTTTATATACAAATAGGTGAAGACTGTTCCAAACAAACAAAACAGGCAATTCATCATTCTCAGACCTGCCTCAGAAAAATTAAGGGAGTCCTGCAAACTGAAGCAAAATAAAGATAACAGTAATCATGAAAAGATGTGAGAGTTTAAAATCCACTAGAAGTAGAACACAGTACTGAAAGTTTTTGTGAGGACTATTAAGCAAGAGAAAGCGAAAAAAGGCATCCAGAGCTAGAGTCTTGGTAACAGCTTAAGCCACATATCAGAGTGTGAGTTTGAGTCCAGGCAGCTCTACTTCTGATTCACTTTCCTGCTACTGTGCCTTGGAAAGCAGTGTAAAATGACCAGAGTATTTACACCCCTGACACCCAAATAGAAGATCAGAATGCAGTTCCTAGCTCCAAGTTGCAGCCTGGCCCTTTTGGAAAACGAAACAGCAGATGATTATATGAAACTAAGAAGATTCAGCACAGGAAAGTAAACAATCATCAAACTGAATAAATAACTGACACAGTAGAAAAAAAATTTAAACTATCCCTCTGACAAAGGGCTAATATCCAGAATATATAAAAAACACAGAACAGCTCACCAGCCAAAAAAAAAAAAAAAAAAAAAAACACCAAACCATTCAGTATTAGCTGATTACCCTGATCTGATCAGTTCACATTGTAAATATGATGGAAAACTCACTCTGTAGCCCAATAAGTATGTATAATTATTGTTAATAATTTAAGAAAAAATGAAAAAGGTCAAATGATTTGAGAGGACATTTTTCAAAAGAAACACAAATAACCAACAAACCCATGAAAAGAATTCACAAAATAACTAGTCATTTGGGAATTACAATTCAAAATTATATCACTCCAGTTAGGTTGACTATTCTTAAAAAAGACAAAAAGTGGCAAATAATGAAGACATGGAGAAAAGAGAGCCTTTATATACTGTCAGTGGGAATACAAATTAATCCAGTTATCCCACTTCTGGGTATATATTAAAAGGAAATGAAATAAGCATATGAGAAGATAACTGTACTCCTATGTTCTTTGTGGTGTTATCTATAACAGATAAAATATATAATCAAACTAGTTGTCAATGGCTGAATGGGTTAAAATGTGGTATAGATAGACAATGGAATATTATTTAGCCATAAAAAGAATGAAATTGTGACATTTGCACCAAAATGAATTGAGGTAGACATCATTTTGTTAAATGAAATAAGCTGTATATATTTTCTCTTGTATGTGGAAGATAAAATCAAAGAGGCAATTTGAACTTGGAGTAGTAGTTTCTGGAGATTGGGAAAGGTGGGTGGAGGGAAAACAGGTAGGTAGAGGGATGTTGGACAAACAGTACCAAAACAGAGAGAGGAGGAACAAGTTATAGTTTTCTTCAGCACAGTCGGATGACTTTAGTTCAAAATAATATATTATTGACTTTGTATAAAACTAGAAGAGAAAAGCTGGTAAGTAAGATACCAATACAAAGAAAAGATATGGAAATGTGAAGGTTCATAGCCTGATTTGATTGAATTACACTGTTTATGTGGAAAGTGCACAGAATCTCATAAGAATGTACAAGGTGGGGGGGAAGTTATGGGGGGGAAGCCATTGTAATCTATAAGCTGTATTTTGGAAATTTATATTCTTTAAATAAAAGCGTTATAAAAATATAAAAAAAAGAATGTACAAGTATTGCATAATAATTCAAAAAATTTAAATAAAATAATTTTGTTCAAATTCATCCATTCTTAAAATACATATGCTCAAATGATCCCTTACATCTCATTTTTGAATAGAGAGATGGAGGGAGAGAGAGGAAAGAAAAAGAAAGAGAAGGATAGTGCAAGAGAGAGGGAGGGAGGGGGAGAGAGAGAGAGAGATTGTATTTTGTTGGTCCTTAGATACATCACCCTGCCCCATCATATTGTTTCTGAATTAGGATATATCTTGCAATAGATGACTGCTAGATTTAATGAAATACAGAACATATACAATTTTGTGTGGTTTTTTCCTAAAAGGTGTGCTGTGATATTCTGAAGGCATATATTTTTTCCTTTAATTTAATAATCTGACCATGTTTATCCATTCATATTTTTAGAAGACAATTTACTGATTCTGCTACTTGGTGGGGGCTAGAAAAATTTCTTCAATCTAACATTTTAAAAGCTTCCAATAACAGATGCAAAATATGAAAATAAGTGCACTCAATATTTTGGTTTTTTAATTCAAAGAAGTTGTGACTTTGGATTATTTTGTTAGTTTTTTTTTTTTTTAGAAAACTTTTATAAATAAGGGTGTCAATTTTTAAATCAACAAGAGAAATTTTTTTTAATTCCTTTTTCATAGTCCACTTTTCTTCTGATAAATAGGCTGTTTTGGTACAGCTGTGTTTCTTCTTTTCTGTAGGAATAAAAATAAAATGCAAAAATTCTATTTATGTCTCACCAGTTTTGGGTGGTTATTAATGTTCATTAAAATTATCAATTCCCCCATATCATAAATAATTAAAAAGTACAATCATTGTTATTGTCTACCACTTTTCCCTGCTTCACCTTATATTTCCACACAAATGTAATACTTTTTCTTCTGGTTTCCCTCACTGCCAGCCTCCTTGCTTCTCTGCATCCCTCCATGTTTGCACCTTCCCTTTCCTTTGGGTATGAATCCAGTTTTTGTGTTAAATATAATCAAACTATATTGATGAGACCTATGTTTTGTCTGCGTCTTTTTGTAATTTAGAATATTATGGGAAATTTTAGGTTTCCCAGGTTTCTGATTCCTGTTAAATCATGGGTTCTACCATCTAAGATTGTGACTTGTTATGTTGAAAGACTAGAATACATGTGAAACAATGATTATCTCATTAAAAAGAAGGAAATTTGTGTAAATAATATTCTTTTGTATTTTATAATTTTAAACATTTCTCATGTCTCCCTTTCTTCAACCCAGGATGTTGTCATGGATTTGAATTGTCATCTTAGTGAATCTGTATTTATCAGGCTTGCCTTTCCTGTGTAGTCTGGATTAGCTTGAAACCCAAGAACATGTAAAAGAGGGTTAAGTATTGTAAATGAGGTAGCAATCATATTTCCTTCACAATCAAATGTTTGCACAGGTGCTCTTGCTTTAGTAATGCTTTAGGTCATACATTCCTTTATCTTTGGATTTGAATTTCTAGTGTGGAATGCATCTTCTTCCACAGCTCCTTCTACTTTTAGATTTTGCTTTACCTTTTCTGATTCCTAGGTCCAGTGCATTTTTAGCTCACTGAAAAAGGGCACCAGGTTCCCCTGCAAGTAACATACATCATCAAGTTAGAAGACGTGGATTTGGTGGATTCCACCACCAACTGGAGTTCCACTGATTCCTATGATTCCCAATTTGTCCTTGCTCTTCCAAATTTTATAATTTTCCTTTCCAACTGCTGACATCAGGCTCCAGGACTATTGGCATAAGTAACAGGTTTATATACACTGACTAATCTGCTCCTATATTTGTAGAATTAAATATTATGATAAATTCCCTTTCTGTATCAGTCCTGGCACACTATTCCTATTTTTTTTTCTGACTGATTCTTCACTGACAGAAATATATAATAATAGAACAAATTAGTACAGGAATAAATGGAGTCTCGGGAACATTGTGTAGGTAGTTAAGTGACACACATGGACAAAACCCAGGTTGATATCAGCTTAAGCATTACAGTAATTTAATGAGTTAAGAGATCAGGGTGGGATAGAATTACTGTAGGTGTTGGAGTCCTTGCTTGTATTCTCAGAAGTAGAATGAGAGGATAGTTACATAAAGAAGAAGAATTCAATCACAAATCTAATTCTTACTTTGGAGCTTCCATGTTCAATACCTCTAACAAATTCTCTGTCTTCCCTTGCATCGCTGACACCATCTTGCTTTCCTTTAACTATATTACTGAAGGCAAATCTAAACTAGCAAATTTTTATTTTCTTCTGCTAAGGGGCAATTCTTTCTTGTGATATTTTCTATGAAATCAACTTATCCTCCATATTTACTTATGGCTTATGCCTGTGGTTGTCACTAGACAGATTATTTTGGCTTTGGATCATCAGTTCGGATATAACACTCAAAGATAGGGAGTTTATTAGATAAGCAAAACTAATACATTTATTATCCAGTTCTTCTATCACATATAGTTAGACAGAGTTTCAAATTCAAACAGGCCACATAAAAAATTCTTTCTTTACAAAAGAGAAAGAGAAAGTAGTGTACTTCTTTGAGGACAATGCTTTTATTTTTCAATGTATTTCCAGTTTAAAATTATACAAAATTGTTGGTCTTAGATTCTAATAATTCTAAATCCATTTATATAGTTTGACATAAATTTGCTATTAGTATTTCAGTAACTGTTTATTTTGGTTGTTAAAATAAATATTACTGTGAGAGGCCAGAGCCATGCCATGACAGATCTCACAAGACAAAAAAACTGATTAGGCCCAGGATGTGCCTGGTGTAAGAAGATGAAACCTTGGTCTGGTCTGCAGGAGCAGGTGGAGGCAACCAATAAGGTGGGCCTTCCTTGGTCCTGCAGGGCCAGGGGAAGGAAGGAATGCGGATGTAATACTTGTTTGCCTGGAAACTATAAAAACCCCGAGAACAAAGAGAAGGGGATCTTGGTCTCCCAGCACTACACCGAATGGGAGGTCAGGCCCCAGCATGCTGAACCTACATATAAAGTCCCTTTGTTCTTTGCATTACGGTGAGTCCCACTGGTTCTTTCTATCTGGGCAATCTGGAACACAACATTTGGGTGCTCGTCCGGGATATGACTGGTTGGAGACGCCCGCGAGAAGTGGCCCCTCACTGTAGTGGGACTTTATTTGTAGGGTAACACACCAAGGCCCAGTCTTCATAAGAGGGCCACAGACTCTAACAGGAGTCTGAAAGGTGTGAGAGGTAACACGCTGAGACCCAGTCTTTTTGTAAGAGGGCTACAGACTCTAGGAGGAGTCTGGAAGGCGTAAGGGGGAGACCCGTGTATGGTCAGAAGCGGATGCCCTGGGTGCCTCAGTCTGGCAGCAGAGAGACATCCCTGCTGGCCAAGAACCCCAAGGTAAAGGTGTGTGCACTGTTGTGTTTAAATTGTTTGGACTAAGATAAAGTGGGTCACTCCCATAGAGCAATATTTATCTATAGCATAATTTACAGCCATCAGTGAGAATTTGTCTCCTTTTCTACAGTCCAGAATGTATTATTGTCTTGTCTTTGTGTGTATCTGTGTTTTTGTTTCTCTTCATGGCTTTAACTTTCAGAGAGTGGCAAGGAATCATGGGCCAGCAGGTAAGTACACCACTATGCCATTAGCAAGTGCTAAAAAACCCCTGTATGTTCAAATAAAACTGGCCTTTTGAGCCTTGACCTGTAGGACTCTGCAGGGAGGTGGGGAATGGCTGGTAGAGGATTGGAAGGCACATCTCTCAACTTATTCCTTGGAATCCTAACTCCCTGAGCTGTACCCATCCCCCACCTCAGACTGACTCTCCACGGCCAACTAAATGGGGCAAGTAGACAGATCTCCTAAACTTCAGGACCTGGTAAGTCACCCTGGGTGCTCTGCACTCAGGCCCACCTTTGTGTGGAAAGGGAGGCTTCTTTTGCACCCCCCCCCCCAGGTACCTGTCTGGTGTCTGTAATGGAAGAGAGAGTGCGTGTGGTGTGAATATGTTTGTGGCTCCTCGGCCCTGTGGCTATGGAGTCTGAATGAGCCCTAATCTTTGGCTCTGTGTTCTCTGCAAGGAGAGTGGCTAGGCGGAGGAAGCAATCACAGTCCGGATCAGTGCCTGTTCTGGAGGTCTTTGTCTCTTGTTTTGCATGACCAAGGGGGGCACATTATGAGAAAATTCTATTCAAAACCAACTGTTCTAAAACTGTATGATAAAAACTTTAAAAGGGTGGCAAACATAAAATTCTGTTCTAAGTAAAAGAAGGACATTTTAGACTTTTAACTCTCTTTGGTTTGTGGTATGTTATCTCCACCCCTTTGCTGGGAGTGGGGGAAAGATAGGTCAGCTGCCTACCAGGGGGTATGGGGTAGTGATACCTGAAAGACTCCTAAATCAAGTTATCAGTCTCTAGTGAGCTTTTAACCCATGACACCCCAGGCCCCTGGCCACAGTCACTCTTGGGACCTGTCTTGCAGCTGTCAGAACAACTCTGTTTCAGAGATGGTACCAAGTACCTGACCGCTAACTGGGTATGGCTTGGGACATTTGTTTGGTGAAAATCTAGGCTCAATTAAACTTATAGTCTAGGGAGACATACTTGATAAATAATCTCATATGTAAAATTGCCACAGTTATGGCTTTTATGATAATTTGGTAAAATGTAACTAGACATCAAGTTATAAAAATTTAAATTTAAAACCAAAAGGGCCATTACTTTATAAAAATATGTTTTTGCTGTGTAATCTGCCAGGCTTGTTTTGTTACTGGGTTTAACAGGTCTGGCAAGGTAACAATGGGTAATCAGAGCTTTATTATGGCCTCTAAGGTGGACCTTACAGGGTTAAAAATTTTGGTTTAATTTAAAGGAGTCTATAAATAAAGGGCCTACTTTTAATGTAAAATAACTATCAAAGGTCACTTCCCATCTAAAATAAGGCCAGAGTCCTCACTGTCATGGCTGCGGCTGTGGCTCTTCAGGGAAACCTGTATAAGGCACAGAGAAAAGGGTGGTCATGGGCCACTGGGCCCAGCCAATTAGATGGCCTGGGGGCCGAATGCACTCAGTGCCAGGCATTGTGGAAGGCACCAGGGTGCCTGTGATGTTCACTGCCCCTCCCTCTCACTAGGGAGCTCAAGCCAACTGCTGGCCCAGCAGGGGCAAAATGCCCAGGTTCTTAAGGTTGCAGCTCTGCTGGGCTGCCAGAATGCTGGAGCCCAGCACAGCAGCTCCCGAGATCACTGAAGGTGTATCTGGTGATAACCAGAAAGGCAGAGCACCCAGATGAGTTCCTATATAAATTCTTGGTTACAAATTGCATTAATTCAGGCCGGCGCCGTGGCTCAACAGGCTAATCCTCCGCCTTGCGGCGCCGGCATACCGGGTTCTAGTCCCGGTCGGGGCACCGGATTCTGTCCCGGTTGCCCCTCTTCCAGGCCAGCCCTCTGCCGTGGCCCAGGAGTGCAGTGGAGGATGGCCCAAGTGCTTGGGCCCTGCACCCCATGGGAGACCAGGATAAGCACCTACCTCCTGGCTCCTGCCATCGGATGAGCGCGTTGCGCCGGCCGCAGCGGGCCAACCGTGGCAGCCATTGGAGGGTGAACCAACGGCAAAGGAAGACCTTCCTCTCTCTGTCTCTCTCTCTCACTGTCCACTCTGCCTGTCAAAAAATTAAAAAAAAAAAACAAATTGCATTAATTCAACCTCCTTGGGTATATCACTCCATAGTATATCACTAGCAGACAAGAACAGAGCAAAATTCTTGTGACCAATTGGGTTTCTTGCAGTCAACTGGGGTGTGAACCAGTGGATTCAAGACCTCTCTCTCTCTCTCTCTCTCTCTCTTCTTCTCTCCCTCTCCTCTCTCTGTGTAACTCTTTCAAATAAATAAATAAATATTTAAAAAGAAAAAAAGAAAAAGATTGCTAGATGCCATATAGATGGTCACTCATTTGGTAAATATTCATATCTGTGTATGAAGAGTTTTCCTACATTTTGGAGACATAATGGTAGGTCATTCATAATTCATTGTCCTAGCCCCTGATATAGGAGAGGAATAACTAAACACTTGTGTTGTGCAATGTGTTTAGATTATGATTAGATATGAATAAAGTAAAAGCCCATGGAAAGGACCATCTATACCACTCAAAGGGGCCAGGAAGGTAAGTGGGAATTGTTTGTATGAGATGTTTTTAAAGATTTACATAATTACCTGAGAGGCCTAGTTACAGAGAAAGAGAGGGAGAGATGGGGCGGGGTGGGGGGGAGACAAAGAGAGAGGTCTTCCATCTGCTAATTCACTCCCCAAATGGCCATAATGGTCAGAGCTGGGCCAATCCAAAGCCAGGAGTCAGGAGCTTCTTCCATGTTTCCCTCATTGGTGCAGGGGCCCAAGAACTTGGGCCATCTTCTGCCGCTTTCCCAGGTGTACTACCAGGGAGCTGGATTGGAAGAGGAACATCCAGGATTTGAACAAACGCCCATATGGCATGAAAGGCTTAATCTACTACACTGCAGTACCAACCACTGTATGGGATTTTTTTTAAAAAAAATATTTATTTATTTGAGAGGCAAAGGCAGAGTTAATGACAGAGATGGAGAGAAACAGGGGGGTGGAGAGAGAGAGAGAGTTCTTACATCCATTGGTTCACCCTTCAAGTGGTCGCAAAAGCCAGAACAAGGCCTTTCTGAAGGCAAGAGCCAGGAGCTGCTTCTGGGTCTCCCATGTGTATTCAGGGGCCCAAGCACTTGGGCCATCTTCTCTTGCTTTCCCACACCATCAGGACAGAGTTGAATCAAAAGTGGAGCAGTCAGTACTCAAACTGTGCTCATATAGGATGCTGACACGGCAGGCAGATGCTTAACCTATAGCACCAGCTCCTGTATGGAATCTTAAAACAAAGAGCATGATTTATATATCAAGCCAAGTGGGATTACAATGTGAGAAATATTTGTCTTTCCAAGAAAAAAAGAAGTTCAACTCACATACTGTGCTTAAAACTGGGACATTCCTAAGGAGAAAAAGAATATAAATTTAGAAAAATGAGCAATGGCAAAAACATGACTTATTTTAAGCATTCTGATCTTATAGCAAAATATTAAAAAGGTAAATGGTAGAAAACAGCCTTATTATCAAATTAACATATATTTTTCCTTTAACTTTGTTTCCATTATGTAAACAAGAATGCACAGCTGAAAACTATTGCAATATGTTACTATGAAATTTATTCATTTTCTTCAAAAGAAAATCATACTTTTAAAAACATCATAATCATCTTTTAAAAACTGTTTTTTTAAAAAAATAGTTACTTTGTGAAAAGGCAGAGATACAGAGAGAAAGGTAGAGACAGACATACCCAAGAAAGATCTGTCCAGGGGTTTACTCTCCAAATGCCCTTAACAGCTGGGATTTGGCCAAATCAAAGCTGGGAACTCAGAACTCAAGCCAAGCCTCCCATATCAATAGTAGGGACCCAACTATTTGAGCTATCACCATTGCCTCCCAGGATGTGCATTAACAGGAGACTGGAAATGAAAGCAGAGCTGTAGATGAACCTGGGTGTTCTGGTACAGAATGGGGAAGAGGGAAGCATATTGAAGTAGCACCTTGACAGCAGGGACTCCATTTTGGAGCATTTGAGACTCCAATATGGAATAGCACACCCTCCCCCTCCCCCCATGAGACTCTGGTCTGAAACTATGATCTAAAACAGTAGAACAATAGAAGTCCACTACATCACACTTGGCAGAGCATAGAAACCCCCTAGCATAATTGTTCAAGCTTGAAACTAGAAAGGTTACACCTGGGTTAATGATAAAAATGTAATTTGTCTATGTCCTACATATAATTAAAACCAATACCTGAATTAATGTCAGGATTATAAGATTGTAACTGGTATTGTCAAGATTATAATTGATACTAGTTTCGCATAGGTTTTAGGTCAGCTTGACCCCAGTAACCATGTATTCCCCCCTGTTTCTAGCAACCATGAATTTTCCTCCCGATTTTGTGGTTTTTGCCTTTATAAACCCTGTTGCTTTGGGCTTCAGGGTCGAGAGTTCTTTAGGGCATGAGCCCACTCTCCACTGCCGGCAATAAAGGACCATCAAATTTTATCAATGTGTGGAGCTCCTTTGTTTGCATTCACTCAGGTACAACAATATGAAGCAACATCTAAAAGACTACACCAAATACATGTTACTCACTGTTGAAATATCAGAGTCATTTCATCTTCTAATCTTGAATCTAAAATACAAAAGTCTGGAAAGAATGATAGGTTTCTAATATTTTAGCAGTAGCTACATTTTTCATAAGCAGATTCCTAACCTCACTTTTCCCAGAATTTAATGACATATGTGCAATGGTGGCAAAGGGAATCTGAAATGAATTTGCTGGGAGGTGGTCCTGCAAACTTAGAAGAATGGTATTGGTGAATAATTGTTCACATTCCTAGGTTTTCTGCTTCCCACCACTACTCATAGTGTCACAAGAATGTGCTGATTGAGATCTGAGTTATGTGAAGCATATCAAAGGGCAACTGTTACATACAACAAAACAAAATAAAAAACCATGCTGCCTATATTTGAAAGGACTCTACCATCTGGTGATGTGCAGGTATATGGAAGAATACTGAACAGTAAGACTTTCTAGGTGTGCATTGCTAATTGCAATAAGAGTTTTACATTCTTTGGCAGTAGCTGTACAATCAATGCACAGTATATCACTTGAGATTCATTTTTAGGCAATAGACTTTGCACGTATGTCCTTAAATATAAATGCTCATACTACACACGTACTCATAGCAGTGAAACCCACTATGAATCACGTGAAGTTAATGGTAGAAATGACAGAAGAATGGCATCCAAGCCTTTGCAAAGACCTGAGGTTAGAAACAGGAATTTATTTAAAGACACCAAATATGTTCTTCAGAAAATCCCTCAGTCCTTTGGCTTTGCCTTACTACAAATCAGGAAGGGAGGGAGGGAGGAAAAGAGGCAGAGAGGGTTAGGGAGGGAGGGACTAAAAGAGAAATCTTTTATTTTTTTGATCTCCCTTTTCCATTTGACCTTGTAGAGTTGCAGAAGTTAAATGGTGCACAGGTTGAGAACATCCATTGTTCTCATCCCAGCTGCTCTGAACTCATAGAGCACATTGTCAGTGAAATGGAAAAGAAATTAGCAGCTCATTTTGTGCAATGTGAACTTCCTCTCTCGGTCTTGCTCATGCTTGATGGGCACACTCTCTTTGATAAATCAGTCCTTATGCCTTATTGCCATGCAAGAACTGGAAGTAAGAAATGTCAACAGTGCTCCCCTCTTTCCATTAGAGCTAATCAAGTTTTTCATCTGCCGAGGTAGTAGTTAACTTTTATTCAGATGTCTCTTTTGAGGGGATCAGGTTGAGAGGATAATTAGGAAGATAATGCAACATAGATTACTTAAATGCCCTAAACAAGTAGGCATTGAAATAGTTATACGAGTATGTTATATATGTTAGCAGTGACTGGTGAACTGCTGACTGCATGCCTTTGTGAGGAAACTGTACCTTCCTGAACACTTCTAGATTCCATGCACACTGCAATCAATTAGCAATTAAAGGTAGATTCAAAGATTTTTAAAGAATTAGTCCATTTTGAGACCTTTATGGGAAAACTTAATGTGGTCATGTTTGTTATTAAATTGGCACAGGTCTTATCTGTAGCAAGATCTACATCCTAGGCTGTAGCCCCAACTGTCATTGCTAGAAGCCAGCTCACAAGATGGCCCAACCACAGGTGTCAGCTCCACAACCACTCTGAGATTTGCTGCTCCTATTGCCCTGTCCCTTGCAAAGGTATAATAGGACCTGTTTCTCGCCCATGTGCCCTCTCTCCTGATCTTTTTCTAACTCTATCACCCGGCCCATTGGTCTTCCCTCATCCAACAATAAACCTTTCCTCTAACTCCGGTGTTTGATGTGTTTTGTGATGGCCTTACAATGTTTTAAACCAGTCCTGGAAAGGGAAAAAAAAGGCAAAAAAAAAAAAAAAAAGTCAGCAGGAGCTAGCTGAAAGTGCAGATGTGGAATCATTGGAGCATCTAGAGTTGAGGACAGACTCAGTATTTGCTGAGTAGCCAGCAGTTCCAGGACAGTAAAGGCTGTTTTAAGGTCATAGAAATCACTGTTGAAATGCAGCGCATTGGCAATAGCAAATATTCAGGGAAAATTGGTGCTCAACAGAGACTGAAGGTCAGCATTTCTAGGAAAATTTTTTGAAAGTGAATATGTCCCTTTATAAATTTGCATTTCATGAATAATGCCATGGAAAAGGTGACCTCCTCTGGCAATCCAATATAGGGCCACTGTTCTTAATCACTCTTTTGTAAGTCTCAAAGTGCATAGCCTTTAAATGATGCGAAAAGATGAGCTTTCTGCAACTACGCCAAAATATGTTTTGGGCTCACTGGTGAGACACTTAAGTGTTTGGGAAAAAAAAATAAGTGGTATGTCAGCTTTAATGACTCCAGAACTTGAGAGAACTGTATAAACTTTCATTTTTCATTTTTTCTTCACTGTGTCATTAGGAGTAGATGCGTAGAAGAGATTTTTCTTCATCAACAACTCCACAACCCTCATTTATAGCAGTTAGAAATTACATTTGAATGCATGTGATAGAGACTTAAATAGAAAATATAATAGAAAATATAAATATAAAATATATAGGGACCTATATAGAAAATATAAAGGTAGATTTTTCACACTAAATCATGCATCCATGATCCTTACATCTGTATTTTGCCTATGTTTCCTATTGCTTCCCATTTGTAAACCCAAAGATAAGTGATGATGGCTCAGTCTTCATGTCCATATATAAGGGAGAAAGCAGGAAATACAGGACACTTATGCATTACAAAATGGCAAGTCTTAAGCCAAACACTAAATGTGTTTCTTGCTAAGAACATATGATGATATAAAATATTAGCAATCATATAAAGTGTTAAGGAAAGTGCTGAATATAGTTAATTAATAGAGAAGAATATTTGTACCATTAGTAAAGACAAGATTTCAGCAAAAAGACATATAGAATAAACCAATCTTCTAGTTTATAAAATAATTCTTGGCATACAGAATATATTTAGTGAAAATATTGGAACATATCTGTACTTATTTACTAACCCTTTTAAAGAATGCTTACTAGCTACTAGTAGCGATATTAAAGACTTCAGGAAATTAATGATGTATCTTGGAAAAAGGACACTAAGATCAATGAAGTACCAGTGCATCAAGAAGGTATAACAATTATAAGCAAATGTAATTAACAACACATCCCTAAAAATATGAGGGAGAAACTAACAGAATAAAAAAAGAGAAATAGGCTATTCAATAATAATCATTATATAATTCAACCTATTTTTTTAAATAATTGATGATGTAAATATTTAGAAAATTAGCAAAGTTCTAGAAGACTTGAATCATAATTTGATCTCTATAGATTATTTCATCCAACAAGAAAAAATATATATTCTTTTCAAATACTATGCAGATCAGATCAAATCTTAGACCATATGATAAACATTAACAAATATGTAAGGATTAAAATGAAGACAGGGATTTTCTTCAACCATAATGAACAAAAATTAGAAATAAAAACAGAAGGAAATGGGAAAGTTTCAAAATGTTTAGAAAAGTAAACTACTAACTTGTGAGCAAGCAATGGTTCAAATAAGATATTACAAGGGACAAACTCTTGAAAGTATTTTAAGTCTAATTGTATTAGAATTTATGGAATGCAGCAAACCCATTTAATGAAAGAACATTTAGAACTGCAAAGGTGTGTAAAAGAAAAATTCTCAAATCAATTGCACAGGCTTTCATTTGTCATACTAGAAAAAGAAGGTTAACCTTTTTCCAAAAGGAATGAAAAGGAAGAAAATGATGAAGTTCTAAGTAGAAATCTTTGAAACACCAAAATGATACAGAAGATATATGAAACCAAAGTTGTTTGTGTAAAAACTAAAATTTCATGAGGCAGAAAGAGTGAAGGCACAAATAACAAAAATCAGTAAGGAAAAAGAGACACCACTAAGGGTCCTACAGAAACTAAAAAGATTTTAAGGAAGTGACATGAGCAACTTTATGTCAACCAACTTGATAATTTGGATGAAATTAAGAATTTTCTAAAGACTTAGATAATAAAGTTGGCTCAAAGCGATAGAAAATCTGAACGGACAAAAATGAAACTAAAGACATTTCAACATTAATTCAGTCTTTCCTTAGGCAATGAACCCACAACTAAAATCCTAGGATAAATTCTATAAAATGTTTAAAGGAGAAATTATACCAATCTCACACAAACAAGACTACTGTCTGTGAATACGAACTCATAGAATCAAAAAGGGAGAAATAATCCATCATGGGAAGCGGGATACACAGCAGACTCATAGAATGGCAGATGTCCTAAATAGCACTCTGGCCTCAGAATCAGCCCTTAAGGCATTCAGATCTGGCTCAAGAGCCCATGAGAATATTCTAGGCATGGAAAGCCAAGACACTCTGGAAAAAAAAGAAGACCTAAATGAAAGATCTCTGTGAGTGAGATCCCACTGGAACGAATGGGGCCATCAAAGAAGGAGGTACCTTTCTCTGAAGGGAGGAGAGAACCTCCACTTTGACTATGACCCTGTCGGAATAAGATTGAAGTCAGCAAACCCTAAAGGCTTCCATAGCCTTGGCAACTCATGACCAGAGCCTAGGGAGATTACTGATGCCATAAACCAGAGTGTCAAATTGTTAAATCAACTTCAGGAGTCGCTGTGTACTTACGTCTCATGTGGGATCTGTCCTTAATGTGTTGTCCAATGTGAAGTAATGCTATAACTAGCACTGAAACAGTATTTTACACTTTGTGTTTCTGTGTGGGTGCAAACTGATGAAATCTTTACTTAGTATATACTGAATCTATCTTCTGTATATAGATAATTAAAAATGAAAAAAAATCTTGGTGTTAAATTGGAAATTGCATAGAAAATTAATCAATTTTTAAAAAAAAATATCATGTAGGATCTCTGCCCTTAATGTGCTATACATTGTGAATTAATACTATAACTAATACTCCAACAGTATTTTTCACTTTGTGTTGCTATGTGAGGGCAAACTGTTGAAATCTTTACTTAATATATAGTAAACTGATCTTCTGTGTGTAGGGAGAATTGAAAATGAATCTTGATGTGAAGCAAGGGGAGAGGGAGTGGGAAAGGGGAGGGTTGCGGGTGGGGGGGAAGTTATGGGGGGGGAAGCCATTGTAATCTATAAGCTGTATTTTGGAAATTTATATTCTTTAAATAAAAGCGTTATAAAAAAAAAGAAATTGGTATACTTAATCTAAGTTGTCAGATTTTAATTTTGTTCAAAGTTTTCCTTTGTCATCCTTTAGGTGTCTTTATCGTTCTCGTTCTCAATGAAGAGCCTTCCTAATTTCTGATACCAGTAGTTTGTGTTAGCATTTTCTTCTCTGTCAATCTTGTTAGGTTAGTCAAATTTAATGGATCTTTTCAAAAAGCTAGCTTTGCTGTGTTTATTTTCTGTATTATTTTTGTTTGAAATTCATCGATTTGTGCTGTTTATTTCTTTGCTTTTGTTTGGCTTGGATTTATTTTGCTCATTTTCAATTTGTTAATGTAGGATATTTCATTATTGATTTGAAACCTGTTTGTTTTTATTTACATGTTTTATTTTAAGTATCTGCTTTAGCAATGTTTTTAAGAGATTTATTTATTTATTTGAAAGTCAGAGTTACACACAGAGAGAAGGAAGGTTGAGAGAGAGAGAGAGAGAAAAAGGGTCTTCTACTTGCTGGTTCACTCCCCAGTTGGCCACCAGGAACCAGGAGCTTCTTCCAGGTCTCCCACACAGCACAGGGGCCAAGGACTTGGGCCATCTCCCGCTACTTTCCCAGGCCATAGCTGAGAGCTGGATTGGAAGTGGAGCAGCTGGGCCTTGAACCAGAGCCCATATGGGATGCCTGCACTGCAAGCAGCAGATTTACCCAGTATGCGACAGCGCTGGGCCCAGTGTGTCTTTTTTTGTTGTTGTTTGTTTGTTTGTTTGTTTGTTTTAAGATTCTTATTTGTTTATTTGAAAGAAAGATTTACAGACATTGAGAAAGAGAGACAGAGAGAAAGAGAAAGGCCTTCCATTGGCTAGTTTACTCTCCAAATGGCCGCAATCGCTGGAGCTAAGCTGATCTGAAACCAGGAGCCAGGAGCTTCCTCAGGGTCTCCCACACAGGTGCAGGGGCCCAAGCACTGGGGCCATCTTTTACTGCTTTCCCTGGCCATAGCAGACAGCTGAATTTGACAAGGAGCAGCCAGTACTCAAACCGGTGCCGATTTGAGATGTGGAGGCTACAGGCGGAGGATTAACTTACTGCACCATAGTACTGGCCATGAATTAGTTTTTTTAGCTCACTTCTATATGATTCAAGATGTCACACTTTAATATTATTCAATTAAATCAATTTTTATCTCATTTAATGCTTCCTCTTTGGTCCATAAATTATTAGAAGTATGTTATTCAATTTCAATAAATTTAAAATTTGATTATTATTTTCCTGCTATTGATTTTGTTATTTTCGCTTATACAAACAGAAAACATTTCATGTATTTCATATATACAAGTTTAAGCACGTAATGTACTCTCCACAGTCACCATCCTCCTAATTTCATTTATTTTTTCTTTCAATTTTTACAATGTCATACTTTAAATTTACTTTATAATCACATGCTCAATCCTTCATTAAATAAAGATTTCAAAAAAAATATTTTGCAGTAGTATAGACAAGGATGATAAACAATATCCAAATCTAAAGATGTTAATTTGGCCGGCGCCGTGGCTCAACAGGCTAATCCTCCGCCTTGCGGCGCAGGCACACCGGGTTCTAGTCCCAGTCAGGGCACCGGATTCTGTCCCGGTTGCCCCTCTTCCAGGCAAGCCCTCTGCTGTGGCCCGGGAGTGCAGTGGAGGATGGCCCAGGTGCTTGGGCCCTGCACCCCATGGGGAGACCAGGAAAAGCACCTGGCTCCTGGCTCCTGCCATCGGATGAGCGCGGTGCGCCGGCCGCAGCACGCCGGCCGCGGCGGCCATTGGAGGGTGAACCAACGGCCAAAGGAAGACCTTTCTCTCTGTCTCTCTCTCTCACTGTCCACTCTGCCTGTCAAAAAAAAAAAAAAAAGATGTTAATTTGACTCATTTATGTTATTTTTTGTTTTATTTAATTGTTGTTGTTGTTGATTTCATGTTTGATCCTTTTGTGATAGGAACTCACACTGTATAGTTTTGTTATTTTAGATATCCTGAGGTTCTTTTAACAGTCCAAATATGGAAAAGTTTGTTCAGCTAGCAAAATCATAAACTATTAGTTTAAACCTTAATATAAACTATAATAGCAACTTAAGTAAGGGAACACATGAACAATGTAGAGTAATGTGAAGAATGTAAAAATAAGTATGTAATTTGTTCTGAAACTAAATAATAATGAATTCTGATTTTTTTCTGAATGTTTTGGATAATCTTATTTTTATTTCAAACATGACTACAGCAAAGAGATTCAATTACTAGAATTTTTAGTGGTAATGTCAATTTTTCTTTGTTAACATCCATTCTCTTTCCCTAATAGAATCCTAATTTTCCTGCTGGGACAGCATCTATATTCAACCTTGATTTAATTATCTGTATATGGAGTTCAGTGAGGAAGCAGATCAGTGATCAAGTTTTTAATCACCTTGTCTGAGAGCTTCATTTTTGAGCAAATGCATTGAAAGATTGTGGAATGACTAGGGACAATTCATATCTGAAGTTGCAGTTAAATTTTTCCTTATGAATCTATTTGCATTGTTAAGCAGTCACCCCAATTGTCTTTTCTTATGTATTAGTTCTTGTTCTCATTTTAAATTTTTTATGGTCTTTTTCCATTTTGAAGAATAGATACTCAAATTTCCATTTATTTTCAGGAAACTGGACTGATATCTATATCCTTCCACCTTAGCCCCAAGTTTAATTTCAAAGGAAATAGTTATAGTCATTGCATTCAAAACCTATTTGACTAAGACAATAAAAGGAATATTTAACCTATGGAGTTGCTGATAGATAGCATGCTCTAGTGTTTAGAAGTTCAAGTTCTGTCATTTTCTACTTGAGAGATCTTATTAACGTTACTGAGGCTTATGATCTGAAAGTTTCTCATTTTTTCAATTGGGAATATTAACATTATCTATCTTGATGTGTTGTTATGAAGATAGCATGAATTAATAACATTAAAGAGTTTGGAACAGTGCCTACCTCATATAAAAATTCATAAATATATCAATAACCTGTGTCTATCAGTTCCTAGTAACAGCCTCTCAAGAGCTATATAATTTCAGGAGGTATATCAATATTGGAAGAGGGTCAAAAGAAGTCTAATCATTACTGTGGGAGATGTGTTGAGAAGTGAAATATAAAAAACTTAATTTATCATTAAATGGAATTCCTTAAAAACAGACTTAACAAGTTAAATTTGAAGATAATCTGCAAATGTCTCTAGGTCACAAGAGAACAATGTTTCAGTAGAAATTAAATGCTAACTGTAGAGGCTGAGGAAATACTTGCATGCATCAATCCTTACCCATAATTCAAAATTATGCTTAAATCTAACTTCACTCTGAAACGTTTGCCAACAACTCTCTTCTTGAGCTTAGTTAACACAATAGTCTGGCAATTAAAAATGGTCTGCAGAAACTCCCGACAAATTTCCTTTCTCTTTGTCCTCTTTTTTTTATTTACTTTACTAGATGTCTACTTCATTCCTTGTTCTATAACTCGATTATTATTATTCCTCTAATCCTGGCCTTTGCCATTCTCCTCTTGACTTAGTAATAGTGCATCTTCCCACTTCAGATTTAATCTGTCTTCCCCAAGGACTAAGTTTTATTTCTCCCCATTTTTCAACCTGCTATTCATTCTGTTGCCGAAATACTGCATTTTAAAATCTACAATTGCCACATATTCTCTAAAACTTTTTCTGATACTTGTCTCCTACTAAGAACCTATTGTTAGCTTCAATGTATTCTATTTACCACTTAAGAAGACCTATTGCAGACTGAAGATTCGAGTTTTCTTACCATTTTTATTATATTTTGATTTTATTTTCCTTTTATAGGGTTTTTAAAGTGCTTGAAAAATTTTATTTCAGGTATACAAATTTCATGTATTTCATTTATACAAATTTAGAAACATAGTGATACTTCCAGCTCCACCCTCTCTCCTGCCCACACTCTCACTTTTCTTCTTCCTTCCTCTTATTCCCTCTCTTAAGTTTAACAATGACCTACTTTCAGTTCACTTTAACTCATAAGATTAGCCCTCCACTAAGTAAAGAGTTCAAAAAATAGTAAGAAGAAAAAAAAAATACTGCTCCTCTACAGCAGAGACTAGGGCTATAAACAATCATATATTCTCAAAATGCTTTTCTACAAGCACAGGGTATGTTTTATTACTATTTGCATCCCTCATATTTTAGCACTATATTTTTTACATAGTTGTACTACCTGAATACACTCTAAGTTGAAATAAGTTGTTACCCAATTGTTGTTTACCTTTGTATCTTCCAATTTTTTCTTCCTTGAGAAAGTAGATTAGACCATTTTTTAATTCCCTCTATAGCACCTTGGAAAATATTGTGCACAATGTTTCATTTAATTATAAAATTGAATTGAGCAGAATTGGAAATATTAGGAAAGGGAAGAATAGATATCCAAATAATTTTTCTTTTATTTTTGTTGCTTATTTGTTGCAAATTTCAGGTAACTCACCAAAACACACAGTATTTAATTTTTCTTGCCTCATGTGTGTTAGTAATGATTCTTGCATCTCTGGGTATAAATGGAAATAATTTTTAAGTTCTTGGAGAATGCTTCTGAGGAATGTTGTTAATCATCAGTAAGAACAGCAGAAAAAAAAGGTTTGTTAAGCACTGATATATGCATGATTCTCTGAAGAACAAGAGAAGAAGAAGATAGATTCCTTACCCTCTTGGAGCTAGCCAAAAAAAAACAAAACAATAAAAGCAAAAATCATCAGATCATAAAGGGTCCTGTGCTTGCAAACTGCTGGACTTGAAATAGAAGGCATTATGTGTATGTGTGCATGTGAGTGTATGAACATGTGTGCATGTGTGTATGTATGTGCACAGTGGAGTGCTGGCAGAAGGATATAGGATATAGGAGACACAATGTGGAGAAGCACAGAAGAAATGGTTTACTGTGACATATGTATAGCCTACTAGTGACTTATTTTTTAGATTTATTTATTTATTTATTTGAAAGGTAGAGTTACAGAGAAGCAGAGGTAGAGGTAGAGAGAGTAAAAGAGAGAGGTCTTCCATCCTCTGGTTCACTCTCCAGAAGGCTGAAATGGCTGAAATGGCTGGAGCTGCACCGATCTGAGACAGGAGTTTCCTCTTGGTATCCCACACAGGTGCAGGGGGCCTAGCAGTTGGGCCATCTTCCATTGCTTTCCTAGGCCATAATAGAGAGCTGGATCAGAAATGGAACAGCAGGGACTCAAATGGGTGCCCAAATGGGTGCCCACATTGCACTACAGGTGGCAGCTCTACCTACTATGCCACAGTGCCAGCCTCTGATTATTATTATTATTATTATTATTATATAAAGTTCAGCATGTTTGTTTAAGGGAAGGAGAGTGCTCTTAATCATTAGAAAGCTGAACTGGAAGAGTTATTTGGGAGTAATAATGTATAAATAATTCTGGCTTGAATGAGATTTTAGTGTTAGGATAATAAGTAACATATTCCAAGTTCCTATGAGCTAATCAGATTTTTTGCTATCCCAACTCATGATATCGGCAAATCTTTGTGATTCTCAGGAAAATAAAAAACAGAGAAACTGAGTGTTTAGGCAGAATTATCACATAATTAATTGGTTGCAAGGAACAAAACAACAATGAAAAACCATACTGAGTAGTTTGATAGAATGTTCAGATTTTGACCAGCCATGCTGGTCGTGTGTCGATACATAGCCACTGCTCTGATTCCTATTAATCCTGAGCCTAAGATAGTACACAATGGTGTTAGGCCCAGAAAAAATTGAGTGGGACTATTTAGCCCCTGGCTGCAATGGGCAGCTCAGGTCTAAAGTGGCTGCTTTTTGAGTCTGTATTCCAGGGGGCTGGCAAGGACCCAGGGCATTTCACAACTGAATCACTTTTACCCAAAGTCATTTGTTCAATCATGGTTGACAAAAGGTAACAGAGACTTTCTACTGTTCGGAAAACAAATGGATCTCTTGGCTGTTTTCATAAAGATCGACGGGGACTTAAAATAGCCTGAGGTTAATATTATAAATCTTTCTAAAAGAGATTTTCAGAACGTATTCTTTATCCCAGCATTGGATCAATCTCACAAAATGACATATTTTCAAACTACAGTAAAGCAAAACAACTTATTCTTGGAAAAGTTGAAAACATTAAGAAACCTCTTTTCCTTTCTTGGCTTTTTGTTTGTTTTGTTTATTCTTTTATTCTTGAACATAAACCAAAGAAAGAACTTGGAAAAAAGTGTGTGCTGAATACAGATTGACCTATCAACAGCTTTGTGTCTATTCACCTAATCTTTACTGGTGTCCAGAGAGTTCTTGAATGCCCACAGTGGATATGAACCTGTGATAGGCTGGTGTGAGATACAGACTTTTAACAATGCATAGGACAGTAAAATCAAGCATAAAACCAGGATAGGATAAAAGAATCCTATTGCTGCTCCAGATAATCATGAAGATTTGCTGAAAATTAAACTTCAGTGGGAATGTTGACCAGTAAATATTTCTGACACCATCATATACATGCTAATTACATAAGAGGAGAGTTAATAAAAATTAACTTTGATCTTTAGATGAAAGTGTATTTTGAGAAGATAAGAAGGAAGCTAAATTAAATTTGAAGCAATAAATATCAAAGCAAGGATATCAGGAAAAAATAATCACTATGGGCAAATAGAGGGGACTACAGCACATTTGTACCATTTCTTGATAGATTTTACCTATTCTATTTTATAAAATACTAAAACTGGGCCTTTCCTTTCCTTTTCAAAATGTATTGATGTCTTCTCCTGTGTTAAACACTTTCAGAAAAACAATGGCCTAATTTCTGTTGCAGTAGCTTCACTTATTGGTATAGCTACAAAGTATGAACCTTTAGGCTGTCCTCTGAATGACAGTCAGCCAGGTACTTAGCCTTGGCCAAATCCTTCTTATTGCCAAGTCTCCCAATGTAAATTTGCTGATTACTTCTTTTTTGTGTGTGTTCAGAGAGGACGAGTGAGGTTCATTTCTTCCCATCTGAACTGTATTGTGGACTAAAATCATTTCCTTTGAGGTTGGAAGATAATCATAGACGCTAGGTTGTTTCAGAATGTCTTGCCTTTCGATTGTCTGGCTAAGGATTTCCATCATGAAAGAAGTCTTGAGGGTATCTCCACAAGCCCTTATAAACTGGCCACAAGACTTTTATAAGGAATATAGTTCCCCATGCTTCTTGCTTTAAAGCAAGTCAAACATGACCAAGAAAACTCTTTATGAAAAGTATACAATAAAATATAGGCATTTTTATAGTGGTGAATGTGAAGAGCTCTACTAAAATAGTGGTTAAGTCCAGAAATAGTGGATAAGTCCAGAAAATGTAAACTTTAGAAAAAAATTTTAAAAGCAAACATCAAACTTGATGATTTTTTAGATTTCTGATACAAAATGAGTACAATATATATGCGCATATACATAAGGGCATGTATTTATAAAATTGATTGGTGCAAAAATTCTTATCAAGTAAGATATAAAGTTCAGCAGAAGTTTTAGAGTAGTTACCTGCATTATAAGGGTATGTGTTGGAGACTGCTGGAGCTCAGTAAAAATGCATTCAAGAGAAATTTGTTTTAGTGATATTAGTCATATTTATAGATTCATTAAAGGTGTGAAAGGGTCATTTGGTTTTATAATACTTTATTACTTTTATCTGGGAAATTAAGAAAGAATAATATTCAATTTGAAGGTTATAGACTCTCTTTTTTAAATAATCTGTGGGAGTTGTTTTTTCTCTTCTTGTTATCACTTTCTATATCTGTATAGTGTCTAAGTTAGGGTCAACTGAATGAGTTTTTCATCAAGTTGTTATTGACTGTAACACAGCTTGAGGAGAAGTTGCTTTCCTCTCCTTCACTTCTTTGGAAGTATGGTCATCATTAGATAAGTCAGACCTTAGTTTCCAATTCTGGCTCTCATCTAGCACTTTTTGAATGTGAGGCTTCTGAGTCTCAGTTTTATCATCTGTAAAATGAGATAATGGAGTAAAGTGATCTCTCAAATCATCTTTAATCTTTAAACAGAAAAATTTATTAAAGAGAATAAGAAGGCAAAGACATATGATACTGAAGAATACTTGAATACTCATACTCCACAGTCTGGTAAGGAGACACACTATTTGTCATTCTCAGATCATGCATGACAGAAGATGTACTGGAGAGGTAGCCAGAGGCCGAGGCTTGTTCCTTGTTCTGTAATGTAATTTTTATTTGGTGCCAGGTGGGTGCACTGTTTGCCAGGCATTCCTACATCAGAAATACAACCCTGTGCACCAAGACAAAGGGCTTAGTTGGAATGTCTTCATTCAGTGAACAATTACAATGTATTTGTAATAAGTGATAAAACCTTCCCTGAATGTAAGGCACTGCAGTAAAGCACAATGTGTGTTGCACACCTCTTACAACAATGCAAAGCTATTCTCCTTCACTTACCAGTTGTTATGGAGCAAAGACAGTGGAAAAAGAATTGGGACAGCATTAGAAGAATGACCCAAGTCTCCATCAAAAGCTCAAATGTTAAATATATTGCAGTTTTTAACTCTAGGCGGAAGTTGAGATTTATGGAACTTTGTGGGATAAAAGGAAAGGACATAGGATCAATAATTTGAGAAAATGTTCTTGATCGCTAGAGTCTCTTGGGCAATCACTCTTCTTGGATGCATTCGAAACTCTAGTTCTTAGCTGATGTCCAAAGGGCTTTCTCAAAGCCAAGGTTTATAGATCCAGATGATTCTTTTAGCCATGTATTTTGCTTTCTTTGGCAACTTTTCTCTCAAGAGAGGGATACTCAGACCCATGCCCCTAAAGCTGGAGAGAATAGAAAAGCTGCATTCCTACAGATGAGTCATCCTGGTAACAGTCTGCTAGATTTTCTTCACCATGCATCTCTAACACCACCATAAATAGCTTTATGCTATTCTCAAGTGTAAACTCAGAGACAAAAGACTTTTGGAAGAACTTTCTCAGTTCCACTAGGTATTTGCCTTTCAACATAATTTCTGCTTGCCAGAAAGCTATATACTCTTTTGTGACTTCAACTTTGTTCAATACTTGAAAAAAATCTCTCAGCCAAAGCCATATTTTGTTTTCTTCACTCAAAATTTGCAGCATCATTTGTGATAGGAGCTGTTGTGTGTTCAGTGAAGGCAGGTCATTTCTCATCCAGAAAGAGAAAATCAATTTTAATTCTTTAAAGAAGAACAGCAGGTGATATTTATTATTTATATTTTTCAAAGGATTATTAAGCACTCTTTTCCTCTACTTAGGGCCCTGAAAATATTCAGAATGCAAATATCCGTGGATTAGGCTATGCAAATGCATTTGACAATATGAGAATTATCCTACACTAAGAATTGGAAAACAGAAAGGCTATCTGACTTTATATTGTTGAGTTAATTGGAAGTCTGTAGATCATACCTTTTATCTGAATCTGTATTGTGACATATTTTGTGTAGTAAAGTTTAGCTTTCACATAGAGGGATATTTTGTTCCAAACAAAGTATCTTCGAAATTTTACTTGTAGCAATGAAACTCTATGTATATTAGTCACTTAATTATATTCAATGATAGAATCTATTAAGAAGTAATCATTCTTTATGTGTTTGAATAAATGACTTATTACACAATCAGTGTTTTGGGGAATGTGGGGTTTTGGTGCTCTCAGTTAACCTAAAGATATTATCTTTTATTTTTAAGCTATAGTTGATTTTACATTATTTGGCTTTCTTTCCATTTCTTTTAAAGACTAATTCTTCATCAAATGAACACATAATAATAAAATAAAAAAATTGTGAAGACATGCACTTACAGGACTAGGGCGCACTAAAGATACTAAGATAGTCAATGCTCACATTCTGAGATCAGCTATAGCCTAATATATTCCAGAAAAACCATGAAAGTTTCAGATAAAATATGGTATCTTGTTGTTAAGTGGTAAAGTGAAAAATGCACCTTACTTTACTATTTAAAGTAACAGAGTAACAATATTGATGAAGGAACAAATGTGTCCAGAGGTGACAGCAGGATGAGTGTACCAATTATTAAACAAATAAGTGCTGATATTGAGTTTCTAGCACAAATATACATATAGCATAATTAATACTTATTAGAATAGCCGGCACCGTGGCTCAACAGGCTAATCCTCCGCCTTGTGGCACTGGCACACCAGATTCTGTCCCGGTTGCCCCTCTTCCACTCCAGATCTCTGCTGTGGCCCGGGAGTGCAGTAGAGGATGCCTAGCTGCGCGAGGGCGCGGCGGCCATTGGAGGTTGAACCAACAGCCAAAGGAAGACCTTTCTCGCTGTCTCTCTCTCTCTCACTGTCCACTCTGCCTGTCAAAAATAAAAAAAAATACTTTATTAGAATAGTGTATAATAGTTAGATAAATGATTCCTAGATAGTCTATAAGCGCATTGTCTAAGAACACAATTTAGAGTCAAACACCCTAAAGATGGAGTCTATAATCAGAGACTTTCTATCCCTGCAATATTGGGAAAGTAAACTTAACCTTTACAACTTCATCTCTAAACTGGGATAACAATAGTTCATCTTCTGGTGTTATAATGAGAATACATACATGTGTCTATTTATTTAATTTATATGGTTATATTACTTGGGAAAAGCCCTAAAAAGTAAGATAAATGTTCAACTATTCAAATGTTCAACTAACATTGTTTTGTTTTCATATTTTTATTATTGTTAATAGCTCTAACAGTTACAACCTATAATGAAGACAACTTATAATTTCTAGCTTTAAAATTTATAGAATATTTATGAACAAGAAGCTATGTCATAGACAACTACAAATGTGATAAGTAGTTTTGGGCAATTAAACAAATTATTCTCTGAACTTAAATGATCCATTAACTGTTTCTCTAGGTATAAATTTACTATCTCCTAATAGCTTAGTTCTCAACTACATGCTCTATGGATTTCTGAAAAATCCATTTTAGCTGAGGAGGTAGACTTAAACACATTAAATCTGTGAGACTTTTAACCTGGAGTCCCCAAGTTTCCCAAGAGATTCAGTGGGGAATGAATTCGAATGAAGGAAGAATTTTGTCTTTCCCTTTTCTAACACCTAGCTTTCATTTTCTTCAATTATGAATGTAGAATACAGTCCATTTTGGTGCTAACATTATCTTTTGTTTTTAACTTTAGTTGATTTTCCATTATTTGACTCTTCTTTTCTTGGAAAGGGTATTTAATTCTTCATCAAATGAACAAATAATAGTAAAATACAAAAATTGCAAAAACATGCACTTATAGGACTAGGAGACACTAAGGATACTAAGATAGTCGATGCTCACATTCTGAGGTCAGCTGTCAACAGTAGATACCACCAATATTTTCACATGATATTGCTATTACTGCAGATACCTTGCAATACCATTTAAACTTATTTGAAATGCTGATGAATTGCATTTATATGTGAGATAGTCATACATAGTACTATGTCACAAATCTGACATTTATATATATTGTAATCATATTTTAATTTTGACTTCAAGTGTAATCTTATGTATTATATCACTTAATGTTATTATTCTGAGAAAGACTTATATCCTTTATCTTACTGTTAATAAGGTTTATGGCAAAAAATAGATTAAGAATCTTAGGAATAAAGCATGAATTTGGATCAATAAAAAACATAATTATTGCTTAGTGATTACACTGAATTGGGTAAATGAATAGATATGTTAAGTAGCTGTAAAAAGAAATCAGACTTCCTGGGTGTTAAAAAAAATGCTCACCTAACAATTTGCAGGAAAACCTGGAAAGCAATGGAATAGAATTACAATAATTAGTAATGTTTCTAGCAAAGGGTTCTTCACACTAGTTTCATAATATACATTTTAAAAGAGAATTTTAGATTGGATTCTAAAATTTCTTTTGTAACTGTAAATAGCTAAAAGTTTGTAAAATTGTAAATTTTGTTTTAAGTAAAAATATTTTAAATAAAACTATTGCAATACTCTGAAATTATTAGAAATGAAAATTAAAAGGGTGATAATACTATTGTTTATTTAACATTTTATATAAATATGGGTATTTTTACAGCTGGAAATTTTATACCTGTTGTTTATAATTTTAAATTTAGATTTCTATTCCTCTTTACTCTCAGAATGGAATGTTCTAAGAATTGTACAATCAACACTATTTATTAATATTTTATTGATCAACTTTTCTTCAAATAAAATATTACATAAATTAAATTTTTAAAATTATCTCTAAACAAAGAGCTCTGAATGTTAAAAATACTTATGAAATGAATGATCATTAGAGTCATTATTATTAAGCAATGAATCAGTTGGAAATTCTTTATACATATTTCAGTTGAAGGACTCCATTACAAACAGAAGGATATGATATTACAGGCTCTAGAGAAGTTTGAAACAGGAGTACTAGGAAACCTCAGGGTCTCCATAAGTGTTCATTGATGGAGGTAACCTGAGCCATTCTAGAGGTAGGGCAGAAACATGTTTTACTCTGGACAAAATAAATCAGAAGCCAGAGAAGTTGAAGCATCGAGGTATTGGTTTTACCAAAATATGCAAATTCATTTCAGCGACTGATGAGTACAATGGTCATCCCTCATGGAGTAAGGTCAAAAACATTGTCATTGATTTGTCAACTACTTGAACATACTACATGCATTGTTTTCATTTTTCAAGGAATTCTACACTATGATATTATCATCATGTTATAAGTAAGAATAAACAGAAAGTTAGAATAATTTATTCAAGAAAGTAGTTGGTGACTAAAGTGAACTTCAATGGCAATATTACCCAAAGCTAATGCCATGATTATGGCAATGTGAGTATGAGATTGGATTCACTCACTTCTAGATCTCCAATTGTTAGTGCTCATAAAATGCCAGTCTAAGGAAATCTTCACGAGCATATGATTCTAGGTGAGGTCAATTAAAAGAGAAATTACTGTAAGCTGGCTACATTGAAGAAGGCTTCTGGAAGATTCAGAACTGGACACACGTTGTCTAAAATGCTTATAAGTGAGTAAATGAAATATATAAGGGTGATTCAGATAAAGTAGAAAAAATAAGAAAAGCATAAAACAGAAATTACCTTCCGTTTCTAAGGTTCATTGAGAGTACTAATGTGACTAAAGAAGGAGAGAATACCTAAGTGAGAGATCCAGATCATGTGTGACAGGCTAAAAAAGATTACAGAAAGTCTTGAAAGTCAGACACATAAAAGGTATATGAAGTGAGGGAAGATACTTTGTAATTGAAATATTAATGATCTTTGCTATAGATACTGAGAAATATTTTTAAAATGACCTTAAAGAACAGTTCTTTCAAAATTATGTTTTTCACACTGATTCTCAGAACCATACATAGTGATTTCATCAATTATCAATATTTTACACACACACATACATACATATATATATATATATATAAACAAAGTATATGAATGTTTTTTGGTTCTTGAAATAGTGTGTTTATTTTTTTAAAAAAAGATTTATTTATTTATTTAAAAGGCAGAGTTACAGAGAGTCAGAGGCAGAGAGAGAAAGAGCGAGGTCTTCCATCTTCTGGATCATTTTCCAAATGGTTTCTATAGCTGGAGTTGAGCCTATCTGAAGCAAGGAGCCAGAAGTTTCTTCCAGGTCTCCCAGGCTGGTGAAGGACCCCAAGGACTTGCACCATCTCCTACTGCTTTCCCAGGCCGTAGCAGATTGCTGGATCCGAAGTGGAGCAGCCAGGACTCGAATCAGGGCTCCTATGAGATGCCAGTACTGCAGGTAGCGGCTTTACATGTTACACCATGGAACAGTTCCCAGTGGGTTTATTCTTGTACCTTTTAGCAACTGAATAACTGAAATTAATCAAGGGATTTAAGGTAAAACAAAAATGAAATTGTTGCAGTGTAAAAGAAGTTGTTAATTAAAAAGAAAACAGTTAAGGAAGATTATAAGAGATCTCACACAAACACCCAGACCCAAGAGAAGAAAGAACTCCAACAAAATCAAGATCTATATAAATGAAATATATGAAACTTGTATAACAAATTTAAAAAAAAAAGAAAAGAAAAGGCTAATAGGTAGGCAGACTTAGAGGAGTGATGGGGGAACTCAGCAAAAGGAAAAAATGATTACTACTCCAAAGAGATTTATTATTAATCTTTTTATGTCTGTGTGTCTGTCTATCTATCTATCTCATCTATCATGTATCTACCAGCTCTACCATCTGTCTTCTCTCTATCTATTTAATCATCTATCTTTTTTTAAAGTTCTGAACCTTTCAAAATTATTACCAAGAGAAATACCTCTCTAGTCTGATTTTTGGTGGATCCTCTTAATTTTGTTGTTTTACAATATGAAAATTGTAAATATCTGTATTTTAAAATATTCAATACTCATGTTCCATTTGAGTTGCCTTTCTGCAAAACAAAAGATAGCAGAGAAGAAAATAACCTCAGTGGTGATTCTCTCTCCCATGTTAGGAATACCCAAAGATCTTGTCCTTGTGAGTACTACTCCTATTATATGTTATATAATATCAATCAATAATTGACAGTTAGTTTGCACTAGCCATATGTGTATCATTTAATTCTCCAAGTTCACTGCAAATTAGGTATATTTATATTACTTTTTAAATGACAATAATTAATCAGGCTGAAGAAATAGATAACGTTTGTAGTGGGACTGAGTTCGAAGTAATGTCAGCAACTTTCTATGAAACCAAAACAACATAGGATGACCCAACTCTCTTTGTACACAATGTATTAAAACTACTGTAATGAAGGCTTGTGTTGTGACAGTGTGTTAGATCACTGTTTACAATGCCAGCATCCCATGTCAGAGGGAAAATTCTAGTTCTGGCTACTTCTCCTGCAGCTTCCTGCTAAGGGAACAAATGATGGCCCAAGTTCTTGGTCCCCTATCGTCCACCTTGGAGACCAGGCTTCAAACTGGCTGAGCCCTGATTGTTTCAGCCATTTGGGGAGGGAGTGAACCAGTGGATGGAAGATTTCTCCCCTTCTCATTGTGTCTGCTCCTCCCTTTATCATTCTGCCTTCCCAATATACATACAGTGGGAATTCTACAGAAGGAAGAATGATGCCATGGATAAGCATGGGAGGTTCGAATGTGCAAGAAACCACTCATGATCCTTGCAGCTAACAGCTGAAGGAGACACCAGCTTTGGAGAGCAAGTATCCCATGCCGCTGGTGATACTGCTGGAAGGACAGCTTTTGTGGACCATACTGGCACAGTGGTGGGCAGGTGTTAAACCAGTGACTATAACCTGTAATTCAGAGCAAGGAATTCAGGGAACAGCCCACAGCCCCAGTTTTCTCAGAGATAGAAAGGGAAGTGGCTGGGCAACTACCAGAAACAAAGGGCTGCCCATACCAATAGCATCTGCCACATTACTTTCAGAGGATCACCAATTAGACTCACACCTGACTTCTCATCAGGAACACTACAGACTATAAGAGAACAGCAAGATATAGTCCAAATCTTAAAAGAAGAAAAAAACTGTCAAACCAGAATACTGTACACCTCAAAGCTTGCATTTATGAAAGAAGGTGATATAAAGACCTTCCATGAAAAACAGAAATTGAAAGAAATTGTTGACACTCTTCCAGCCTTACAAAGATACTTAAGGATGTTTTACACACAGAAACACAAAGATAGCCACCACTATGAAAGAATGAGAAGGGAGAAAAACCACCAGTAGAAGTAAAAAAAAATTCCAAGGTAAACAATAGGAATAATTATAGAGAAGCAGGAAGACAAAGTCGTCACTTATCAATAGTCACCTTAAATGCAAATATCTTCAATTCTCCAGTTAAAAGATACAGATTTGCTGAAGGGATTGAAAAAGCCACAATAATGCAAAAGTTGTACTTTGGAAATTTACATTTATTAATAAAAAAAGAAAAACAATACTCTGCAAAAGAGATGAATAGACACATTAAAGAATCAATCCAACAGGCAGCTATGACTATAATATACCTATATGCACCCAATTACAGGGTACCTGGCTATTTAAAAAAAATGTTAATAGACCTAAAGGGAGACATAGACTCAAATACAATAGTAAAGGGAGAATTCAATACTTCACTTTCAGCAATGGACAGCAATGAGACAGAAAAACAGCAAGGAAATAAGAGTTAATTGACACTATAGACCAAATGTACCTAACATATCCACAAAATCTTTCACCCCAATGTGGCAGACTACACATTCTTCTCATCAGTACATGGAACTTCTCATCAGTACATAGACTCAAATACAATAGTAAAGGGAGAATTCAATACTTCACTTTCAGCAATGGACAGCAATGAGACAGAAAAACAGCAAGGAAATAAGAGTTAATTGACACTATAGACCAAATGTACCTAACATATCCACAAAATCTTTCACCCCAATGTGGCAGACTACACATTCTTCTCATCAGTACATGGAACTTATTCTAAGATAGTTCATATTTTAGGTCACAAAGCAAGTCTCAGCAAATTTAAAAAAAAAATCAAAATCATTCCATGCACCTTCTCTGACCACAGTGGTGTAAAACTAGAAATCAACAACTCAAAAATCTCTAAAACACCCAGAGACTGCTCAACTTGCTTCTGAATGAACAATGTGTCATAAAAGAAATCAAGAGAGAGATAAAATATTTCTGGAAACAAATGAAAATTACAATACTTCATATCAAAACCTATGAAGATATAGTAAAAAAGTGTTAAGAAAGAAGCTCTTAGAAATCAGTGCCTGCATGAAGAAACTGGAAATGTACCAATTAAATGAGCTATCAGTTCTTCTCAAGAACCTTGACTATCAATAAGAAACCAAACCCAAAAAGAAAATAAATAATTAAAAGTAGGAAAAAAGAAAGAAAGGAAAAAAGGAAAGAAATAATTAAAATTAGAAGAAATAAACAAAATTGAAACAAAAAACTATTAAAAATAAGTGAAATAAAAAGCTGTTTAAAAAAAAAAAACAAAATGAATACACCATTTATGCAACTAACCCAAAGAAAGAAGAGAAGACACAAATCAACAAAATCAGAGATGAAAAAGGAAATGCAATGACAGACACCACAGAAATAAAAAGAGTCATCAAAATTTTTATTGCAGAGAGTTGTATGCCAACAAACCAGGAAGACTAGAAGAAATGGATAGATTCTAGGACACATACAACCTATTCAGATTGATCCACGAAGACATAGAAAACCTAAACAGACCCATAACCAAGATGGAAACTGAATCAATAATAAAGACCATCCCAACAAAGAAAAGCCCAGGACTAGAAGCCTTCATTGCTGAATTCTACCAGACATTTAAAGAAGAACTAACTCCAATTCTTCTCAAACTAATCAAAACAACTGACAAGGAGAGAATTATCCCAAATTCTTTCTATGAATCCAGGGTACCTAATTCCTAAACCTGAAAAATGATAAAACAGAGAAAGAGAACTTCAGAATAAATTCCCTGATGAACATAAACATAAAAGTCCTCAACAAAATAGTTTCCAACCAAATCCAACAACACATCAGAAAGATCGTTTACCTAGTCCAAGTGGGATTTATCCCTGGTATGCAAGGATGGTTCAACATTCACAAATCAATCAATATGATACACCACATTAACAAACTGAAAAACAAAAACCATGTTTATCTCAATAGATGCAGAGAAACCATTTGATAAGATACAACACCTTTTCATGATGAATACTCTAAGCAAATTGGGTATAGAAGGAATGTTCCTCAATTTATAACGAACGCACAGCCAGAATCCTATTGAATGAGGATTAATTGGTAGCATTCCCAGTGAGATCCGGAACCAGACATGGATGCCAACTTTCACCATTGCTTTCAATATAGTCCTAAAAGTATTAGCCACAGCCATTAGGCAAGGAAAAGAAATCAAAAGGATACAAATTGGGAATAAGGAAATCAAAATATCCCTATTTGCAGATGACATGAGTCTATGTATAAAGAATCCAAAAGACTCCACCAAGAGACTATTGAAACTCATAGAAGAGTTTGGTAAAGTAGCAGGAAATGAAATCAATACGCAAAAATCATTAGCCTCTTTATACACAGACAATGGTATGCCTGAAAAAGAACTTATAAGATCATCCCATTCACAATAGCTACCAAAAAAAAAAAAAAATCCAATACCTTAGATTAAATTTACCCAAGGATATCAAAAATCTCTATGATGAGAATTACAAATCATTAAAGAAATAAATAGAAAAAGACACAAAAAATGGAAAAATCTTCCATGTTCATGGATTGAAAGTATCAATATCATCAAAATGTCCATACTACTGAAAACAATCTACAGATTGATCATATAGCTAGGATTAAGTGTTAAAGGGAACATATATAAAAATACATTTCTTATAATAATAATAGATAGAATTAAAAAGAGAAAATGTTTCAACATGGGAAGCAGTCCACACAGCTGACTCATAAAATGTCAATAGGTTTAAATAATACTCTGACCTCAGAATCAGTCCGTAAGACATTGTGGTGTGGCTGAAAAATCCATGAGGGCATGTTAGGCATGGAAAGCCAAGATACCATGGCAAAAATGCTCTACATAAAGGACCTCTGTGGGTGAGACCCCAGTGGAAAGAAGTGGTCATCAAAAAAGATGTCCTTTTCTCACTTTGCTTATGACCTTGTCTAAAAATTGAAGGAATTTCTAGCCTAGGTAGCTTATGTCAAGAGCCATGGGGGATAATTGATATCATACATAAGAGTGTTAATTGTTAAATTAACAACAGGAGTCACTGTGCACTAACTTCCCATGCAGGACTTCTGTCCTCAAAGAGTTGTATTATGAGAGTTAATAGTAAAATTTGATCTCAAAGATTCACTTCATTTTAGTGTATTAAGTGAAGAATATCCTTATGTCTCGTAAGTTTTAGATAAGCCTAAGTGCCCAACTCCATTTGTATTTCCTTAGGTGCTTCTTTCTTCAATTAATAATAAAACTAAACTTGTTCTCAAAGAAACAAAATGTATATGATTCCCAAAAATTAAAAGAAAAAATAGGAAAGGAAACAGGAAAAAGGGTGAGAGTGAGGGAGGAGGGGAGAATAAGTTGGGAAATGTCATTATGTACTTAAAATTTTTTCTCTGCGATACATGAAATTTGTTCCACTTAAATAAATAAAAAAATCAATAACAAAACAGAAAAGTTAAAAAAGAAGACCCGGAAGAAGCACCTGGCTCTTGCCCCTGGCTTCAATTTGGCCCAGCTCTGGCCATTGCAGCCACTTGAGCAGTGAACCAGCAGATGGAAGCTCTTTCTCTCTGTCTCTCCCTCTCACTCTCTGTAACTCTACCTCTCAAGTAAATAATAAAATCTTGAAAAGAAAGAAAAGTCTAGGACCAGATGGTTTCACTGATGAATTCTTCCAGACTTTTAAAGAACTAATTGCAATTCTCCTTAAGCTATTCAAAAGAGTTTAAAATCCTCCCAACTCCTTCTTTGAGTCCAGCATCTCAATCATTCCTAAACCAGAAAAAATACAACAAAGAGCAAGAAGTTTAGTCCAATATCCTTGATGAACATGTTGCAAAAATCCTCAATAAAACAATAGGTGATCAAACTCAACAACACATTGAAAGATCATGCACCCAGACCAAGTGGGATTTATCCCTGGTATTCAGAGATAGTTCAACATCCACAAACCAAAAAAATGTGATACAAAACATTAATAAACTAAAGAATAAAAATCATGATTATCTCAATAGATGCAGAGAAAGTATTTGATAAAATATAATGTAGTCTAATGATATAAAACTTAATGAAATTGGATTTAGAACGAAAATTCCATAACACAGAAAAGACAATTTTTGACAAACCCACAGCCAGCATCTCATTGAATGGGAAATATTCAGAAGCATTTTGACTTAGATGTGGAACCATAGAAGGATGCCCACTTTCACCATTGCTAGTCAATATCATCCTGGAAGTTCCAGCCAGAGCCATTAGGCAATAAAAAATCAAAGGAATACAAATTTGAAAACAGGAAGTCAAATTATCCCTAACTACACATAACATGATTATACAGAGGAACCCAAAGGATCAATTAAGAGATGATTACAACTCATAAAAGAATTTGGTAAAGTAGTAGACATAAAATTAACACACAAAAGTCAATAGCCATTTTATACACAGACAATGCCATGGCTGAGAAAGAACTTTGAAATTCAATCCCACTCACAATTGCTGCAAAAAATTTAAATACCTTGGAATAAATTTAACCTAGCATGTCAAAAATTTCTGTGATGACATTACAAAATATTAAAGAAAGAAATAGAAGAAGACACAAAAGAATGGAAAAACATCCAAGTTCATGGATTGGAAAACTAGTATTATCAAAATGACCATTCTACCTAAAGCAATTTACAGATTCAATGTTATCCTAATCAACTTACCAGTTACAGTCCACTCAGATCTGGAAAAAAATGATGCTAAAATTTATATGGCAACAAAAGAGATCCAGAATTGTTAAAGCAATCTTATACAACAAAAATAAAGCCTGAGGAATCACAATACCAAATTTCAAAACATATTATTGGGCAGTTATAGTCAAAATACCTGGTAGTTGCACAAATTTAGATATGTAGAGCAGTGGAAATTAATAGAAAGTCCAGGAATTAGTCCATGCATCTGCACAAGTTAAACTTTGATACAGGAGCTAAAATCAGTTCTTGGAGAAAGGACAATCTCTTGACCAAATTATGTTGGGAAAATTGGATCCCCATAAACAGAAGGATGAAATAAGATCTATACCTTATATATTATACAAATTTCAGCTAAAACTGGATCAAGGACTTAACTCTACAATCTGATTACTTCAAATTGTTAGAGGAGAATACTGGGGAAACTTTGCAAGATATTGGCGTAGTAAAAGACTTCTTGGAAAAGACTCAAGAAGCATAGGAAATCAAAGCCAACATAGGCAAATGAGATGACATCAAGCTGAGAAGCTTCTGCACTGCAGAGGAAAACTAAACAAAGTGAATGGCAGAAAATATTTGCAAACCATGCAACTGATAAAGTATTAATTTACAAAATCTAAATAGCTCAAGAACCTCAATGAAAAAATGAACATTCCAGTTAAGAAATGGGCAAAGACTTGAGCAAGGACTTTTCAAAAGGGGAAATTCAAATGGCCAACAGACAAAAAGAAAAATGGCAAGAATATAGGGAAAAAGGTACCCTAATCCACTTTGGTGGGAAGGTAATGTGGAAGGCAGTATGGGGATATCTCAGAAAGCTGAAAATCAATATATAATATGACCCAACCATTTCACTCGTGGGAATTTATCCAAAGGAAATGAAATTAGCATATGAAACAGTGATCGGTATCCCATGTTTACTGCAGCTCAATTCACAATAGCTAAGATATGGAGACAACCCATATGCCCATCAAATGATGACTGGATAAAGAAATTATGGTATATGTACACTATGTAATTTTCCTCAGTGGTAAAAAAAATAATAATGAAATTTGGTCTTTTGCCATAAAATGGATATAACAGGAAACCATTATACTTTGTGAAATAATCCAATCCCTGAAAGACAAAAGGCATGTTTTTTCCTTGATATGTGGTTGCTAAGAGAGTACCAAAATGTAATGTATAGGAGTGAAATTGACATTTTGAGATTCAATTATTTTTTTGCAGCACTTGTGTCTACTGTTGGGAACCGGTCTTTTTTTCTTCTTACAGTTTGTTGAACTCTTTACTTAATGTAGGGTTAATCTTATGAGAATAAAGTGAACTGAAGATATAACATTGTAAAAACTAAGAGAAGGAATAAGAGAGATAGAGGAGGAAGGGAGGGACCAAGGTTAGGAGGGAAGGTAGAGTGGGAAGTATGACTATGTTCCTAAATCTGTAGATATTTGAAATACATGAAATTTGTTTACCTTAAATAAAAAAGCACTTATAATAGAAAGAAAAAATAAATCTATCTTTATTTAAACAAAATATATTCTTCTCGTGTTATGCCATTACTATCCTCCCCGTTTTCTCTGTCTTTTCTAGAAGGGATGAAAAGAATCACAACAAATACATATTAGTGAATATCAATCAAATAGTTACTTCTATGAATGTTTACTTGTGTTTTAATATTGTGAAATGGAAATTGTGTTCTGTTACAATTTTAAGATATAAACTTTAAGTTTTCTAAGGGCCAGGTTTATTATATACTGTTTTTGTTGCCTTTCCAGTCTTTAATCACTCTGCAGACCCAAGCTGACAAAGCTGTTTTCAACCATGGCCGTTTGGACCTGGAAGGGTTGTTGCTGTAGGTATGAGCCTGTCCTTGATGTGCTATTGTCAGCACATCCATCTAATTGACAGCATCTTCAAGCTTGCACAATTCTTGGATTGGCTTCCTTTTCCACCAAAATTCCTTTCTATTTTCAGAGTTGACTTATGAAAGAGGGAGTGTTCTTATAAATATTTGGACCACCCTCGATTTGTCAAGCTGTATCTAACACTTATTACATTCTGCCTTGTATTAAAGCTATCCATTAGTTCTGTGCTAGTTGATTAGTTTTCTATATGCAACACTGTCAGCCCTCTGAAGATGTCAATTCTGCCTGAGTAATTTACTTAATAGCTCCCCAGGTATACAGTAATCATTCAAATCCACCCCTCAAACCATGATATCACAAACTTCTTGGGTATCATTGCCCTGAAGTTTTCTTTCTCTCCCACATCTGTTTTTGATGTACTTTTCTCAGGTAAATCATCTCTTCCCAAGGCTCCTCCATTTGTTTCAGATTAGCCAGACATTAACCAGACATCTTTGACATGATAGCTATACTCAGTCCACTACCTCTGAAAGTTGATACTCAGACAAAAGAAATTAAATCTCTGAATAACACAGTATATAGAACTTTATATAATCAGAATCATATTTCTGAAGCCACTTCCACTACCACAGACTTTTCTCTTATTATTTTCTCTGAAGAATCTCCATTTGTTTCACATTGCCTAACTCCAAACTCACCCATTTTCCTCTCCGTCACTTCAACTGTGTCCTCTCTCCCCAGGCATAATAACATCTGTAATAATAGGGAATGTTGTGGAAAAGAATCTCTAATGTTTTAAAATTGTCAATAGATATGAATTAATTAGAAATTAATAAATTCAAATTTGCCTAAAAATAATATTTTAAAGCAATGTTTTTCCCTTTTGTTTCATTATCTGCTTTCCTTACCCTTTCCCTATTTGTCCTGCCACAAATAAATGAAGTATTCTAGAATTACAATCTAGATCTTGAAAGATTGTTTTCTTCTTGTTCAGCAATAATATGATGATGAAATTTTAGAAACAAATGACAAAATATTTACTTTTAATTACATTATAATGTAACTACATTATAATGTAAAAACTTTTAAATAATATTCTACTATATAATATTTCTATCACAACATATTTTACATACACACATATATAGAGGCAATTTGATACTCAGACAAAAGAAATTAAATCTCTGAATAACACAGTATATAGAACTTAGAGGCAATTTAAATTTTAGATGAGTGAAATATCCATCTAAATAATATTAAATAAACATTTAAAATATTAATAGAGACCAATACTGTGGCAAAGTGAGTAAAGCTAATGACTGCAGTGCCAACATCCCATAATGGGTACCAGTTTGAGTCCTGGTTGTTTCACCTCCAATTAAGCTCTCAGCTATGGCCTGGGAAAGCAGTAGAAAATGGTTCAAGTGCTGGAGTCCTTGTGCCCACATTAGACCTCGAAGAAGCTCAAGGCTCCTGGCTTTGGATCGGCACAGCTCTGGCAATTGTGGCCATCTGCGTAGTGAACCAGTGGAATGAAGACCTCTCTCTCTGCCTCTCTGTAACTCTGCCTTTCAAATAAATAAATACATATTTAAAATTAATAAAACATAATGTGCATGTGAGGTAAACAATATCTGTTCACTAAAAAATTCGTACCAATTTAGACTTCTATCCATATTATTAAAAGTGTAAATTGTCTAAACACTTGCCAAGCTTATTTACCTCCAAACCTTAAAGTTTGATAGTTAAACTGGACCTTGATCTTTAAGGAGCCTTTTCTATATTGTTCTGATTAATCAAATATGATACTTAGAAACCATGGAATAGCAAAACAAAACTGCATTTGAAGCATAAAATGCTTATTTGTTGCAAACTATAAATTAGATAGATAGCCACGAGGACATTGATTCCTTTATGAAATAGCTCAGACAGTATGCTGGTGTACAACTTACAATTCTCTTTTCCTGGAGTTTAGAGTAGTAGAGTTTTAATAGGGAATTGAAGTGGCACAGGCTTGAAAGATAAATTTCATGACAGAATTTCCAAATGTCAAGGCTAATTCACTGGTTATCCTGATTCAGATCAATTATATGACATGGTTAATTTTAGGCATTGTGATGCTTATGCAGTATTGTGTATTTTCTTTCTCTCTCATTATTTTACATACTTACTTGCCACCTCACCCTGAACACATATTTATCTCCTATTTCTAGAGTTACAGAACAGAGTTCATCATATACAAGCAAGTCCACTCAAATATACTAATTGCTTGTATCCATCCTTCTCACTTCCCTTGAGGAAGAACTTCTCACTCCCTTGCACCTTTGGGGTGCATTCACTGCTTCATTGGATAGAGAATGTTGTCTCTTGGTTTGGTTACAATAATACTACCTCTTAACTGTTTTCTAACACATAAATAGCTTTAAACAAGTTCCCCAGTGAGGTATCATTGTAATTGAAAAACAGGTCCCAGCTTTTAGCTTTCCATTTTGAAGTTAAAAACAAAACACATTCTTGCCTCCCCAAAATAATAACAAAGTAATAGTAATAACAACCCGTATCCCTTATAGCATATAGATAGGCTCATAAATTCCTTCTAAAATGTTAACAGGAATCCTTATTTCTGTGTATTAGAAATTCAGTCTCAAGGTTGGCCCTTTGTATGTATGGTAATCTCCCTTTTTTAAAATGAGAATGAGAATAGAGGATGCTCTTCTATTTAAGTTTCCCCTTGTAATTTGTTATAAAATTTTCCTTAGTTTTATTTATCATGTGAAAATGTGCTAATTTCCAGCAAGACAGCTAATTTTTTTTGCCCATGTTCAGAAAATCAACAGTGAGGGAAACATAATGCATTTGACAGCCTCATAATTTTATTAAAACTTTCTTCAGAGATTTTCTTGGAGTACCTGAAACCATACTGAAACAAAATAAATAAATTATTGTGAAGAAAGGAACTATTATGAAAATAATAAGACTGACAGAGTTCCATAATAAAGGAGAGGTTCTGAGTTGTTTCTGTGTTGGAGCTAATGTCCACATGAGAAATGGGAAAAGTATTAGCTACATTGGAATAAAGTCATGCTTCCTGGCTATCTTGACTCTCAGAAGCTGGTAAACCACCACAGAAGGTATTTGATACGGTATGGAGAAGTTCTTCCAAAATGATAATTAAGGATTTTTCTTTTGAAATTCAGAAAATGATTTGCAGTGGACTTTTATTTAGTATTTCCAGAGTAGCAATTACATTTTTGTGTGTGTGTCTTTTGGAACCAGAAAAGGAGTGGCATGACTAAGGAAAAGCTCTGAGCCCAGTGAACAGAATTAATATATATTTTTATCACCCTCAATTTCTAACAGATTGCAAGAAATGACTGGATGAAAAGTCAGTGCATCTCTGAAGAACAGAGAAAAGCCATATGAGGCCCTGGTGAATTATTAGATATGGTTGAGTAGAACCGATTTCACACAGCCCTTAAAATGTATTCCTTTAGCAGGATTTCTAGCAGATTCTATAAATATAATGCATAAAGTGAGCCAAGAAGATTCATCCAAAATAAGAAAAGGTAACTACAGGGTGGTGAATAATTATATCCACTTGAAAAAGAATTTAGATTGAACATATATTGTCTTTCTTTCCCTCCCCACCTGTGCTGAAAAACCTAGAGAATATTGGTTGACAACGTTCCTTAGGTGATATTGGGATCGTTCCATATTTTAGTATATTTAGCAAGTGAGTCCCACCTAGGTGATACTTATGTTTTTAACTTCACCTAAATGCTGTGGGCTCATAATATATTTTTGAGTACAGTAAAAATGACCTATTCTCAAACTCTTCATTGTTGCAAATCCCAGTCATGTTCTGAAAATCCTTTATATTCAACCTTTGGCTTGACGTCTGGAACATTAGAATTTCTTATCAGAAGAATAAGTTCTGATCAGTTATTTACTTTCAATCTTAAAATCTGCATTTTTTAATGATTACTTTCTTGCTTGCATGCTGTTCCTGACACTGTCCTTAAATCAAATTCTGGGAACTACAGGGATGAGGCTTGTTTTCATAGTTGGCATCTTAATTTTATCTTTATATTGGCCAGCATCCTAAAATTCTCAGTTGAGATCACAGATATTCCACTTTTTCAAAGTGAATTATATAATTAATTTCAGTTAATTTGATATCCTGCTATAGACACTCCTGTGAAGCTGCTAAATTTTATCTGAAATAAAAAAAATTTCATTATGTACATAATTTATTCCACATACTTCTCCACCTGCCTGTAATTTTCTGTTAATTCCTTTCATTTATGTAACTTTTTTATATTCTGTTCACCCCATCCTCCTTTTTCTGCTTCATTCTCTGCTATATTTATTATTATTATTCATTATTTGGATACAAGCTTTGAAAATCCATATCATGTCCCCTTCTATGCATTCCTGCCTTGAGTGCAGCTATACCATTTTGAGCTATAAAAATATCTATTTAATAAAAAGAAGCAATCTTGCTATTGAGGCCAAACCACTAAAATTACAATGTCAGAATGGATATATCCCAATAGTATCACTAAACCTACCTTTGGTTCTTATTATAGAAGACATGCAACATTTACTTATCTTAGTCAACCTTACATTTTACATTAACTTCAGCCACATATATTCTATTTGATATAATAATCAATAAATAGTGTTAAATAAATTAATAGATATGGTCTAGCTCATTGCTAGGCATCAGTACAAATGACTTTTTTCCTTTAAACTTCTCAACATTTTGTTTTAGAACATTTTGCACAGAATTATTGTTGGATATTCTATGCATATGTGCAAGCTCATCAAAATGAATAATAAGCCGTTCAGAGGCAGATGATGGGACTTACTCTTTTTTATCTCTATGAGTTTCATGATCAGTGTATAGTAGGAATGTGATGATGATTACAATGATAATGATGATGATGATGATGCTGTTAAAGACAATGTTAATAAAACACCTGTAGTGAGAAAAAATTTAATTCCACTATCAACTGCTCACTTGCTATTTTTTATTACTTTACATAAAAGTTACCATGATAAACATTGTTGCTCATTAACACAGTCACAATAGCAGTGGACCTTAAATTTGTCACTACTTCAGTGCATGTTGAAGAGTTTTTAGATCGAGGTCTCTGATGAGTACCAGTGTTTACATGAGCTAAAGATCACAAATGTGCCCTTGTTAGCTTACAAACCATCTAATCTAGTGGTTTTCAGGGAGTCGAATGTTAGCCTGAGCTAGTTTTATCACCAGCATGATCTGTTCATTCACAATTAAGACATTTTTACTCTCAATTTTGCTAGCAAAAATATGGTATTTTTGAAACTTTATTTAAGGCCATTTTGATATAAATAGAGTAGAAATAAAATATAATGAATCTAGAAATTTAGGGAAGGATGAGAGCTTCCTTACTGGAATGTGCTAGAGAAGCCAGAATCTTTTTATAATCACTGCCTGTTGAAAAATATAGCTTATTTTCTTTATCACTTTATTCATTTACCAGGTATTATATACAAATCCTTTATCATTAATAGTTCTTAACCTAGTTGAAGAGATAACATAGCCTTTGTTTGGTAGCCAGGAGGTGGGGAATTTTTGTGAAACTCACTTTCTATCAGTTCATTAAAGATAAACCATACTAAATCAGTGAATTTGAAGAGAGGGAAAGATTGTGGGTTATGAGTGCCTCTTTCACTTTTTCTGTTAGTTTTTTTTTTTTTAATATTTATTTACTTACTGTTTCAGTACTAGTTATAGCATTACTTCACATTGGACAACACGTTAAGGACAGATTCCTCATGATGGGTAAGTACACAGTGATGCCTGATGTTGATTTAACAATTTGACACACTTGTTTATGGCGTCAGTAACCTCTCTAGGCTCTAGTCATGAGTTGCCAAGGCTATGGAAGCCTTTAGGGTTCGCCGACTTCAATCTTATTCCGACAGGGTCATAGTCAAAGTGGAGGTTCTCTCCTCCCTTCAGAGAAAGGTACCGCCTTCTCTGATGGCCCCATTCATTCCACTGGGATCTCACTCACAGAGAGCTTTCATTTAGGTCTTCTTTTTTTTCCAGAGTGTCTTAACATTCCATGCCTAAAATATTCTCATGGGCTCTTGAGCCAGATCTGAATGCCTTAAGGGCTGATTCTGAGGCCAGAGTGCTATGAGTCTGCTGTGTATCTCGCTTCCCATGTTGGATCATTCTCTCCCTTTTTGATTCTATCAGTTAGTATTAGCAGACACTAGTCTTGTTTGTGTGATCCCTTTGACTCTTAGACCTATCAGTGTGATCAATTGTGAACTGAAATTGATCACTTGGACTAGTGAGATGGCCTTGGTACATGCCACCTTGATGGAATTGTATTGGAATTCCCTGGCACATTTCTAACTCCATCATTTGGGGCACGACTGATTGAGCATGTCCCAAATTGTACATCTCCTCCCCCTCTTATTCCCACTCTTATATTTAACAGGGATCACTTTTCAGTTAAAATTTAAACACCTAAGAATAATTGTGTGTTAATTACAGAGTTCAACCAATAGTACTAGAATAAAAAGATACTAAAATGGATAAAGTATTACATTGTACAACAACAGTCAGCACAAGAGCTGATCAAGTTACTGTTTCTCATAGTGTCCATTTCACTTCAATAGGTTTCACCTTTGGTGCTCAATTAGTTGTCACCGATCAGGGAGAACATATAATATTTGTCCCTTTGGGACTGGCTTAATTCACTCAGCATGATGTTTTCCAGATTCCTCCATCTTGTTGCAAATGATTGGATTTCATTGTTTTTGACTGCTGTATAGAATTCTATAGAGTACATGTCCCATAATTTCTTTATCCAAATGTATGCTTTGAATTCCCTGTGATCTTTTGCTGTGAGGTTGCCTTCGTTTACCTTCTTTCATGTTGATGGCCGTGTTCCTGTGTGTAACACATCTTTAAGCATCTTTTGCAGGGCTGGACGAGTGGCAACAAATTCTTTCAATTTCTGTTTGCAATGAAAGGTCTTTATTTTACCTTCATTCGCAAATGAGAGCTTTGCAGGATATAATATTCTGGGCTGGCAGTTTTTCTCTCTTAGTACCTGGGCTATGTCTCGCCATTCCCTTCTAGCTTGTAGGTTTCTGATGAGAAGTCTGCTGTGAGTCTAATTCGAGATCCTCTGAGAGTAATCTGACGTTTCTCTCTTGCACATTTTAGGATCTTTTCTTTCTGTTTCACTGTGATGAGTTTAATTACAATGTGTCGTGATGAGGATCTCTTTTGGTCATTTTTCCTAGGGGTTCTATGAGCTTCCTGTACTAGGATGTCTCTGTCCTTCTCCAAAACTGGGATGTTCTCTGCTATTATCTCACTAAAAAGGCCTTCTAATCCTTTCTCCCTCTCCATGCCTTCAGGAACTCCTAGAACTCGAATGTTGGGTTTTTTTAATAGTATCCTGTAGATTCCCAACAATATTTTTTAGATTTCTAATTTCCTCTTATTTTCTTTGGTTTGACAGTATATTTTCCTGTGCTCTGTCTTCTAAGTCCGATATTCTCTCTTCTGCCTCACCCATTCTGTTTGTAAGGCTCTCTAATGTGTTTTTCATTTGATCTATTGAATTCTTCACTTCATTATGATTTCTCGTCACTATCACAGTTTCATGTTCTACTAGTTGTTTCATTTCAGCTTGATTCCTCCTTAGTATTTCATTTTCACGAGAGAGATTTTCTACCTTGTCCATTAAGGATTTCTGTAGTTCAAGAATTTGTTTTTGAGTACTTCTTAGTGTTCTTATCAATTTTTGAGATCTGCTTCTTGCATTTCTTCTATCTCATCATCTTCGTAATCTTGAATTGGGATGTCTTTTTCATTTGGGGATGCCATAGTGTCTTCCTTGTTCTTATTACCTCGGTTTTTGCATTTGTTGTTTGGCATATTGGTTTCTTCACTGTGGTGTTTTTAACTTTTTCTTGTGATTTATAAGGGATATGACTTTTTCCACTTCCTTAAAATAAAAAAAAAATCTAAGTCATTATAACTTGACATTTTATTTTGAATCTTTAAGAAACGGAAAGATGTACAAGTGAACCTCAGATATTATAAAGCAAACCACATATGCACTGATGGTAATACTGTTAGTTTGTGCTACCTTTTGAAAAAGCAAAATATAAAAACTAAAAGAAAATACAAGACACATTTTTGAGCCTCAAAACAGTGCTGGGTGATAGAATCAAAAAAACAAGCTAGTCTAAGATTTCAGGTGAGGAAACTGAGACTCACGGAAGAACTTTTTTAAAGCCTTGGAAATACTAAGTGCTGCTGCTAGGAAATCATCATGACTTCTCATTCTGAAACTCCTGCTGGTCCCACACAAGCTTCCACTCAACTTGAATGGAATACTGAAGAAATGGCCCCCAAATACCTTTCAAATAACAACTTCAGCTTACATGTTGCATGCAAGTGTATAAGAGCTGAGAATAGTCTGCTTTTTTTCTTTCACAAACAGAAGCTGTTGGTAGTCTATAACACTTGCAAAAACCCAACAGGCACTTATATTACAGTGGAGTGAGTATGTATTTTTGTGACCCTTAAAATTCATATTCACCCCCAATCTTCCTATAACTGACCCTATAAGTATGGTTCTGCATCTCTTCCTATTTCTTAGGAATTTTCTCCAGACAGAACAGGTAATCATCAAGGAATTGTCAGTGGGATCAAAAGAACAAATTGAAAGGATGGACCTTAATATATATTTGTAGCACTCTCTAATACAATGCAAGTTCTATGTGATATACATATATTATATATAATATTAATTATATAGAAAATAGTAGTAACATGCTCATTATCATATTTTAATAATTTAATTCACTTAGTAATAGAAGCCAGTTTTGGGGAAGAAGAAAAGAATGTTATTTCTATTACATGTAAATTTTTGGTCAGTAGTTATTTAAAATTAATTGCCATTCAAGAAAAAGAAATTAAAGGGATACAAATTGGGAAGGAAGAACTCAAACTATCCCTCTTTGCAGACGATATGATTCTTTATTTAGAAGAACCAAAAAACTCTACTAAGAGACTATTGGAACTCATAGAAGAGTTTGGCAAAGTAGCAGGATATAAAATCAATGCACAAAAATCAACAGCCTTTATATACACAAACAATGCCACGGCTGAGGAAGAACTGCTAAAATCAATCCCATTCACAATAGCCACAAAAACAATCAAATACCTTGGAATAAACTTAACCAAGGATGTTAAAGATCTCTATGATGAAAATTATAAAACCTTAAAGAAAGAAATAGAAGAGGACACCAAAAAATGGAGAAATCTCCCATGCTCATGGATTGGAAGAATCAATATCATCAAAATGTCCATTCTCCCAAAAGCAATTTACAGATTCAATGCAATCCCAATCAAGATACCAAAGGCTTTCTTCTCAGATCTGGAAAAAATGATGCTGAAATTCGTATGGAGGAATAAGAGGCCGCGAATAGCTAAAGCAATCTTGTCCAACAAAAACAAAGCTGGAGGCATCACAATACCAGATTTCAGGACATACTACAGGGCAGTTGTAATCAAAACAGCATGGTACTGGTACAGAAGCAGATGGATAGACCAATGGAACAGAATAGAAACTCCTGAAATCAATCCAAACATCTACAGCCAACTTATATTTGATCAAGGACCCAAAACTAACCCCTGGAGTAAAGACAGTCTATTTAACAAATGGTGCTGGGAAAACTGGATTTCCACCTGCAGAATCATGAAGCAAGACCCCTACCTTACACCTTGCACAAAAATTCATTCAACATGGATCAAAAACTTAAACCTACGACCCGACACCATCAAATTACTGGAGAGCATAGGAGAAACCCTGCAAGATATAGGTACTGGCAAAGACTTCTTGGAAAAGACCCCAAAAGCACAGGCACTCAAAGCCAAAATTAACTATTGGGATCGCATCAAACTGAGAAGTTTCTGTACTGCAAAAGAAACAGTTAGGAAAGTGAATAGGCAACCTTCAGAATGGGAAAAAATATTTGCAAAATATGCAACAGATAAAGGGCTGATAACGAGAATCTACAATGAAATCAAGAAACGACACAACATTAAAACAAACAACCCACTTAAGAAATGGGCTAAGGACCTCAATAGACATTTTTCCAGAAAGGAAATCCAAATGGCCAACAGACACATGAAAAAATGCTCAAGATCCCTAGCAATCAGGGAAATGCAAATCAAGACCACAATGAGGTTTCACCTCACCCCGGTCAGAATGGCTCACATTCAGAAATCTACCAACAATAGATGCTGGAGAGGATGTGGGGAAAAAGGGACACTAATCCACTGTTGGTGGGAATGCAAACTGGTTAAACCACTATGGAAGTCAGTCTGGAGGCTCCTTAGAAACATGAATATAACCCTACCATACAACCCAGCCATCCCACTCCTTGGAATTTACCCAAAGGAAATTAAATTGGAAAACCAAAAAGCCGTCTGCACACTAATGTTTATTGCAGCTCAGTTCACAATAGCTAAGACCTGGAACCAACCCAAATGCCCATCAACAGTAGACTGGATTAGGAAATTATGGGACATGTACTCTACAGAATACTATACAGCAGTCAAAAACAATGAAATCCGATCATTTGCAACAAAATGGAGGGATCTGGAAAACATCATGCTGAGTGAATTAAGCCAGTCCCAAAGAGACAAATATCATTTGTTTTCCATGATTGGTGATGATTAACTGAGCACCAAAGAGGAAACCTGCTGAAACGAAATGAACACTATGAGAAAATAAGTCATGATCAGCTCCTGTCTGAACTGTTGATGTACAATCTAAATCTTTACCCATTTTAGTATCTCCCCTTGTTGTTTGTATTCGTTCTAGTACTATGGGTTGAATCTGGCAACTAACACACAATTAGCCGTAAGTGCTTAAATTTTAAATGAAATGTGATCCCTGTGAAATATAAGAATGGGAATAAGAGAGGGAGAAGATGTACAACTTGAGACATGCTCAATCGGAACTGCCCCAAATGATAGAGTTAGAAGTGTGCCAGGGGATTCTAATACACTACCATCAAGGTGGCACGTACCAAGGCCATCTCATTAGTCCAGTTGATCAATTTCAGCTCACAATTGATCACACTGATAGATCTAAGAGTAAAAGGGTTCACACAAACAAGACTAGTGTCTGCTAATACTAACTGATAGAATGAAAAAGGGAGAGAACGATCCAACATGGGAAGCAGGATACACAGCAGACTCATAGAATGGCAGATGTCCTAAATAGCACTCTGGCCTCAGAATCAGCCCTTAAGGCATTCGGATCTGGCTCAAGAGCCCATGAGAATATTTAAGGCATGGAAAGCTAAGACACTCTGGAAAAAACAGAAGACCTAAATGAAAGATCTCTGCGAGTGAGATCCCAGTGGAAAGAACGGGGCCATCAGAGAAGGCGGTACCTTTCTCTGAAGGGAGGAGAGAACTCCCACTTTGACTATGGCCTTGTGGGAATAAGATCGAAGTCGGTTAACCCTAAAGGCTTCCATAGCATCGGCAACTCATGACCAGAGCCTAGGGAGATTACTGATGCCATAAACAAGAGTGTCAAATTGTTAAATCAACATCAGGAGTCACTGTGTACTTACGTCTCATGTGGGATCTGTCCTTAATGTGTTATCCAATGTGAAATAATGCTAATACTAGTAATGAAACAGTATTTTAAATTTTGTGTTTCTGTGTGGGAGCAAACTGATGAAACCTTCACGTACTATAATATTAAATCAATCTTCTGTGTATAAAGATAATTGCAAATGATTAAAAACTCTAGGTGTTAAATTGGAAATTGCATAGATAATTAATCAATTCTTTAAAAAAAAACATGTAGGATCTCTGTCTTTAATGTACTGTACATTGTAAATCAATACTATAACTAGTACTCCAACAATAATTTCAGTTTGTGCCTCTATGTGAGGGCAAACTGTTAAAATCTTTACAGAATATGTTATAAACTGATCTGCTGTGTATAAAGAGAATTGAAAATAAATCTTGATGTGAACAGAAGGGGAGAGGGAGCGGGAGAGGGGAGGGTGGCGGGAGGGAGGGAAGTTGTGGGGGGGGGAGCCATTGGAATCCACAAGCTGTACCTTGGAAATTTATATTCTTTAAATAAAAGCAAAAAAAAAAATTATTAAACACTTGAAAAATACCTTGTTATTATTATATTAAACAATATAAATCATTCACTTTCTAAAAAAAAAATAAAATTAATTGCCATTAACTGTGTATAGTTTTATTAAAAAGAGCTCTTTTATCAGTGTTATAGACAGAGTTCATAAGTGATGAGATGAAGAAACTTAGGGAGAGGTGAATTTTCCATTTTATTAGTATTCAAGATGCTTTCTCAGTTCCTGTTCACAATAGATATGTACTATATTTATGTGCAACCAGTACAATCATACAATTTTGAAAGAAAAAGATTGTCTTCTTGCACAACCTCTTTTGTCAAATTTAGTCATGGTGGTTCCCTGTTGAAATATATCTTTGCTGAAATATTTTAGGAAAAGTTCTTTAAACCATGCAATTTCTACACCCTTTGCCTTCGCGAGTAGTTTCTCTGACTCTGACACTCCACTCCTATTTTGCCTATCCTTCCCTATAAACACTAAGCTGTTACTGAGGTCAGTGCTGCAGAAGTCGGCTGATCTGTACAAAATACACCGGAAGTATGCTTACTAAGTCAATGAAATCCATACATTAATGAAATCTAGGCATATTTGCATTACATGGTTTCCTATTTACTAGCATCAACTTTAAAATCACAGATCTTTTCACAGGGGGAATTTTCATGCTAGATTCTTGCTATTCAAAATGTTATCAAACTAAAAACTACAGAAGGTATCCCAATTTTGCTGTATCTTATTGGTGATAGAACATCATTTCAATAGGAAGAATAATATTGGATCCAGAGTCAGCTATGGATTATATATTTTTCTTGGTTTTGTATAATCATAATTTTGATAAACTTACATTTTTATCATCCTTTAAATTTTTGATGACTGTACTGTAGAGCCAATATCAGAATTGTGGAAACAAAATGTAGAAAATATTTTAGGTAGACAAATAATTGTTATATAACATTTTATTTTATTTATTTTTATTGAACGAGAGAATGAGCAACAACTCCCATCTATTGATTTGCTCCACAAATGCCTTTAATGGTCAGCATTGTACCAGGCTAAAGCTGGGAGATGGGACTCAATTCAGCCTACCATGTAGTGGCAGAAAAACTGTTTAATTACGATGTTATATAAGATTTTGAGAGAAATTTAGTGAAACTAAATTAGTCTAGACCTTAAGAGTTCATTTATTTCAGTGAACTATGTTATAAAATGCTTGCAATGACAGTGTTGACATGACAAATTCAAACTGATTCATCATTTCTTTAGTAATGTTCCACATAATATTAATATAATAAAAAACCAAAAAATCTCTTATTTTCAATGTCCATCTTTCAAAATATTTCATTTTGACAAGAGATTTATCAGTATAGGCTAAAAGTAAGTGACATGAATTTGCTTACAGTTTGTCATATTCTACTTTTGGTTTGTTGATTATTTTTTAGAGACATTTCCTTTTATTTCAAGACTTTTAAAAATGGATAAATGATTCCATGATATATGATATATAGAATTTTCAGGAGAACTTTTTTAAGAATTCTGAGGTTTTAAATAGATTAGATGTTGAAAGGCATTCCATATCCAAGGGTCAAACTTTTCCTGTAGTCAAGAATATGAAAACAAACTCTCTGACAGGAAAAGTTTTCCATATAATCCTTAAGTTTTTGTCATTGAAATATTTTGAAATTCTGTTTTCTATAAGCATTAGCAAGTTATTTTTGGTGTCTTTATTTTCTTTCTTCTAGTATTAGTTTATTTAGTGTTAATCATCCAATCAAGCAACCAACTAACCAATGAATCAAAGCAATAATAGTAGCTCATCATTTGGGGGAGTTTATTCATAGGATATATTGTAAGCTTACTTGTGCAACATTTCTATCCTATTTTCTGTCCTGTATTGTGATGAAGTGAGGGTATACAAGAAGTTGAAGAGGTTCAGGAAGGGAATAAGCAGGAGAGTCGAATAGATCTTCATGTCTCTTCATTCAAATCATTATTAAGTCCAAGGTGCTTAATGAGCCCCTAAGTTTAAGCCTTCTGAGACTAAATGCAATGGATGCAGAGCTCTCTGCTCTTTCAAGAATTAAGGTAGAATCCAAACAGGAGGTACATGACTTGCCCAATAATGTTCTAAAATATGCAGCAGAAAAGAGATCAACAAGAAGTCAAGAAACTCAAAAGAGTGGAAAAAGACATGACAAACAGGAAGAGAAAGACCATGAAGAACTAATGAAGAAGCAGAATTTAGCATCATCTCTGACATATACAATTGTATATAGTAGTTCAAGTATTTTTGGACTAGATTCTTTTAGGGGTAGAAATTCTTGGTTTTATATGAAACTTGGCTACTTGTACTGGCATTAAAAATAGATTCATCTGCACTATTATCTTTTTTTAACGCACTCATTCTTTCTGTTTCATAGTGCTACCCATTCTGCCAAGAAAATTTGCTCTCAATTACTCATATATCATAACACTTAAACATTAGTTTCACTTGCCTCTGGTTAATAACTCACCTTATATTCAGACATCCATCAACATAAAATCAGCATAACAACATTTATGAATCCCTTTATCATCAGCACATTCTAAATGCTTATGCAATTCACTCTTTGGATTCATATAGGAACTTGCTTAATAGCCCTTAAAGTTACTATAAACCTATCCTATCGTAGGAATATTATTCATGTTTTCACAGTGAGCACATTTTTGGTAATTGTTAAAGTTTCAAACCACTGGGATATAGATATAGTTATCTTTGTTATCTGAAAAATCTTTTTTGTGAATAGTCATGAAATCCTCAGAATCTTCAGCTAGCTTCTCTCTAGTAGGGATTCTCCATATCCATCTTTACTGCAGATTTGATTGTGAAGAAAGAGAAAGAAAGAAAGAAAGAAAGAAAGAAAGAAAGAAAGAAAGAAAGAAAGAAAGAAAGAAAGAAAGAGAGAGAGAGAGAGAGAGAGAGAGAGAGAGAGAGAGAGAGAGGGAGGGAGGGAGGGAGGGAGGGAGGGAGGGAGGGAGGGAGGAAGGAAGGAAGGAAGGAAGGAAGGAAGGAAGGAAGGAAGGAAGGAAGGAAGGATGAGAGAGTTTTCAAGGCAAAAAATTTCTGAATGTCTCAGTATCTGGTTTGACATAACAATGGAGCAGGTGATTCTGTTCCAACTTAAGGTTAATTCATGAGTACACACAGAACCTCATCTCAGTTGCCCCATGATGGAGACATTGAGTGATATTGCTGAGAGCTGAACAGGTTTTTAATAGCCAAAAACTCTAAATGAACACTATATGTGGATAAAAGTATGCTTTTGAAATGAGTAAGTGGACATAGAAAGGGTATATAGGTGCTTGCGAATGCCAAATTTTCTCTACCTTATTGTGTTCAAGCCCATCCTTAAATGATGCTGGTTATTTTCCATGAAATTCAGCAATGATGCATATGGAAATGGTCGAAGTTATTTAAAAATAATTCCATTCATTGAATATTGTGATAAATATGACAGTAGATACAAAATGAATTTAGATGTCATTTTTTTTCTGCCTAGAACTAGCATTTTCATTTTATCTGGACTATTCACAGAGTAAGACATCATTTAACAAAGTCTGAGCCCTATAATGAAGTTGTAATGTTTCAATTTCAGCTCAGTCTAGATCTTCAAAGTGACAGATAGCAATTCTTTGGGAAGAAACCAAAAACCACATAAGATGATCACATTTTTCCCTCCATTCACTGAACACAAAATTGTAAAATAATTGTTGCTTATCCATACCATGCATACCTGGATTAACTACTATAGAAAACACAAATATCCCTAAATAATTCTCAGCTGGCATGTAAATAATACATTACTATAATCAGTAAAATAAATTTAGTGAATTATTATAATTTATTATGATGACTTTAGTCTGATTTCAAATCATTTGTCTTAACGTTTCTTCCTTTGATAATTAGATGATTTTATAGCCTAATGATAGCCTGTTACATGAAAAGTTTTCTGCTAATTTCTGAATGTATAAAGGGATCCCAGTGCTGCAGGTGAGGATTAACCTACTGTGCCATGACACTGGTACCGTTTCTTATATTTCAGGTCTATTTTCCAATCCCCTTCTTTTTTAAAAAATATTTATTTTATTTATTTGAAAGATAAGGTTATAGAAAGGGGTAGAGACAGAGAGAGAGAGAGAGAGAGAGAGGTCTTCCATCCATTTGTTCATTCCCCAAAGGGCCACAATGGTCAGAGCTGAGTTGATCCAAAGCCAGGGGTCAGGAGCTTCTTCCAGGCCTCCCTTATGAGCTCAGGAGCCCAAAGACTTTGGCCATCCTCTGCTGCTCTCCAAGTGCATTAGCAAGTAGCTGGAAGAGAAATAGAGCAGCTGGGACTCAAAGCCCATAAGTGGTGCTAGCACTGCAGGCTGGGGATCTAACCCTCTGTGCCACAGCACTGGAACTCCAGTCCTCTTTGATTAATGTAGAGAAGCAAGTATTCTTTGCCTCAGAATACACTGTGTGAGCAAACAGATTTTTCACTTTAAGGTCAGTAGGCTTCCAGTGTTTAAAGATGATGTTTTCACAGAAAATTTTGTAACTCGATCAAGGTTGCAAATCTTTAAGACTCATGATAAATGAAACTCACCCCAACAAAGTACTTTAATCTTTTGCCTGACGAGAAATTTTGTCTAAAATTTATCTGTAAGTGAAGAAAATTTTTGATTTCTGATTATTTGAAGTTGAAAGACTTGGTCAGTGAGCAGAGTGGTCTCTGCCAAAGCCCACTGGAAGGAAAAAACAGTGAAACTCTAAGAAGTGAGTTGCTCTGGGCTAAGTAGTAGATTCTCTAATCATAACATAAGGAGAAAGGAGACACTAGGATAGGAACTGGTTCCAGAAAAGCAGGTTCTCTCTAACTCTTTGACAAACTAAACCCTACCATATATAAAGTAAAGCCAAGTAGTTAAGAGCTATCTGTTATTTTGTGATCATCTTTTAATAGAAGACAATATAGGCATGCACAGGCAATAACATACAGGGATTTTAACCATGCGACATTGATTTTTGGAACTTAGTCCTAAATGAATTTGACCTTTTTTTTTCTTAATGAATTACAATTATTTGTGAAGGAATACAAACCAGAAAGGAAGACATAGATATAAGACCTGATTTTGAAATGTTACTCTTAACAGCCTTATCGTATGACAGCAAGAAGCAATGCTAGGTTAGTTTTATTAGTTCCCTTCTCTTTATCCTGGCTTGTGTTATGGGGAAGCAAGGTGGCTGAGTCTACAAACGTGAATAAATTCCACTTAGTAACTCTTGAGAGAAGTCAAATATTAGTTAAAGTGCTCTGGTTTTATGTGTGCCCCACCTTGCAAAGCACATCACAGCAGTTACAAAACTAGATAACCAGAATGATAGACACATGTAGAAGAAATGAGTTGCTTTGGAGTCTTGTTTAACAACCAAATTACAGCTGTGGATATTGAGTTTCAAAGTAACCCAGAAAGGGATCAATTTTTTAGCAGCAGGAGGAAGAAGCCATCCAGTGAGGTCTGAGTTTGGCATCCTCGAAGGTGTGAAAAAGCAAAGATTAGTGTGAGACTATTCTTATCAGGAGGATGAAATAAAGCAAGGTATAGAGAAATGAATGAGCATAACATATGTTGAATGACAGTGAAATGACAGCAAAATATATATTACACAGAGAAGTTGTTTATGCATAATTGTTAAAGGGACAGAGCATAAAGAAATTTATGACAAAAGTTGCCTGTATCTAAAGCATCTCATCAAAATAAACATTGTATTTTAAATAGTCTAGCATCTATCACTCATACTACACACTGCATGTGATTTACCATCATTGGCCAGGTACACATGAAAGTGTACCAGACTGGTATTTATTCCATTCATTGGACGAAGCCCCAGTTCCTTTATTTAAATAGAATAAAGTCCACTGTTAACTTCAATAATTCAGAACACAACAGACCCTGTTTGGAACTATTGCTTTTCATGATTCTAGAGTCTCTTGCCCTCCTGTTGCTATACATGTAGGGCACTCCTAGGTTGAGCACTTCACAGAATGCGTGGCAATAGAGGGTGCCTCTGATGGTAACAAATCTTTATTATGTGTGTACGTGTGCACGTGTGAGTGTGTGTGTGTGTGTTTGTGTGTGTGTGTATAAGTATATGGGTTGCCAAATGTTGGGATTTCTTGGGCAAAGCACTTTCCTGGGTTCTTTTTTTTTTAAGATTTATTTAATCATTTGAAAGGCAAAGTTACAGAGAGGCAGAGGCAGAGGTGGAGAGAGATAAAGAAAGAGGAAAGAGAGAGAGTTACTCTGCCTTCCAATTGTCACTCATCCTACCACCACTGGTTCACTCCCCAGATGGCTTCAATGGCAAGAGCTTCACTGATCCTAAGCCAGGGGCCAGGGCCTCTTCAGTGTCTCCCTTGTGGGTACAGGGGCCCAAGGACTCAGGCCATCTTCCACTGTCTTCTGAGGCCATGCGGAGAGTTGGGGCTTGTTTGTAGACAGTGCTTTGTGTGGCTGTGTGGGTTCAAATTGTGGGAGTCTTTGCTTGGTGCTGAGTTGGTCTTCTGTGTGTACAGTTGATTGAAAACGAGTCTTGGGGTGCAATGGGATAGGGGAGGGAGTGGGAGGTGGGAAGGGAGTGGGGTGGGGAGAGCGGGTATGGGGGAGGAGCCCTTATATTTCTAGGGCTGTATCTGTGAAATCTGTACTCACTAAATGAAAGCTTTCTCACTCCTGCCTCATAATCAACCCTTGGGACATTCAGATCTTGCTAAAAGGTCCATGAGAGTCTCACAGGCATGGAAAGCCATGACACGATGGCAAAAAACAATCTAAATGAAAGATCCTGGTGAACAAGACCCCAGCAGAAGGAACAGGCCATCAAGGAGAGAGGCGCCTTTCTCTGAAGGGAGGAAGGAACCTCCAATGTGATATGGCCTTGACTAAACAAGTTCAGAGTTGGTGAACTCAAGGGGCTTCCATATCCTAGACAGCTCATAGCAAGAGTCTCAGGTGATTGCCTACATCATAAATAAGAGTGCCAATTGTTAAAATCAACAACGGGAGTCACTGGATACATGCTCCCCACGTAGGATCTCTGTCCTTAATGTGTTTTACTATGAAACTTAAAAACAACACTACTAGTCGAACAATGCCCTATACCATGTGCGGTTGTGTGTGCAGCCTGTTGAAATCCTTGCTTAGTATATACTAAGCTGATCTTCAGTATATGAAGGTAATTGAAAATGAAATTCAATGAAGGGCAGGATGGGAGAGGGAGTGGGAGAGGGGAGGGCCGCGGGAGGGAGGGAGGTTGCCAGTGTGTGGGGGGGAGCCACAACAATACAAAAGTTTCTTTTTGTAAATTCACATTTATTAAATAAAAACAATGAAAGCTTTCTTTAAAAAAAAAGAAAAGAAAAAGGAGTAGAACAACTGGGACTTGAACTGGCATCCATATGGGATGCCAGCACTACAAGAAATGGATTTACATGCTATGCTACAGTACTGGTCTCAATTTCTGGGCTCTTTAGAGATGTTGTTTTTCCTAAAAAGTTTGTTGAGAATATTTATGCATATAAGAGATGAAAACCTAATATTAATGTCACTTCTGGTCTAAAGTCAGTTTTGTAATTAGTGAAACCGGGTTTCATACCCAGATCTATTTTAATTCTTGCTTTATCAGGAATTTAGTATATAAGTGTATGAGTTTGTATATTTCATCAGGAGGCAGGATTTAATTATTATATGCATAACACTGTTTCTTTAAAATGGAACTTGTTTTCATGGAACTTATCTAGCAGAAACAGAGAGAAATTACATAAGAGATTGAAAAGAAAATAAAAAAGCACGTTATAACTTATTAACTGATGAGCCTTTGCAACATTAGATAGTTTGAGATTTTGCTTCCAAGGATAGAGGGACTATAGTATCAAACAATTCATTTATACAATCACTGATTTAGTAAGTACTATATTAATTTGTTGTACTAAGGTGAGAAAGTGATTATTTTAAAAAAATCTGTTGTTTTGCAGATTTCAACACAGAGTTAGAACTTTGCTAAGTTGTTTGCATGAGAGCAGTTTATGAAGTCTTTTTTTAAGATTTATTTATTTATTTGAAAGTCAGAGTTACACAGAGAGAGGGGAGGCAGAGAGAGAGAGGACTTCCATCTGATGGTTCACTCCCCAGATGGCCGCAACTGCCAGAGCTGCACCAATCCAAAGCCAGGAGCCAGGAGCTTCTTCCAGGTCTCCCATATAGATGCAGGGGCCTAAGGACTTGGACCATCTTCTACTGCTGTCCCAGGCTATAGCAGAGATCTGGATCAGAAGAGGAGCAGCCAGGACTTGAACTGGCGCCCATATGGGAGACTGGTGCTTCAGGCCAGGGCGTTAAACTGCTGTGCCACAGCACTGGCCCTGACCTATGAAGTCTTGAAGTATCACAGAAGTGATATTGCTAAGTCCTATTCTGAGTCTCCATTTTGCTTTTGTCTTTTATTTTTACTTGCTTTTCTTTCTTATTAGCATAATGTTCATATAGAGATCAGATGAATGTGGTACTAAGGTTGATTCTTCTTAAAAGGTGAAATTTTTAAAAAGATTTATTTACTGGAGCTGGCCTTATGGCACAGTGAGTTAAGCCTCCATCTGTGAACCTAGCATCCTATATGACACAGTTAAAGCTATAGCTACTCCACTAACAGTACAGCTCCCTGCTAATGTGCCTGGGAAGGCAGCAGAACATGGCTCCAGTGAACCATTTAATCTCCTTTCTCTCTTTCTGTCTCTGTCCCTGTCTCTCTCTCTCTCTCCAAATATATAAAATAACACAAGAGAGTTTCTAAGACTATAGTCTTAAAAAAGGATATCTCTAAGTCACATTAGATATGCATTTAGTAAGATGAATAAAAATAGATTCATTATTCACGTTTGGCTGTATATTTTATATAAACAATTTTTACAAATTACATATATACATATACACAAAGATGAATCTCATATATATACATATATACATATATATATATATATATTTGTTGTTGTTGCTATTTTGCACTTGAACACAAACTTGAAGGATTCCAACTCATTGTCTTCTGACCATAGTTTATCTCCCAATCATCAGTGTTCCATTTGAGTTAAAAAATAGAAGAAAGAAAGCAAATGAACAGTGTTCTTGTTTCAATGTTACCCCCACAGGAAAGAATTCTCCACAAACTGTTTGGAGTTCTGCGTTTATAAACTTGCCTGCAAGACTTAGATTTCCTTGATCCTAAGGCCGAAGAATATAACAGAGAAAACAAGCAATTTGGTGCACAGGACTGCTGGCATAAATGTGAATTAGAGCTTTGTGATGTGTGGAACACTGGGTCTTTCTACATTTATCCCCATTATTTTATGCTGGAATCACCTTATCTGGTGACACACTAATCCAATCACTCCTGCAGTATACATCTTCCTAAATATCCCCTGTCCTGAAACACAGAAATATTGTCATGATCAGATCTGTTTTTACAGTTTCTTTCAATGTAAACTTTTACTAACTTCAAAGAGAATTTGCTGTATGAATGTTACAGTAATTATTCATTTCTGGGCCATGGGCATTATTTCACCAAGACAGTACTTTTCCAGACTGATGGACATTATTTTTATAGTTGCTCATAGAAAAATGAAATCACTTACTACAATTTGATTTTTATGTTGCTGTGGCTCAATAGAGGTTAGTGTCAGCCACCTTGCTTTTAGAACTGAGCTAATCTGAAACAGTTTACAAAAACTCGTGTTCTTACAAAAGGAAAAAAAGAAATATAAATGTGGGGTTTGAGTTTAAGACAATAAACACTCTAAAATATGCAGTCAAATTATGGATAATGAAATCTGCTTTTTTAAAGTTGAATTTACAAAACATATGTCTAATATGACTTAGAGATACAATATTTAAAGGCTATTGTCTTAGAAGCTCCCTTATCTATCTACAAAATGCTCATTCCTGATATTAAATTAGTCAATCTTGGCAATTGAAGTTTATGAAAATGATGTGATAATACAGGCAATGGTTCTGGAAAAGGTTATGGTCCCAGGAAAATGTTCTTCCAGAGTGCAGGGACCTGTGATTGGTGTCTGGGACAGGGTTTACTGGGAAAGGATGAATGGCTTTGTTTACTCCTCCAGCATTTAACATGAAAACCTTAAATTGCTGTAGCACATAATCAGTACTATACAAAACATAATCACATTACCAATGAGTACACCATCAAATATTATTTTTCATCTATGTGAATATACACATTCTTCAAGTAGATTGAATAGCCTTTGAGGCTTACAACCAGAGTTGAAGTTAACTATGTGTCTGGTACAAAACACTATACCTCAGTGAGTCTGTAAAATAAGTTTTTGTAAGAATTAAATAGAACCTTAGAAAATATCTAGTGTATGGTAAGTGGCCAATGAATAGTTTATCTTTTTCATATGAAGCTCCATGGATGACTAGCAGAATAGCTGAGTCACAGAGAATTCAAATCATAGGTGTTAGAGCAGACTGAGTTCAAATTTGGGTTCTGCCACTTACTACAGTTAAGAGTGGACATCATATCTCTGTGTATGTTCCATCAACTATGAAGTGGGGGCTATAAGGTTTCCTCTCTTATAAGATTCGTGTGGCAATTCATTTAATAATGGGTTTTAATTGTATTAAATGACAATTGCAACTTGCCATAGAAAGGCTTTTAAAGGAATTCCTCCCCAGAAACCAAAAGTACAATAGTGGTTGCCAGAGCTTGAGGATTTGGGGAAATAGGGAGATGTTAATGAAAGGCTATGGACTTTTATTGACAAGATGAAGAAGTTCGAAGATTTAATATACAGTATGGGTGGTGACAAATGTGTTAATTCATTTGATAATTATAATCATTATGCAAAACCTGTGTGTTTTAAGTCATCACAATTTGTACCTGGAATATATGCATTGTTAGTTAAAAATTTAAAAAATAAAGGAGAGAGAGAGAGAGAGAGAGAGAGAGAGAGAGAGAGAGAAAGAGAGAAAGAGAGATGGGAGATGATTACATCGATTGAATGTCCTGGGTTTAGGTGCCAGAGTTTGTGGTTGATGGGAGGAGATCCATTCCATGTGCTTCAGGCACATTGAGTAAAGAAGGAAAACCTCAGGAGTTCAATTGAACAAGGATTCTTAACTGGAGAAAAAAAAAGTTATTCAATTCTTTCGGAAAACAATTGAGAATTTGAGATTTTTTTAAACTTTTATTTAATAAATATAAATTTCCAAAGTACAGCTTTTGGATTACAGTGGCTTCCCCCCACCCCATAACTTTCCTCCTACCTGCAACCCTCTCATCTCCCGCTCCCTCTCCCATTCCATTCACATCAAGATTCATTTTCAATTATCTTTATATACAGAAGATCAATTTAGTATATACTAAGATTTCAATAGTTTGCACCCACACAGAAACACAAACTGCAAGGTACTGTTTGAGTACCAGTTATACCGTTAATTCACATAGTACAGAGATTTTACATGGGGAGTAAGTGCAGAATTTGAGATTTTATAAAGAAAAGTGATTACCTTTGTGTTTATTGTTAGAAATAAACTCTGGTTCAGGTTTCCACTGAGTTACTGCTACATGCCAAGGAAGACTGGGCTGCATACAGCCGGGATACCCAAGTGAAGATCTTTGGACACAAAAAAGTGCAGGCTTATTTCTGATAATATGTTTGTGGCAAAATAGGCCTGACATAAACTTCTGGGTACAAAGACTACCAGATTAAGGGCAAAGTAGAATTTCTAAAACCTAGACTCAGATTTCACCATGTTAGATAAAAGAAATACAACAAAATAGATAATTCCAAATTTGGGAGCATGAGTCAAATGAAACTGAAGTTGCTTTTGGATTAAATAAATAAATAAAAACAATGTTCTGGAATGGAAAGAATGGAACAAGTCACAAAACTCTCTAACTTCCATTTAGTATTGCCTTATATTGTGGGATGTTCAGTGGAACTGGAGGTGGATATCTCTTAAAGGATGTCAGCCAGGGTAACGTGGGAAATGTAGACATTTTTTTATACAACATATTGCAAGAATGAAAAGAGATGTGAAATGGGAAAGCAACAAGATTCAGGTCAAATTCAGGATATTAAATCCCTATTTGCTATATCTTCTGCAGACAGAAAAGGAACACATGTCTACCTTCTGCCACTCCCTTTACCAGCTGCTCTAAGGATTTCTTCTAAATAGATTATCCTGTAAGTATATCGTCACCCTATGATGTGTGATGTTTGTATTTCTATTGGGGATCCTAAGAAAAAGAGAAACCATCTAACACACAAAGGAGCATCTGAATAATGGTAAATTTTGGAGCAAAACGTTGTCATTAGGGAGAAAGATGCTCCTTCCATATAGATCAGCTTCAATGCAGGCCAGATACTTCTTTTGTCACGTCCACCTTTGCATGAAAGAAGAGCATTTAGGTCACTTCAGCCTGGAACATTAAAACAAATGCTGATAGTTCAAGGTTAATAGATGCATAAAACAAAAGTAATTCCATGTCAAAGCTGAGATGACAGGCGATTTGACTTGAGGCAGGCTTACAATCACTCTTTTACACGTGCTCCGTGCTGAGACCAGGCGAAGGCGTTATGTTTCTGACATTTACTTGTCAGGAAGCTATGACAACAGAGATTGTTTCTATCTCTGCTACTCCCAGATGTTAACCTTCCAGCTTTAGTTTGTAATTGGGGTTCTGTGGAGCTTTAACATTTTCTATTGATTCAATAGAAGCGATAACATTTCCAATCATAAGACAGCATTATAGAAATATCAGGCAATTCACATATCAGAATGTTTGATAGCTGGGCTCACCACATTAATTTCTGTCACCTTTGCCAGGAACCCTTTATCCTCTTTTTAATACTGAAGGACACTTGGGAGTAGTTGCTGCCACTTTTATTGTTCAATAAAGTAGACAAAAGTTTCAATTAACAACCAAGGGGCCTCTAGGAAATTGTGAATGAGAATATATTTTACTATATTTCTTTTTTCTAATGTGCCATCTGTGACTTTGGGGCTATACTTCACTCGGTACACACACACACAGACACACACACACACGCACACACTCCTCTTAGCTGGTTTGATTTATATTAAAGAATTCAGCCAAGTAAAGCCAAAGTGGGCAAGTGATGGTATTCAGAGAAATTTGAAATAAGAAGAAAATCTCAGGTCGGTGTAACTGGAGGGATGATTTCTATGTTTGCAGGATCATGAGGGAGGAGGTCCACTGGCTCTGTCCCTGCTTTTGACCCTAAGCAGAAGTACCAAAGAATCTTCTTCCACTATGCAATTAATATCTCTTGAAGAAAGAAAATAGTGTTTATTATTTATTCACCTACAGTCTCATTTATTTACTAAACATGTATATATGCAGGTTTAAAAATTATATTAACAATAGTTTGATGATAATGAACAGGAAAGATATTGATGTAGAAAGTAAAATTAAATATATGACAATAGTACAGTTTTATTAGATGACTTACTAGGTCTCCAGGAATACAGCCTTTGCCCCCTTTATGAATAGTCTCTACCATGCTTTTACAATTCCATGGATATTTTTGATTCCTGGCATTTCCTTTTGTAATTGCTCTCAATACTAACTAATCAGCACACATGGTGTCACTGTCCCATCTTTTTTATCTGTCCACCCGTATCTGCACTTCATGGAAAAGCTCAAGTTTACTTCAGTGATGGTATCTACTCGGTTATCCTCTCAGTATTTCTGTATCTTGAATTGTATTGTGACTCTTAATTTTCAGAAGACACAGATTCATCTGAGAATTGGATAAACTTTTATCATAACAGTTTTTATTTGCTTTTATGAATTCATATATTGAAACTTTATACATGATATTAAATGAAGACCCTTATGAAAAATAGTATTTGACTCCTATACAGGCTCAACAAGTGACTTGTCATTTTAGTCTATTGGCGTCTGTGCCATCCATCACAGAGGTAGATGTCAATGTGCTCTTGCTTATGGTTATTTAAACTATTAACAAAATATTGTATAGAAAGGAACACACACAATTCAATAGTCTAACTCTACCCAGTGTACCTTATTCGATTAATAAGTGTTATTTAAATATATTTTTCTATTTGTAAATATTTATTTATTTGAGAAATAGATAACTTTCTGCTGTTGGTTCACTGCCCAGTGACCCACAGTGAATGGGAAAAAGATGCCAGGAGCTCAATTCAGGTCTCTCATGTGGGTGTCAAAAACTCAATCACTTGACTTAATGTGTGACTGCTGCATCCCAGGATTTCTACTAGGAGGAAGCTGGAGCAAGGAATTGATGTCAAGCATTGAACCCAGATTCCAAAGTAGGACAAGGGCATTCTGACAGACAGCTTTACCACTAAGCCAAATGCTCACCCTAGCCCTCTTTTTGATATTATTACTCATATATTACTCAATAAAGATAATTTCCTTTCATTTAATTTACATATTCCTTTTCTTCTTATATTTAATACAGAGAATATTATCAAATATTTTGTTGTAGTCTAGGGGTTATCTTATTGATAGATTAATCATAGAAGTAAAGTGTAAGAGTTTTCAAAGGGCTCACAAAAAACTACTTTTTAACAGAATTCTGCACAGAATCATATGTTCAATAAATGTCTATAGAAATAACCAGAATGCTGAAAGGATTTTGTGATATATCAATATAGATAGGCCATAGCCTAACAGAGGGAAAAGCTATGTGTCTTATCCCATTCAATAACAATTACAGAGACAAAGACCCTCCTTATTTTTGCTGTTTTCTATTGAACTCTTCTACTTCCACCAGGGAGAGAGTTCCTCAACCTCAGAGACTGTGTCATGCAAAAGACAGACATTTCCTTCAGTCACAGCGTAGAAGCCAGGCAACAGTTTTTTTTGAAACCAAACAAATATGCAATTTGTCAGACTGCAGACAGAGTGTTTCTGCCTTCAGATTCAAAATGGTTTTCATTTATTCATGTAAAAAAGAAGCATTTCAGTTATAGTTGTAATATTTACTTATCTGGTTTCCTCATGATGGATAACAAATGTATCCAGAACCTCCATGCATCAAAAAGATGCCACTTCATAAAATGGCAATACAATTCCATATTACAATAAAAACAGATACAATTCAAAATGCCTCAAATAGTTCCAAAAGCAATTATGGCATTTCAGAAGTAAACATTACTTACAAATTCATAACCACCCATCAACATTATTTCACTAGGGTAAGTTAAGGAAGCATCTGCTACAATTTATGCATTTTGAGTTTTTCTTATTTTTCAGAGCCAACTATGAAAAGAGTGCTTCCAACAGGCACTGCAGTCCAGATTGGAGTCAAACAGTTTGCCATTTACCTAGGAATGTATACCCTTTTTAAGCTTTAGAGCAATCCTTTTACTGTAATAAAGGTACAAAATTCACATTTTAATCCAAAGGAACTAGATCTGACCAGTACCATCTGCAGGAGAATATTGTGGAAGATTAGCAGTCTTATTTCTTTGCCTAAAAGAATAGCAGAATAAGCTCCTTTTAAAAGCTGAAAAGAGTCATTCTTCATCTCCTGTCTAGAATAATGCTGAATTATTTCTCAACTACAAGTAGTGTTTCATAAATCACAAAAAGAATAAATCTTATTAAATCAGTTGTAGATTACAAAAACCTAAAGGCAAGGTCCATTCTCCAAAGGACAGTGCTGTCCTCAGTGATTTTTGTATCATTTTACTTACTTAAGGAGAGACACTTTCTCTGAGATCTACTTAACTCAAATAAGAGATTTTTCTTCTATTTTCATTTTATACAGTCAAAAGGCAAATAACCATGGTAGTCCAATTGATCCTTTGCATGTCTACATCTTATAAATTTCAGCATCTTATATATACATGTATACTAATGACTGTTATATAATGTCTCACATGTGCAAGTACATAATTATTAAATTTTAATAAATTGTCCTATAAATTATATATGTTCACAATTTTAATAAACTGTCCTATAAATTATATATGTTCACAAGATTAAGGTTAAAGTAACAATAGCATTTGATGTCTTCTAAACATTTTGCAAAAAAAAATATTTAAACTTATACTTAAAATAATGTAATAGATTAAAATATCTTGAATAATGAAAATCTCATACATGTATAGCTCTGTGTAGCTCTTAATTTGATGCAGTATTATATTCAAAAATTCCAGCTTTAGGTTTTATAAAAAATAAACTCACTTTTGCATGTCATGGAACAAAATATGAATGCCAAAGTTATGATTCTCTTAGCAGTGTGAACTTTGCACATTACAAATAACACATTCAACAAGGTAGATATTTTATAGTCTGCCTAGTGATGAAAAATTCAATATGCATATATTTATGTATTGAGTAGATTTATAGCCAACACACCCACTGCCACTTGGCCTCAGCTCACTTTCACGTCCTTGAAAAGAACACATTTCACACATTTTAAAAAACATTTAGAAGATTTAAAAGCATTTTCCAATGTCACAAAGCAACAGCAAATAGTGTATGCATCTCTAATAAGTTAGTCTAGAAATATGGAATATGAAATGTGCAATGGGGTGTTTTCTATTCAGAACTGAAAGGCTTTCTAACTTTATTGACTCACACTAAGGTAATGACTAGCTTCAGAAGTTTCAGGCTGGGTGGGCTTCATTTTGTCCAAGCTAGTACCTGCATTTAGGAAGTTAAGTTTCACAGAGAGTGTTCCTCCCTCGTAGGAAATGGGTTACATGGATCATTTTTCAAAGCACAGAGTACACTATTCTGCAACATTTTGAAATGGTTATACAAAAATATAACAGATCATCATGGTTGGAGAGATTCTCCACCATTGGCACTAGCACCTGGGAAAACATGGTGGTAAGAAAAATGTTAACATTTCTCTCTTTGTCTATCCTATTTAACCCCACATGCTTGCCAACTCTTTGCTGCTTTGTTATATTCTCTTATTCCATCTTCAGCCAAAAGAAAATGCCTCTTTCCTTCATGTATTAAACACAAATATACAAGCACCACATATGGTTGTGTCAGAACTTTGCAAACACGATTATAAACAGGATGGATACAGTTTTGCTCTTAAGGTTTACTGTAGATTGAAGGATACACCCAGAAACTCAAGACTAAGGAATGCAATGCACCTGGTGGCAAGAGAAATACAAAGTCTTATGAGTGATCTTAATGAAACACCAAACACACAGCTAGGGAATGAGAGAAGAATGTCTTGAAGAAGTTAAATTGAAGATGAATACTAGAAATGAGAATAAAATAAGAGTAACAACAATCCAGAGGAAATCTTGAAGTCACTATGAACTGGTTTAATCTTTCTTTTTTTTAACTTTTATTTAATAAATATAAATTTGCAAAGTACAGCTTTTGGATTACAGTGCCCCCCCCCATAACTTCCCTCCTACCCGCAACCCTCCCATCTCTCGTTCCCTCTCCCATCCATTCACATCAATATTCATTTTCAATTATCTTTATATACAGAAGATCAAGTTAGTATATATATTTTTTTTCTCAATTTATTAATAAATTTTATTTATTTTTTGGGGGGGGTTTTATTTTTTTATTTATTTTTTTTATATAAAGCATTTATTTAAAGAATATAAATTTCCAAAGTACAGCTCATGGACCACAATGGCTCCCCCCGCCCCACAACTTCCCTCCCTCCTCCCACCCTCCCCTTTCCCGCTCCCTCTCCCCTTCTGTTCACATCAAGATTCATTTTCAATTCTCTTTATACACAGAAGATCAATTTAGTACATATTACGTAAAGATTTCAACGGTTTGCCCTCGCATAGAGACACAAAATGATAATACTGTTGGAGTACTAGTTATAGTATTAATTCACAATGTACAGCACATTAAGGACAGAGATCCTACATGATTTTTTTTTTAAAAATTGATTAATTGTCTATGCAATTTCCAGTTTAACACCAAGATTTTTTAATCATTTGCAATTATCTTTATATAAAGAAGATCGATTCAATATATACTATGTAAGGATTTCATCAGTTTGCACCCACTCAGAAACACAAAGTGTAAAAATACTGTTTCAGTACTAGTAATAGCATCACTTCACATTGGATAACACATTAAGGACAGATCCCTCATGAGACGTAAGTACACAGTGACTCCTGATGTTGATTTAACAATTTGACACTCTTGTTTATGGCGTCAGTAATCTCCCTAGGCTCTGGTCATGAGTTGCCGAGGCTATGGAAGCCTTTAGGGTTAGCCGACTTCGATCTTATTCCCACAGGGCCATAGTCAAAGTGGAAGTTCTCTCCTCCCTTCAGAGAAAGGTACCTCCTTCTTTGATGGCCCCATTCTTTCCACTGGGATCTCATTCGCAGAGATCTTTCATTTAGGTCTTCTGTTTTTTCCAGAGTGTCTTAGCTTTCCATGCCTAAAATATTCTCATGGGCTCTTGAGCCAGATCCGAATGCCTTAAGGGCTGATTCTGAGGCCAGAGTGCTATTTAGGACATCTGCCATTCTATGAGTCTGCTGTGTATCCTGCTTCCCATGTTGGATCATTCTCTCCCTTTTTCATTCTATCAGTTAGTATTAGCAGACACTTGTCTTGTTTGTGTGATCCCTTTGACTCTTAGACCTATCAGTGTGATCAATTGTGAGCTGAAATTGATCACTTGGACTAATGAGATGGCCTTGGTACATGCCACCTTGATGGGATTGTATTGGAATTCCCTGGCCTGTTTCTAACTCCATCATTTGGGGCAGTTCCGATTGAGCATGTCCCAAATTGTACATCTCCTCCCTCTCTTATTCCCACTCTTATATTTCACAGGGATCACTTTTCAGTTAAAATTTAAACACCTAAGAATAATTGTGTGTTAATTACAGAGTTCAACCAATAGTACTAGAATAAAAAAATTACTAAAATGGATAAAGTATTACATTGTACAACAACAGTCAGCACAAGAGCTGATCAAGTTACTGTTTCTCATAGTGTCCATTTCACTTCAATAGGTTTCACCTTTGGTGCTCAATTAGTTGTCACCGATCAGGGAGAACATATGATATTTGTCCCTTTGGGACTGGCTTAATTCACGCAGAATGATGTTTTCCAGATTCCTCCATCTTGTTGCAAATGACCGGATTTCATTGTTTTTGACTGCTGTATAGTATTCTATAGAGTACATGTCCCATAATTTCTTTATCCAAATGTATGCTTTGAATTCCCTGTGATCTTTTGCTGTGAGGTTCCCTTCGTTTATCTTCTTTCATGTTGATGGCCGTGTTTCTGTGTTTCTGTGTGTAACACATCTTTAAGTATCTTTTGCAGGGCTGGACGAGTGGCAACAAATTCTTTCAATTTTTGTTTGTTATGAAAGGTCTTTATTTCACCTTCATTCACAAATGAGAGCTTGGCAGGATATAATATTCTGGGCTGGCAGTTTTTCTCTCTACGTACCTGGGCTATGTCTCGCCATTCCCTTCTAGCTTGTAGGGTTTCTGATGAGAAGTCTGCCGTGAGTCTAATTGGAGATCCTCTGAGTGTAATTTGACGTTTCTCTCTTGCGCATTTTAGGATCTTTTCTTTCTGTTTCACTGTGGTGAGTTTAATTACAACGTGTCGTGGTGAGGACCTCTTTTGGTCATGTTTACTAGGGGTTGTATGAGCTTCCTGTACTAGGATGTCTCTGTCCTTCTCCAAAACTGGGAAATTTTCTGCTATTATCTCACTAAAAAGGCCTTCTAATCCTTTCTCCCTCTCCATGCCTTCAGGAACTCCTAGAACTCGAATGTTGGGTTTTTTAATAGTATCCTGTAGATTCCCAACAATATTTTTTAGATTTCTAATTTCCTCTTCTTTTCTTTGGTTTGACTGTATAGTTTCCTGTGCTCTGTCTTCTAAGTCCGATATTCTCTCTTCTGCCTCACCCATTCTGTTTGTAAGGCTCTCTAATGTGTTTTTCATTTGATCTATTGAATTCTTCACTTCATTATGATTTCTCGTCACTATCACAGTTTCATGTTCTACTAGTTGTTTCATTTCAGCTTGATTTCTCCTTAATATTTCATTTTCATGAGAGAGATTTTCTACCTTGTCCATTAAGGATTTCTGTAGTTCAAGAATTTGTTTTTGAGTACTTCTTAGTGTTGTTATCAATTTTTTTGAGATCTGCTTCTTGCATCTCTTCTATCTCATCATCTTTGTAATCTTGAATTGGGGTGTCTTTTTCATTTGGGGGCATCATAGTGTCTTCCTTGTTCTTATTACCTCGGTTTTTGTGTTTGTTGTTTGGCATATTGGTTTCTTCACTGTGGTGTTTTTTTCTTGTTATACTATGACTCTAGATTAAGTGGACTGTCTGCTTTTGATGCAGCCTTAGAGGCTTGAGATGGGTGTGGCCTGAGAGCTCTGTTTGGTTCCTCAGGGTTGAGGGTGTGTCAAAGGAGACACTCCCAGGTTAGGCGTGGTAAATCTCTCTCTGTTACTTTTTTTTTTTTTTTTGGTTCAAAAGGGAAGTAATTCCACACAGCTGAATGGAATTGGGGGTGGTTAGCAGGCGAATGATATACCCACAGGAGCCAGAGTTCGGAAGCTCTTTCCCAAGGACCAGAGAAGGAATCTTTGCGGCCCTTAGTGTGGGCTCAGATTCTCCTGTAGTCTCCCACTGGGCTGCCAAGGCTACTGAACTATAGCGTCTCTGGAGAGTACTCACATGAATTCGTGATTTCCGTGAGTTCTCTCCCCCACAGTCTCTTTTTTCACAGTCTCAGTTCATTAGCACCACACATTCATTAGGTTCTAATCTCCTGTTATTTCACCCCTCCCACCCAGAGTCAGGTTTTTCTGCTAGGCTCAGCGCCGGTGCCAACCCGAGGTCGCCCTGCTTATGACGTATTCCAAAATGGCACCTGCTCTTTGTCTTGCTCACCTTTGAGAGGTGAGCGGAGAGAGAGAAGCTCGTGTCCGTACGTGTCACTTTTTTTTTTTTTTTCCCTCATTCTCTTTCTTCTAGTTAGCCTGGTGAACTTTTCCCCACAGGGTTTCAAGCCTTGTTCGCTCTAGTCTCCTCTTTCCACTTCCCTGCTGGTATTTCGGGCTATTGAGGTTCTGCTCACCTCGCGTTCCAGCGCTGGTGTGTTGAATCTGCTGCTGGTGTCCCAAACTGCGGTTCCCACGCTCTCCACACAGGTCCACTGTGAGTCTCCAGTTCCAGAAGGGTTTTCTCTGCTGTTTCTTCCCCTACTCTTCCTTGAACCTGCAGTATCTCCACTTTTATTAAACTGTCTCTCCCCAGACTATCGGTGTGCTCCCTTCCTATTCCGCCATCTTGCCGCCATCCATGGTGTGGTGCTTTTAAAAATACTGATTCCCTTGTCCATTCCAGAATTTTCTCATTCAGTGGCTTGTGCTTGGATCACAGGCATCACCTTTGTTGGAAGTGAAAATCTCTCACTCTAGTCAAGGTTTCTCTCCCCATAACCAACTGACGACTACCATAGGTTTATTCAGTCAGCAAAGAGAATCCATGTGAACATAATAAAACCCTCACTTTCATGCCCACATCTACTCTTCTCCTAACTCACCTGTTAAAAGTTCTGTTTTCTTCCAGGCATCACTTGAAATCTTGGATCAGTTTTAACTTCCCTGTCTCCCCTAACCCTAAAACCCAATCCATTTCCAAGCCCAACTAATGTACTTTCAATAATCTCTATTGCATCTGCTCTTCTCTTTCTATAGTCCTACTAATTTACATCTTCAAAAGCTGGCCTCTGGATTATCTAATGCTAGGCATACTCATACTCACACTTGTTCTTGCTCTAAAGCTTTTACTAGTTTCACATAACAAAAGGAAAAGTACTATTTCTTTGGTCTAATGCCCAGAGTTTTCTGCAGTGAAATTCAGATGATCTGGTCTTATATTCCATGACTGTTTTCTATGTGTCCTTTGCTTTAGTTGAGTTTGATTGTAAGTTTCCTTCCTCTCCTTTACTCATCAACATCCCAAGCCCCAACACTTCATCATCACTACAATCCTTGAAGGTCCATCTCTTATGCAATCTTCTCAGTGAACATCTTCATCATTCCCTAAACCAGACGGGAAACTGTGATAGCGGGAATGGAATGGTTTTCCCTAGTATTCATTCAGATGGGCTTCCAGAATGTGATGAAAAGATGTCTTTATACCTCTATCTTAACTTTCTTCATGACCACAGTAAAAACAATAACCTTATTATTTTACTGTCATCAACCCCAGGTTTCCTTTTAGGTGCTCAGTTAGTTGTCACCGAACAGGGAGAACATATGATATTTGTCCCTTTGGGACTAGCTTATTTCACTCAGCATGGTGTTTTCCAGATTCCTCTAATTTGTTGCAAATGACTGGATTTCTTTTTGTTTTTTTTTGTTTTTTTTTTACTGCTGTATAGTATTCTATAGAGCACATGTCCCATAATTTCTTTATCCAATCTATTGTTGATGGGCATTTAGGTTGATTCCGTGTCTTATCTATTGTGAATTGAGCTGCAATAAACATTGTGGTCCAGACACCTCTTTTATTTGCCAATTTAATTTCCTTTGGGTAAATTTCAAGGAGTGGCATGGCTGGGTTGAATGGTAGGGTTATATTCAGGTTTCTGAGGAATCTCCAGACTGACTTCCATAGTGGCTTAACTAGTTTGCATTCCCACCAACAGTGGGTTAGTGTCCCTTTTTCCCCACATCCTCACCAGCATATGAGTTGGTAGATTTCAGTATGTAAGCCATTCTAACCGGGGTGAGGTGAAACCTCATTGTGGTTTTGATTTGCATTTCCCTGATGGCTAGTGATCCTGAACATTTTCTCATGTGTCTGTTGTCCATTTGGATTTCCTCTTTTGAAAAATGTATATTGAGCTCCTTGACCCATCTCTTAGTCGGGTGTTGTGGAGTTTCTTGATCTCTGTTGATTCTGGCTATTAATCCTTTGTCAATTGCATAATTTGCAAATATTTTTTCCCATTCTGTCGGTTGCCTCTTCACTTTCCTGACTGTTTCTTTAGCAGTACAAAACTTCTCAATTTGATGCAATCCCAAGAGTTAATTTTGGCTTTGACTTTTTGTGCTTATGGGGTCTTTTCCAAGAAGTCTTTGCCAGTGCCTATATCTTGCAGGGTTTTTCTGATATTCTCTAATAATTTGATGGTGTTGGGTCATAGGCTTAGATCTTTAATCCATGTTGAGTGGATTTTTGTGTAAGGTGTAAGGGAGGGGTCTTGCTTCATGCTTCTGCACAGGGTAATCCAGTTTTCTCAGCACCATTTATTGAATGGACTGTCCTTGCTCTAGGAATTGGTTTTAGATCCTTGATCAAATGTAAGTTGGCTGTAGATGTTTGGATTGATTTCTGGTGTTTCTATTCTATTCCATTGGTCTATCCATCTGTTTCTGTACCAGTACCATGCTGTTTTGATAACAACTGCCCTGTAGTATGTCTTGAAATCTGGTATTGTGATGGCTCTGGCTTTGTTTTTGTTTTACAAAATTGCTTTAGCTATCCGAGGTCTCTTGCGTCTCCATATGAATTTCAGCATCATTTTTCCAGATCTGAGAAGAATGTCTTCGGTATTTTGATTGGTATTGCATTAAATCTATAAATTGCTTTTGGGAGAATGGGCATTTTGATGATATTTATTTTTCCAATCCATGAGCATGTAAGATTTTTTCATTTTTTGGTATCCCTTTCTATTTCTTTCTGTAAGATTTTGTAATTGTCATTGTAGAGATCTTTAACGTCCTTAGTTAGTTTATTCCAAGATATTTGATTGTTTCTGTAGCTATTGTGAATGGGATTGATCTTAGAATTCTTTCCAACTGTGGCTGGTTTAATCTTAAACTTTCCCGTTATAGAGTTTTATTCTTCTTTCACACCCTGTCTTAATTTTATTTATTACTCTTGATTTTCATATACATGCATTAATATTGATAGGGAATATTCTACAATATTTCTTGGTAAAACATTTCTAGCTTTTCTGGAAACCTTTAGTGCTGCAGCAGTCACAGGTGTTAAAAGCTACCTAGTACTGGAAATTACAAGGTGTTTGCATTTATTGAGTTGTAACATACTTTAGGCTCTTTGCATACACTAACAGGTTAAAACATATTAATCCTGTGAAATTTGTATCATCTCTAAATTTTACAAATAACACACTCAGAATTATTGAGTAACTTGTTCAATAACACAGAAGTATTACTGGGAGACCTTAGGCAAAGAGAATAGGATTTTTTCAAACTCTAAGCATTTTATACATACATGTATACTAATTTCTTAACTTGCTGGAGATATTCAGAAGTGAAGTGCTTCATGAAGATCCTAAACTAGCCAAAAGATGAGGAAAGTAGCAGAGGACAGTAAAGAACATAAATTAAAAAGTGATGATCCCATTCATTTTTTAACCATGCCCAGCCTTGATTTGAATGACCATCTTTCTATTTGATTATCATTTATAGTACTTGTGTATATTACCACAGAAGTAGGGTCTTCAGATTCTACTTGCTAATCTCTTTAATTAATAAGGCATTAATCCCTTAGCTGTAAGGTAAAATTTTAAATATAGTATTTCAGATATTAAGAAAGAAAGATTTTGGAATGTGAGCCATTCTCACATTCAGAAATCTACCAACAATAGATGCTGGAGAGGATGTGGGGAAAAAGGGACACTAACCCACTGTTGGTGGGAATGCAAACTGGTTAAGCAACTATGGAAGTCAGTCTGGAGATTCCTCAGAAACCTGAATATAACCCTCCCATACAACCCAGCCATGCCACTCCTTGAAATTTACCCAAAGGAAATTAAATTGGCAAATAAAAAGAGCTGTCTGCACATTAATGTTTACTGTAGCCCAATTCACAATAGCTAAGACCTGAAACCAACCCAAATGCCCATCAACAGTAGTCGGGATAAAGAAATTATGGGACATATACTCTATAGAATTCTATACAGCAGTCAAAAACAATGAAATCCAATCATTTGCAACACAATAGAGGAATCTGGAAAACATCATTCTGAGTGAATTAAGCTAGTCCCAAAGGGACAAATATCATATGTTCTCCCTGTTCGGTGACAACTAACTGAGAACCAAAGGGGAAACCTGTTGAAGTGAAATGGACGCTATGAGAAACAGTGACTTGAACAGCTCTTGTGCTGACTGTTGTACAATGTAATACTTTATCCATTTTAGTATTTTTTTTATCCTAGTACTAGTGGTTGAACTCTGTAATTAACACACAATTATTCTTAGGTGTTTAAAATTTAACTGAAAAGTGATCCCTGTTAAATATAAGAGTGGGAATAAGAGGGGGAGGAGATGTACGATCTGGGACATACTCAATCAGACTTGCCCCAAATGATGGAGTTAGAATCATGCCAGGGGATTCCAATACAATCCCATCAAGGTGGCATGTACCAAGGCCATCTCACTAGTCCAAGTGATCAGTTTCAGTTCACAATTGATCATACTGATAGGTCTAAGAGTCAAAGAAATCACACAAACAAGACTAGTGTCTGCTAATACTAACTGATAGAATCAAAAAGGAGAGAATGATCCAACATGGGAAGCGAGATACACAGCAGACTCATAGAATGGCAGATGTCCTAAATAGCACTCTGGCCTCAGAATCAGCCCTTAAGGCATTTGGATCTGGCTCAAGAGCCCATGAGAATATTTTAGGCATGGAAAGCCAAGACATTCTGAAAAAAAAAGAAGACCTAAATGTAAGATCTCTGCGAATGAGATCCCAGTGGAAAGAACGGGGCCATCAAAGAAGGAGGTACCTTTCTCTGAAGGGAGGAGAGAACTTCCACTTTGACTAGGACCCTGTCAGAATAAGATCGAAGTCGGCAAACCCTAAAGGCTTCCATAGTCTCGGCAACTCATGACTAGATCCTAGAGAGGTTACTGACGCCATAAACAAGTGTGTCAAATTGTTAAATCAACATCAGGCGTCACTGTGTACTTACCTATCATGAGGAATCTGTCCTTAACGTGTTGTCCAATGTGAAGTAATGCTATAACTAGTACTGAAACAGTATTTTTACACTTTGTGTTTCTGTGTGGATGCAAACTGATGAAATCTTTACTTAGTATATACGGAATCGATCTTCTGTATATAAAGATAATTGAAATGATTAAAAAATCTTGTTGTTAAATTGGAAATTGCATAATTAATCAATTTTTTAAAAAAAATATGTAGGATCTCTGTCCTTACTGTGCTGTGCATTGTGAATTAATACTATAACCAGTACTCCAACAGTGTTTTTCACTTTGTGTCCCTATGTGAGAGCAAACTGTTGAAATCTTTACGTAATATGTACTAAACTTATCTTCTGTATATAAAGAGGATGGAAAATGAATCTTGATGTGAATGGAAGGGAAGAGGGAGAGGGAAAGGGGAGGGTAGTGGGTGGGAGGGAAGTCATGGGGGGGGAAGCCATTGTAATACATAAGATGTACTTTGGAAATTTATATTCTTGAAATAAAAGCTTTATATATTAAAAAAAAAAGAAAGAAAAAAAGAACAAAGGAAGGGGAAGGGTGATGGAAGAAGGAAGGGAGGGCCGGCGCCGTGGCTCAACAGGCTAATCCTCTGCCTTGTGGCGCCGGCACACCGGGTTCTAGTCCCGGTTGGGGCACCGGATTCTGTCCCGGTTGCCCCTCTTCCAGGCCAGCCCTCTGCTGTGGCCCGGGAGTGCAGTGGAGGATGGCCCAGGTGCTTTGGCCCTGCACCCCATGGGGAGACCAGGAAAAGCACCTGGCTCCTGGCTCCTGCCATCGGACGAGCGCGGTGCGCCGGCCGCAGCGCGCCATCCGCGGCGGCCATTGGAGGGTGAACCAACGGCAAAAGGAAGACCTTTCTGTCTGTCTCTCTCTCTCTCACTGTCCACTCTGCCTGTCAAAAAAAAAAAAAAAAAAAGAAGAAGGAAGGGAGAATGAGGGGAAAGGTGAGAGGGACAAAGGGAATATCATTATATTCTTGAAATTGTATCTATGCACTATATTGAATTGGTTCTTTTGTATTAATATTATATTAACATAAAAATGAAGTATCAGCAAAAAACATTGATGCTCATGTCTTTTATGGAAAGAGTAGAACAATGTTTTTAGAAGCAGAAGACCATGTATCACAGCTTCAAACTTGATTCAAACGGATGCCCTGAAAAGTCCCCCTCTCCAAAATGTAAAACGGCAGTCATACACTAGAAAAAATGCCCTGTGCTCAAAAATTTTTGAAAAAACATGAGTTAAACAAGCTCATCCATATTTCTTTCCTGCATGTAAACTTAGAATATTTAATATATTTTTCTGTGTCATTAACCTTTAACACAGGTACTTGTATGCTACATTACCAATATGCATTAGTCCGCAGATGAATTTTTCCTTGGTTCTACCAAACCTGCTTTGTGAAATTATTGCTTCCTCTATACTCGTACATCCCAGCGAGGTGGATATCCAGATGATGCCATTGTCAAAGGGGAGGTGATATTTGACTTTTAAAAAATTAATTAGATGAGGCCAATGCTGTAGCATAGTGGGTAAAGTCACCTCTTGCAGTGCCGGGCATCCCATATAGGCACCAGTTCTAGTTCTGGCTGTTCCACTTCTAATCAAGCTCTCTGCTATGGCCTGAGAAAGCAGTAGATGACGGCTCATGTCCTTGGACCCCTGCAACCATGTGGGAGGCCTGGTAGAAGCTCCTGGCTCCCAGCTTTAGATCAGCGCAGTTCTGGCCATTGTGGCCATCTGGCGAGTGTACCAGCAGATGGAAAACCTCTCTCTCTCTCTCCCTCTCTCTCTTTCTCTCTCTCTCCTCTGCCTCTCTGTAACTCTGCCTTTGAAATAAACAAATAAAATCTTTAAAAAAATAATAATTAGAGCATGTTTCTTTGTGGTAATGGATATGGAGCACTTTCAATATCCTATTAATAATGGTGATAAGGTACTTTGTTATGAGAGACGTTGTCCTTGGGGGAAGCTGTAAACAAGAACTATACATCCAGTATATAAGAACCCGCTGTACTGTTTTTGCAACTTGTCAATCTAAAATTATTTCAAAATAAGATTTTAAAAATGTAAAAGAGAAGAAAACAATATTTTTTTGGGGGAAAGTTTTTGTCATATATCTAAAGCAGGCAGCTCTAAGTTGCCAGCTGTAGACCTGTCTCAGGTAGGATGATCTTCCGTTGTCCAGGGAGGCCGAGGTTTATTTCATGCTGTCTTGTTGAGGAACAGCTAAAATAAAAACCTGAAAGGAGACAAATCATGAATTCAAAATCCATGCAACTCTTTGCATCTCAATCTGGCAGAGGTAGAGGAAGAAGAGCTGGCTAGAGCGACCCTTAGTGATTGTTATGAAGTAAATGAAGGTGGGGAGCTGCGGAAGAACCTTACAGAGAAGCTATTAAATGCTTCTAGTGCTTAATAAAGAATTATTTATGCTGTCACAGAAATGGAGAGCTGTCATTTTCTTAGTGGAAGTCACATTCATAGTGGATCACTTAAACAGAGTCAGTTTATTAACAAAAATATATTAATGTCAAATATTTAATATATATTTAATTATGATAATTTCCAGATTATCTGATTTTTCAAGCAAGCTATTATTTTTCTTAAGATTTTCTTTCCTCTTCAACATATTTCCCACTAAGAAACCAACAAGAACTGAAAGTCTTTCGATCTTCCTCCAGTTGTCTTAGATTTGGTGACAATTTCAATTTCTCCAGAGCAGAAACCAGAGCATGAGTCTGGAGAGGGGCTCGAGAGCCATTATAATGGATCACTGACTTTGCACCATGGGGGTAGGACCAGCACAGGGCAGATTGATTTGGGATCATGGTCAGCAGCACCCTTCTCTTATTTTTGTGGTCTTGGCCTTTTTTTTACTTTTTCTTCTTCAGGTTCAGTCTCATAAATTCTCCAGTGAATTCCTTTCCAAGGTAAAATTGCACACACCTCCATAAGAGTTGCAGAAATACAAATTTTCCTAACTCTTAATTCTAAATTGTAAGAAATATTGTTCTAATGTACTACTCCAACTATAATATAAATGCTAACAATTTTTAAACCATTGGATTCTTTTCTTTAATGAAGAGTTCTATAGTGAGATTTCAAAGGAATAATAGAAATGCTGATTTTTAAAGTTTTCATAATTTCATTAATAAAAATTTTGAATCACAAAGTTATACCGAAGAGTATAGGGTCACAGAGTCACTGAGTAGAAAGCCTATTTTAGCATGATCTTAAATCATAAAGCTGTGCAGAGGATGAGATAAGATATACAAATAGACTTCACAAAGATTGTGGGAAATAAAATTAAAAGATAAGCTTGACTTGGGGCAATAATTTTGAAATTCATGCATATCTTTTTATTAATATGCAGGTTCCATGAACTTTTTGAAGATCATATATATGTATTGTGTTTGCATTTATAAAGATTCCTAATGAGTTTTTTATTTTTACTTTTTTAACAGATGAAACATAGTTTGTAGAATCAGTTTAAGACTATCATAATATTACGCTGTTCATCTTTCTTTCTTTCTTTCGGAAATGCTAATTATTTTGATGAGCACAAAGAGCAAATTCCATTAAACGCTCCTGAAAATAACTGTTTCTTTATTTTTAGCTTTTTTATGGGTTCTTTTAAGATCAAATTCATGCTATATTCCAGGATTTTATTTTTTGTGTAAATGGTTTCACACAAAATGTCCTCCCAAGTTCTTATTTTTAAATGGACTCTATGTGAGAGGCTGAATCAATATTTATTGTGTATTTCAAATCTACATATTTGTATTGAATAGATGGAACAGTCAAATGGAGAAATTGATGACTATTACTTTGGGAGATGGAGCTGGTATTATTTGAAAATTGGTTTGGTGTATATGTGTGATATATGGCTATTTAAAAATGGTTCAAATGAAAACCTCACATAGGGTTTTTTGTTAAAGAAAATCTGCAGAATGAGAGTATGTCTACACAAAATATATGTTCTGTGTATAAACAAATCTGAAATAACAGAAAGTTTGGTATTTTTTAATAAAAATGAGCTGTTCAACGAAAATATAATTTAATCAGTACTGGGAAGAGAGGATCAGGAAGGTGGGATAAATAATAGGCATTAGAATGGGCTCTGGAATAAGATAACTGTGGATTGACTCCTTGTTCAACCACTTTCTATCTGTGGGAGTATGAAGAGTCTTTTTTTTCTGTAAGTTTGAATTACTCATCTGTTGGAAAGATAAAATTCAATAATTATTTCAAAAGAAACCAACATTTGGTACATAGGAATTGATTAACATTGGTGTTGCTCATTATAGTCCTATTAGTTGCACTAATTTACTAGCTATACTATTACTGTGTTTAGGATAAATTTATTACTTTTGTTCTCAATGTAACTTTTAAAATATTTATTTGTTTATTTGAAAGACAGAATTGCAAAGAGAGAGGGAAAGACAGAGACAAGAGAGAGATCTTCCATCGTTGGTTCATTCCCCAAATGATCACAACAGCTGAGACTGAGCCAAGTTGAAGTCAGTAGTCTGGAACTCTATCTGGGTTACACACATGGAACCTATATGGGATGCTAGTGTTACAAGCAGAAATTTAATGCACTGTGCTACAATGCCACCCCATGATTATTTTAACACAAGCAGAGTTCTCCAAATGACATGGTATTTATGTAGATTTCTATTCATAATTTTAAAGAATTTTGTTTGCTTTTATCATCTTTAGCACACTTCACAAAATAAAAATTCTTGGACACCTACTAGATATTGGGCTTTCTGACAGGAGCTGTATTTGTAAAGACACATGTCTTTCACTAAATAAAAAGAATGACCATTTGGGAAAAAAAAACAACATATTTTGAAAAGTGTGGTAGCTGCGGCAACTTTGGGGATAAGGGAAAGAATAAGAGGCAGTTCTGTCTAGAGTGATTAGAAAGGATTCTGAAGGGAAATAACTTAAGTTGATCATTAAAATATGAAGATGAGAGGTGCCCCAGAGTGACAATAGAGGAAATGGGAATTCTCGCAGGTAAAACAATATGTGATTTCCTGAAGTTTAGTAAAGCCAGTCTTGTTTAAAACATTATACATTGCTCTTACTTGTTGGAGTAACTGTGCAAGATCAGAAAGCAGTACCTCATGTTGTCAGAGTATTAAGCAGAGATCAGTTTATAATAAGAATAATGAGTCATGATGAAAATATCAGCCATAAATAAAAAATGAATAAAAAGTTACAAACTGAGTCAGTGAAAACTGAGAGTGGTTGTACAGAAAACCCATTTAAAAAAAATGTGTTGAGGGGCAGGCAGTTAGCCTAGTAGGTAAGATGCCCAAGTCTCACATTGGAACATTTAGGTTTAGTGCCTGGTGCTACCTTCTGACTCCAACTTCTTGATAAGGCAGACTTTAAGAAGTAGTAGTGATGGCTCAAATTATCAGGACAACCACAGGAGGAGGCTTGGATTGTGTTCCTGACCCTAACTTCAGGCTGACCCAACCCTAGGCATTGAGGCATTTGGGAAGTGAATCAGTGGATATGAGCTGTGTTTTCCTGTATGTCTATCTTTGTCTCTCTGCCTCTCAAACAAAGCCAACAAAAATGAAACAGTTGTGTGAAGGGAGCAATAGTTCAAGTTAAAGAGGAAAAAAACCCTGTGAAACCATTACAAGAATCATGACAAAACAAAGAATGGAGTAACAATGGAATGATAAGGGGAAAATTTGAGAGAAAAAGTACAGGAGAATATAAATAGGCTAAAATGATTGACTTGGTAAGAGAAATTTGGGAGCTTGTGAAATAGGGTGTGTACATGGGTCATCAGTTCACAATCAGGGGAACAGGAGGGGCTGGCTTTTGACTCCATAGTTCCTGGTAGGAATCTCACCTATGGTCTGAGAGGCAGAGCTCTCCATTTGCTGATGCTCTGTAAGGTATTGGTTGTAAGCTCTGAGGCCTAGAAAGAGATCAAGACTAGAGATGTAGCTCTAGGATACACTATGAATAAATGGAACCATCCTGGGAAATAATGGAGCCAAGCAAAGAAGGAATGAAGTTGACATTGTTAACATCACTAAAGCAGATGATATAAGGCAAACAAAGGCCGGCAAGCCTCTACTCATGAAAGTCAAAGGTTAAAACAAGAACTTCCAAAGGTCTGGTCTTTGGGAATCCACTTGCACGGGAGGTGAGGTAAAGTGTAAATGAGCCATTGTAATCCATAAGCTGTACTTTGGAAATTTATATTCTTTAAATAAAAGCTTTATAAAAAAAATGTGCCCATTGGATTGGTAATTAGTGGGACCTCTATGAAGGCAGTTTCAAGAGAAGGGGAGTAAGCAAAATTCAGATTGATGCATGAAAGGGCCTAAGGTTGCTGATATCTCTCATGTATAAAGCTATAACTTAGTATCAAGAGTGGTGTTTGCAGAGTTGACTGGCTGTGGCTACAAGTCTGATGTAGCAAGTGCTCTGCTACACTCAGCTCACTTATCTCTCTGGTCATCATAACAGCAAATCGTCAACCAGAGCATAACTACATTGTGCCATTTTTTAAGGAGAACTGGAGAACAAAGGTAAATTTTCTGACTCCCACTATCAACCAAATATGTGAATCTGTGGTGACTTAACTATGAGCTATCCACTTGAAAATAGTTGAGCTGGAAAAATTTAAGTCTACAGCTACAATCCCAGTTGTAAAGTTCAAATCTGAACAAAGTTTGTCTTTCCAACTTTCCAAACTGTTCTGTTGGACTAGAAGGGTAAAGTACATTATCTCCTGCTATTTCATTTTTATTAAAACTGTTTGAACTTGGAAATGAGGCCTGATGGTCCCATTTTCAGAAGGCTGAAGGTCACTGGGTGTTTCTGTTCAAAAAGAGAAAACAATGTGTAACCCCTCTGGCACCATAATCGAAAGAAATAGTGTGGTGATTACAGCCCTGCGCTGAGCTGGCGGCTGCTACAAATACTGGAACCGAATTTGATAGGATCCTGTATTACCTTATAACAGAGTATCATTCCTTACAGTTCCAAGGTCAATGTCTCTTTCTCAAATAACATTTCGGACCTATAATTGTTCATCTACATGCCAGCAATTATGGAGGAATTGATCAGCCAGTAATTAATGCCATGCTATTACACTTTTTAATTTGTAGATTATGCAGCTGCAAGCGTTCTCACATTTTTAATTTGTATATTATACAGCCACAAATGTTTACAATGCCCTTTTTAATCTCCTTACACTACCACTACCATTATTCACTATAGATTAATGATACCCCAGATACTGGGGTTTATTTCATTTACCACTCTTACCAGGAGAGCAGTTAACATTACTGTGCTCTATTACTTAATGTCTTACTGCAGCTGCTAGTGAGCATTGGTTACCCTTTAAAATATTACCAGTCAGTTATTTTTTCTTATTTTTTTAGCTCTCTTGTCACCAACAATATGACTCTGTGGTAATATTATACTTTATTTCTAAGTTTATTTCAACTATTACTAGAAGAGATATTTAAACAATTCATTTCAAACAGGACAACTGACCTGAGCTCCCTTTATGCATCTTTATTGTAGCACCTATTTAAGGTTGTAGCTAATACAATCTTTCCTTCCTTTCTTCCTTCCTTCCCTCCCTCCTTCCTTCCCTCCTTCCCTCCCTTCCTTCCTCCTTTCCTTCCTTCCTTCTTTTTTCTTTTCCTCTATTTCATATTTTCAATTTTTCTATTTATTTGATGGGCAGAACAGCAGCCAGAGAAAATCAGAGAGAGAGAGAGAGAGAGAGATCTTGTATATGCTGATTCATTCCCTGAATGGCTACAATAGCCAGGGTTGAATCACGCTGAAATCAGAAGCCTGGAATTCAGTCCAGATCCCTTTCCTGACTGGCAGGGACCCAAATACTTGAGCCATTATTTACTGTATCCTGAGGTGTGCACTAGCAGGAAGCTGGAACAAAGACAGAGGCAAGACTGAAATCCAGGCAGTTTGAAGTGGGATACAGACATTCCAAAGAGTGGCTTAACTCAACACAAAACAACACCCATTCAGAAATTTTTTTTCTTTTTCTTCATCTACTTTTTACACTATACCTATGAGCCAGATGAATTATGAAGAAAATATTTAATAGTACTGTATTCTTTTTAAAATGGCTAGAAATAAATATTCTGAAAAATAAGTCTTAACATTATAAAGTGATACAGTGGCTTCCGGCTGGGGTTATGGTAGCATGCATCTCCCTTGTTTTTCTCTAAGGTGATCTGAAGCTTCAAAGGGAAGGCTGTGTCTATAACATTGATATGACATTGTGATAACTTCAGAAGTATCACTATTCTAAGTCAGCAAGATGTACAATATCTACACCACTGTAGAATTCTTTGGAACAGATTAGATGTACAATTACTGTGCAGCATACATAAAAGTAAAACACTGAGTATTTATCATTGAAGTGCTCCTTCTGTGTAGCAGGGATAAGTAAATGTGCAAAAATTGATAATAGTTCATACATAACCAAACTACAGAAATGAAATGATGATGAGACCTCAGAGAAGAGTGTGATAAGACATGAGATAAATGGACAAAAACTTTTATAACCAATTAGAGGATTGAATTTTCAGAAGAGTGAGTAGAATACAGGAGAAAACAACTTGATCTGAGCTCCAGAAGAGGCATCATTGGAATAAGAACAGAAAGAAATACCTTTACCTTCAGAGAATGCAAAATGAACAGATACCTCAAGCGATCAGCATTTATTATATATTTGAGGGGCAGTAAAGAGATAAATGCAGCTCCAAGAAGAAGATATTTGGTGAGTAAATGTGATACATAATTCCAGAGGGGAGGAGTAGTCATGTAATAAGGGCCTAGAACACTAGTGTCAGAACCTAGGTCTTCATTCTGTGCAAAGAGTCTGTGTGGAGTGTTTCTGATCGGCTTTTTGTTTTGTTTTTGCTCTTGTTTAGGTGTTTAATGTGTCAAAAATTAAAAAAGTATCTTTCAGGAGACTAAATTGTGGAGATGGACATCAGTATCATTGAGACTGCTGGTAAATTGATTGGAGTGTGAGATGACAAATATGAGGGCACTGACCATAGTTACCTAACAGTTTCTGGACACTTGGGCTGTTCCTTGTTTCTTTTTCTTTATTCTGCTCTCCAATCCCTTGCCACCTCTCCTCTTTGCTCACATTTTGAAAATCACCCTCACTATTTTTTAAGATTTTATTTTATTTGAGAAGGCAGATTTACACAGAGAGAAAAGGAAAGAGAGAGAGAGAGAGAGAGAGAGAGAGAATATCTTCCATCTCTTCCGTCTACTGGTTTACTCCACCAATGACTGCAGTGGCTGGGGCTGGAACAGGTGGAAACCAAGAGCTTGTTCTGGGTTTCCCACGCAAGTTCAGAGGCCCAAGCCCTTGGGCCATTCTCCAGTGCTTTCCCAAGTGCAATAGAAGAGAGCTCAATTGATAGTGGAGCAGCCACGAATCCAATTAATGTCCATATGGGAAGCCAGCACTGCAGGTGGAGACTTTACCCACTGTGCTACAATGCCAGCCATGCCTTTCCCCCCTTTTTTCATGTTTCATTTTACTTTTAATTAATTTTTAAAAGATTCAATATGATTTGTAGTTTAGAGTCTAATTGCATGATTTTCTTTTCCTTCCTCCCTCTTTCCTTCTTTCTACCCTTATTTCAGTGTTTTCTTAAAGTTTTTGAGATAGCATATTTTACATTTACATTGCAGTGAAAAGGCTTGCTAGTTCACTACATTAAAACTTGAATCTTTCATCAGTTTTGTTCATTAGATTTATTATTTTTGTGTTTCAATGCAATTTTATGTATGTGTATTTCTTGTGTCTTATATTAGTTTATAATCCTCATAATAATCATGGGCCAAGCACTACATTAAGCATTTTACAAATTATTTACTTTTATTTCACTCATATAGTCAGCTCAGTGGCAGGTGATTTTTCTTATTTTTAGAAAGAAATTAAACTGAGGCTTATATTATGGCACAGTTAACAATATAAGTGGCAAAGTCATAATTTAAGCCTCAATCTAAGTGTGGACATTTCATGTAGCAGTTAAAATGCTGGTTGGTGTACATGCATCCCATACTGGATGGCTGGTTCAGGTCCCAGCCAATCCAGTTCTGATCCAAGTTCCTGCTAATGCACACCCTGGAAGGCAGCAGACGATGGCTCAAATGTTTGGGTCTCTGCCACCCATGTAGGAGACCTGGATTGAGTTTGGGGCTCCTGGCATGACCTGGCCTAGTCCTGGCTCTTTTGGGCAACTGGGGAATGAACCAGCAAATGGAAGATCTCCCTGTGTATGTTTGCAGCTCTGCTTTTCAAATAAAGTAAAAATAAATAAAATTCTTTAAAAAAAAACCTCAGCCTACTCATTGTATTAATTTATTTTCATATACATATTTGTTCATTCATTTATTCATTCACTGATATTCAATAAATTCCCACTTGATACCAAATATAATTAGTGCTGGAGAATGAAGAATTGTAGAAGGGGTCACTGTTTCTTTGTCTTATGCCTGAAAAGAAAATAAATATAATCTTCATATTAAGCAAGTGCTAGCCACAGAATTTCATTATAAAGTACCTTTTCACTGGACCTCTCTTCATCTCTTAAAATGTATCTTCATCCCTGTGATTGGATGCAGGTAAATATCCATTATATTGGGATAATTTTCATATAAAAATAATCCCTTTTGGCCACAGCTCACTTGGCTAATCCTCCGCCTGCAACACCAGCACCCCAGGTTCTAGTCCCGGTTGGGGCACCGAATTCTGTCCTGGTTGCTCCTCTTCTAGTCCAGCTCTCTGCTGTGGCCCGGGAAGGCAGTGGAGGATGGCCCAAGTGCTTGGGTCCTGCACCCGCATAGGAGACCAGGAAGAAGCACCTGGCTCCTGGCTTTGGATAAGTGTAGCGCACTGGCGGTAGCGGTAATTTGGGGGTTGAACTAAAGGAAAAGGAAGACCTTTCTCTCTGTCTCTCTCTCACTATCTAACTCTGCCTGTCCAAAAAAAAAAAAAAAATCCCTTTGAAGTTAATGAATCCAAATATGGTAGTAATCCAGATTTAAGTTTTATTGAGTATGGTTACTTCTCTTTCTGACCTGATGAGTTGCAGGTCAATACTTCCCAGTGGGAGGACCTTGGCTTATGAATGATTTTCTCTTCTGGTTTGCTAACACTGATTTATGGGGATCTACTCAATGTTAGAGCAAAGAACGGAGGAAGAGAAAGGTGAGCACAGTCCTTACTTAGCTAAATGTGAGGTGGCTGCGTCTCTGGACCTGGCAGGTAGGCAAAGCTGCCTCTCACTCAGGTGGGCTCTGGGGAGACCATTCCTCCATGTGATTGATTCACGGACCTCCAGCTCTTTGCATAAGGCAGCTTCCCTAGCGCTTGACCATCTGTGTGGATCTTCTGCTCTTATATATATATAAAGCTTTTATTTAAAGAATATAAATTTCCAAAGTACAGCTTATGTATTACAATGGCTTCCCCGCCCCATAACTTCCCTGCCACCCGCAACCCTCCCCTTTCCCTCTCCCTCTCCCCTTCCATTCACATCAAGATTCATTTTCCATTCTCTTTATATACAGAAGATCAGTTTAGTACATATTACATAAAGATTTCAACAGTTTGCTCTCACATAGGGACACAAAGTGAAAAACACTGTTGGAGTACTGGTTATAGTATTAATTCACAATGTACAGCACAGTAAGGACAGAGATCCTACATATTTTTTTATAAAAATTGATTAATTATCTATGCAATTTCCACTCTTTTCTACTAAGTTCTATTTCTTTCACATGATAGAACTTCTGAGTGAGATTTAAGGGGACACAATGTGGAAAAACAGAATTGCTTTTCATTCATCCATATCCTTTTCAAAGTGCAGGAGTACAGACTGCCCAGGGCAGTCAGCAACCTTTCCTTCCTTTACTTCTCCATTTTTTTAAAGATTTATTTATTTTACTTGAAAGTCAGAGTTAACACAGTGAGAGAAAGAGAGGCAGAGAGAGAGGGAAGTCTTCCACCTGCTGGTTTACTCTCCAGTTGGCTGCAATGGGCAGAGCTGCACTGATCTAAAGCCAGGAGCCAGGAGCTTCTTCCAGTCTCCCACATGGGTGCAGGGGCCCAAGGACTTGGGCCTTCTTCTACTGCTTTCCCAGGCCGTAGCAGAGAGCTGGATCAGAAGTGGAGCAGCTGGGATACGCACCAGCTCCCATATGGGAAGCTGGCATTGCAGGCGGTTGCTTTACCCACTATGCCACAGTGCTGGCCTCTTCTTCATTAGAAGAGCCCAGACCCTATCTCACACTGAGATGGTCTCAGACACAATTCCAGTGTTTCTGCATCTGTTTAGTTCTGCTGATTTAATTTGAAATGATTAAGAAAGCATGCCTATCTTATTCATTGCAAAGGAGGAGAGACCCTGAGCCCACCAGCCAACCTCCATGCCCAAAGCTAATTCTGCACCCCACCCTTTTCTAGGCCTTCAAATCTACTCTATCACCTAGAGTTGGATATCCCTAGAAGGGTCCAAATTTGGTCCCCATAACTTCCATTTGCCGGTCCTCACATCTCGCTTTAGACTATGACATGTATTATCTTAGGATCTCAGTTCTAATACACCATAATTGCAACAACACATGTAAAATAAGTTACAGTAGTGACAATTATTAATAAAATAGACAAATTATTGAGAGATAAAGGTATGAGAACACAATTAGACGGTGTGTGTTGTGATGAACATCTCTTAAAAGATGTATTTAGCAGGAATCTGATTGATAAGGAGTCATTCAGAATTCAGGACAAGCACATTCTAGGCACATAGAGAGGTTAAAGTTTTATAACAAAATGAGGTTTAACCATTTATTTACTTATTTTTAAAGAGTTATTTTATTTATGTAAAAGGGAGAATAACAAAAAAGGGAGAGACAGAGAAGGGATCTTCCAATCACTGGTTCATTCCCCAAAATGGCCACAATGGTCAGGGCTGCGCTTGAGCCAGGCTGAAGTTAGGAGTCTGGAATCCCATCTAGGTCTTCTGCATGGTACCAGGGAACCTGGTACTTGGCCCATCTTCTGCTGCTTTCTCAGTTGCATTAACAGGGTACTGGATTGGAAGTGAAGCAGCTGGGAGGGAAACCAGTGCAATATGGGATGCCAGCAACGTTGATAGTAGCTTAAGCTCCACAACACTGACTCAGTGTTTAACACTTTAAAGAAGAAGTAAGAACACTTGCTGGGTCTAGGGAAAACCCAGCAAGTGACCATGAAACAATGACTTCCCTACTCTAGGTTGCATTAGAATCTCTTGTAGGACTTGTTAGAATATAAATTCCTGGGGCTCACTCCATGGATTTGGATCTGGTAGACCTGGAGAGATAATGCTCTCAGATGACACCACTCCTGCTGCATGGCACAGCACCTGAAGTCAGAGAAGCTAGCAAGAGGCTAAGGAAGGAGTTGTGTTTTACCCAATTTATTTGAAAGTTCTCAGACTTTAGAGGACCATGAGCTATTTTCAGATTTTAAAGGTGTTTCCAAATAGTTTTGAACAAATATGCTGCATGACAAAATGTGGAAGGAGATAGAGCATTTGGGAGGCTATGACTTTGGTCTTGGCAAGGATGATTATGGTTTAAATAAATATAGTGGTGGTGGAACTACACAAAATAGCAGAAATAGAAATACATTCTGGATGGTGATATGACAAGAATTGTGGTTCAGCAGAGTGTGAGAAAGGAAATAAACTTGAAAGCTTAGACTTACAACCAGATCCAGTTTCTTTAGGGACAGTCATTACATTTATATTTCCTTTATATTGCCATAGTACCTGGCAGATGGTTTGGATATTGTAGAGACTCAGTAAATTGGAAGATTGAATCAAACATAACTCGAGCAATTTTATACTAACAGATTGTTACATATAGTGTTTGATATATTTTAAATGTAAATAAATAAAATTGTCTAGAATTTGAAGAAACGGTAATTGTTAACAGTTATAGTTTTGATAGAGTACATAAGATTAGGATTAGGGAGTATATTAACTTAGTATATTAACTTAGTATATTAACATAGGGATTAGGGAGTATATTAACTTAAGTAGATAATAAAGATTCATTACATCTACCTTTGAGAAAACTTCCCTGTGGGTAACTGCTTCATTCCCACTGGGGAAGGACTGGTGGTGGGAGAGTGAAGGTTATCAGGCCAAACTTGAAATATCTGACCCAGAACAAATGGAGTGGTGGACTCACTTTTTGCATCTCTTCATTGTGCAGCCATATTTGTTCTTATACTTCAAGTAGCCATTAAGTTCAGTGCAACAAATTAACCAGTAAGTAAAAGAAAGAAATAGATTGTGTATAGAATATTTATAAGTGTTTACTTATGATGAGAGCTATGGCTGCAGGTGTGGGGATCTCAAGAACAGGATTATGCGAATCTGTAGAGAGTTACAGCTTCTCAGCATCATGTGATGGTTTCATGATTTCCCCTCCATCTCTTCTGTTATGTGCTTAACAGTTGTGTGGGGTTTGGTGAAGTGTACCCTCTGCTAACATTGTTCTCAGCAAGTAATATTTATAAGTAAAATATTATACTACTAATCTAGTTAAGGAACAAAGCCATTTGGAAAAGTTCTAGAAATTATCATTTCTAAACCTTTTCTTTAAAAATGTTAGATAACTGCTTTAGTTATCCAAGAGAGGTAGACGAACTAATGTCTTTGTAAACACATAACTGTAGTACTAATTAAATTTTATCTCATTTCCATGATATTCTCTCACCTCTCCTACTGCCTCTCACTTCTGTCAAACTGATCTGAAATTTATAACTCCAAATTTTGCTGTTTTCTCCTTATCACAGTAAAAGGAAATTAGCCCCTGGTAATGCTAAAGACTGGGAAACTTCATTCGCTCCAGACTGACAGAGACACAGAGACACTGGTCATCTTTTTATCATTGAAATCAGTTTATGGAAAAATTTTTCAACGCCCTCCCCAAATTAGAGTTTCTCTGGTTTGAACATGTGAAGTTTTCAATTAGAATTCATACCAAGAATGGGATTCTTATAATATCCCCAAGCCCCTTAAATTGGTTTCCCTCTCACCCTCTCCCATCACCTCCTTTCCTTTTGAGATTAAGGAATGTATAAAATACAACCTGTTACTGCCAGGAGGGATTACTACTATATATTATCACTCACAGCTCATTAACCTCGAAGCCCTGCTAACTAAGAAAATCCTCTCTAATGAGGTTTCCCTTGACTGCACTAAAGAACAAAAGGTCTAAAAGTTTTTCCTATTACCAATGTTCCTCAAATTATTGCACTGTAATTAAAATGTAACTTTGAGGCCAAAGAAGGGAAAAAAAGGATTTAAATTTGGATTAAACTCTAAAAAAATCCTTATAGATAACTTCTGCTTTGTCTTTTGGTAGCTTCTAAACCTTTGAGAATCATGTAGTTCAAGAGAGCTGATTTTTCAATATACCTAGATTTTACCTACATCATTCTGGACAGATATACATAGATCTAGAAGATTCATAAACACATTTATAATATCCGCTTTGACAAAAAGTTGATTTCCCACTTTAATAAACTAAATGTACCCCTTCTCTTGATAAAATAATACCCTAGATAACAGTACACATCTATTTTCCTTAGCTGAGAGATACCTGGTAACTAGAATTGAGATTAGTAAATTGATGAGTCCTAATGTATTTCTTATTCAGAGCCTTAGAGTAAGGGTTATTTTTATGGTTGTATCACAGGAATCTTAAGGAGTAGACATGCAGATAAAACAAACAGAAGGAGCTGCATCCCCAGGAGGAATTTATAATCTGGTGAAGTAGCTAGAATTAAGTATCCTCACCTCTGAGCTTTGGGTTTTTAAATGCCCAAAATGCAAATAATAATTACCTCTTTTAGCTTCCTTGGAAGCCTGATTTATGTGTGTAGCATGTCCTCAGAGGAACAGACTAAAGAGTTAGGGACTCTGAGGCTGAAAAATGAAGGCCAAGAGGGGAATACAACTATAGCTTCCAAAATGGTGAAGGAATCAGCTTGAAGGAATACAACCTTGACCACTGAATCCTGGAAGACTAATTAATAAGCCAAGGCTTTCATGAAACTAAGCAATTTCCATTTAAGACATTAAAGATTACTCTTATTTCATGAAGGAAGGGTAAACAGATAGCATTCCTGAAGCAAAAATCATGATAATTTGAAAAAAAAAACTATATTTGTAACATGTTTTCGTAATAAGATAAAGGCTACTAAAGCACCTAGGTCACGTACCTGAACTTTACATGGAGAACAAGAGGAAAACCTATCAACCACTCTATAGTGCAGCAATAAAATTCTGAGTCATAAATAACATGAGGTTTACTCATAGTGGTGTTTTTCCTGTCTTCCTTGAAAGTGCAGAAATGATCTATTGAAATACAATGCAACACAATAGATGTTTCCACCATGTGCCCAAGAAAAGGTGAAAAATCAAATATGTGGTAGATATGCTAAGCTGTTATCATGAACTCCTCTGCCTTTATACTCACAGTTTGATATTTCTTTAAAAAATTGAATTATGAATTTTTTATTATTTTGGCTGCAAGGAAAATTAAAATCCACTCTTCTCTACTGTCAAAGAACTCAAAAGTCATTGTATTTTGTGAAAAACAACTGTATTGCAAACCTTAAAACATTCATAGTAGTGTTGTTTTAGCACTAATTTGCATTAATCTGAGAAACTAATATACCCACGCTGGGATGAAATGCCTTTGTGCTATACCAGCATAATAATGCTCACCTTATTCTATCACCAAATAATTTTTAAACTAAAATACTAAACACAATAAAAGCTCCTTGAAAAGTAAGCCACTTTCTACAAGCACTATACAAATGTTAGTTATGTTTATTAGCAATACTATTATCATAATTCATAAAAGTTCCCTTTTCTTTTTTTTTTTTTTTGACAGGCAGAGTTAGACAGAGAGAGAGAGAGACAGAGAGACAGGACTTCATTTTTCCGTTGGTTCACCCCCCAACTGGCCTACACGGCACAAGCTGCACCGATCGGTAGCCAGGAACCAGGTGCTTCCTCCTGGTTTCCCATGCGGGTGCAGATCCCAAAAACCTGGGCCATCCTCCACTGCCCTCCCGGGCCACAGCAGAGAGCTTGTCTGGAAGAGGAGCAACTGGCGCCCCAACCAGGACTAGAACCCAGGGTGGCAGCGCCACAAGCAGAGGATTAGCCTATTGAGCCAGGGTGCTGGCCAGTTCCCTTTTCTTATGCAGATATTCTATTAAAAAATGAATGCACAAAGTTTCTTTTTTTCATTCTCAATTATCTTTATATACAGAAGATCGATTCAGTATATACTAAGTAAAGATTTCATCAGTTTGTACCCGCACAGAAACACAAAGTGTAAAAATACTGTTTCAGTAGTAATTATAGCATTACTTCACATTGGACAACACATTAAGGACAGATCGCACTTGAGACGTAAGTACACAGTGACGCCTGATGTTGATTTAACAATTTGACACTCTTGTTTATGGCGTCAGTAATCTCCCTAGGCTCTAGTCATGAGTTGCCGAGGCCATGGAAGCCTTTAGGGTTCGCCGACTTCAATCTTATTCCGAAGGGTCCTAGTCAAAGTGGAAGATATCTCCTCCCTTCAGAGAAAGGTACCTCCTTCTTTGATGGCCCCGTTCTTTCCACTGGGATCTCACTCACAGAGATCTTTCATTTAGATCTTCTTTTTTTTTTTTTTCCAGAGTGTCTTAGCTTTCCATGCCTAAAATATTCTCATGGACTCTTGAGCCAGATCCAAATGCCTTAAGGGCTGATTCTGAGGCCAGATTGCTATTTAGGACATCTGCCATTTTATGAGTCTGCTGTGTCTCCCACTTTCCATGAAAATGAAAAAGAAAAAAAACAAAAAACTTGGTGTTAAATTGGAAATTGCATAGATAATTAATCAATTTTTTAAAAAATATCATGTAGGATCTCTGTCCTTAATGTGCTGTACATTGTGAATTAATACTATAACTAGTACTCCAACGGTATTCTTCACTTTGTGTTGCTATGTGAGGGCAAACTTTTGAAATCTTTACTTAATATGTACTAAACTGATCTTCTGTATATAAAGAGAATTGAAAATGAATCTTGATGTGAATGGAAGGGGAGAGGTAGCAGGAAAGGGGAGGGTTGCGGGTGGGAGGGAAGTCATGGGGGGGGGAAGCCATTGTAATACATAAGCTGTACTTTGGAAATTTATATTCATTAAATAAAAGCTTTAAAAAAATAAATAAATGCACAGGGCAGGCCTTTGGCTAAGCCCTTGAGTTGCCTCTAAGGTGCCAATATCCTGTATCAGGAGTCGCTGGTTGAGTTCCAGTTCCAACCCAACTTACTGCTTAATGCACACCTTGAGAGTCCAGAGATGATGGCTGAACTATTTGCATCACTGCCACCCATGTGAGAGATCCAGTTACCGTACATCAGCCTGTTCAGTTATGGTTTTTTGTGGACATTTATCAAGTGAAATGGAAAATCTGTCCCTGTCTCTGTATGTCTTTTTTCCTCTCTCTCTCTGACTTTGAAATAAGCAAGATATCTTTTTGTGCTTTCTCAACACTATTGGCAAATGAAATAAATTCTCATGGCACATTTGGCCTTTACTAAGATCTATTTTCAACTGAATTTATACACATGTGATTAACTCTATGTTAGGAGTTCAACAAATAGTATGAAGAAGGAAAAAAAGATGAAAAAAACAAAACAAAACCTCGAAATTGCAGTTCAAGGAATCATGGAATAATTGGCTAGAATGTCTGAAAACTACATTGGCACAAGAATGCTGTGGAGCACTTCAACACTTCTCTACCAGAAGGAATTGAAGGACTTTTAAGCATAGCATATTTAGAACAACCATTTTGCCACTGGACACTAGAATGCAGTGTGAACACATGGGACTGAGAAAGGTGGGGCTTCTCCATCAGGAACTTCAAGTATGCCTTTATCAGTTTACCCAGACCTGTGACTTAAATGGCCCTGTGATGCCACTCATGGCTTCAGCTCCATAGCAGTCCTTAATTTTCTGCAGAAATGGTCAATCACCAAAAAACAATTAGAATACAATATAAGAAAGTATGTAATTGAGTACTTGTCCTTGTAGAACAAATTTCAGGGTGTTAGTAAAAAGAGAAATTTTGAGCTTTAGTGATTTGTATTAGAGTGATAAAGAGAGTTAATTGGCTTCCAAATAGGTTTATTTCTACAGCTGTTTCTTTTTTCTTTTTTTTAAACTTTTATTTAATAAATATAAATTTCGAAAGTACAACTTTTGGACTATAGTGTCTTTTCCCCCCTAACCTTCCTCCCACCTGCAATCATCCCATCTCCCACTCCCTCTCCCATCCCATTCTTCATCAAGATTCATTTTCAATTATCTTTATACACAAAAGATCAACTTGGTGTATACTAAGTAAAGTATTCAACAGTTTGTACCCGCACAGGTACACAAAGTATAAAGTACTGTTTGAGTACTAGTTATAACACTAATTTGCATAGTACAACACATTAAGGAAGAGATCTTACATGGGGGGCAAGTGTACAGTGACTCCCGTTGTTGATTTAACAATTGACACTCTTATTTATGGCATCAGCAATCACCCGAGGCTCTTGTCATGAGCTGCCAAGGCTATGGAAGCCTCTTGATCTCACCAACTCCAACCATATTTAGACAAGGCCGTAGTCAAAGCAGAAGTTCTCTCCTCCCTTCAGAGAAAGGTACCTCCTTCTTTGATAGCCCTTTCTATCTGCTGGGATCTCACTCACAGAGATCTTTTATCTATATTATTTTTGTTTTGCCACAGTATCTTGGCTTTCCATGCCTAAAATACTCTCATGGGCTTTTCAGAAAGATCCCAATTCCTTAAGGGCTAATTCTGAAGCCAGAGTGCTGTTTAGGGCATCTGCCATTCTATGAGTCTGCTGTGTATCTCGCTTCCCATGTTGGATCATTCTCTCCATTTTAATTCTATCAGTTAGTATTAGCAGACACTAGTCTTGTTTATGTGATCCCTTTGACTCTTAGACCTATCAGTATGATCAATTGTGATCTGAAACTGATCACTTTGACTAGTAAGATGGCCTTGGTACATGCCACCTTGATGGGATTGAATTGGAATCCCCTGGTATGTTTCCAACTCTACCATTTGGGGCAAGTCCGATTGAGCATGTCCCAAATTGTACATCTCTTTCCTCTTTTATTCCCACTCTTATATTTAACAGGGATCATTTTCCAGTTAAATTTAAACACCGAAGAATAATTATGTGTTAATTAAAAGAGTTCAACCAGTGGTGATAAGTAGAACAAAAATACTAGGAGGGATAAAGTATTAAGTTGTTCCTCGACAATCAGGACAATTGCTGATCAAGTCCTTGTTCCTCATAGTGTCTGTTTCAGTACTACAGGTTAGTTAGTTGTCACAGATCAGTGAGATCATATGATATTTGTTTTTGGGATTGGCTTATTTCACTCAGCATGATGTTCTCCAGATTCCTCCATTTTGTTGCAAATGACTGGATTTCTTTTTTTTTTTCTGCTGTATAGTATTCTATAGAGTACATATCCTATAATTACTTTATCCAGTCTACTATCGATGGGCATTCAGGTTGATTCCATGTCTTAGTTCTTAGCTCTTTTATTTGCTAATTTAATTTCCTTTGGGTAAATTTCAAGGAGTGGCATGGCTGGGTCTTGTGGTAGGGTTTCCTCAGGTTTCTGAGGAATCTACAAACTGCCTTCCATAGTGGCTTTACCAGTTTGCATTCCCACCAACAGTGGGTTAGTGTCCCTTTTTCCCCACATCCTCACAAGCATCTTTTGTTAATTCATTTCTGTATGTGAGCCATTCTAACCAGAGTGAGGTGAAACCTCATTGTGGTTTTGATTTGCATTTTCCTGATGGCTAGTGATCCTGAACGTTTTCTCATGTGTCTGTGGCCATTTAGATTTCCTCTTTTGAAAAATGTCTATTGAGGTCCTTGGCCCATCTCTTAGTGAGTTGCTTGTTTTATTGTTGTAATTTCTTAATCTCTTTGTAGATTCTGGTTATTAATCCTTTATCAATTGCATAACTTGGAAATATTTTTCCCATTCTGTTAGTTGCCTCTTCACTTTCCTGGCTGTTTCTTTATCTGTACAAATCATCTCAATATGATGTAATCCCAATTGTTATTTCTGGTTTTCATTGCCTGTGCCTCTGGGGTCTTTTCCAAGAAATCTTTGCCTGTTCCTATATCTTGCAGGATTTATCTGATGTCCTCAAATAATTTGATGCTGTCGGGTCAAAGATTTAAATCTTTAATCCATATTGAGTAGATTTTTGTGTAAGGTGTAAGGGAGGGATTTTGCTTCATGCTTCTGCATGTGGAAATCCAATTTTCCCAGCACCATTCGTTGAATAGAATGTCCTTGCTCCAAGAATTGGTTTTAGATCATTGATCAAATATAAATTTGTAGTACATGTTTGGATTGATTTCTGGTGTTGATTTTTGTGCATTGATTTCATATCTTACTAACTTGCCCAACTCTTCTATGAGTTCCAATAGACTCTTAGTAGAGTTCTTTGGATTCCCAAAAATAAAGAATCATATCATCTGCAAGGAGAGATAGTTTGACTTCTACCTTCCCATTTTGTATCCCTTTAATTTCTTTTTTTTTTTTTTGCCTAAAAGCTCTGGCTAAAACTTCCAGTAGTATATTGACTAGCAATGGTGAGAGTGAGCATCCCTGTGTGGTATCAGATCTCAGTGGAATTGTTTCCAACATTTACCCATTCAATATGATTCTCGCCATGGGTTTTTTTATAAATTGCCTTGATTGTGTTGACAAATGTTCCTTCTATACCCAATTTGCTTAGAGTTTTCATCATGAAAGGGTGTTGTACATTTTATCAAGTGCTTTCTCTGCACCTATTGAGATAACCATATGTTTTTTTTTTTCTGCAGTTTGTTTATGCGGTGCATCACCTTGATTGATTTACTAACATTGAACCATCCCTGCATACAAGGGTAAGTCCCACTTGGTCTGGGTGGATGATCTTTCTGATGCCTTGTTGCCTTCTATGGGCTATAATTTTATTGAGAAATTTTGCATCTATTTTCATCAGGGAAACTGGTCTGTAATTCTCTTTCTCTACTGTATCTTTTTCAGGGTTAGGATAGACAGAATTTGTGAGGATTCCCTCTCAATTGTTTTGAATAGTTTGAAAAAAATTGGATTCAGTTCTTCTTTAAATGTCTGATAGAATTCAGCAGTGAATCCATCTGGTCCTAGGCTTTTCTTTGTTGAAAGGGCCTTTATTACTGATTCAATTTATGATTTGGTTATGGGTCTGTTTAGATTTTCTGTGTGTTCATGATTCAATTTAGGTATGTTGTGTGTGTTCAGGAATCTATCCATTTCCGATAGATTTCCCTGTTTGCTGGCATACAATTCTTTTTATTAATTTCTGATGTCTCTTTTTATTTCTGTAGTGTCTTTTGTTACATTCCCTTTTTCACCTCTGATTTTATTGATTTGGGTCTTCTCTCTCCTTTTTTTTTACTTAGTCAGGCCAATGGTGTGTCAATTTTGTTTATTTTTTTAAAAAAACAAGCTCTTCATTTGGCTGATCTTTTATAATGTTTTTTTTATTCAATTCTGTTGTTTTCTCTTCTAATTTTAATTATTTCTCTTCTCCTACTAGTTTTGGGTTTGGATTGCTGTATTTCTTCCACATCCTTGAGATGCAGTAATAGCACATTTATTTGACACCATTCCAATATCTTGATGTAGGCACATATTGCTATAAACTTTCCTCTTAACACTGCTTTTACTGTATCCCGTAAGTTTTGTTATATTGTGTTGTTATTCTCATTTACTTCCAGAGAGTTTTTGATTTCTCTTTTGATTTCTTATATGATCCACTGTTCATTCAGTAGCATGTTGCTTAGTCTTCATGTGTTTGCATATGCTCTTGGGATTCCTGAGTTTCTAATTTCCAGCTTCATTCCATTATAGTATGAGAAGATGCATGGAATGATATTGATTCTTTTGAATTTGCTGAGATTTGCTTTAGGGCCTAGTATGTGGTCAATCCAAGAGTACATTCCATGCACTGCTGAGAAGAATATAAATTCTTTAAGTGTAGGATTGAAAGTTCTGTAGATATGTATTAGATCCATTTGGTCTATAGTGTCAATTAAATCTGCTGTTTCCTTATCGATTTTCTGTCTGGTTGTTCTGTCTTTTGCTAAAAGTGGAGTATTGAAGTCCCAAAAACTATTGTATTAGAATCTAAGTCTCCCTTTAAGTTTATTAACATACCTTTTAAACAACATGGTGCCCTATAATTAGTTGCATATGTTTTTAATAGTTACATACTCCTGTTGAATTGATCCCTTAATCATTAAATAGTGTCCCTCTTTGTCTCTCTTAAGAGTTTTGTGTTAAAGTTTATTATGTCTTACATGGTTGATCGAGCTCCTTTTTGGTTTCTGTTAGCATGGAATATCTTTTTCCAACCTTTCACTTTCAGTCTGCATGCACCTTTGTTGGACAGATGTTTTTCTCGGAGGCAGTAAATAGATGGGTTTTGTTTTTTAATCCATTCAGCCAGTTTGTGTCTTTTAACTGGAGAAATGAGACCATTAACATTCAATGTGACTATTGATAAGTGGTGATTAGGCCCTGCCATTTTTACAAAGATATTTCTTTTTTTTATAAAGCTTTTATTTAAAGAAGATAAATTTCCAAAGTACAGTTTATGGATTACAATGGCTTCCCCCCCATAACTTCCCTCCCACCCACTACCCTCCCCTTTCCTGCTCCCTCTCCCCTTGCATTCACATCAAGATTCATTTTCAATTCTCTTTCTACACAGAAGATCAGTTTAGTACATATTACATAGAGATTTCAACAGTTTACCCTCACATAGAGACACAAAGTGAAAATACTGTTGGAGTACTAGTTATGGTATTAATTCACAAAGTACAGCACATTAAGGACAGAGATCCTACATGATTTTTTTAAAGAAATTGATTAATTATCTATGCAATTTCCAATTTAACACCAAGATTTTTTAATCATTTTCAATTATCTTTATATACAGAAGATCGATTCAGTATATACTAAGTAAAGATTTCATCAGTTTGCACCCACACAGAAACATAAAGTGTAAAGATTACTGAGGCCATAAACAAGAGTGTCAAATTGTTAAATCAACATCAGGACTCACTGTGTACTTACATCTCATGAGGGATCTGTCCTTAATGTGTTATCCAATGTGAAGTAATGCTATCACTAGTACTGAAACAGTATTTTTACACTTTGTGTTTCTGTGTGTGTGCAAACTGATGAAATCTTTACAAAGACATTTCTAATAAATACTTTGAACTTCCTGTGATCTATTTTCTTCCTTTACCTTATTTCATATGGAGGATGTGTTTCTGGTTGTAACATATATTTAAGCATCTTTCAGTTTCTGTTTCCTATGGAAAGTTTTTATTTCACCTGCATTCACAAATGAGATCTTTGCAGAATATGATATTCTGGAATGGCAGGGTTTTTTTTCCTCTTAGTATGTGGGCTATATCTTGCCATTCCCTCCTAGTCTGTTTAGGGTTTCTGATGAGAAGTCTGCTGTGAGTCTAATTGGAGATTCTCTGAGAATAACCTGGTATTTCTCTTGCACATTATATATATATATTATATATATATATAAAGCTTTTATTTCAAGAATATAAATTTCCAAAGTACAGCTTATGTATTACAATGGCTCCCCCCCATGACTTCCCTCCAACCCGCTACCCTCCCCTTTCCTGCTCCCACTCCCCTTCCATTCACATCAAGATTCACTTTCCATTCTCTTTATATACAGAAGTTCAGTTTAGTACATATTACGTAAAGATTTCAACAGTTTGCTCTCACATAGGGACACAAAGTGAAAAACACTGTTGGAGTACTGGTTATAGTATTAATTCACAATGTACAGCACATTAAGGACAGAGATCATACATGATTTTTTTCAAAAAAAATAATTAATTATCTACGCAATTTCCAATTTAACACCAAGATTTTTTAATCATTTTCAATTATCTTTATATACCGAAGATCGATTCAGTATATACTAAGTAAAGATTTCAACAGTTTGCACCCACACAGAAACACAAAGTGTAAAAATACTGTTTCAGTACTAGTTATAGCATTACTTCACATTGGACAACACGTTAAGGACAGATCCCTCATGAGACGTTAAGTACACAGTGACGCCTGATATTGATTTAACAGTTTTACACTCTTGTTTATGGCGTCAATTTCCTCCCTAGGATCTAGTCATGAGTTGCCGAGGCCATGGAAGCCTTTAGGGTTCGCCGACTTCAATCTTATTCCGACAGGGTCCTAGTCAAAGTGGAAGTTCTCTCCTCCCTTCAGAGAAAGGTACCTCCTTCTTTGATGGCCCCGTTCTTGCCACTGGGATCTCACTCACAGAGATCTTACATTTAGGTCGTCTTTTTTTTTTTTTTTTTTTCCAGAGTGTCTTGGCTTTCCATGCCTAAAATACTCTCATGGGCTCATGAGCCAGATCCAAATGCCTTAAGGGCTAATTCTGAGGCCAGAGTGCTATTTAGGACATCTGCCATTCTATGAGTCTGCTGTGTATCTCGCTTCCCATGTTGGATCATTCTCTCCCTTTTTGATTCTATCAGTTAGTATTAGCAGACACTAGTCTTGTTTGTGTGATCCCTTTGACTCTTAGACCTATCAGTATGATCAATTGTGAACTGAAATTGATCACTTGGACTAGTGAGAAGGCCTTGGTACATTCCACCTTGATGGAATTGTATTGTAATCCCCTGGCACGATTCTAACTCCATCATTTGTGGCAAGTCCGATTGAGCATGTCCCAGATTGTACATCTCCTCCCCCTCTTATTCCCACTCTTATATTTAACAGGGATCACTTTTCAGTTAAATTTTAAACACCTAAGAATAATTGTGTGTTAATTACAGAGTTCAACCACTAGTACTAGGATAAAAAGATTATAAAATGTATAAAGTATTACATTGTACAACAATAGTCAACACAAGCGCTGATCAAGTCACTGTTTCTCTCTTGCACATTTCAGAATCTTTTCTTTATGTTTCACTGTGGTGAGTTTGATTACAATGTGTCATGGTGAAGAACTCTTCTGGTCATGTTTTTTGGGACTTCTGTGTGCTTCCTGTACTTGGAGGCCTCTTTATTTCTCCAAACCTGGGAATTTTTCTGCTAGTATTTCACTAAAAACCCCTTCTAAACCTTTCTCTCTCTCCAGGCCTTCAGGAACTCTAGAACCCAAATGTTAGTTTTTTTTTTTTTAATAGCATCCTGTAGATTCCCAACAATAACTTTTAGATTTCTAATTTCCTCTTTTTGTTTTTGGTTTGGCTGTATATTTTCCCGTGCTCTGTCTTCTAAGTCCAATATTCTCTCTTTTGCCTCACTGACTTTGTTTTTAAGGCTCTCAACTATGTTTTTATTTGTTCTATTGAATTCTTCATTTCATTTTGGTTTCTCTTCAATATTTCAATTTCATATTCTATTAAATTCTTCATTTCAATTTGATTCCTCCTGCAGATTTCATTTTCATGAGAGAGATCTCCTTTTATGTCCTCCATGGATTTCAGTAGTTCATGCATTTGTTTTTGGTTACTTCTAAATATTCTTATCATAAATTTTTGAGTTCCATTTCTTGCATTTCTTCTATCTCGTCATCTTCATAATCTTATTGATGTGTCATTTTCTTTTGGGAGTGTCACGTTGTCTTCCTTGTTCTTGTTTTCCTCGGTTGTTGTGTTTGTTGTTTGGCATTTGCAATTGGACTGTCTGCATTCAGTGACTCTCTAGAGGCTTGTGATGTGTGTGGCCAGAGAGCTCTGTTCAGTTCTTCATGGCTATGGGTGTGCCTGAGGTGACACAACCAGGTATGGTATGGTAAATCTTCTCTCTCTTTTTTTTATTTTTTTTTTTAATCAGAAGGGAAGTAAATCTGCTCAACTGGCTCTTCTCAATGGTGATCAATGCCTGAGCGCCTGCCCTAGTGGGTATGATATTTGTCTCCTCTGTCCCAAGGACTACACAAAGGATCTGTGCATTCCTCAGTGTAAGCTCAGATTCCCCTGCAATGGCTCTCACCAGGTAGCCAGGGCTACCTAAGCTTGTGGTGTCTCCCATGGAGACTACTCACATCTCAGCCACACCATGAGTTCTCCCAAACACCCTCAGTTTTTTTTTTGTTTGTTTGTTGTTGTTGTTTTTCTCACAGTCATAGTTCATAAGCTCCACACATTCATTAGGTCTTAGTCTCCTGTTATTTCTCCCCACCAGAGTCATTTTTTTCTATTTGGTTGATTGCTGGGCATAGCCCCGAGCTAGCATAGCTATTATGCATGTCCAAAATGGTGCCTGTTCTATTGGCAGGCTTTTGTAAGGTGATTGGAGAGAGAGAATCCTCTCTGTACTGTCCCTTTTATTTTTTTCTCTCCTCTACTAGGGCTGGTGTACTTTCCCCCATGGGGCTTCAAGCCTCATTCCCTCCAGGCTCTTCCTGCCACTTTTCCACCAGTGTCTTGGGCTAGTGTGGCATTGTCTCACCCTCTTTCCACACTGTTGCAGAGGCTTTCAGCAACTGGGTCCCAAGCAATGGGCGCCTGTGCCCTCTACATACATCCTCTGTGACCCTCTAATTATGGAAGAGTTTCCTCTCTCTTTTGTCCCCTAATTCTTCCCTGAGACTACACTATCTTCACTTTTATTAATCTGCCATCTTTACTCAATCTTCTTTTTTTTTTCCCATGGCAAAGAGATGTGGCATCCAGAAGATACCCAATTGAATATATTCCTTTTTCCTAGACTGAAGAGTTGACCATGTACTTAGTTTTTTAGTTAATATTTAAGACATCCTCAATAGTTCCAGAGTCGTCCAATCGTTTGATCAGGAGTAACCTTAGTGTATTTTCTGGATTAATGCACTTCTTATTATACATATTTAAATATATCCATATATGGGTATATATATTTATACATATGCATCATATGTAATCTTTGTGTATTTTCTAATGTTTCTGGTGTTTCTTATAATTACCTATTTTGAAGTCATGCTCTTTGGTTGATGAAATGTCAGAACATACACACATCCATGCATATACCACATACATTATTAACTGAGAATAGTCTTCAGAAAGCTACTATAACTTGAAAGTGGATGTTGAGTTTACCAGTTGGTAAACTCTCTGTTAGATGTTTCTTCAGTGGCACAAAAGAATATGAAACCAAGTGCTTGGGGAAACTTCAAACACTTCCCTAATGGTCCTCTGCAGTTTTATACAGTCACCCAAAGAGCAGGCAGATATTTCATTCTTTTGCTGTGGTAATTATGGGTTAGTCTCAGGAAAATGCATAATTTGTGGAGATCTCAAATTCACCAAACCAAGCAGGTTTTTGATGGTTCTATTATTTCTGCTCCACAAATAGCAGAAGGCTGAATGCTTTCAACTGGAGGAAATGAATATTCTCAAATAAAATGAGAGTTATATTTCTCTACCTACTCATGCATACATACACTTACATACTTTCATATTTTAGTTGACTTTCATTTTGTACATCTTCCCAACAAAGACCAGGATAAACCATACACATTTGTGAAGAGGACAACTTCTCATATACTATAAAGACCATAAAACATAATTTCACTTCCAACTTCACTCTAAAAGATACATGGTTCATTCTTTTCTGTACTACTTATCCATGTTATTTGCTTTGATATCTTCTGAAACGTGGCAACATGTCCTATGCTATCAGTTTAACTCATAGCTTCTTTGAAATCCTCAATTGAGATACAACAGACATGAAACATTTTTAGCTTTGACTCTTATAGTCAGGACTATATGATCAAATGCTCTTACTAAAGTAGAAAATATGGACTGCAACAAAGATTTAGCAGTTAATGATTTTACAGAAATGGCCTATGTACTTGTATATGAAAAAAATAAAATTATTAAATGCATAGATGACTCCAAAATATAGTGGCTTAAAATATGCACTTATGGGTGGCTCTCACAGTGATATAGTGGGTAAAGCCACCGCCTGCATTGCTAGCATCCCATGTTCGAGTCCTGGCTGCTCCACTTCTGATCCAGCTCTATGCTATAGCTGAAAATCAATAGAAGATGTCCCAAGTCCTTGGGCCCCTGCATCCATGTAGGAGACCTGGAAGAAGATCCTGTAACCTGGCTTCAGATCAGTACAATTCAACTTGAGGTTTACCTGAAACTTAAAATGTCTAGAGTCAAGTAAATTAAGTTCCTTTTTTGGCAGTTTCCTTCCTCGTGAGTTTGTTTGGTACACACATTTGGGTATAGGAAGTAAGAAGAGGTGATTTGTTCAGTGGAGTAGAGAAAGAAATAAACATGAAAGAGGGAGAAATGAGTAATGATTTCCCTTGACTGACAAAAGTTACCACTAGAGCTGGTATTGTTGTGCAGTGGATTAAGCCACCACTTTTGACACCAGCAATCCATATCAGAGTGTCCTAGCTACTCTGTTTCTGACCCAACTTCTTGATAATGCACCTGGGAAGGAGTGGAGGGTAGTCCAAGCACTTGGGCCCTTGCCACACAAGTGGGAGACCAGGATGGAGTAGCTGACTCTTGGTTTTAGCCTGCTCAGCACTGGCTGTTGCAGCCATTTGGGGAATGAATGAGAGAATGGAATTTTTTCCCTTTGGACCTTCTTCGCTCCCTGTCATACTCCTTTGAAATAAATAAATAAATAAATAAATAAATACATCTTATTTTTAAAAAGTTACCACCTCATGGATGCTTGGTATGAACAGACATTGTTTGTTGGTATATTTTTGTGACCAGTGATATAACAAAAAAGAACATTTCAAAATCAGAAGCATTCCTGAAAACAGTCACTACTCTGGAATCTCTAGCCTATGTATCGTAGAATTAAGTGTCAGAGTGATACATCACAGGCTATGAAATCATTTTTCTTGTAATTTGTGAAGTGAGGTTTTCAAATGTCATCTCTGTTACAGTTAATTCAGAATGATACATTGATTAGAGAAGAGGCAATTAAACGCTGTTATTTCAACATCTTTTAGCAAAAGTCTTAGATGTGTTATTTAATTTCTGATTCAGTATATTGGGACAATAATTTCAATGTTCACATGTAGTTATGAGAAAGTATTGCTGTGGAAGTTTCAGATTTGGAACTGTTTGAAAAGGCTTCCAAATCCAAGTGGTAAAGTTAATCTTTCTATAGGTCCACTTTGTTCAAAATGAGTGAGAAGCATTATTTTCTATAATGCCATTGTTCATCATCCATCTGGAACGTGCTGGCATCTTAAGACTTATTAAGGGGAAAGAAAGTCATCAGTAATGCCTGGTAAAGAAATAACTGGGTACTTACCAGGTAGCTCAACTTAAGCATGTGACAGAAATCTCATGAAAAAATTTTTTGAGTAGTGGGTAAATTGAGGGAATCTATACTCCTGGCTTGATATATAAACTTCTTTCTATTTGTTTCTATTGCAAATTTTATCACAACGTTTCCAATTATGTACCTAAGCTAAGGCTTTAGCATGTTTTCAACCATGCCTTATGATTATTTGCTAAAATATTTTTATTTCATACCATGTTTATTGAATTTTTTACCTGCGCCAAGATATACATCTGAAAAATTGCACCTTTTTGGTTTCCATTTGATTGTTATTCAAATTCTAAACTTTAGTCAAAAGTCTCAAAGCCATTTTATTGAACATAATGAGAAATAGAAAATATGAATTATTCTTGAGAGAAGAAATATCAGAGGCAAGGTATGTTTGACTGGATAAACAGGTATAACTGAGAGGTAAACCACCTAGTTTAGGATGATTAAAGACAAAGGTGTAATGAGATAAGTATGTTACCCATGTCCTATTATAATGATGTATGGTAGCTATTTCATTAATCTTAGAATAATCATGTGGACTTACTATTCTTGAATTTGTTCATATACTAGAAATAGAACATCAAAACATTCATTTTCCTAAGTGGAAAGAATATATCAAACCATTCAACTACTTCTTTTTGTTCTTTCAAACATTGTCCTGATATTGTCTGAGCATTCCCTGGCTGTGTCCTTTTCCAGAGAGATGTTTCGGAAGCCTATCCCTCAAAAATGTTTGATGTGATGTCAGCTGGAACTTCCAGTGACTTTGATGGCCATTTGCTATCTGATAAGGCATGCACAATTTTACTAATAGAAACATCCTTCCAGGAGACCAGGATTAGGGCCTCATTTATATTGGAAATAGCTGGACAGACTTCTAATCATTGTGATGAATCTGCAAGAATTGGAGGGGGAAAACTGTCCATAGATATGGGAACAGTCACTTTTGAACCAAGAGAACACCTTTCTGTGTAAGTCACTGGGATAAAGTATGTTATCAAAAGTAGAAATGTCTTAAAACTTGCTAGGGTAAAACCTTGAAACAAACAGATAAAGGACTTTGTGTAAGAAATTAATATTGTTTTTCAACAACATCAATAAATTTGGGAAATTTGTTGGAAATTATTGACAGTGTATCCTGTTGATGAAATCATAAGCCTAATTGACTTCTTAACATTTGGTAAGGTTAAAATCAAATAGACACCTTACAACAGATCTCTCTGTATTCCAAACCAATTTATTATGCTTTATATTTAATTGGTAAATATATCAATTTTTACATTACTATTTGCGGAGGTCGCCAACAATGTGAATGGATTAGTTCTATTTGTGTGAACATACAGAATTGAAGTGCAATGAGCAATCCATCAATACTTTCCATTGTCTTAGATTTGCAATACAAATTAGAATAAGAACATATTCAATTCTGAAAGAATCATTTGTATATTTCATGAGGGGCAGCGATATAAAGGGCCAGAAAATAAATATATAAATATGGTTATGTGAGACTTACGAGCTTCATCCCAAATATTTAAATCTGTTGTACTGGTACAAAAGTAGCCAAAGATAATAGGTAAATAAATGAGCATAGCCTTGTTTCAGAAAAACTTTATTTGTGGACACTGAACTTTGAGTTTCATATAATTCTGAAGTGTCATGTATTATTATTCTGCTTTTAAAGATCTAAAATGTAAAAGTACACTTAGATTTTGAGCAACATAAGTGGCTAACTAGGCTAATCCTCCGCCTGTGGCGCTGGCACACCGGGATGTAGTCCCGGTTGGGGTGCCGGATTCTGTCCCAGTCGCTCCTCTTCCTGCCCAACTCTCTGTTGTGACCCAGGAGTGCAGTGGAGGATGGCCCAAGTCCTTGGGCCCTGCACCCGCATGGGAGACCAGGAGGAAGCACCTGGCTCCTGGCTTCGGATCAGCGTGGTGTGCCGGCCACAGTGCGCTGGCCGTAGCAGCCACTGGGGGGTGAAGCAACGGAAAAGGAAGTCCTTTCTCTCTGTCTCTCTCTCTCTCTCTCTCTCTCACTGTCCACTCTGCCTGTCAAAAAAAAAAAAAAATAGTAAGCAGCTTTGCTTACTGGACCATAGTTTAAAAACTCAACCATGTTCTAATGCAGTGTATGAAATATTTTTTTCTGGAGCCCATATGGTAAATGTTAAGTGAACAGCCACTTTGGATACATTAAATATTAGTAAAAGAGAAGATGCCTGGATTGCACAAAAGTAATTTTGGAGATAAAAATGCATTTAAGAACCATAATTTTGACACCAGGAAGGCCCGTAAGTACTTAACACAACCATTCCCATCTCCAAAGAAGGTTAGAGATTACCTGACTTTTTCCAAGGATCATTATCATACTAGTTTACTCCAAGATGAGGCCTCCATGCTTGCTTCTGTTTACTGTTCTGTCACATGCTTTATAAAAAACACAGCAATTCTCTTAACTCTTCACCACACATCAAAAACTAAGATATATCCTCTGATTCCAGTAGAGTTATTGTTTGGTATCCAACACTGTATCATTTTTTTCAGTAGGATATTTTGTAGAATGAGCACATTGCTTAGTTTCTATCTCATAAAATCTGTTTGGTGAGTAAGTATTCATCAAGGCAATCTTCTTTAGAATTCCTTTTTCTTTTGTTTATGACCTGTACTATTCAACTGGAAAATATTTCTGATTTTGCCACATTATGAACCTTGTAATGATGATAACACAAAAGCACATACCTATCACAATGTTGGGCACACAGCAAATGCTCAACAAATTTATCTTTGTTTCCAACTTGACAATAGTGTATCCCAAGTATTCAACAATGTGTAGTCTGCACTTCTAGTGAGAACAATAAAAAAATTCTTACTTAGCTAAACATTTTAAGACATAATGCACAAGCGCATGATGAAGGTGTGTGTGTTAACAGAAAAAAAGATAAAAAACACAGTCTGAAGAAAGTGTGACTTCTCCTCATTTTTTCTATGGACCGATGAGAATAATCCTTGAAAGAGAATATACAATTGATTTTACAAAACCCATTTAATCTTTTTGTAGTCCTAACCTTACATCTTTATAATATAATCATAAAACAGGTTATTCTTGTTCCTTGCAATGCTGCAATGCATCATAAACATACACTGGATCACAATAGGCTGATGCATTGAGTACTTGAAAAAATTTAGCAAAAGTAGACCTTCCAGATCCATAGAGGTTTTTGAGTTGGGATTTACTACAGAGTACGTCAGTGTTTCAGCATTTCTGGTTTTTTTGTTTGTTTGTTTTTGTTTTTTGCTTTTTTCTACAAAGAGGACGGAGTTCAGGGAATGTCATAGTCTTATTTTCTTTTGGAGCATTTTTCCCAGTCTAAATATATTTCTAGATTAGAGTGGGTCAAGAATCTCATATAATTTCTAGATTTGAGAAACTAAGGTTCCAGACAAAAACGAAACAACCAACATCTGAAAATAAAGCTGTGGTCAAGCAAATTACTTCTAAACAAGGAAAGCATATTATTCTATGCTCCTCTACAGTTTTTTTTTTTCTTGGCTATACAATTAGCATGTGATACTATGAGATGAACAGAGAGTAAAAGTTAACAGAGACTTATTAGAATATATTAGAAATGAAAAAATATATGCTTTTTTACAGTATATGGTAAATGCAAATGTGAAATTTCTAAGAGTTGAAGGAAATTGAAAAATTTATCCTGCCATCTATTAGGAATAAATATGGGTAAATTAAGAAAACCAATTAAGACATAAAAATAGCAAACTTGATGGTTTCAAGGCAAAATATAGCAGATCAAAAGTTTTAGGAAGAGACAGATAGATCTCTTAGCTTGCAGCAAAGAACAGCGCACAAGGTTTGTCAGCCTTAGCAGAAACTAATAGGAGGTGAAAGCATAAAAAAAGAAATGATCAGAGAAAAAGAATATGGAGCTTCAAAGTCCATGTTTTTCTTAGTTACTGGAGAGCCAGAAAGAGAAGGAGATAAAGAGAAAAAGGCATATTTAGAGTAATTTTTGAGAAACGCTCACAAATTGAATAAAATAGAAAATTCCATGTGTTATAATGTAAGACTTTTTTTCCTTCTTTTTAAAAGCTAAGACTATTTTTGAAAGAGAGGAAACATTTTGAGTATAAAAATAAATTCTAAATCCTCACCATTTAATAGATACACAATATGTAACCCAAACCACTGCTTCCACTTCCAGGTTCCTAACAGAGCATGTAAACTAGATCAGTTAATTTGAAATACTTGTGCTGGAAACTATATTGGTATTTTTTAAATTCTCCATGGTAGATTATTTTGAATGTAAATTTTAGAATTTACGTTCTCCATGCATGTTTTGATACTGATCCATTTAAGGGTTTGTGTCCCTTGACCTTAAAACTAGACAGTTTCTATGACTGTGTGACCCGTAAAATATAGCAGAAGTCATGTGTTAGTTTCTTAGTTCATTGTTGAAGTAATAGGTAGATTCTACTTTCTGTCTTGGAACACTGAGTATTGAAGACCTGATCTACCAATTAAAAAGTCCAACTCCCCTACAGAAGAGAATACTTGGAGATTCCCTGAGACTGCATGAAGAGGGAGATATTTGGAAGGATGGGTTAACCTGGGTCTTTCTCCCTCTTCATGCAGTCTCAGGCATCCACGTGGGAAGACCCAGAGGAAGCTCCAGGTGCCTGGTTTCCAATAGGTGCAGTTCCAGCTGCTGTAGCCAACTGGGGAGTGAACCAGTGGATGGAGGACCCCAGTGGATGGAGGACTTCTCTCTCTGCCTCTCTCTCTCTCTGCCTCTTCCTCTATGTGTAATTCTGACTTTCAAGTAAGTAAATAAATCTTTTTTAAAATTTTTTTTGACAGAGTGGACAGTGAGAGAGACAGAGAGAAAGGTCTTCCTTTTCCGTTGGTTCACCCCCACAATGGCCGCTGCGGCTGGTGCACCGTGCTGATCCAAAGCCAGGAGCCAGGTGCTTCTCCTGGTCTCCCATGGAAGTGCAGGGCCCAAGGACTTGGGCCATCCTTCACTGCACTCCCAGGCCACATCAGAGAGCTGGGCAGGAAGAGGAGTAACTGGGACAGAATCCAGCACCCCAACCGGGACTAGAACCTGGTGTGCCAGCACCACAGGCGGAGGATTAGCCTATTGAGCCGTGGAAACGACTGAGTAAGTAAATAAATCTGTTAAAATAAAGAATGCAATTAGATTTATTGTTAATTTTCTTTTCTGTTTTCTGAATCCTCCAGTTCAGATAGTCGTAAGGAAATTAATATCAGACACTACATCAAAAGTGAAATGTCTGTCTATTCTTTAAATTCTCAGTTACAGTACATAAGAATTATCCATGGGTACATGCCCAATCTACCAACACTTTTCATGAATCTTACAGACCTCTAGTTTGTTTACCAGAAGTGTGTTTAATGAGATCTACTCCCAGAATATATTTTATCATCTGTCAAAGGAAAGGGTATTCTTCAAGAAGAGAGACAATTCTTCCTTCAGCCAAAAGCATTTGACACCAGGATTGCTTACAACACTGTTCCTTCTTGGAAATTTGAGTGTTGCTTTTACTTTCTTTTTCTTTTGATGATTATACCTTCTCAATTTACAGGTTCATCAACTTCTGCTGCACCCTGTATCAATGGAATCTATTATCTTATAAAAATCATATTTTCAGAAGTATGATAACTACCTAATATGTATTTTCAATTTAGTTTTGCCTTTTACTAGGAATTAACACTATGAATCGTTTTGAACATCTTACTACTATTTGTATATATTATATCTTATAGGCTGCATAACTATCATAATCTACATAGTATCAATGTCTCATTTAGCCCCCTTCTTTCCAATTTGGGTGTCTGTGTTATTTATGAGAAAAAAACTGTCCACTTTTCTAACGAGCTTTCTTGACACTCCTGCTGGTTATTCTGGAGAGAGTACATTCGTAGTGTCCTGTACCTCACATAACAGTCCAAGTTGCTTATTCTTAAAGGTGAAACCTAATGGCTTATGGGGCCAGTGCTGAGCATAGAGGGTAAAGCTGCAGTATTGGCTTCCCCTATAGGCACCCTTTGAATCCTGGCTGCTCCACTTCTGATCCAGCTCTCTACTATGGTCTGGGAAAGCAGTGGAAGATGGCCTAAGTCCTTGGGCTCCTGCAACTGTGTGGGAGACCTGGAAGAAGCTCCTGACTCCTGGCTTCGGATTGGCTTAGCTCCAGACATTGCAGCCATTTCAGGAGTGAACGAGAGGTTGAGAGAACTCTCTCTCTTTCTCTTTGCCTCTGTCTCTCTATAACTCTGCCTTTCAAATAAATAAATCTTAAAAATAAGAAAACAATGAAATCCAGTCATTTGCAACAAGATGGAGGAATCTGGAAAACATCATTCTGAGTGAATTAAGCCAGTCCCAAAGGGACAGATATCATATGTTCTCCCTGATCGGCGACAACTAACTGAGCACCAAAGGGGAAACCTGTTGAAGTGAAATGGACACTATGAGAAACAGTGACTTGATCAGCTCTTGTGCTGACTGTTGTTGTACAATGTAATACTTTATCCATTTTAGTATTTTTTTATCCTAAAAAAAAGGAAACCTTAATGGCATAAAACCTATTGGCAATTTTTGAAATGAATCTTTACATTGTGCAAGGCCCATCTCTGCTCCACAGGACATCAGTTGAGATAGTTTGACTGAAGCTGAAGTAGCCACTTACAAATAGTTACACACATGGTTCAAAAACTGGGGCTGGGATCTTGGTTCTTCTGCAAATAGGTTGCTCAGTGGGGTTGCTGGAGCTTTCTTGCAGCCCAGTGGTTGTTCTCCAAGTTCTATAATCTAAAAGAGAAAATATCTGGGACAACATATATTAAGAGATTATACATACAGTTAGGACATACATAGTGGTCACTGACTCATAGCATTTCTAAATCCCAGCTAGGAACATGCTAGAGTTCATCTATTATTGTTCAATCTCACTATCTTCAAATGACTTGCCATGACTCTTTGCTCTGTATAATGAATCACCCTTTAATTTCCACCAAAAGACCTCAGTTTTTAGCTGAGTAGTTTCTTAAACTTTTGGTGTAGTAAATTAAGAATCTAACTGTTTCTTACCATTTTATATTACTTATGTGAATTTCAATCCATGATAGTGTAATAATTTAAAAACAATGACAGAATTTCTGTGGATCAATTGGATAATCCATTCTATTGAACAAAATTTTATTCAGTGCTAATCTTTTGAATTCAAGGTACTAGTATCTATACTTTGGGCTCCAAGGATGCTACTATGCAACAACATCTTTAAACTATGTAGGACACCTCTTGCCTAACTACATGGCATAATCTTGGGAAAACCACAAGGCCTAGTAATCATATCCTCAAATATATTTGAAGCTCCTTCTGCTCACCCAAAAAGTTTTTCAGTCATATAATGGAGATGTTTGTTATGAGATCATGCTATTCTTGTATGCCACTAAATTTAATCTTTTCAATTTATTTCTTACTTTGAGGTCCTATTTTCTGGTAGTTTCTCGAAATGAGATGCAATCAATACCAAACCCTTAAACATATGGTTTCTTTATGTTTCCTCTGAATTCTGCTCAATAACTAAACAACTCCTTTATTTTCTCCTCATATATTATTATAGAAAGCTAGGAAAAGGAAAAGAAACCTTTTACATTCTGTACTGAAAGATCTATCCAGTTAAATCTACGAGTTCATTAAGTCTCTTCTTCAGTTCCTGTATGTTCACAGACAAAACTGTGCTGACATACCTTTCATGGCTTCACAGGGGGAACCTCCTTCCTCTAGCTGCCATTCTACATGTTTTAATTTTTTGTTACATAAGCACTCCACCTCCAGGAAGTATTTTTAGCCTGGCTGTTTGTTGCTGAGTAAGAAACACTTTAAAAAACTGAAAATGTCAAACAACAGGCTGCTATGCCACAACACAGAACTGATGAAAAGCTTTTAAATACAATCAAATTCAATGGGAAAAGTAAACATAAACAGAACTGATATACCATGGCAGTATTCACTTGGAAGTCACTGGGCTCTTTTTATGAATAACAGTGTATTCAAATAGCTTTATATCACCACCCTTCCCATTTCTCTTTTTAAGAATAAATGGAATGGTGTTGTGGTGTGGTGGGTAAGGCCACTGCCTTTCACTTTGGAATTCCATATGGGCAATGGCTTGAATCCAGGACACTCCACTTCCAATCCAGCTCCCTGCTAATGGCTTAGAAAAGCAGCAGAATATAACCCTAAGTCCACGTGGAAGACACAGAAGAGAACCTGGCTTCAGCCTGACCCAGCCCAGGCCATGAAACCATCAGGAGTGTAAACCAGCAGATGGAAGATCTCTCTCTCTCTCTCTCTCTCTCTCTCTCTCTCTCTCTCTATCTCTATCTCTTTCTGTAACAATTTCTAAAAAATAGATAAATCTTTAAAAATGAATAAATATAATATGAGGATGCTCAGTTAATTTTTAGCATAAAATAGAGTTACTGAAAATATACTACTCAAGGTGCTTGATTAGAACTAAACCAGCTAAATTTAAATATTCTTATTTAATTTTGGGTACATACACATATAGACAAAACAATTAAATGTAGAGTATTGATGGTGTGTGAATGATGTGTGAATATGTTGGAAGAAAAATTTTGTTTCTTTCCTATACTATTCTCATACTCAGATGCTTATTCACTTAACTGGACTGCAGTATATCTCAAACAAATCTACATTCCTTCTTCAGGGGTTGTGTTACACCTTGATTTTATCATCATTTCTTTCTACAATCCTCAATTTCACTTACATTTAAGAGTCAGTGGGCCAGCGCCATGTCTCAATAGGCTAATCCTCCACCTTCGGCACTGGCACACCAGGTTCTAGTCCCGGTCGGGGCGCCAGATTCTGTCCTGTTGCTCCTCTTCCAGTCCAGCTCTCTACTGTGGCCTGGGAATGCAGTGGAGGATGGCCCAAGTCCTGGGGCCCTGCACCCGCATGGGAGACCAGGAGAAGCACCTGGCTCCTGGCTTTGGATCAGTGAGGTACACCGGTCGCAGTGGCCATTGGAGGGTTTTTACTAGAAGTCATATTTTGTGCATTTAGAAATAATCTTAAAATAAAAATGTAGTCTCACTAGATTCTGATTCTGGGCTCCTTCTTCTTTTCCACTCTGATCACATGGATTCCTGCCCTTTGATTCACAAAGTTCTTTGCAAAGATCCAATGTGGAAATATATATGAGCACGAAGCTGTAGACAGCAAGATTTTAAAAATACATAAGATATGATAAATGTTTAAGTATCTTTTTATTGAAGGTAAACAAAATTCATTTAAGTAGGTTTAGGAACATAGTGTTACTTCTCATCCTAAGCCCTCTCATGTACCTGCTCTCACCCTTTCTCATCATTCCTCTCTTAATCCCTCTCTTAATATTTTTTATTTATTTGACAAGTAGAGCTGTAGACAGAGAGAGAGACAGAGAGAAAGGTCTCCCTTCTGTTGGTTCACCCCAAAATGGTCACTACGGCCGGCGCTGCACCAATCCGAAGCCAGGAGCTTCTTCCTCGTCTCCCATGAGGGTACTTTTTTTTTTAAAGATTTCTTTTTTATTTATTTATTTGACACATAGAGTTACAGACAGTGAGAGAGACACACAGAGAGAAATGTCTTCCTTTCATTGGTTCACTCCCCAAATGGTTGCCATGGCCAGCGCACCATGCTGATCCGAAGCCAGGAGCCTGGTGCTTCTCCTGGTCTCCCATGCTGGTGCAGGACCCAAGCACTTTGGCCAGCCTCCACTGCTCTCCTTGGCCACAGCAGAGAGCTGGACTGGAAGAGGAGCAACCGGAACAAGAACCCGGAGCCCATATTGGATGCCGGCACTGCAGGCAGAGGATTAACCAAGTGAGCCACGGTTCCGGCCCCTCCCTCTCTTAACTTTTACAACAATATGTTTTCAGTTTGCTTTATACTCATAAGATTTACACTACACCAAGTAAAGAGTTCAGCAAATAGAAGGAAAAAATAAACCACTGTGCCTCAACTGTAGGGACAGAAACTATGAAAATTCACTGAAACGCAAAACATCAACTTCAGTACTACACATTGCATTTTTGGCAATCTGTTACCACAGATCAGGGAAAATATATGGCGTTTGTCATTTGGGTAATGACATATTTCACTAAATATAATGATTTCAGTTTCACACATTGTGTTGCAAAAGACAAGATTTCGTTCTTTTTTATGGCTGTGTATTATTCCATCTCATATATATATATATATTCCATGAAAGCTGTAGTAGTTAACATTCCTACAAATGATTAGTGCACCATTTTCTGCATATCCTTACCAGCATTTATTGTTTTTAAATTTTTGGATGATAGGTATTCTAACTGCGGTGAGATAAAACTCATTGTGGTTTTAACTTGCATTTTTCAGATAGCTAGTGATCCTGGCATTTTTTCCAAGTCTGTTGGTCATTTGAATTTCCTCTCTTGAAAAACACCTGTTCAAATCTTTTGCCCATTTCCTAACTGTATTGTTTGTTTTGTTGTTGTTGAGTTTTTTGAGCTCTTTAAAATTCTGGATATTGATACTTTATCAGTTGTATTGTTTGCAAATGTTTTCTCCCGTTCTGTACATTGCCTTTTGACTTTACTGAGTGTTTCCTTTGCAGTGAAGCTTCTCAGCTTGATGTCTGTGCTTCAGGATCGATGAAGCACAGAGCTTTTCAGGGTACAATATCCTGGGTTGACAGTGTTTTTCCTTCTAAGACTTGTACTATGAACCTACATTCTCTCCTAACTTGTAATTTTTCTGATAATAAATCAGCTGTGAGTCTAATTGGAGATACTTTCATAGTGATTTGGCATTTCTCTCCTGCACATTTTAAAATCTTTTTTTATGATTTACTTGAAATTTTGACTACAATGTGTCATGTTGAAGCTCTTCTCTGGTAATGTCTAGTAGTTTTTTTGTGCCTTGTGTACTAGGATGCCATTTTCTTTCTCCAGATTAGTTAAGTTTTCTGTAATCATTTCACTGAATAGGCCTTCTAATCCATTCTCTCTTTCCACACCTTCATGAACTCCCAAGACCCATATGTTGGGTTGTTTGATAATATCTCATAAATCTAGAATATTGATTTAATTGTTCTAATTTATCATCTTTTTGGTCTGATTGAAAAATTTCCAAAGATTTGTTTTCTATCTTGGATATCTTTCTTCTGCCTCAACATGTCTGCTGTTATGGTATTCCACTGTATTTTTATTTGACATGTTGAGTTCTTCATTTCTAATGTTTCAGTTTGATTTCTCTTCAAAATCTTGATCTCATGGAAAAGTTTTTCTTCCATGTCATGTACTGATTTTTTGACATGTAAATTTGCTTACCTTTGCTTCTGGGTAATCCTATGAACAATCTTTGGATTTCTTTTTCAGGTATTTTATCAATCATTTCATCTTCACATTCTAATACTGAAGTGTTGTTTGTTCCTGTTGGGATTCATGTTGTCTTCCTTATTCTTTCTTGAATTCCTGAATTTCTTTTAAGCATTAGTGACAAACTTGTTGATTTTTTGATGGCTTTTACCTTTAAACTATACCTCTGTGTCGTAGTGGAGTGTCTACTCCTTTAGTGAATACATAGAAACATATTCTGGGTGTGCCCAGGGAACACTAGTCAGTGCTCCAGGGTGGGGTGTATATCCAGGGTTATACTAATGTTGGGCATAGTATATCTCCTCTATTGTCAGTATGGGAGAGCATGTCATCACCTCTGTTTATATATTCACACCCTCATGTCTTCTCCTTCAAAATGATCAAAGCCTCGAGCTAGCCCACAGCAGGTGCAATACTCACCTGTGCTGCCATATGAAGTGCAAAAAGGATCTGTGCAGTCCTCATCTTATGCATGGATCCCACTACAATAGCCCACTCTAAGCAATCAGAGAGCTCTGAGCCTCTGGTACCATACAGAGTGATTGCCCAGAAACCTAGTCACACCCTACACCCTATCTTCCAGTCACAGAGTTCTTACAGTCTCAGCACAAAAGGCTTCCGCCATCATGGTGTACACAGGATCTGCTCTACCCTACTTGCCTGTACTGTTCATGGAAAGAGCATAGACATTCCCATTTCCAAATGCTTGTGGGTAATCAGCCTTGGGGATTTTTGCTCCAGAGCTGTATATGTTGAGAAGCTGGGGGCACCTGACAGTCCTACATGGGTGCCCCGCCCTCTATTATCCTCCCAGCCAGACTCAAAGTCAATGAGCAACATAGACTTCTCCCTCTAATAAATCCCCAAATCACAAATGCACTCTAGTGCAGCCACTACTGTTGTCAAATGAAGCCTTCTCCCCACTAGTTGTTGGGGACTGTTATGAGGGGATAGGTGAGAGAGAAATGTGTCTGTTTGGGGCTGGATTACGTGGGCACCCATGTCGTTTTAGGGATCCAGGCCGGACTCAGAGACAATGGCATGGGCTGCTACAGTGTGTTTTCACCTTGCTCTCCTAAGCTGGGTCTTTCTCCTGCTCTCAGCTGCAGATATCTTATGTTGTGTCCACACTCTTTGCTGCATGTTAGCAGCTCCCATGCTGATTCATGGTATCCATCTTCCTTTAGAATTTTCACTGCAGATTTATTTTCAACTCTCCCCTGGGAATATACTTCCTCTACTTTTTTGCTATTATTTTCTCCTAGCCTAAAGCAGTATGTTATTGCCCTATTGAGCCATCTTGGAATCTCTAAAATGTAAATATTAAATGAATAAAGTAAAATTATAGAAGTATAAGTAGGAAAAAATTGTTACAGAATCTTCATTTTGGTTTTTTGTGATACAAACAAATTTAAAAATCACTAGCTTTGGATTTGGCTCTGTAGTGAAGAAGTTACTGGTCCCAGTCCTAGCTGCTCCACTTCTGATCCAACTTCCTACTGATGTGTCTGGGAAGCAGTAGAGGATGATCCAAGTTCTTGGGTCTCTGCACTCCTAGGAGAGACTCAGAGCAAGTTTTTGCTCCTGGATTAAGTCTGGCCCAATTGCTGTTGAAAGCATTTGGGGAGTAAACTAGAAGATGGAAGATCTCTTTCTCTCCCCCTCTCTTCCTCTCTCTCTCTCTCTCTCTCTCTCTCAAAAGCATTATCTTGAACATGTTTTATAAAAAAGAAATTCCCTCAGGTTTTGAAAGAAAATGGATCTCAAGAAATCAAGCAGGAATGAGCAAAAGAATCCCAAGGTTGATAATAAGTACAGCTGTGAAAAAACTCAGATGCTACCAAAATGCAGGATTACCTAAACTCCAGGGCAGAAATCTTTGACATCTGGATAGGAAGTTTTCTTCTTTATCTGGGAGGCTAATAAGCATCAGACTCTTTGACTGTGTTGGGGAATTACCAAGTAGGAAACACAATAAATGAATCAGAGAGAACCACCCATAGATGACACTCTTCACTGGTGCAGCTCAGGAGGGCAGGCCTTCTGAGACAAGTTGCTGTTTCTTGAGGCTTTTAGCGCGGGAATTACTGAGCTCTCAACACTACATTGTTCTTTGCAGCCACAAAATGCCAATAGCCTAGATTCCACATGGTATCAGTGGGACTGCTGTTATTCCCCAACTGTGTAATATCTATTCACCTGAACTATGTTTCATCACAAGTTATGTAATTCTAATTAAAATTAAACTTTCAAGTTTCATTGGTAGACATTCTCTGTATGGGGAAAGAAAACAATTCTAGAGAAAAACTGGAAACAGTTTCCATTATAAGTAGGATGTTCTAATTAGGGATGGAAGAGATGCAGCAGTGGTCAACATAGGAAAAACAAATAGAGCCCATGTCTTTATCCATTGGAAGGCTCAGCTAGACACCTGGCTCCAGGAATTTCAGCAAATTTTGCTTGAATGAATTTATGTTTGGACCAAATTCAGACACAACTGTCATCTTCAAATTTCTTATGACTTGGCACCTACAATATTGAAGTATTAATTATTTTCATCACCTTTCATTGTTCTTTTCAATATTTACAAGTGAAAACCTAAGATAGTGGTACAAAATAAATTAGAAAAGTCCCAAATTTTATACTAAGTCTTAGAAGAAATTGATTCTTATTGAGTATTAGGTAGTGGTGTGCTAAAGTCAATTTTTACCAGCTGGTAAGAATGGATCATACGTAACTCTTCCAAGTAGGCAACTTGATTTGATGCCGATAGCCTGTATCAGCCAAGGAGGGGGTACTTACACCACAGGAATTGGCAAGTGCCACATCAGGGTTTTTTCCAGTTATTAAATGTTTACCAGCCTACAACTGATGATAGGAGATGGCAGCTGGAAGCTATCAGATTTATTAATCTCTCAAAACTTCAAATACTTCAAATCAAATTAAGATCATTGATGCAAAGACAACTTAGACCAATTACTAACCTGAAGACTGTTCAATTCAGGAGATTCTACTATTCTTAAGACATCAAAAATATACAAATAAAATAAAAGCAAAGCAGTGAGTCATTACATGATTTTAAGGGGAAAAAACAATACTTACCTTTACATTGTATTCTATTCCCTCATATAGCAATTTTCAAAATACAAATAACAATAACATATTTCTTGCTACAAAGCAGCATTGTTCTATCTAAAGTCATCAATGTCCACATTTTACAGGTGAGGAAACTAGGTGAAGTAAAGCATACAGTTGTACAACAGATTTATAACAGAAACCACTGTAACATTTTTGAATTGATTTCCCTAGTATTTGGTGCTGGCAAAGGAGCTGTCTATTATCATTCAAATGTTTTCCTAAAGGGCAGCAACTTTCATTTAATATTATTCTTGGCTTATTTTATTCTCATCGGTGTGTGTGAAGAGATGTGCCACAGCCCCGAGCTCACTCCTCTTCTATTGCACATGCTAAGCTTCATTGAGGTTCCGCACTGGTTCTCCACCAGATGTTCAATGTTACCTCCCTACTGAAGGTTGTGACAAAACCCCAGAGAGTAAAACGATGGCAATCTGTCAGCCAGTCATCATTACATATTTTTTTTTTCATTTTCCATTATTTCCCACCTTATGTCACTGTTTTTAGTGTGTAAATTGCTCATTGTTTATTTCTGCTCATTTTTTTCCATCAGTATTTTTAATTTTAATGACATCCAACTGCTGAGAGTATTCTTCAGAGCAAAGCTACATGTTTCTTCCTTGAAGAGAAAGACAACAAGGACACATCCATTACAGGGAGAAATCCAGAGGTACAGAGTGTTTTGGCATCAGCAGCAGGAAGTGTGATGGATGCCCTGATTTACATTTTAATCCCATCAGATTGTTGCTGAAAATTATGATAGAGTGTTATTTACCCACTAAAACTCTCACAATTTAATTGAAAAAGACTGAATTTGAATCATCCTGCAAGCATCTGGTTGCAAGCAAGTAGAATTTTGGTTGAGTACTTAGAAGTATATAATGTTAAACTATTCCTACATTTTTGTTTCCTTTTTCAGCATGGCTTCTCCTTCCAAATCTAATATAGTAAGCCAACAAGTTTTGTTAACATCCAAAATTAAATTAAAGCTAATATAAGTATAGGACCAACAACTCCCACCTTATCAACCAAGGCCCTACCCTCAGAGCTTATGGCTTTGCCCTAACAATGCTACAAATAAAAATATTTATATGAAGTTTGATACTAGATACACTAGAGATAGAAGCAAAATGACAATGGAATAAGAGAAAAAGGAGTAATTAATTACTTTTTGGCAAAAATAGAAAGCATCACAGAATTAATGATATTTATGTTTGGACATTGAATTATAAAAGCATAGTCTATGCATACATTAAGAGAGATGTTGTGGTATGAACTATGTAAAATGATGTACCCAATGATAATAAAAGTGGTATATATTAATAAAACAATTTAAATAAAAAAATAACATTACTAAATGGCACAGGAGGAGTCAGGGATTTGGACTAATGGGTAAGACCCCTGCCACGTGTACTACCAGAATGCCTTGATTTTATACCCAACTCTGCTCCTATCTTCCTGCTAATTCAGACTTTGAGAGAGATTGGTGATGATTCAAATCACTGTGTCCTATCGCCTGCATGGGAGAACTGGAATGAGTTTCAGGCTCCCTGCTAGATACTCACCCAGCTGTAGCAGACATATGGAAAACAAACCGGTAGATGAGGCTTCCCTCTGTCTCTCTCTCTCTTTCTCTCAGAAAAAGAAATAAGTAAATATATTTTTAAAAGTCACATAGAGAGAACACACATTTGATAAAAAATAGTATGTAGTAGATTTGGTACCAATGGAGAAGGATTAAAATTTGGTAAATGTTACAAAGGACTTCAGATTCTGAGATAACTTTTCAGAAATGTATCTAGTAAGTATTATGGCTCCATTGGAATTTCTTTAAAAATTCACTTTCCTTGTTCTTTATGAGCTCCACAAAAGATTTCATTTTAATTTCATTCTGATTCTTATTGTGAATAATAAGTGAAAAGAGAACATATTCTTAGTTAATTCATAAATAGACAATTTCTGTTCAGTTCATTTATTCCACAAATATTTTTCAGTTGCTTTCTTTGTACCTCAGAGTCTACTAGTTATGACACTTAGAGGGTGACAGCACAGGAAACATTCATGATAGGGCTATTCTTTGCAACAGAGTCAAACCTCTATTGTAGCTGTTCCTCTGGTAGTGTACAGTGATTTTGGCTTAAATACTTAGGGCTTTAGGAAAACATTGGAGATTTTAAAAAGATGATCTTTTGGGTACCTATCTGATTCTAGTCAGCATCTGTGAAAACACCTTCCTGTGGCCATGTCAACAACTCTTGTGACCAATTTTCAAAAATCCACTGATCAGGAATGGTATTGAATGTTATCAATGTATTATCAGGTAGATATAACTGTCTACCATTATTTTTTGCATAGCCATTAGAAACCAGACACTAGGATTGTTATTAATTTGGCAATGAAACCCTGTAAATTACATGATATTATTACCTCCATTTTGTGCATCAAATGCCAAGCCTCTTAGTGAGAAGGTTAAATTGATTATTACTGCTATGAATTCAAACCCAAATTTATCGTGACTCTAAAATCAAACCCTATAATGTATGTGTTCATTTATCTCAGACTGTTTATTTGTTCATATACTAGGTAGTAAATCAAACAGACCATGAAATGGGATGAGAGTAGGTCTTGCAGTTTATAGCTACACAAGTACTAGTAATCAAACAATTAGTAAATTTGTACTAATCCACCCCTAAAATAAAGACATTAAATGAATCTAAGTGATGTAATTGTTACATAATTTTTCAGGAAATTATACATAATTTTTCCAAGCTAATCAAATATGGTACAGAATATCTCCCTTTTGATATGAAATCTATATCTGAAAATGTTCTTAGATTCATACACCTTTGATGCAATCAAAGTAGTTCTTATTTTATTCTTAAAAAATTAAACTTAGTCCTGCTAATTAAGTGAATAAATTTATTAATGAATAATGTTTTCTTTAAGAGCACAGATACCAATTTATTGCACTGAATCAATTATATACACAGAATTGAAGAAATAGAAGAAGTTGTATGCTTTAGAAAACAGGAAAATACTACACAAATGCAACATTATTGTTTGGATGCTATTAAGATCACATAACTTCATGCACTTGTATGGTATTCTTTTCATTTGCAATAGATATAAACAGTTCATAGATATATAGAGAGATGATAGATAGACACAGAGATAGTTGGTAGATATTCAAAAGATGATAAATCTAGCAAGTAAAATATCAAAGGATGCTTTTCATGTCCTATTGTCAACAGTTGTTCAACTAATCTTAATCTTTTGCTATAAACACTGTACTTTTCAATAGGATTTTAGTTGAAGCATGACTCACAGCTGTCTGTCTCAGTTCCTTAAAGCTCTATCACCATCAGAGTAAACTGGATATTGCTAATTCAGGATGGGAACTTGAAAATGGCAGTTTGAATGTAAATGCAAATTCAATCTGCCAAGGAGATTCTTTGGATTATCCTTATACTACAGACAAGGTTTATCTTTTGTGGGCACCGCAAACACTAAACATGGGAAGTATAAATTTAAGCCAGGTGTATTATAATCTGTGATCATTATAAATAAGAAAATTAGACATCCCAGAAATCAAAATGAAACATTCTCATAAGGCCCATTACTTCAGCTCTTGTTGGCTTTTTCTTTAACCACTCATTATTTTCTCATCTGTGGTTATATATCATAGCTACTCCCAACCAAAAGCTCACCACCTAAAAGGTAAACAAAGATAGACTTCTAAAAGAAAAGTTACATATGTAGATTTTTAAATAAACTTCAAGTCTCTACCTTTAAAAAGAACTATAAATGAGAATAGAGCAAATAATCAATGGTTCCAACCCATAAGATAGATACCTGACATTGACTCTGTGTTGCTTGCTAGTAGTTCTTCAGTGAAAGTTGCTTCCTTTTATCCCCAGAGATATTCTTAACGATGAAAATCAGGTTACGCTAATTCCATTTCATGATCATCCTAGGAAAGGACACAAAGTGTTATTCTTGGTGCTGGACTCTTCAGATTCACTCGCATGCATTAACCTTCATGGTATTTGTTGAGTTATTCGACTCTTTGTATATCATGAATAATTTCATTAAACATTAAGGATTTACCTACACTGTATTTTTGTGTATTTTTAAATATTTACAATTTGTAATACTGAATAAATATGTAGTAGGTGGGTTTCTAGGATTTAATATTGCTTAAACCTGTCAAGTATTATAACCTTTTGGGGCTTATATAATATTCAGCTCCTTAATTCAGCGTCAGAGCTGTTATCATATGTTGATGGGAAAATAACAGCCATGTTGGGGCTCTCCAGTTACTAATAATTCCTATTTTGATTTGATTAGCATATAAATGTTCCTAGATTTATGCAGTGTCAGGGGAAAATGTATTAATATACTCCTCAGGGTTCTCTCTTTCTCTCATTTTAATCAGGCAAGAGAGAAAGAATCTTGTCATGCATGAAGACTAACTTGCTTTTCTTCAAATCCTTGACTTAAGAAGTTCCCAGAAAAATATTTGGTAAAACATGACATCAAAGGAGACTTTAATTTTCAGTTTATGTAGGGACGATTGATGAAATAGATTCTGTCTTCAGTTTAAGTTTCTTCGGATGTTTATATAGTGATGGAAGAATAATTCAGAGACATCTTAATAAGCTCTGGCCTGATCACCTAGCAATCATCTTCTTGAAGAATTCCTAAACAATGGCAGCTCTGTCAACCACAGTTCTAAAATAGATTTCCACACACTTCGCTAAAATACCAGAAGAACAAACAAACAACAACCAACAAAACCCAAGTGCATGTATTTTGATTGTAGTGCTATCAAGAGTGCTCCTAGTGACCAAATGGTACTTTGTGGGCTCACAAAGGCATTGCTGCAGGCAGTGTTGTTAAGACAAACCCTAAAAGAATCTTAGCGTTCATTGTGTTGATGAGATTGGAAATGAGATTGGAAAGGAAAAAGTAAAGATAAAGGAACTGTAGATGAATATTAAAACTCAGTGAGATTAAAACACATCAAGCAAAAGTCAAATTTCTCCAGCCCATTAGTGAGTACTCTAGCTCTCAGCACTGACTCTGCTTTGAAAGAAATTTACGAAAGAGAAACTTAAACAAAATACACAAATTGTGAGTAAAATTAACTGCAGAGGTGTTCATGAGCCTACCTAGGGATGAATAAGTCTATTATGAATATATGGGACTGAATATATTTGGACTTTTATGGCTTACTGCAATTCAGTGAAAGCTTCACTCATAATGATAAACGTAGTAGCATCTGAACCGACATATTGGCTGTAGCCACACTTTGAATGAGACAGGTAAGGCAGACGGAATAATAAAAATTAAGCTGTATGACCTGGAGGAAGTGTATGCTTCTACTTTGGATGAAAAATACAAGGCAAACACAAAACCAGGATAGTAATTAAAATTAAAGTTTTGAAAGATTTTCCTAAAAGAGCAGAAGAGTTATTTATAAGCTATGTTTAGAAACAAAAGATTATGTAAGTTTTCTCATACAGTTAAATTTTATCACTCTTATAATCTTTATATTTTATTTGTATTTTGATGGCTGACCATTTACAAAATTGTCTTCTTCTGAACATAATTCTAAGGTCAAATTTTGAGGATTAAAATTTTTTATTCCAAAATATCTCATTTTAAGCTTTATCTTTTTCAGTACCTTTCAGTACATATTTCATTTACCATTCAAGCAGGTATTTGCTACTTATCGCCTTATAAAATTACCTATTTCACTTTTTCTTGTAATTTTGAGCATATATTCTTTAAAAATCTTAACTGTTTCTACCAAAAGAACTTAATTGATTCATAAAGATATTTTCATTTAATTTTTCTTATCAGTATCACTTAAAAATGCAATTTTCTAAATTACTTAATAGAATAGACAGAATTCTGTGAATATTTTGTGAGTATTTTTGAGTTTCTTTATGATATGTACAATGTTTATCATTTATTTGAACTACTTGTTATTTGCCTTTATTTGCCAGAGAAAAATACATATTTCTTGATTTCAGACTACAGAAGATGTCATGGGAAATTTTCTTCCAAGATTCCTAAAATCTACAAATTGCCAACTTATTCTTCTATATAAGGCAAAATTAGGACTAAATTCAGAATTCACCAAGAATCTCTTTGCTTTTCTGGAAACTTGTCAGGGCACAACCTATAAATTAAACAGAAGGTAGGCATATAACAAATATTTGCTACATAGAGTTATGAAAATGCTTAATAAAAAAGAAAGTGCAGAATTTTTTTTAAGACCAGACTTAAATTATACATCAGAAAATAGCCTAGATTAGTTTGAGAACCATTGCAAGCTAACATCAAAATGCTCTGTGTGCTCCTCATCAGATGTTGTAAATTGCATTAAGTATTTTTATTGGTAAAGCATTATGTAGGAATAAAGGATAAAATGAATTATTAGAGGAAAAACAGAGCAGGTATTATTTGATTAAAGAGAATAAGGTGAGGGCCAGTGCTGTGGCATAGCGGGTAAAGCGTCCACCTTCGGTGCTGGCATCCCATATGGGCGCTGGTTCATGTCCTGGCTGTTCTACTTCTGATCCAGCTCTCGGCTATGACCTGGGAAAGCAGTGGAAGTGGACCCAAATCCTTGGGCTCCTGTACCAGCGTGGGAGACCAGGGAGAAGCTCCAGGCTCCTGGTTTCAGATCAGCACGGCTCTAGCCATTGCAGCCATTTGGGGAGTGTATCAGCCAATGGAAGACTTCCTCTCTCTCTCTGCCTCTGACTCTATGTAACTCTGCCTTTCAAATACATAAATAAATCTAAAAAAAAAAAAACATGGTGGACACTCAAAGACATTTATGTAGGGTAATAATAAGGAGGACAAGACAAAGCCAAGGAATTTTGTGTCAGTGTGGAGCTCATGAATATAAAGGGCCTAATTTTTATGCAACAGGACTAGAAATTCTATGTTAATTGCAGTCAGACCAATGTGGTCTAAAGCCTAGTTGATTTTGGAAATAAAAACAGTTTCAATAAAATTGTATGGTACCTAGAATGAATTAGGTTCACAACAATGTGCCATGCTCCATGTGATGGGATTCCTTACAAGTAGTGAGAAAAAATTCATCTTGAAGGATTAGCAATAGAGGCATCCTCATGAAAAAATATTCAATCATTTCATCAATTGTTTAAAACAGCCAGGATCATTAGCTCGGTCACTAGATTTTTCTATACTCCAGGGAAACTGCATATGAAGTGGAGGGTGACACTCTTGAATGGTCTGAAGTGTATGTATGAATGGACACAAAGGTATAAAAAGATATCTAAAGACAATATATTCATGGAAACAGTAAAGTAAGAGAGAAATTTTTCTTAAAAGAAGACAAATGATTTTAAATATGCAAAATTAAGCATGAGATGTGGTAGACTCACTAAGTGGTAAGAAAGAACAAAACATATATTGATGGCCGGCACCGCGGCTCATTAGGCCAATTTTCCACTTGTGGTGTTGGTACCCCAGGTTCTAGTCCCAGTTGTCCAATGTGAAGTAATGCTATAACTACTACTGAAACAGTATTTTACACTTTGTGTTTCTATGTGGGTGCAAGCTGATGAAATCTTTACATAGTATATACTGAATCGATCTTCTGTATATAAAGAGAATTGAAAATGAATCTTTATGTGAATGGAATGGGAGAGGGAGCTGGAGATGGGAGGGGTGCGAGTGGGAGGGAAATTATGGGGAGGAAAGCCATTGTAATCCATAAACTGTACTTTGGAAATTTATATTTACTAAATAAAAAAATAAAAAAAAATTTCAAACGAGAAGATCACCATACCAAATATGACTATTTCTACAATGTACACTTATTTTAAAATTAATATCTATGTACATATGTCTAGTATACAATATGCTGCTTTGCTATACAATATAGTTTAGAAATGTGTGAATGAATCTAATGAACATCTCTCTTACTTCATGTATCTATCATTTTATTATATGACCATTTAAAATCTACTCTCAGAAATTTTCAAGTATGTAATATTATTATAAAATATAGTCATAATATAATACAGTGGATCTCTTGAACTAACTCCATTCCATACACTAACTTGCCCTTTGATACTCAGTTTCTATAAGTTTAAACTTTTTTAGATTCTACACTTAAGTATGATTATTCGCTAGTTGTCATTTTGTACCTGGTTTATTTCAGTTAGCAGAAGGTCCACAAAGTTCTTTCACATTGTTGCCATGGACACAATCATCTTCTTTTTCAAGGCTGAATATTATTCCATTGTATTTATATACCTCATCTCTCTTATCCATTTGTTCATTATTGGACACTAAAAACCTGATGTTTGAAATAAGAAAACCAAACCCAAAATCAGGTTGGGGAACTTTACACCCTTCTCTCTGTGATTCAGAGAACATGTTGGCAGAAATCAGCAAGGATATAGATAATCTGACAAAAACTATAAATTACACAATTTAGCTGGCATTTATAAGACACTTCCCCACAAAGGAGTAGAATACACACTCTTCAAATTCACAGGAAATCCTCACTAAGATAAGATAAACAACATGCTAGGACAATATCATTAATCACAACAGATTTAAAAGATTAGAAACCTTTAGTATGCTGGCAACATAGATCTTGGCTTCTAAATACCACTCTCCAGATAAAGGAACTGGGAAAACCTGGGACATTTTTAGCATTTAGCTGCTCCAAATATTAAGGGAGTAAAAATGACAAAAGGATGGGTGCATCAAGAGAACACACACGAGGCAATTTGTAAGAACCTTGATGAAAACAATGATAGTGGCTCACTAGGCTAATCCTCCGCCTGTGGCGCTGGCACAACAGGTTCTAATCCTGGTCAGGGCACCAGATTCTGTCCCAGTTGCTCCTCTTCCAGTCCAGCTCTGTGCTGTGGCCCAGAGAGGCCGTGGAGGATGGCCCAAGTCCTTGAGCCCTGCACCCGCATGGGAGACAAGGGGAAGCATCTGGCTCCTGGGTTCGGATCAGCGCGGTGCGCCGGCCAGAGTGGCCACTGGGGGATGAACCAACGGAAACAGGAAGACCTTTCTCTCTCTCTCTCTCTCTTACTGTCCACTCTGCCTGTCAAAAAAAGAAAAAAAAGGGAAAAAAAGAAAGCAATGATAGAACAAAACTAATACAGAGGGGCAGGTGTTTGGTGAAATGATTAAGATGATGCTTGGGTCAACTGCATCCCATCTTTGAGGGCCTGGTTTTGAGTCCTGGCTCTGTTTCTGACTCCAGGTTCTTTCTAATGTACACCATGGAAAGCAGCAGGAAACAGCTCAAGAATCAGAGTCCCTATCTCCTATGTGGGAGTCCCAGAATGAGTTCTGGGTTCCTAGTTTTTACCTGACCCACTGTTGGCTGTTACAAGAATTTAAGGAGTAAGCCAGTAGATGGAAGATTACTCTCTCTTCCTCTCTCTGTTCCTGTCTCTACCTACCTAAAATAAAATAAATTAAAAAAATTATGAATAATAAGCGCAGACAATAATGGATAGCTCAAAATTAAAAATATACATAGATATTGATATAAATAGATGATTCAATAATTAAATAATAATTAGTTTAGGATAATCTCCCTCCAGGAAAATTTCCATAAATTGATGTAGAATGCATGAGAGAAACAGAATACCATCATTAGGACACCAGACTAATAATTATTTCAGGCAAGCTTCACTGATGAAAGCTAAAATTAGTGGGTAAAACTTAAAAGAGCAATAGGAAATTTGCATATCCTTAAAGTGACTTCCCATAATATGTATTAATAAGTGAGGTGGTTTTAACATATGTTCCCCAAACTCTTTTTGATACGATTGTCTCCAGGAGGTGGAGCTTGGTGTCTATCCTCTTTACTTTTGCCTGAACTTAATGTCTCACTTGCAAAGAAAACAAAAGAGAAAAATAGTAGCTTGATGTGGAGCCATATAGCACACAGCACCATAACCAAGTGATCAAGATTAACTCCACCACTAATATGACATTTTAATATAATGTTCTCTCTGATACTATGCAATGAGAAGGGTTTTCAGCTCTTTGATCACCTTAGCAAAAACCTATAGTCCAGAATCTAATGAAGAGAAAAACATAACACAAAGTCAAATTTAAGAACATTCTTCTACAAAACACCTTACCAATATTTGAAATTGTCAAGTTCATGATGAACAAGGAAACTGAGAAACTGTCAAGGATTCAGGGAGACTAAAGAGACATGGCAGCTGTATGATATTTTGAACTAGATCCTGCAACAGAAAAAGATATATCAGTAGATAAAGTGGTGAGTTATTTTAAAATTTAATACCATTACTAATTTATTTTTGATAATACATCATTTACTTTTAAGATTTATTTATTTATTTTAAAGTCAGAGTTGCACAGAGAGAAATGGAGAGGAAGAGAGAGAGAGGTCCTCCATCCACTGAATCACTGCCCAACTGGCTGAAACCACTGGAGCTACACCCATCCAAAGCCAGGAGCCAAGAATTTCTTCTGGGTCTCCCATACGGGTGCAGGGCCCAAGGACTTGGGCCATTTTCCATGCTTTCCCAGACCATACAGAGAGCTGATCAGAAGTGGAGCAGCCAGGACTCAAACTGGCGCCCATATTGGATGCCAGTACTGCAGGCAGCAGCTTTACTGGCTACACCACAGCACTGGCCCCTGATAAATACATCGGAATATGTAATATAAGAATATGCTGGGCATGCAAATGCACTATTATTTTGCAACTCCATGTAATTAATATTTTTAGTTATCGATTTCTTTAGGATTGAAAAAAAAATAAAACTATAGTAATAGAAAAATGGATACCCGCGTTGTGGCACAGCAGTTTAAGCCGCTGTTAGTAGCACCAGCATTCCATATGAGCACTGGTTCCAGTCCTGGATGTTTGATTTCTGATCGAGCTCCCTGATAATGCACATAGGAAAGTAACAGAAGATCTATCAAATTCTTGGGTCCCTGCACCACTGTGGAAGATCCAGAAGAAACTCCTGGCTCCTGACATCTGCATGGCTCAGCCCCAGCTCAGCCCTGGCCCTTGCAACCATTTGGAGAATGAACCAGAGGATGGAAGATCTCTCTCTTGCTTCCCTCCTCTCTCTGTAATTCTGATTTATAAATAAATATTTAAAGAAAAGAAAGATAATTTTAATAATGGCTGAAAAAACTAAGTGTTGGTAATAATTATAGAGAATGAAAAATGCTATACCTTCTAATAATTTTTAATTCTGACTGAATAAGTTAGGCCATCTATCCTGGAAACTTGCTGCTAGATATATATACCTAACGTATATCAACAGATATAAGAACATATTGGACACAAAATGGTAAACTAAAAATTGTACACAGTCAATAAAAACCAAAATTGATAATGCCAAACCTCCAAACACTAACATAAATGAGCTGAGCTATATTCACACAAGGAACAACTGTAGATAAAAAAAATCAAGTAAGCTTCACAGCATGTGTGTAGCTCATAAATAAGTTCAGTATATCATAGGTACAAATGAATATATACATATATATTATACCTAGTGATTTGGATTACAAAACTGTTGTTATTTAAATCAGAATAGAGAGAAACTGGTAAAAATGGGAAGGGAAGGATCTAGGAGGTCAAAGATGTGAAGTTCTCAGAGGCAGGTAACGTCTCATTTCTTTATCAATGTGGTGGTTATATAGGTGTGTTTACTTAGTAATACGTTATTAAGCAGTCCATTTTTAACTATAGAGTTTTTTGTATGTGTTTCATATTTACTTAAATATGTTTTAAAAATATATGATCTGAATATAAGATTAATTGGAATCAAATGCATGACTGTCAGCCCATCAGTGGGAAAAGCAATGTGCAAATAATACAGGCAGGCCTCACTTTGGTAGCATATAATATACATAAATGTCATTTACTATGGTTTAGTTAGCTAAAGTGAGAAACTATGGCAAGATTCAAATTTCATTCACCATATATGCATATTAACTGTGAGTAACTTCATAAAGTAGAATCTTAACTACTAGTTCATCATGCACAAATGACCACATAACTAATAAATGCATATCATGGTCACTGGCATCATGTTACCTCTTTCAAAGTCTGCATGAGGTTTGGTTATTGCACATCTGTTACTCAGTTTATGAACGAAAAACAAACATGTGGTTATATTTTCTCCTCATCTCCCAGAGTTAAGCTATGTGTCAATTTAAAGAAAAAAAAGTATAATTGAATAATTGGTCAACAGATGAAAATACAACAAAGAATTGAAAAGTGATAATGCTGGGAGAGAAATTCTAGCTGAACATAAATGAAATGAAAGAAGAAAAGGCTTGCCATGGGAATGGTGACACATGTACCAGTGAGACATACTAATTATGCAAAAGATGTCAGTAAAGACAAACACTAAGATGAAGTAAAAAATGGTGTGACAAAAAGATTGATGATATTTCATAGGAAGTGAAGTCAGTAAAAAAAAAAAAAAAACAATACCAAAGGAACTCTAGGAGATATTTCAGGATGTTAGAATACAAAGTATAAGATATTAGGAGCCAAAGCAAAAAGAAAATTACTCATTCAATTATATTAAACTTACATAATGAAAAGCCAAGCGCTGTTCAAACCACTATTGACTTTTCTAACAAATAAATCAAATACTTTAATTCTCAGTGTTTCCAATGCTCTAACGTACTGTGTACTAAACAACTCTCTGTATAACTATGTTTTTTAACTTATCTATATCTTTTCAACTGAAAAAAGAGTTTAATTAAAAAAAAAAGTACAAGGGGAACAGAATAATTTTGATAGTTTCCTTTACTTACTAATATTGCTTTACACACAGATAGGTGTTGTGGTGTAGGGGATTAAGCCACAGCCTGAAATGCTAGCATCCAACATGGGTGCTGGTTGCAGTCTCAGGAGCTCCATTCCAATACAGCTTTCTGCTAATGTGCCAGGGAAAGTGGTGGAGGATGACTCAAGTCCTTGGGCCCCTGCCACTTACATAGGAGACCCAGATGGAGTTCCAGGTTACTAGCTTTGGCCTGGCCAGTCCTGACTTTTGCAGCTATTGGGAGATAAACCAGTAGATGCAAAATCTCTTCCTCTGTATTTCCCTCTCTCTGAACTATGATTTTCAAATAAATAAAATAAATTTTAAAAATAAGACTTTCTTTCATTGTTTAATCTTTCATAGTAATTTTTATTGTATGATTTTCTATTGTTCAAAACACACACCTATATGAGGTACAGAAAATGAAAAAAAATTCTGAAAAGGCAATAAAGAGAAAAAAAAAACTAAAATATCAGCAAAGCCTAAATATGTCTATATGATAATTACAAAAATGTAAATGAGTTAAATTCTTTTCTAAATTCAGAGGGCCACATATTAATAATGAAAAGGTATTGTATTATATATACAGGCCACATAAAAAAGGCATCATGAAAAAATAATGACATAAACTTTAAAACATCTTTAAATGAAATTACTTGTAAATAGCCAATTAAGCAAAACTGAAATGTACAAGCACTATCATTTAAGTTAGATATTTTCCCACAATTCAATTATTTACTTTATTCATTCTTATACTTCTATAAGATGCTGCTATTTGTTTTCTTTTTTTATTTATTTATTTGAACGTCAGAGTTACACAGAGAGAAGGAGAGGCAGAGAGAGAAGGAAGAGAGAAGTCTTCCATCTGCTGGGTTACTTCCCAATTGGCCGCAACGGTCAGAAATGCAGCGATCCAAAGCCAGGAGCCAGGAGCTTCTTCCAAGTCTCCCACATGGGTGCAGGGGCAGAAGGCCTTGGGTCATCTTCTATTACTTTCTCATGCCATAGCAGAAAGCTGGATCGGAAATGGAGTGGCTGGGTCTTGAACAGGTGCCCATATGCGATGCTGGCACCATGGGCAGTGGCTTTACCCACTATGCCACAGCACCAAACAGTTCCTATTTGTTTCTATTACACATCCTCTTCCTGTCCTTAGAAATCAAATCAAACTTCCAGCTGGTTACATTGTCAACAAGCTACAGATGACATTTTCAAATGAGTTTGCAGGCGATATGATTCTTTATTTAGGGGATCCAAAGAAATCTAATAAGAGACTATTGGAACTCATCGAAGAGTTTGGCAAATAGCAGGATATAAAATCAATACAGAAAAATCAACAGCCTTTCTATACGCAGGCAATGCCACAGCTGAGAAAGAACTGCAAAGATTAATCCCATTCACAATAGCTACAAAAACAATCAAATACCTTGGAATAAACTTAACTAAGGATGTTAAAGATCTCTATGATGAGAATTACAAAATCTTAAAGAAAGAAATAGAAGAGGACACCAAAAAATGGAAAAATATTTCATGCTCATGGATTGGAAGAATCAACATCATCAAAATGTCCATTCTCCCAAAAGCAATTTATAGATTCAATCAATGCCAATGAATATACCAAAGACATTCTTCACAGATCTAGAAAAAATGATGCTGAAATTCATATGGAGACGCAAGAGACCTCGGATAGCTAAAGCAATTTTGTAAAACAAAAACAAAGATGGAGGCATCACAATACCAGATTTCATGATTTCAGGGCAGTTGTAACAAAAACAGCATGGTATTGGTACAGAAACAGATGGATAGACCAATGGAACAGAATAGAAACACCAGAAATCAACCCAAACATCTACAGCCAACTTATATTTGATCAAGGATCTAAAACCAATCCCTGGAGCAAGGACAGTCTATTCAATAAATGGTGCTGGGAAAACTGGATTACCCCATGCAGAAACATGAAGCCAGACCCCTTCCTTACACCTTACACAAAAATCCACTTAACATGGATTGAAGACCTAAATCTACGGTCAGACAGCATCAAATTATTAGAGAACACTGGAGTAACCCTGCAAGATATCAGCACTGGCAAAGACTTCTTGGAAAAGACCCCGGAGGCACAGGCAGTCAAAACCAAAATTAACTAATGGGATTGCATCAAATTGTGTCACGCTCTTTTAAAACACAAAGTTACGTAATCAGGTATAGCTGCAAACTGATTTGAAAATGTCATCTGTAGCTTGTTGAAAATGTAACCAGCTGGAAGTTTGATTTGATTTCTAAGGACAGGAAGAGGATGTATAATAGAAACAAATAGGAACTGGTGCTGTGGCATAGTGGGTAAAGCCGCTGCCCATGGTGCCAGCATCGCATATGAGCACCTGTTCAAGACCCAGCCACTCCACTTCCGATCCAGCTTTCTGTTATGGCATGAGAAAGTAATAGAAGATGACCCAGGCCTTCTGCCCCTGCACCCATGTGGGAGACTTGGAAGAAGCTCCTGGCTCCTGGCTTTGGATCGCTGCATTTCTGACCGTTGCAGCCAATTGGGAATTATGAGATACGTACTCTGTAGAATAATATACAGCAGTAAAAAAACAATGAAATCTTGTCATTTGCAACAAAATGGAGGAATCTGGAAAACATCATGCTGAGTGAAATAAGCCAGTCCCAAAGGGACAAATATCATATGTTCTCCCTGATTGTTGACAACTTATCACCAAAAAGAAAACCTGTTGGAGTGAAATGGACACTATGAGAAAAGGTGACTTGATCAGCCCTTGCCCTGACTGTTGATGAACAACTTAATGCTTTATCCTTTTTAGTATTTTTTTTCTGTTTGTTCTAATTGATACTATTGGTTGAACTCAGTAATTAATGCACAATTATTCTTAAGTGTTTAAACTTAAATGAAAAGTGATCCCTGTTAAATATAAGAGTGGAATAAGAGAGGAAAGAGATGTACAATTTGGGACATGCTCAATCGGACTTGCCCCAAATGGTAGAGTTAGAAACATACCAGGGGATTCCAATTCAATCCCATCAAGGTGGCATGTACCAATGCCATCTCACTAGTCCAAATGATGAATTTCTGTTTATAATAAATCATAATGATAGGACCAAAAGTCAAAGGGATCACATAAACAAGACTAGTGTCTGAAAATACTAACCAATAGAATAAAAAAAAGGGAGAGAACGATCCAACATGGGAAGTGGGATACACAGCAGACTCATGGAATAGTAGATGTCCTAAACAGCACTCTGCCCTAGAATCAGCCTTTAAGGCATTTGGATCTGGCTGAAAAGCCCATGAGAGTATTTCAGGCATGGAAAGCCAAGACACTCTGGAAAAAAAAATGACCCAAATGAAAGATCTCTGCGAGTGAGATCCCAGTGGAAAGAACGGGGCCATCAAAGAGGGAGGTATCTTTCTCTGAAAGGAGGAGAGAACTTCCACTCTGACTACGACCCTGTCGAAATAAGATTGAAGTCGGCAAACTCAAAAGGCTTCCATAGCCTTGGAAACTCATGACTAGAGCCTAGGGAGATTACTGACGCCATAAACAAGAGTGTCAAATTGTTAAGTCAACAAAAGGAGTCACTGTGCACTTATCCTCATGTAGGATCTCTGTCCTTAATGTGCTGTACATTGTAATTTAATGTGATAACTAGTACTCAAACAGTATTTTTCACTTTGTGTTTCTGTATGGGTGCAAACTATTGAAATCTTTACTTAATATATACTAAACTGATCTTCTGTATATAAAGAGAATTGAAAATGAAACTTGATGTGAATGGAAGGGGAGAGAGAGTGAGGGGTGGGAGGGAAGTTATGGTCGAGGGGAAGCCATTGTAATCCATAAGCTGTACTTTGGAAATTATATTCATTAAATAAAAGTTTTTAAAAGAGCATGACACATAGAGCTATATGTCACCTTAGGAAGCTTCCTTTAAAAGAACCCCCTCATCTGGCTTTCCGCTACCTGCTAACCGCAGCAGGATTCATTCTGGACCAGTAAGTTTGAGACTATATTGTGAGTGGCTGAACAGAGTCCTGGAGGAGTTCCCAGTATTTTTTATCACATGGAGCTTCTGTATAACCCCACACCACTTTCTTTTGAAAGACTTAACTCTTGTTTAAGTCACTGCTTTTGAAACTTTTTCTCCCTTGATTCCAAAATAAATCCTAACTGATATATGTTGTTTTATAATTGTTTCTTGCTTTATTATATTTTCCAGTTAATAATACTGAGGCCTCCTCAAGTGGCTCTTGTACCTCTCAGAGGGGGACAAAACTCATACTTTTTCCATATTAATAATCATGGAAAATCCTTTAAACTGAAAGATTAATCACCATTCTGTTCCCCAAATGCCCAAAGACAAGTCTCAAAACTGTAACATAGCTGTGAAATAACCAGGTTTGTGAATCATTTAGTTTACCTTTATCTGTGTAGTTTTTCAGCACTATTCTTCTGGTAATGTTAAACAGTAATGTTTGCAAATATGACTTCCTTTGTTTCTCAAGGTATTTTAAATCCACATAGCAAATATTTAATTGCATACCAAGTTCAATGTTAAGTACTCAAATGGCTATTTAGGTCTATGTTTCAATATTGATATGCCAGCTTTTATTGATTTGTATGCTGTGCTTATCACTATGACATTAATTCTTACTAATACTAATGCAGCTTACCATAAATCTAATTAAGATTCACCAAGATAAAAATGAGGTTGGGGCAATTCTTATTTTTCCTTAAACCAGATTGTCCATTCCCAGCTGTTGGACTTACCTTATTCATGTTAGAACTGTTGCTTTTCATTAACTAAAGGAAATGTGTTGCATTGATAGAATGTTGTCCAAGCAAATCAGATGATATTTTTAAAATTCATCTGCAAAAAATTGAGAAAAATGCATGTATGAAAATAATCAAAGAGTATTATTAATAACAACAACTAAATGTGAGAGTTTGCTTTTGTATCTGAGAATTTTAAAATATAGAATTATGTTAGCTGTAAATCTGTTTGAGTATTCAACAGAGGCAGCTTTAACTTTTACATTTTTTTAAGAAACTGTCACTTAGTTACATGATATGATTCTAGAAATCAAAATACACTGTCAGTCCATTTTTATATCCAATCAAATCACCAGATATAGGTTCTTTTTAAATGACAAGTGATGAAGTCTTGTGGTCAATTTTTCCTAAATTAAAATTTCTAAATATATGACCAATGGTACAAATATTACATAAAACATTTTCTTTGCCTCTCAGTAGCATTTTATTTAAATCATTTCCAGTCAGGTAAAATTTGTATACAAAATCTCATAGATTCCTATCAGCTGTACATTTCTTTTTTTTTTTTTTTTTTTTTTTTTTTTTTTTTTTTTGACAGGCAGAGTGGATAGTGAGAGAGAGACAGAGAGAAAGGTCTTCCTTTTGCCGTTGGTTCACCCTCCAATGGCTGCTGCGGACGGCGCACCGCGCTCATCCGTTGGCAGGAGCTAGGTGCTAGGTGCTTTTCCTGGTCTCCCATGGGGTGCAGGGCCCAAGCACCTGGGCCATCCTCCACTGCACTCCTGGGCCACAGCAGAGGGCTGGCCTGGAAGAGGGGCAACCGGGACAGAATCCGGCGCCCCGACCGGGACTAGAACCCTGTGTGCCGGCGCCGCAAGGCGGAGGATTAGCCTGTTGAGCCACGGCGCCGGCCTCAGCTGTACATTTCTGATCCAGCTCTCTGCTTATAACCTGGGAAAGTAGTGGAAGATGGCTCAAGTCCTTGGGCCTATTCACCTATGAGGGAGACCTGGAAGAAGCTCCTGGCTTTGGATCAGCCCAGTTCTGGTCGTTATGATCATTTGGGGAGTGAACCAGCAGATTCAAGGCCTTTCTTTCTTTCTTTCTCTCTCTGTGACCCTGCCTCTCAAATAAATAAGATTTCCCCCCAATTTTTTTTCAATTATTAAGCAATATCTGTCATAAAAGCTATCCTATCATATTCATGGAGCACTTAAATACTTTTGAAAATATCTGAAATAGCCACCAAACTATTTTTCTAATTAATTTGCTTTTTTGTTTTATTATTTTAAAAATTTTCTTTAGTTAGCTTTTCTTACTTGAAAGGCAGACAGAAAGACAGAGAGACAGAGACAGACAGATGGAACGAGATCTTGCATTTGCTGGTTCATCTGTCCCAAATGCTCACAAAGGCCAGGTCTCAGTCTTACCAAAGATGCAAGCCTGACATTTGATGTATGTCTCCCACATTGGTGACAAGGGTTCAAGTACTTGCGTCCTCACCTGCTGACTCTTTGCTTGTGTATTATCAGGTAGCTGGGAAAAGATGTGGAGCCTGAATTCAAAACGAGACACTCTTATATGGAGTGTGGATGTTCCAAGCAGCCGCTTAACTGCTTTGGCAACTCTCCACCCCTATTATGCTGATACAATAGTCAACACATAAGCAGAGTATCAAAATGAAAAAAAATGAAAAGCGTGTAAGGTATGAAGAATATCATGAATCCCTCCCAATCTTTTCCCGTGTCATCTAATTTCACTTCAGTGAAGCAAGCACTATTACCAGTTTCACATGTCCATGACAAAAACATATTGTACATTTACAGGTATACATATAAAACACCTCTATCTTTAGCAAGTTATGTGTCTTGCCTAGAACTTTATTATTCTAAGTAATAAATCTTATAGATTTTTCTCAATAATTACATGTCTGAAAATAACACTTGAAACAATTCCAATCTTCTGCTATTATCGACAATATGCAAAAATTTTGTGTATGAATTATATTTCATTCATATGTGAAGAAATCTGGAGGGTAAATAGAATTATATTTACTAGTTAAAAGAATGCATTTGTTTTCTTTCTTTTTTTTAAAGATTAGATGTTGTCCAATTTTGCTCCATAAACTATGAATTTGTTATATCCACTTATAATTTCACCTTATAATTTCACCAAAACTTAAGTAATAAAGCACTGTTCTCTCTTTCTATAATAGGATGGCTAGTACATACTATCTCATTGGTTTAATGAGAATTTTTAAAAATATTTTTAAAGGCTTTTCTTCTTTTTTACAGCTCTATTTGAAAGGCAGTGAGAGAGAGGGAGAGAGGTAGAGAGAGAGAGAGAGACAAATCTTCCATCTGCAATTGTACTCCCAAGGGGCCACAAGGGCCGGAGCTGGGCAGATTGGAAGCCAGGAGCCAGGAGCTTCTTCTGGATCTCCAATATGGGTCAAGGGCCTATTTTTCACTGCTTTCCTAGGTCAATAGCAGGGAGCTGGATAGGAAGTAGAGCAGCTGGAATTTGAATTGGTACCTCTATGGGCTACTGGCACTACCAGCCAAGGCTTTACCTGATACACCATAGTGTCAGCTCCTTAATGTGAGTTTAACTGTCTGTTTCCTTTGTATAGTTTTGTTACTAAATATTTTAATAATTAAGGAACCAATTAATATATTAAAAGCTGTTCATTTTGTTTTCAAAACATAGTAGCAAATATTTTTGAATTTTTTTACTTATAAGTAATTAATTTAGAAAAGTTAGTTTTTTATTTAATATCATTAAATTCTATTTATTTTTTATGTGTCTTAAGATATAGTACTTCCAAAGTGCTCTCAAACTCCAAAAACATATTTGAAAAGCTATTTTGTTTCTCTAATACTTCTATAACTTTGTTCTTATATTTCAAATTTTGATCCATTTGGTCTTTAGTGTAGTCTTAATTTAAAATATAAATTCAGCTTATTAATTTTTCAGATAACTAGAGAACTAGTCAGATGCTCCAGATCATGTTAAGAATGCAGGCCACTTTCAATATTTTACCAATAACAACTCATTTTATTTTGAAAGAATAGTATTCTAAATATATGTTTGTATAATATATATATTTTCATGTGTGCAGCTGTCTTACACAGGCTTAAATATCCAAGACGTAGCCAATTCTTGCTTTTTAAATATATACATATTTATTTATGTATGTATTTTTACATGAAAGCCAGAGCAAGAGAGACAGAAAGAAACAGAGACATACAAAGATCTTCCATCTTCTCTTTAATTTGCCAAAAGCTTGCAACAGCAGGGGTTGGACCAGGTTGAAACTAGGAACCTGGAAATCAACCTGGGTCTTTCACAAGGATGGAAGAGATTCTAATACTTGAGCCATCACTAGCTGCCTGCCAAGGTGCACATTAAGTGAAAGCTGAATCAAGAATCAGATACGGGTTGCAGACATTTGAAATGACAGACTAGTCCTCTGTGCCAGAACGCTGCCCCAACTCAGTTCTTAAACACAGACATCATTAAAACTTAGTATCGGGACCTTTGTTTTGGCGTTCTGAGTTAAGCCAACTCCTGTAATGCCAGGATCCCATATAGGCAAGATCAGAGTACCACTGTTCCACTTCTGATCCAGCTCCCTGCTAATGTGCATGGGAAACCAATGGAAGACGATCCAAATCCTTGGATCCTACATCCATCTGGGAGACAAAGATGAAGATCCTGGCAACAGATAGCAGATGGAATATATTCTCTCTCTGTAATTCAACCTTTCAAATAAAAAAAGTAAAATCCTAAAAACATATTAAAAAGCATTAAGAGAAGGGAAGAAATTTAAAAGTAGAGAAAAATGATCTATGAATCTGTCATGCCATATTGAAATGTCTTCTATAACCATAATAACTAAAATAATTTGATATTAGCCAGTGAATAGACAAATTAATAAAAAGACTGGAACACACCAGTTTGTATAACAATAAAAAACACATGTACATTCAAATACACATACACATACATACATATATACATTGCAGATGCATATATATATATATGGACATAAACATACATATGTATGTAATTATAGTTGTGTACTGATAAATTTTAATAATAGGTTCATGAAAACAAAAACATCTTCCCATTCTTGTAATATAAGTTCTCCCATCATAGTAAATTACAAGCTATAAATTTGATCTTACCCAACACAGGTTAGAGAGAGAGGTGTAGTAACTCATTATATAGCATTTCCATCATATAGATTTGCATATGTAATTCATCTCAAGAGCAAATTAATGATACAATACTTAGAGATTTTTAGATACTTATTATTTTTGTTTTTATAAAATTTGCTTACTTATGCTGATTTTATATATTTTTAAAAAGATTTATCTGTTTATTTGAAAAGTAGAATTACAGAGAGGGGAAGGCAGAGATAGAATGAGAGAGAGAGGTCTTGAGAGGTCTTTCATCTGCTGGTTCACTCCCCAAATAGCCACAAGGGCCAGGGCTGGGCCAGACTGAAGCCAGGAACCAGGAGCTTCATCTGGGTCTCTCATGTGGGTGCAGGAGCCCTAACACTTGGGTCATCTTCTATCACTTTCCCAGGCACATTAGCAGGGAGCTGGATCAGAAGTGGAGCAGATGGGACATGAACTGGAGCTCATATTTGACCCACCACCAGCCTCAACGATTTTTAAATTTTATGCATTAAATTTATTTCATTTTCTAGTAGTTATCTTGATAACCGCTGCACTATTTTTAAATGTGATTATGTTAAATTTACTGATTATATAAGAAGATTGGCATGGTTACCTTGTTGAGCATATTTACTAGGAACACACTGGCATCATACCCTGATTCTTTTCTTTTCCTCAGAGCTTTATGAATCTGCTTTGCTTTTCCTCTGCAATCTTTTAAAAACATGTTATTGCTATTTGTTCCTTAAAGACTTGGTTAAATTCTTCTTTTGAACCTCAAGTCTATTTTTCTTGTTTGTTTTGTTTTGTTTCAAGCGTAGGAGTTGGTAATGGGTGTAGTTAATCACTTGACTATTTTCTGTTTTATCCTGTGGCAATTGGTCTGTTAGATTTTATTTTCTGGGTTCAGCTTTAATAATTTTATATTTGTCACGAAAATAATCCATCGTATGCACATTTTCAACAGATCCCAGCTAAGGAGCCTACTGAGCTGCAGCAGTTAGAAGCCTGCCAGCATCCCTCAGGAATTTTCTATCAGCATCTGCCATCGCTTTTCATGAGGCCTTTGTTTGAGCTCTGGAAGAAAGCCTGGGAATACCTGGGAATTAAGTAGTTAACAGTTGCTAGGAGCAGCTTTCAATGACTGACAGAAGTTGGTGTGGACATACTTATGTATCCTGATTTCCTCACCTGAAGACTAATGGAAATCTGATTCTGTATGTTAAACTCATTCTCAGATTAAGTTCCCGTTTAAAAAGATGATCTTTCTCAACATAAACTGCATCACATTTAATCCACATTTGTAGCAATCATATTGACCATTGAATACATTTCTAAAGAGCTGAGGGTCCTTGAGATTTATCCATATCAACACAGTGTTTGTTTTTTATTATTGCTTGAAGAAAAATGGTGTTATACAAATATTTATTTTCAATTAGGAAACAAAAAATTCAGAGGATGCCAAGCCAGGACTAAATTGGACACCTATTGATCTCCTATTGAAACTTCATTGTTGAGAGGGGTGTATAGAGGCGTTGTAGTGGAGAAGGACTCTGAAAAAACCTTCATAGACGTTGTTCTGCTAAAGCTTTAGTATCTTTCTCAAGATACTCTCACAGCAAGCATATGTCAGTACACTTCAGAAAATAAAGAAGCAAATTTCCTTGAAAATCTTAAAAATATAGCTGTTTATATGACTTTTACTCCCAATCAGTCTTTTGTAGTCTTTTTTTTTGGGGGGGGCAGGACACCTTTCAATTCTTAGTAGCCTTGATTTGCTTTTTCTTTGTCTTCTGATCATACTAGTAAAGCCATGTTTCATCTGCTCCTCCAGTTGTTCCAAGAACCACCTCAGGTTCTTGATTCCACTAGTTTAAAATTTCTAGGCACTGTTCGTACCTGAAGTTCTTCTGGGCACAAGAGTTTTTACACCCATCAAGCAGAAAATTTGCTCCACTTTAATTTTTCAATCAGAATGTATAACTGAACACATGCAATTGCTTATGGTGTTAGCTATTGTTTCTGCCCTTAATTGTTCTTAATTTCTTCAAATAAGAAACACACACACACACTCACTCGTATATATATATATATATATATAGATATGCTTGAATATTGATATGTGAAGTCTAAATTCTTTTTATGTTGTTGAGAGTGCGTTCACTCTGATCAATTTTATAGCTTGAATTTTGATTACAATATAAACTTTTAATATAATTTTTAAAATTTATGTATTTTAATTAAAATTAATATACATTTACCATTTACAGCATGCTATTTTTATAAACTGTGGGATGCCTAATTTGTCCTAATTATAATATGTATCACATTACATTCTTTTATTTTTGGTGAGAACACTTTAAATATAATCTTGTAGCAATTGCCTGAAATATAATAAATTGCTATTAACTATAGTAAGGAGACAATACAGTAGATCTCTTTTTTTAAAAAATATTTTATTTATTTATTTGAGAGGTAGAGTTACAGAGAGAGAGGTCTTTCATCTGCTGGTTCATTCCCCAAATGGCTGCAATAGCCAGCAGAGCCAATACGAAGCCTGGAGCCAAGAGGTTCTTCTGGGTCTCTCATGATGGAGCAGGGGCAGGGGCCCAAGGACTTGGTTCATCCTCTATAGCTTTCCCAGGCCATAGCAGAGAGCTGGATCAGAAGTGGAGCAGCCGGGACTAGAACCGGCACCCATTTGGGATTCTGGTGCTGCAGGCAGAGGCTTAGCCCACTGCACCACAGCGCTGCCCCCCAAAATCTCTTGAATTTTTCTTCTCCTATCTAAGTGAAATTTTGTATCTTTTTACAAACATCACCCCATCACCAGTAGTGCCCAAATCCTGGTGATTACTGTTCTACTATTTGTTTCTATGACTTAAACCTTTTTAGATTTCACGTAAAGGAAAGATGGTGTAACAGTTGTCCTTCATCCATGCCTCGCTTAATTCACTCAACACAATGTCCTCCTGATTCATCCATGTCTTCAAAATGACTGAATTTCAATCTTTTTAAAGGCTGAATAGTATTCCATTGTATACAAATACTAGTGGTTTTTTTTTTAATGCATTCATGATAATAACATCACCTTTAATGTGAAAGTATGAAATCCTACTTCACAAAGCTTTCATTGGAATTAAAAATATGTACCAGTAGGTATATGTGTATATATTTGCAGGCATATAAGGGTTGATATATTTTTATCTGTATATTATTTGAAATTTAGTATGTAAGCATTGACAAAACTATAAATATTGTTGTTATCTTACCATTTAAATTGAATTTAGAAAAATAAGGAAGAAAATTTCTTCATATCTGAGTGGTGATTTTATATCTCATGTATAGTTGTAGCTTGGGGCAGTAGTCATAAAACAGAAATATGTAAGTCCCAATATTGTGTGCTACCAGATGACGCACATTTTATTTTCCTTAACACATAAGGAAAAGGAAAATTCTGTGGAGAGCTGAAGCATCAATATTGCTTATTGATATACATGCTACTCATATGCAGAAACAGGTCTAGGCATGGGTTTATTTTTATAAATGAACTTGATAAATAATTGAATATGGAACTGCCCCCACTAGTGTGTCCTTGCACTCCTAGTGCATTAAGAATTCATGCCACACTTGACCTATAAGTTTCTACTCTAATTTAGTAGCCCTGGGTAGTGGAGGAAACCTGTTGCTCATGCTGAATTCTATGGTGTTTTTCTGATGTGAAAAATGCTAACCTGAGGGGAGCCTTTGGACTCATTTTCATAAGTGATCTAAACACATTTAGAGATGAGGGTAGGGGGTGGGCAACAGATTATTTGATTCTCAGCATGGCAAAATCACCCTTATTGTCACTGCCCACTGGCTCAGAAGAAATCAGCTTCCTAAAAATGTTACTTGTTTTGCATTTTCTGGGCTGATTTGTGCTTATAACGGTTCCTGGGGGATCATCTGTGAGGTTCAACTCTCCACCGATTAATCAGTCAGGACAGACCATTAGGTACAGGGCTGGTCTTTTCCCTCATCTCCTTGTTCTAGGAATCTTCTCATTCTCTCTCTATTTGCACTCATGTTGAGTTGTGTGCCAGTAAGAATGCCAACTAGCTTTTAAAGCAATTGATAAAACTTTGTTGTGAGGGAGTTATCAGATCCTTTGCTATTTAATTATTTAATATATGAGAACCAGCTACTAACATATTAGAAGTGAGAAACCTGAACTGGTATTCAGAAACTAGATTTCTTTGTCTTATAAATAGGCTGTAGAGATCAATTCAACTATAGTTTCTTAGTATGTATTGTCATTCAGTCCTTCAAACTACTGGGAACTCATGGAAAGCCATGAGGTTAACTATATTGTAACTTACAATTATAAAGAAATAGTTGCATAAGGAGTGAGACAAGGATGATATTTCATAATGATAAATATGGCTGTGGATATTATAAATGACAGAGGACAAAGTAGCTTCATTGCCAGACAGAATGGTCCAGATCATTCCACCCTTTTTGTAAAGGAGAAAAGCAAAACTTCCTTTTCTCATATTCCAGAAAGAAGCCAGTCCTCTTGCGGCAGCAGTTTATGTCATTTATCCTTGTCTTCCATCCATAAAGAATTTTCCACTTGCTAAATGAATTACCTTAAAAAGCCTAAAATAACACAATAGAGAAAAATTGTCCAAAGTCCATTTGAACAGCAGTGATATTAATTTCTAAATTGTTTTTGAGATTTTTGGAGATCAAGCTTCACCCTAGGGCAGGGCTGTTTAACAAGTGATCAAGCAAGGGTAGGGCCTTAGGCATTCAATTCTACTCTCAAGACCTGCAGAGATGATCACTGGTCATGGGCTTCCTGCTGACCTCTGCTGCTGTTTGCCTGAACATCCAGTCTTCACCCTCTATCCATATCTGTTTTTGGTTTTAAACTAAGAGAAGGCTATTTTTTCAAGCTCTCATCTATTTAGAAAACACCTGAAATTTCACTTTGCCAGGCCCAATTAACAATAACTTTGATAGAAAGGTAGAGAGGAGCATATCAAAGAACCTATCCCCTGCCCTTCATAACCAGCATTATATTCTTTTTGTATATTTGTCATTTTTAGATTATACATATAAGTGATAAGATGCTGTATTTTTCTTTCATTTGGGCTTCCTTCACATCACAGTCCCTCCAAATCATTCATATTGTCACAATGGCAGGATCTCCTTTCTTAAGGCTGAATAGTAATTCATTCTCTCATAATACTGAGATAATTTAAATATATTAATATAAATAATATGTTAATATAAAATAATAAAACTGCAATATATTTATTCATCTGTTGACAAACACTCTTGTTGTTTACATGTCTTTGTTATTGTGAATAATGCTCAATGAACATGAGAGTGCAGATATCTCTACAAAATGCTGATTTAATTTGTTTATTTTGGGTACACACTCAAAAGTTTGATTGTTGCTTCCTATGGTAATTTTATTTACAATTTTGGGGGAGACATCCATTGTTTTTTCATCATTGTCATACCAATTTACGTTCCAAATGATGGTATATAGCAATTCTCTTTTCTCTATATGCTGACCAGCATTTATCTTTTATTTTTTATGATAACTAGCATAACATATGTGAGGTAATATCTGATTGAGTCTTTAATTTACATTTCCCTTTTCATATACCTAGACTCCATTTGTATGTCTTCCTTGGAAATGTATTAGTTCCAGTATTTTGCCCATTTTTAAATCAATTTGATCATTTATTTTACCACAGACTTATGTGAATTCCTTACATTGTTTGAGTACTAACTGATTATCAGATGCATTATTTGCAAATATTGTCTTCCAATTTGTGCACTGTGTTCTCAGTTTGTTGATAGTTTCCTTTGCCATTCAGAAGCTTTTTTGCTTGCTAGAGTACCACCTGTTTGTTTTTCTTTTTGTCATCTGAGCATTTTATCTGATATCTAAATCACTGCTGAGGCCAATGACAAATACCTTTCCCTTTTGTCTTGTTCTAGGAGCTTTATAGAATAAACTTACTCTCCCCTCTCTAAACTAATTTTACCAGGATGTAGCTAAATGGTTTATATTCATGATCACAATGAATACACAAACTCTGTGGCTTAGTTATTAAAATTAACTATTTAATAGTGGGAAAATAAGAAAAAACAAAACCCTAAGGTTGAGAAACTTGAAGTACTTGCCCAAGGTTACACAGTTAGTGCACAGCAGAGCAGGGACCAAAGTCCAAGTCTGCCTGATTTAAAACCCACTCTTCCTACCGCGTCACGCTGCCTCTTCTGATAAGACGTTGCCAAGAAGCTTGCCAACAACTCTGGCAAACTATCACTTTGGCTTTCTCTCTCTCTCCTCTCTACATCCTCCTGTGCCTCCATAAGGACAAAATACCCATATATTTTTGGGCTTTTTCCCAAATAACGTGGGTGAGGCCAAAAAAATTGAAAATATATTGTCGGGTCTCTGGGATTATGTATTTTCTTGGTAAAGAAAGATGTTATAATAGCAGTATTTTAAAAATGACAATAAATGTGATTATGGCTTGGGATTAACTTGGTTTGAGATAATGCCCCATTTTTACTTAAAGTTGATGGAATATTATGGAGAATTCCTCTATAACAAAAATAGTATGTATCAATGTCTAAAATGCAAGCTTATAATTTTGCTTTTATCACCAAAAATCTCTGAAATGTTGTATCCTTTGAATTTCATGGGATGTTTTACTTCTGTAGAAATTCATTGAAGAAAGGGAAATTTGAGCAGCAACTTACAGTTAAAATCACAGCACATTCAAAGTAAATATGTTAAAGAAATGCTGATCACCCTGGTAGACTGAACTGATGAAATCAGGATGCTCAATGAATACAAATACAGGAAATGAATCACAGGAAACAAATATAATACAAATCAACAAGCAGAATTAATGATGCAGAGTTAGTACAGCAAGCTAAAAGTGATGGAATCCTGGGGACACAAAATAATAAAATGGAGAAACACTATAAAGTGTCTGCAAGTAAAATACAATTTGAAAACTGAGCTCTTGAGAAAGAGAAATACAACAGTGCTAAAACTGAGGAGAACAATCAAGGGAAGATTTACAAAAAGCTACACAGCTTCAAACATACCGAATAGCATTTTTATAATTTTTTTTTTATTTTTTGACAAGTAGAGTGGATTAAGAGAGAGAGAGAGAGAGAGAGAAAGGTCTTCCTTTGCCATTGGTTCACCCTCCAGTGGCCGCTGCGGCCGGGGCACTGCGGCCAGCACACCGCACTAATCCGATGGCAGGAGCCAGGTCTTTCTCCTGGTCTCCCATGGGGTGCAGGGCCCAAGCATTTGGGCCATCCTCCACTGCATTCCCTGGCCACAGCAGAGAGCTGGCCTGGAAGAGGGGCAACCGGGACAGAATCCGGTGCCCCGACCAGGACTAGACCCCTGTGTGCCGGGGATTAAGGCGGAGGATTAGCCTAGTGAGCCGGAATAGGATTCTAACACAGAGGTATGGCATGTGAAGGAAAGAGGGATACAAGTCTGATTAGTGTTAATAAATTAGATCTGATTCTTCTGCATGAATCTTAGGGCTCCAAATTCTCCTTATTGTTTTGAGAAAATACTCTGGACACTGTACTAGACTATTGCTCCCCCACCACCACCATCAACTCAGGAATAAATATCTTGTTCACTCAGCTAAAGAACATAGTTGTGCCCTAGCAACTTCATCAGGGCATTGCCTTAAAGACAGCCATTTTGCCCAAAATCATCCTCCCTTCATGGGCTGAGCTATGCCCAATGTCTGAGCCTAGGAATAAGCCCTGGAGCGTAACTCAGGAAAAATCTGTAAGGCTATTCTATTTTCATAACCCCTCACTGAGCAGGTGAGTCTTCTTCTGTGAACACATACTTTGTATCCATCCTTTGCCCAATGTTACCTTCTTGTCTCCCATAAGTGCTGATTCCAAGGCCACTCTGAATAAGCCACCTGTAGCATACTTACAGAAAACTCAACCCAGAGGGATTTACAAAGGTGCAAACAAGCTTACATTTAATTTTTATGTTAAGATTGGATATTGAAGGAAAAGAATAAAAAGAAGAAGGGGAGGGGAGACGGAAGGGAGAGAAGAAAAGAAGGGTAAATAAGATAAAGTATTGAAATCCCAGGACAATGCACTGCATTGATTTTGGCGTGAGTTTACACTATCTGTTCAATGAGAAAACCAAAACCAATAAATTCATAAAAAGTATTCTATGATAAATAAAACTTCTAGATCTGAGTAAAGACTGGTAAGAAATGTCTGCCAGGAAACTTCCACGTATACTAGTGTATATAGGACTTTCAAAGAAGAAACCACATCACTGAATACAGACACACAATCAAAAATTCAGTATTCTGTAGAGACATAAATATTGACAACATTGAATTTTCTCTTAGTTTTGCATTCCCAGAAAACAGCAATGGTCAAAGGCATGCCCTTGTTTCTGAGTTCTGAGAAATCACTCAACGGAAAGCACTACCTTGCTTGCATAGTCACAGATTAAGACTCCTCTCGGTTCTTCCTCATGATTCCAACAAGACTTCTCCCTTGCTTAGAGAAGTTACTCAACTGTGAAGTCTATTATGATTACCTGAATAAAACATGTGTTGAACTATCTGGTGAATTTTATTTTTCACACTTTATCTGTGGCTCAGGTAGGCTGAGCCCTTACCCTCAGATCATCATTTACTTAGCCCTAGTAATGAGGCTTGTTGGAATACTTTTCCTATACTTGGGAAGAGACAGGACTCCACAGTGAGCCCAGTTCTTCATCCTATAGCTCAGACTCTTCTGTGACATAAGGAATTGATTATGATTACTCTGAAGACTGACTTTATTTGTGGTGCCACTGTCTTTTGGATTGTCTAAGCCAGCAGTTCTAGGCTAAAGTGCTTCATCTTCAATAGACGCTGTCTCAGAGCACTATGAAAACCATGAAACATAGCTGTAGGTGCAGACTTCTATTGGTATCACTGACACAAGTTTGAGCACATGAAAGTGAATTGAGTCAGGATGTCCAAAAATTTAGCCAAGAGGCATATGGGTTTATGACATTATAATACAAGGTATGGGAGGACAAGAATCCATTACATGCAACTGAATAGTCTGATAACAGATGATATTTTGTTGTTGTTTGGTGTATTGTGGGTGTTTTAAGATTCTCTTTTTCACTATTCCAGGAAACCTTTTATCTTTTCTCTAACATATCTCTTCAGAAATTGTCTATAGTTGATAACAAATTAGTAGACTATACTTTGGCAAACTAAACAATTTAAAAATGATATTTTTCTTTTTGCCTGATCAATTAGGAATCTTCAGAATATATAAAGCAATATGTATCAAATATTTAAAGAAATTGTGCTTTTAAAATGAAAGAAGAGTATGAAATAATAAACAAAAATATATATAATTAAAATAATGCATTATATGTAAATATTATTTAAATGTTAATATCTAATAGTCGGTGCCTTAAATCATTTCCTGACTGCTAGAGTGCACCTGGGCCTTACACAAAAATGTACTTCTTTTAAAGAATTCATATCCATGGGATCAAAACTGAATAATTGTTAGATGAGAGTTGGGAGAAAAACGCCCCATGTTTTGAAATATTCAACAATGCCTTTCTAGAGGTCCCCCGTGTGCTGAACTCCCACTGCCCACAGTGGTGATCAGCTTGTTACTATATACTGTATTGGCTTCTTTCCTGTATTCCTCTACTAGGTTGACATAAAGTATCGCAGACTGGATGGATGAAAAAACAGGTATTCATTTTTTTCAAAAGTCTATAAACTACAATCTGAGATCAAGATGTCAGCAGGTTTGATTTCTTCTAAGGCCACTCTCCTTTCCTTGTGTGTGACTGTCTTCTTTCAGAGTCTTCACATGGTCTTCCCTCTGTTTTAGTCTGTTACAGGCTGAGCTATGTACTCCAAAATCATATGTCAAATCTTAATCCCCACTATCTCAGAATGTGACTGCATTTGGAGAAACAATGTTTGAAAAGTCAGTTAAAATGAAGCTGTTAGAATGGGCTCTAATTCAATCTGACTGGTGTCCTTACTAGAAGAGGAAATTTGGATTCAAAAAGACACATCAAGTGTGTGTGCACACTGGGGAAAGACCATGTGTGGACACAGTGAGAGGGAGGCCATCTGCAAGCCAGGAAGACAGGACTCAAGAGAAGCAAATCTGCCAACACCTTGATTATGCGCTTGTAGTCTTCTGAAGTGTGAGAAAATAAATTCCTTTGGTCAAAACCACTTAGGCTATGGAATTTTATTATGACAGCCATAGCAAATAGTAACATCTGTGTCATATTCTCCTTGTCTTATGAGGGCGCCAATCAGATTGGATTAAGCTCAACAAAATGAACTCATTTTAATTGCTTCTTTAAAGATGGTACCTACATAGACAGGCATTTGCTTGGCATTTGAGATATCTCTGTCTGACATTAGAGCACCTGGGTTTGATTTCTGGCTCCAGCTCCTAAGTCTAACTTCCTAGGAGGAGGAATCTGGAGAGATCTGGATTGTGTTCTGACTCCTGTCTTCAGCTCTGGCTCTAGCCTGGCCGTAATAATTGCAGACATTTGGGGAGTGAATCATCAGATGGATGTCTCTTTCTTTCTCCTTCTGTCTTTTTATCTCTTTCTTTCCTTCTCTGTCTCTGCTTCTCAAATACATATTTTTTTTAAAAAAAAAAAGCTCTTATAGGATGTCAACATCATATATTACTTTGTGGGGGACCTAATTCAGTTATAACACTCCTCTTACAAATCTCATGATTCCTCTATGCTATTTGTTCTTGTTTTGTATTACTCCCTAATATAACATTGCGATTAACTGTCCCAGACTACTTTTGAGGAGTGTGTCAACAAAAGTAACTAGCTAAAACATCTTGAAAAATATTGAAAAAAATTGATAACATGTTATAAAACTTGTAGAAATTGAGGGTTTAAAGAAAGGAGAAAACTAGTTGACAATCAGTTGTTTAGGGTAGTGCAGGGTGTCCGTGGGTTAAACTACCACTTGGGACAATCAGATCCATATCAGCTTGCCTAGGTTTGTGTCCTGCTTCAATTTCCAATTGAGCTTCCTGCTAATGTATATCCTGGGAGGTAGTAGGTGATGGTTTTATGTACTTGGGTTCCTAAAAAGAATTAAAGAGACCTCGGCAATGTTCTGGGATGCTGGCTTCAGCATGGTCCAGCCCCAGATATTGTGGGCATTTGGGCAGTGAAACAACTCTCTCTTTATCTGATGCTCTTCCTTTCAAATAACTGGAAATAAATAAATAAACAGGAAAATAAAGTTATTTAGAACTCTTGAAGAGAAATACATGAGCTAGGTTCTCTTTATATTAATAAAAATAAAGAATATAAAAATTCAAGTCCAAGCCAGTTCAAGTTCTGGCTACTTGAGATCAAACTTCCTGCTAATATGCCTGGGAAAACAGGGGCTGAAGATCCCAAGTACTTGGGTCCCTGCCATTCACATAGGAGATATGGATGGAGTTCTAAGCTCCTGACTTCAGCCTGATCCAGCCCAGGCTCTGCTGCGGGCATTTGGAGAGTAAATCAGCAAATGGAATATCAATCATTCTCTTTCTCCCTCTCTTTTTCTGTGAGTATGTGTGCACATGCATATTACTTCGCCTTTCAAGCAAACAGATAAATAAACAAATCTCCTAGAAAAAATTGTATTCATTATATTAAATGAAAACGTTTACATTTTATCAGTTTTCTGTATTGCTCAAAATAGTTTTACATATTGGATGTATATCTTCTCAATTTAACTGTAGTTTTTTGTATCAAACTAGATATGCAATAATAAAGGATACAACGTATTATGTAGTATGTGTGAAAATATCTACAAATAATTTCTCCATATATTAGACTTCAATGAGGCAATACATTTTAAAATGGAAATAATAAAAATAACAAATATGCAAATGGAAATAATTAAATTGCAAACATGTTTCCTCTAAGCCCAAATATATTAAACCCTGTGGGAAGTGGGGCAGGCACTAAGCTAGTAGTTAAAAAGCTGATATTCTGCATTACAGTACCTGGATTCGACAGCTGGCTTCAGCTCCTGATTCCAGCTTCCTGGTAAAGCAGATCCTGGGAGGCAGCCCTAATGGCTAAAGTCATTGAGTTCCTGTCACCCACGTGAGAGACCTGGATTGAGTTCTTGGCTCCTGGTTTTGCCTCAGTCCAGCACTAGCTGTTGTGGGCATTTGGTGAGTGAACCAGTGGATTTTCTTTCTGTGTCTGTCTGGATCTGTCTGTATATTACAAATAGAAATAAAAATTAGATATTATGAATAGAAAAATATAAAGCTCAAATCTAATTAGTATATAAAATATGACATTTTAAAACAAAAACTAATTAAATAATAAAAAACAGAGAACATGTAAGTCAGAGAAAGTATAGAAAATTTGATTAAATGGAAAATGAATGTCTTTACAAAAAGTTATTGGTAATTCATTTACGTAGCTTTACTTTCATTTTCAATAATCAAGATGAATATTATTCCCTAGGAAAATGTAAATAACCAAGAATGATACTTGGAAAAATAATCTAAACTGACAATTTACCAGAAAATACTTTTGTTTTGGAATAGTCTGTTTTCTGTTTTGTTTTGATATGTTTTCCATCTCAGAGGCAGAGATGGAGAGAAAACTATCTGCTGTTTCACTCTTCAAATGCCTAAGATCCTCAAAGCTGGGATCTCCAAAATGAACCCAGGTCTCCCATGTGGAAGGCAAGAATGCAGTCACTTGGGCCATCATGACCATCTCCAAGGGGCTGCATTAGCAGGAAACTATAATCAGGAGCCAGAGTTAGATATCAAGTCCAAGCAATTTGATTTAGGGTGTGAGCATCCTAAGCAGTGTCTTAACTACTAGGCCAAAAACTCACCCTCTGCACAGTGATTTGTAGGACTATACTATGGAACAAATCTCCAAAAGCAAGTTTCACTGGCCCAGTCTATCAAGCTTATAAACATCAGATAAAACAAAAATGAGGAAAATGAAAACTTGGAAATTCTTAAATAAAACAAATATGCCATAGATACACAAACAATATCAAGAACTAATTCAAGGGTCACCATTTTGGTTTAGAGGGTGAATTCACAGCCCACAATGCCAGTAGCCCATATGGGTGCTGGTTTGTGTCCTGGCTGCCCCACTTCCAATCCACCTCCCTGCTAAGGGCCTAGGAAAAGCAGCAGAAGAGGGACTGAACGCTTGAGCTTCTGTCACCCATGTGAGAGACCTGGATGTGGCTCCTGGCTTTGTCCTGGCCCGATTCCCATTGTTGTGGTCATCTGAGCAGTGAATGAGCAGATGGAAAAATCTCTTTCTCTCTCTGTTTTTCCTCTGTCTCCATGAATCTTTCAAAATAAATAAATATTTTAAAGGGATTTAAATCAGTACAGAATTGCTAATAACTCACATACTAATGTATTACAAACTATTTAAAAATAGAAACAAAATGGAATCCACTTTGAGAAAATGAGTTTGGTTCAATAAATGTAAATTTTTTCCATATAAGAAAATTAAATAACATACTTTATCATATTAACAGGCTTATTGATAAAAAAATAATATAGTCATTACCACATTTTTATAAAGGATTTGACAAAAATTGAGTAATTATGGATCTTACCAACAAAGTATCTTATCAAACTCTTAAGAAATGTACAGACTTATATGAGGAAAACTTTCAAACACTGTTGGTACAAATTAAATTATTCAAAAAGTGGAAAGTTTGTTTTTTAAAATTGAGTCAATATTTTCCAAAAAGACTAATTATTTTACTAGTTTATGAGTTAAAATTTTCCTCTATTTATTAAAAATCCTACCTTCTTGGGCTCCTGAACCTACATGAAGCTCTTGGCCCTTGGCTTCAGCCTGGCACAGTCCTGGCTATTGCAGCCATTTGCAGAGTGTACTAGCAGGTAGATGATCTCTCTTTCTTTGTGTCTCACCTTCTCTCTCTCTCTGTAACTCTACATTTCAAATAAATAAATAAATATTTTTTAAAAAAAGCAAAAATATTCAGACAAAGAAGTAGACTTGAATGTATTTAATAATCTGATTTATGAAAAAAATCTGAATTGAAAGACAACTCACAACATGCACACAAAAATTTTTATATATATAATGTATATAAATATATATATTTATATTTAAAATGTAAAAGCAAACAATGAACTTTGTAGAATATATATGAAAAAATCTTTATCTTATCAAACAAAGATTTTTTAACTACAAGATCCAAAGTAAAATTCATTTGTTTAAAAATATTTAATTTGTTCAAAATTTAAATCTGCATTTTCAAAGATATAATTACATAAGTGAAAGACAAGTCAGATTGAAAAATAAACAATTATAAATAATAAATTTAATAAAAGAATGTGCACTAGAATTTGAATTTAAATAGACAACTGAATGGATATTTCATAAGGAAAATAGACAAAAGATTAATAATTTGAAAAATTACAGTATTAGTCATTAAGAAAAGGTACACTTAAACTAAATGAGATATTACTTCCCAATCACTAGAATAATAATAATCAAAAATACAACAAACAGCATGGATAAGGAAGGGCAGACATTGTAAGCTTCATACATTCTTGATAGGAATATAAAACAGTACAGGCACCTTGGACGACAATTTAGAAGTTTCTAACACATTGCATAAATTTACCATACAACTATCAATTCCATCCCTAAGTGTCTAGCACAGAAAATGAAAACATAAGCTTAAAAGCTAGAAATTTCTTTAAATGATTTATTCTATGTATTGGAAAGCAGAGTTACAGAGAAACAGGAAGAGTGAGAGAGGGAGAGAGAAAGACATTGATCTTCTGTCTCCTAGTTCATTCCCCAAATGGCCACAATGGTAAGGGCTGGGCCATACCAAAGTCCCGAGCCAGGAGCTTCTTTTGGATCTCCCTCCTAAGTTGCAGGGGCCCAAGCATTTTGAGCCATTATCCACTGCTTTCCCAAGCACATTAGTAGGGAGTTAGATGAGAAGCAGAGTAGCTAGGACTCAAACCAGAACCCATATGGATGCTGGCATCACAGGTACCAGCTTTGCCTGCTGCACCACAACTAGCCCCAAAAGACATTTGTAATGGAATTATTCAACACAGCCAAAACTGAAAATAGTGTCATCAATTATATAGATCAAGACAACGCATATGCACATGAAAGGATGATGTTAAGCAATAAAAAGGTGGAGAGTACTGAAACATGCTACAACATGATGAACCTCAAAAACCCGCAAGTCTGGGACCAGAAAACTCTTTCTCTAAAGGTCCATATAGTAACCTCTTTAGGCTTTGCAATCTATACCATTTCCATTGCCAGCTGCTCAACTTTGTCCTCGTAGAAAAAAATAGCCATAGATGTTATATAAATTAAAGGGTGTAATTGTAGCCAATATAGTTTTATTTATAAAAACAGGACTCAAGCAGGATTTGACCAGTGGGATGCAGTGTGCTAATTTCTAAGCCAATAAGAAGCCAGATTCACAAGGCCACACTGTAGTCACAAGGCCACACTCCTGCAGGAGATGTCCAGAAACAGTGTATTTGGAAACAGAAATTGACATGAAAGCCATGCAGTTTATTTTTTTAGTGTAGTAATGTTCTAAACTTGGCTTTGGGTGATGGCTATGCAAAGTTGTAAATTTACTAAAAACTCCTGAGTTACAAACTTATAAAACTGATTAATTTTATGGTGTAGAAACTATACCTCACGACAATGTTTTTTTTAAAAAAAGAGACCTAAAGTTAATATGGCAAAATATTTGCATTTGTTAAATATGTGTAGTAGATCTATGGTTGTAATATCATTTGGAACACTTCTATATTATTAAAATATGTCATAATTAAAATGTTCAAAGGCAATTATGTTAGGTTCCAATTCTTTATTTTGAACAAAGTAAAGTAAGATTCAGAGAAGTTACATTATTCATTTAGAATTACATAACTAATTAATGCAGACACAAGACTCCAATTCAGGTCTCCTTACAGTCATTTCATTCACTCTGAATTTGGTTCCATTATTTAAAAAATAGAGGCAACATGGAATATTCTGTTTTCTGCTCCCTATCTCTTTTCCTAATTTTTTCATGTTGATCTGATCCATAATAAACTAAGTCACAGAAACAATAGTAAACACTTAGCTCAGATGGGTAAATACAAACATCAGATGAGAAAACTGCTTTGCTTGGGGGTGTTTTTGGTATTTGATAACTGAAATGTCAACTTTTTAAAGAATTTATTTATTTATTTACTTATTTAAATCACAGAGCAACAGAGAGAGGAAGAGACACAGGAGAGAGAGAGAGAAAGAGAGAGAAAAAGAGAGGAAGAGAAGAGATATCATCCATCTGCTGTCTCACACCTAAATGACCTCAACAGCCAGGTCTCGCCATGCTGAAGGCAGATGCCAGGAGTTCCATCATCCTGGTCTCCCACACGAGTATCAAGGGCTCATACACTTGGGCCATTTTCTGCTGCTTTCCTGTTAGTATGAGAAGGATGCTGAATCAGAAGCAGAGTAGCTGAAATTTGAACATACACTTTGGTAGGGGATGAGGATATCCCAAAAGCATCTTGACTCTCTGTACCACAACACTAGCCCCTGAAATGCTGGTACATTGAAAATGTTGAATAAAGTCTTCTTAATAGCATCTAAAGATTTTTGTTCATCTTTCCTGAAACACATAGCGACAGCTTGGGCATTAATACAAAAAGCCAGGCGCACAGGGTTAACATCCTTTCTTAAGCACAGATGATATTCAGGATACAGAAATTAGTTTTGAAAAATTTGTCAATTTGTTATAAAATGTTAATGCATATTTTCCTGAAAGATTCTTTAATTTTTAAATTATGTCACTACAATCACCACCACCACCCCCCCCCCCCGCCGCCAAAGCTTAAAGTGGAGAACCTTAATTCATCATGTTTGCTTATGGTTTTAAAGTTGTAGAATTATTTAAATGCTAGGATATGCCAGAACAGTAAAATAAAATGTTGATGGAAAGTTCAGTACACATGTTGGTTATTTATTATTATTTATATTGATTGCATTCCATTTATATGTTTGCCTTTGACATTTCTTTAAATTGGGGAATGCCATTTGTGTGATTTCTTTCTGTGTTGATTGATATAGTTTGTTTCCTTCCTTGGTTCTAGGATACTGATTTCATTTCTCATGAAAGATACCACAGACCATTAAGTTTAGCAATTTGTATCCCCAAAATTTTGTTCCCCAATTTTTTTTTAATTCTCTAAGATATTTGCTTGCAAGATTATTATGCATGTATTAATCTTTAGAATATGGAGAGTTTAGGAAAATATGAATCAATTTTTGTGGACCTCAGCAATTATTTCTCCAATGACTATGTTTAGAACCACGAAAAGAGAATGAAATTTGTAGCATATTTGAAACAATTTCCCATCCCGCAGTTCTCATCCTTCCCTATTAGAAAGTAAACATAGAAAACAAAATGAAACAAAACAAAAACATTAAAATCAAATAAACATAAATCATGGAAATGTGTGCAGGTGGTCAAGAGGAAACATTTTACATTTTATAGAAGAGACCAAAGCTTATTTAGTTCCAAGCTGAGTTAATTGGGATAAAATGCTGCTATTCATGCTATTCTATTAGGTTGGATTTGAAGTTATTACTGCAGGAGATTAGGGCAGAGTGTACTACAAAGCCAGCCAAATTTCATCTAAGTTGTTTATTTTCACTTCTCTCTTTAAACTGTGTATGCACATGTATAGAAAATAGCCGACTGCATATGAGATTTCACATTGGTTTTAAATTATTCTTATTTGCTATGGCTACTTAGTAGCTTGGATTACTGAATCTTTGTGACTTAGACCTCTGTCCTAGCAACATTTTATTAAAGCTAGAGAGCATTCCTTTGAGTCTTTCATTCAAAATAAGCACCAGAATTTTGGCTTCTTTTTACATAGAATATAAGCTTTAGAATATTGGGTCAATTTAACTAGCAGTTGCTTTAAAAGAAATGTTAAACAAATACACACAGAAACTATTTTGCATACTGAATTCTAATTACCTAATGGGAAAGAAAAAGTATCAAATTCTGGATACCACATGAAGACTTTTGAATAATTTCAAACAGGGTTTTGCAAATTTATAAATCTTGGAAATACTTTTCACAAGCTTATTTTTCCCTTTAAGATAATGCCTAATTCTTATAGGAGTTGTCACTGGATAAATATGATAGGGAAGTTAGTAGAGAATGATCCTAGGCATTTCAAGCACCAACAGTGTGGTCTCACAACATTTGTCTGCTTAATTACATCAAAACATAGGGCATGATTTAATGGCCTCTATTTTTTTTAACAGTCTTAATTCTAATCTTAGCAACCACTAACAGAATTTGTTATTACATTGAAAGCACTATTTGATGCTTATATATATATATATATATATTATATTATATATATATAATATAAATATATATGAATGACTTAAATAAATAGATACTACTTGACTTATGATAGGTTCTGCATTGATATACTTACCATATGTTGAAAGCATTGTAAATCAAAAATGCACTTAATACACAGAACCTACTGAACATCATAGCTTGGCAACACACTATACAATAGAGTATTGGTTGTTTAACTCCATGGTGTCATGGTTGGCTGGGAACTGTGCTCACTGCCACTGCCTAGCATTGCAAGACAGTGTCACACCACATATTGCTAACACAGGATAAGATCAAAATTCAAAAGTTGAAGTAGTTTCTACTGAACGCATAAAGTTTTGAGACCAATAAAGGGTCTAAAAATTACAAGTGAAATCAATGTTAATGTGGGACTATCTAGGTTTTATTCTTACTCTACACCTAGGGATCTAAGGTACAGAAAATTAACATAATTTGCCTAAAGTAATCTAATTTTAGATGGAGACAGGACAAGCATAGGCTTTCTCCTTAATTTCCCTCTTAAAAAGTTAAAATTGCTATGAAAAAGAACATCTGAGTGCCTTGGCTCAGTAGGTTAACCCCTCTACTTGCAGCACCAGCATCCCATATGGGCACCAGTTCTAGTCCCGGTTGCTCCTCTTCTGATCCAGCTCTCTGCTGTGGCCTGGGAAAGCATTAGAAGATGGCTCAAGTACTTTGGACCCAGCACCCACATGGGAGACCCAAAAGAAGCTCCTGGCTCCTGGTTTCAGATGATTCCAGCCCCAGCCAATGTGGCCATCTGGGGAGTGAACCAGCAAATGGAAGATCCTTCTCTCTGTGTCCTTCCCTCTCACTGTCTGTAACTCTACCTCTCAAATAAATAAATAAAGTCTTTCAAAAAGGAAAAAGAAAAAGAATATCTGGAAGTACTATGTCATTAGCACTGAGGACAACATTGAAAGAGGCATTTAAACAGGATTTGAGACATTGTAGGACTTTTATCCTGAGGTATATATATCTTTCCATTTTCACAGAATTTTTTCTTAAAAAATAACATTTTGAGAGGCATCCACAGTAATGTTTTATTTTGTTTGGAAACAATAGTTGCATCACATTAGTCCTCTCATGTAGAAGTGATTCTTTTTGGGGAAAGCATCCTCTACAAGACTGTCCTCCATCCTCCAATTTTAATCCTAAAACACACACACACACATACACACGCATCACACCATACCACACTACTACAAAACATTTCTGTCAAAGGATGTGTGGGTACTTGTGTCAGAGTCTCCAGCAAACTTATGTGCTCCATAAAGACTTTTGAAAACAATCCCACTTCACTTTGATCACAAGATCTTTAACCTGCAATTTATCACTGAAATAAAAGCCCAGGAGAACTGTGAGAGAGACTTTCTCTAACTCATGCCTGAAGGCTGCCCTGTTCCTGCCATCTGCATCAGCAGGCCAAATAGTCAACATGTACAAATCCAGATTCTTTGACCTCTGGTTAATCAGGAAAGAAGCCTGGGTAATGAGAGCAGATTAATGCAGATTTGGAGTTAAGACTGCATGGACACTGATCTTCTCACACTGGTCAACAAAACAATAAAACGATTTCAAGGGTGGTGGGGTCAGTACTTTCTGCTGATCTCTGTAGCCCTCTGCTTCCAGCCCAAACCCATCATATTATATAAACACCATTTTTCATTATAAAATTCCCAGCCCTTCTACAGCACAACTCTGCGGTGTTTGACTCTGTGACCTACTCTTAAAGTGACTCTTAGGGGTTGAACTCATGCTGTGTATAGAGAGCAGTTTTTTTCCCCTTATTTGTTAAACTTATTTCAGCCATTAACCTCCTCCATAACCCTTTGATCTCCCCGTTCCGCTGGTTTCAGCATCAGAGACAAATAACTGACCTGTTGTCTGCAATAAGATGAATAGGAAACCCTACAGTGAAGCCTTCCTTAACAATTTCCCTAGCTGGGGGAAATCTATCTTGACCACAACCTTGCCTTAATGCACTTCCTAAGGGTTAATCCAAACACACTGAACTGCCCAGCTTCTTTGCAAGCCACTCCATCATTTTCCACAGTGAGTGGAATTATCATTTACTTAGTGGTGTGGGTCATATAGTCTCGTCTTAACTGAGTTTTCTGAGTTTTATTAAACTTAAATGAAGTCATATTCTTCAGCCAAAATCCCTGACTGAGAAGAAGCCAATGAGAGTAAAGGATGTGGAGCAAGAGCAGGCAGGACCCCAATAATTCCACTCAAAGATGAGTCAACAGCAAGAGACCACCCATTAGGGTCAGTCACTGGGTGCCAACATGCCCGCTTACATATGGGTTAGTGGCAGAACATGCTGTTGGTTTAGTCACTGGGTATCAACATGCCCACTCACATCTGAGTCAACAGCAGGAGGCCATGATGTGGGGATCATTCAGTGGGTTCTAAATCTTCCTTTCTTAATCTTAAATTCATATAAACATTCCTTGAAAGTGTACATACAAGGCATTTTGCGAAAGCACAAATCATTTAAAAAATTTCTAAAGGTTACTGTGCAACCTCTGTTGGTAGGAATAGTGGTAAGGTCATTCCCTGGTCATTAGACAAACATTTACTACTTTGATTAAAAAAAAAGAAATAGAATATTTATAGAAATTTTGAATCACTGTAGGCATTAGTTACTTTTCAGATTAGTAAGATGCACTAGAATCATTGATTCTCAGATTATGGAGCCCAGAACAAGCAACAAGGTTGACATCAACTGGAAACTTGCTAAAAATGTACATTTCAAACCCGTTCTAGGTGTATTGATGAAGAAACATTGGAAGTATTTTTATGACTATACTTAGGAATTCCTCTTGCTACTGGCAAACTGCTGAGTTTCATCTCCTTTGGTCAACTCATTGTGTCAACACCTTAACTACTTTCAAAGTAACTCCCTAATGACCTGTGGTTGAGAAAGCCTTTAAATATTGCTCTCATCCAATCAAAACCTCCAGATTATCAGATTTTCAAGGGAATCATGGTAAGACAATAATTTTTATCTGATTTTGTGAATGAGGATGTGGGTGGAAGGGTTGTGGGTATATGTAAATGGACATTATTCTGATATGTCTCTGATGATGTAAAAAATGTACTATACAGAATATAGAGCATCAAATTGCAATCACCTATTCTGTTTCTTACACATTCAACACTCAAACAATTTGGATTTTAAAATTTACTTTTATGCCTATATATATTCTGAGGTTAGCCTTGGTAATTACCAGATGTTAGGCTCTGAGGATCACAGAGATACTTCTCATTTCCTTGTGGTTCTGTAAACCATCTGGCATCCTTGAGCCAAGAAACCACAATCTCACAACTACCATTAAGGGTACTTCAGGGTGGATGATGATGTTGAGCTATTTATAAGCCATGAAATGGCCCCATCCTTCTTGACTTGGGATGAGCTTTATAAGCCTGTTCCCAATTAGATTTTTGTTTAATAGCATCACTTGAGAACTCCAGAAACTGAGTATTGAAGTTTAGAAAATAACTTAAAGGTTTTTATAATTTTTATAATGTAGTTATTATTAACCTTGTCACAGTAAGAAGGACTTAGTAGCCATTCAACATTTGAAAAGTTCATTCCTTGAACTTAGGTATTGAATATACATTAATTTGCTCTGGCAAAAACAAACAAAAAACCAGATAACATTGTAGTTAAAAATAATTTAGCACTTTGTTCTCTCTCACCTCTCAGATGGTATTGCTGCCTGTTTTACACTTTTTATATCTTCTTAAATATTGCATATTTCTCCTAAAGGCCTTGAACTTCTAGACTTCTAGTTTCCCTCCTCTCATTGTAGTACATGGCTCGGTCTCCCTCCATGGTCGATTTTTTTTTTCATAGTTTCCATGTTTCATCTAGATCTTTCTTTACCCTCTACGCTGCTTATTTTCTATCAGAATGTTTAGGTCTTCCCTTCATCCTTCAGTGTCAGTTTTTTTCTTATGCATTTCTTCATGGAGGAGGACTTATGGAGCCCTACTTTTTGTGGCATGTGACTCTCAGCGAGGACATACCCAGAGAATGGGAACATTGCAGCAGCAGTTCCTTAGAGAAGTCTATGTTAGACAGAAATGTCATGGAAGCTCTGTTTTGTAGGAAGGCAATTGAGCAGAGACCTCATTATAGAGAAGGCATCAACCACAATGAAATCTTGGTTGGGAAAAACCACAAAGTCAAAGGAGCTGAGGAGGTAATAAGCCTCTTATGTTAAAGGAAAAGCCAAAGAGCTAATCAGAGGCAAGACAGCAATAGAAGGTAAAGAGTGAAGAAGTGGTAGAAGTCGAGGTCCCCAACTCAGGCCAAGGAAATTTGAAGCAGTGATATGACTTTAATTAAAGGATAACTTGGGTTATGGTGCAGGATAGATGGCAAAGAGATAATAGAGGATAAAGTGGGACCAGTTAGGGGTATGATGCAAACTTGCTGGCTCGGCACAATGATGGCCTGGCTAGTTTGATAACAGTGGAAATTGAAGGGGCCAGATTCAGCACATATTTGGAGACAGAGTCGCTCTTCCCTGTTGATAGATTAGCTGCACTTCACTAAAACAACTGAATTAGCCTTTTAAAGAAGACCTGAAATGCTTTAACTCAGATGAATGCATTGCTAATGGTGCAATTCTATTGAGGGGCATATTAGGACAGGTGTCCTTTATAATACCTCAAATAACACCCATAGGTGGATTTACTGCACTGTTTAATGCTCAGTAACTCACTTAACCAAATCCAGGCTTTCCCTCATCTGCATGGCAAACAAAGGCTAATTGTGCTTGCTAGAGGACTGGAATTTATTGAGAAATAAATAACAAAAAGCCAAATTACAGAAAAATAGGGATAGAGAAAAAGAAGACAAATGATTTTTTTTGTGTGTGCACGAGGTTGCTGTGTCATTTTAAGACTAAGAGATCCTATTTCCTTTGATCACTATATTCCTATGGTCTGTCTACAAACCATGAACTAGATTTAGTTGGCAAGAAGCTTGCCCAGGAAGAGGCAAATCCTGTTAACTTCAGTTGACCTTCATATCACTTTCAAAACAACCACAATAACAACAGCAGTTGCAGTAGCAACAGCTATAAAATCCCCTGGCCTGACTCTGTCTCCTTTTTATTTTACTCCCCTCCTATGGCAGTGAACACAGAGGACAAATCTGTCATTAACTATTTGCAAATGATCAGATACCCAGTGCAGCTGTTTGTTCACCAGATCGTCATGCCAAGCACAGCTGCTCAGATGCGCCAGGCCAGTTTGGCTGGGCCACTCCCCACCCACCTCCAACTGCCCCCAAAGTGCCTCAGGAAGGCCAGGACAGGCTGAACCGCATGCTGGCAGGATGGGCTATGATTTTTCACTCGCAAAGGATCTTCACGCTTCCCCTTCCCCAGGCCTGCTTGGACCACATGGAGGGAGTGACTAAGAGGTACTTGACCAGCATCCTGAACTCCCCTGGATGCTGTTGGTCTGAGGACTGAGGGGGTGATAACTGCATTGAGGTTTCTGGCCAGTTCCTAAGACAGACAGGCTAACTGCTGCCTGGGTCCTCTGGTAGCGTTTTTAAAAGCAAGCAGCTTTGTGCTTTCACTTATTAATTTTCGCCAGCTTCTAAAGGTCAACGACCTGGCAAGCCGAGATTCACAAATAACAGGTGCAGAGACTCTGCCGTATGCCTCTATGGGACATCGCTCTGTCACTTTTATTTACTGAATCAATCCACCAGTGTCCAGCAGGAAAACACTAGCTAAATGGCCATTAATTGTGGGCTGATGTGCAGATGAAACAAATCTCCAAAGGGACTGTAAACCTTTGTTCCTTCACCTCCTCCTGCTCTTGCTATGGGATTAGCAGTAAATCATTCAGCAGCCTCATCTCCTTATTATAAATTTACCATTAGGGTCGTCCCAGGTGAACTAGCACTAACCTCTCTGTCTCTTCTCCCGTACTCTACCCTCCCTCCTTCCTTTCTTTCTCTTCCTTCTCCTCTTTTCTTTCATTGTCTTAAATTTTTCATCTCTTCATTTACCAACTTTATGTCTCCTTTTTTTTTCTCACACACATATGTTCAGTCCCAAATGCAATGGTCTTTTATTAAAGTTACTTCAGATGGGATCGCAGCCTGTCTTTGCCCTGCCTTATATATGTATACCTAGACAGAGAGACTGGATATAGCTTGGATTCTTATGGAAGGAAAAAAAGACAGAAAAAGTTCTCTTTAAAGGGAATCTTTCCTCTCCTCCTCCTTTTTGTCATTATTCTTCAGAGAAGCTCTTTAACTCCTCAGAGTCCAAAAGGAGCTTAATTAAAGAGTAAAAGGGAATTTGAAAGTAAGCAATAGACAAAGAAGAAATACAATGGAGCTGAGCTCTGTCGAGGAGTCTGGGGAAGGCACTTTTAGATTTTTGTATTGTCTCTGGGACATGCACAGCCCTGACAAGGCCCATAGGTCTAGTCATTGGTGCATTTAATTTGAGGGGCTTTAGCAAGGCGGCTCCCAATCCCAAAGTGAATCCTCAAACTAGTTTCTACAATGAATGCAAATTCATAATGAATTTCATTGAATTTTACATCTTTGTATTAAGCATACTCTTTTCACTTGCCCTTTATAAACAATGTATGTTTTATGAGAATCAGTCATCCACACATTAACATAAAGAATTTTTCATCAGTTATAGGATTGAGAACACAGGGGGAATACGGATAGAATGGATGAGAGGGCAATGGTTAAGGAAAGCCCCAGAGAAGACATATCTTCAGCTGAGAAATTGTGCAGAGAAGGAGGGTGGAAGGGCAAGAAGAGTAACCTTTCCATATTTCATATCAGGGCTAAGAGAGAGCCTGGGAGAATGTTCTAATAAATCCAGTCTCTAGAGTTGGGGAGGGGGTACAAATCATATTTGCTCAGTGATCACTGTGATTAAAGTCCAATTACAGATGGACAGAAGCCCATCCCTGGTGAGTTGTTCAACAGATTTTTCTAGATGCATGCATAGCACAGTTCTTGGGACAGAGGAGGAAGTAAAACTAACTTGCACATGTGTAGTAAAATATTGATGGTAGGTAATAATCACAGACCGGATTCCAGGGTATCTGAAGAATGACCAGATTTTTAAAATTTGCCTTGAAAATAGCTACTTAAATTTGTTTCTCTAATAATATTTAAAAATCATTTTGCAAAGGAAACAGTAGTATAGATGTGATAAAGAAATAGTCTCTAAACCTGGACAGTCTAAGATTTGTATCCTACCTTTTTCATGAATTAGTATAAGACCTTGAACATTTTGAGCTTTCAATAATTTATTCAACAAATATTGAGAACATATGGTTTCCAGAACAATAACAGGGTACTGGATTTGGCATTGACTCTATCTCCCAGACTGACTATGAAATGCTAGGAGGAACATGCTAATTGGTTTCTGACCTACTGGAGAGGTGGATGGTTAGCAATATTTCCTGCTATTGTATTGTGGGTATACATAAATCAAATTTTGAGTGCCCAAATTTTGTTCCCTTCACCCTCAGAATGACTAAAAGGGGCTGAGTTTGGGTGGAGACAGAGACAGTTGCTGCTATTTTACCCAGTTTATTTTACGCCAGTGTGACTGTAATCATTATGATGTGAAATAGTTTGGAACAACAACTAAGAAAAACTTCACTGAGAAATTGATGATTGTGCTAAAACCAAAGTGATAAGTAAAAATTTCCAGCTCAGGATAGGCATCAAGACTATGCTCTCTGGACAGTCTGTTTATTAGGCTCAGAGCTGATGGATTTGAGTTTCTCCAAAGATGATGGAAAATCAGCATGATAGGAATGTGGAGAAGGTGAAGCTATGTATGAAAGGAGGAGAAGCAGCTTCCAAATTCTGAGGACCCAGGTTCTTACAGGGGCCACATCCAGGAGACTGGGATCAGTGCAAAAAGTGTTTAAAACAAGGGCATCTGGCAACGATTGAATGGTCTGCAGGTCTGCAGGTCTGCAGTCTCATAAGCCAATGTGCATCTCCGGGTATCATTTGTGTGACACTACCAAATCAGCTGCAAAGCAACTGTGAGAACTCTGGTAATTCAAATAGTATCTTTGATCTCCAGTTTTCTCATCTCTAAAATCAGAGATTTTGGGGGCCACCAGCATCCCACCAGAGTGTTAGTTCCACTCCACTTCCAATACAGCTCTCTGTTAAAGTCTCTGGGAAGATAGTGGAGGATAGCCTAAATTTTTTGGCCCCTTCCACCCATATGGGAGACCTAGATGGAGTTCCAGCGCCCTGACTTTGGCCTAGATGACTTTGGCCATTGCAACCATTTGAAGAGAGAACCAGCGGACAAAATGTATTGTTGCAGGAGTCTGTGGTTCTAATTGCTTGGATTTGTGATTCATCCCCAAGAAATATTACAGACTTTTATTTCCACCAAACTTTTGAAATATTATAGCTCTTCTAGGTTACAGTTCATTTTCTCCACTGCTTTTTTTTTAAACAGGCAGAGTTAGAGAGAGAGAGAGAGAGAGAGAGAGAGAGAGAGAGAGAGAAAAGTCTTCCTTCCATTGGTTCACCCCCGAAATGGCTGCTACAGCCTGCGTGCTGAGCCCATCCGAAGGTAGGGGCCATGTGATTCCTCCTGGTCTCCCATGTGGGTGCAGGGCCCAAGCACTTGGGCCATCCTCCACTGCCTTCCTGGGTCACAGCAGAGAGCTGGACTGGAAGAGGAGCAACCAGGACAGAACTGGCACCCCAACCGGAACTAGAACCTGCAGTGCCAGCACCACAGGCAGAAGATTACCCTAGTGAGCCGCTGCGCTGGCCCCCTCCACTACTTTGTCTTGCATCCCAAAGAATGAGGAGAACAGACAGGAAGTGTGAGCAAAGTGAAAGAAGTTTATTAAGTGAGAGAGAATATGAAAATGAAGGAGAAAGTTTCTGGCAGTACTGAGAGGGGTCCCTGAAAGAAATAATCATTTAGGGCTGATTATCTAGGGGTATTTATAGGTTGTAAAAAGGAAGTTCTTGTGCTTGGTCAGGGGAGATGACAGAGGCATAAAGTCTCTAATCGGTTGTTTGACTTCTCTCAGATCCTCCCAAACTCACCTCCAGATTGTGGGGAGGACTCCCCCACCCCTCTTCATTCCCATCTACCTAGCCAGGAATCCATCTCTTTATGAGTATCTGTCTATCTCTTCCTCTCTCTCTCTCTCTTTGTCACTCTTTCAAATAAATAAATTGCTCATACATGCATGCATACTGGCAATTAAAAATTGTCATATATATCTTGATAATTATTAACTGGAATCTTGTAGCTATAAAATGTGGTTCATGAGAACAAATATCTAGATTTCAGTTGAAGATTTGTCTGTAGAATTGTTCATGCCCCTTAAAATGCAGAAATAGATGAATTCCAAATAGGTAATTTCTCCCTCCTTGCATTTAAAAATTGTGTTAGTGGCAAGCCTCTGGCAAAATGCTGAAGTTGCCACTTGAAACAGATGTAACCCCTATCAGAGTGCCTGATTCAGGTCCCAGCCACTCTGCTTTGCAATCCAGCTTCCTGCTAACACATACTCTGGTAGACAGAGAAATCCAGACTGAATTCTGAGTTTATGGCTTTAGCCTGGTCCAGACCTAGCTAGAATGGGGCTTCTGGGAACAAAACAGTGGATGGAAAATCTCTCTCCATTGTCTCTCTGTTTCTACTTTCAAATAACATGAAAAAAAGGATAATTAAAAAAAATAAATTTCCTTAATTAGAACAAATGAAAGAACTGTAGGCAGATAAAAAGCTGAACACTCAAGGACTAGGATAGAAATTCTTGGCTGGCTTCCATGAACAGCAGCCAGTCCTTTGGACTACGTATATTTGTGTAGAGTCCATGTGGTGTAGACCTAAGTTCTGATCAGTGATTATATAAGTCAGTTGGATACCTATGGAGCTGAATTTCTGATATACATGGTTTTAGAAGAACTCATTGAGAATTTAAAGAAATCAAGCATGAGGGAGACAAAACACATTGGCAAAGGTTTCTTTTTTACAACTTTCATTTAATGATTATAAATTTCCAAAGTACAGCTTATGGATTACAATGGCTTTCCCCCCCACCCATAACTTCCCTCCTACCCGCAACCCTCCCCTTTCCTGATCCCTCTCCCCTTCCATTCACTTCAAGATTCATTTTCAATTCTCTTTATATACAGAATATCAGTTTAGTGTATATTAAGTAAAGATTTCAACAGTTTGCACCCACATAGAAACACAAAGTGTAAAATACTGTTTGAGTACTAGTTATAGCATTAAATCACAATGTGCAGCACATTAAGGGCAGAAATCCTACATGAGGAGTAAGTGCACATTGACTCCTGTTGTTGACTTAACAAATTGACACTCTTGTTTATGGCATCAGTAATCACCCTAGGCTCTTGTCATGAGTTGCCAAGGCTATGGAAGCCTTTTGAGTTCACTGACTCTGATCATGTAGGCAGCCTTTGGACAAATCAAGGCCAGTCTTGGCTTGTGAAGTTCTTGAGATAAGAAAGTCACATACTCCCATCCTGAAGGAGGATGACATCCTGAAGGAGGATGATAATCAAGAATGCTCTGTTAAAATTATCTGTTCCACTAGAGACCCTGATAAGTTGGTTATGTATGTTGTTACAAAGCTTCTTTGTGCTTCTTTGTTCTGCAGCTGGTTATGTATAAATACCACTGGGACTTTAGAATAAATGAGCCTTGATCAGCCTTGTTGTCTTGACTCCATTCTCTGTGATCTCTTGTCCCTCTTTTCAGTCCCTCTCCCTCCCTTAGGTTCCTTTCGGCTGGTGCAGCTGGCCTGCACATGATCATATTTAGACAAGGTCATAGTCAAAGTGGAAGTTCTCTCCTCCTTTCAGAGAAAGGTTCCTCCTTCTTTGATGACCTGTTCATTCCACTGGGATCTCACTCACAGAGATCTTTCATTTAGGTTTTTTTTTTTTTTTTTTTTTTTTTTTTTTTTTTTTTTTTTTTTTGCCAGAGTGTCTTGGCTTTCCATGCCTGAAATACTCTCATGGGCTTTTCAGCCAGATCCGAATGCCTTAAGGGCTGATTCTGAGGCCAGAGTGCTGTTTAGGACATCTGCCATTCTATGAGTCTGCTGTGTATTCCGCTTACCATGTTGGATTGTTTTCTCCCTTTTTGATTCTATAGGTTAGTATTTTCAGACACTAGTCTTGTTTATGTGATCCCTTTGACTCTTAGACCTATCAGTGTGATCAATTGTGAACTGAAATTGATCAATTGGACTAGTGAGATGGCATTGGTACATGCCACCTTGATGGTATTGAATTGGAATCCCCTGATATGTTTCTAACTCTACTATTTGGGGAAAGTCAGCTTGAGCATATCCGAAATTGTACATCTCTTCCCTGTCTTATTCCCACTCTTATATTTAACAGGGATCATTTTTTCAGTTAAGTATCAACACTTAAGAATAACTGTGTATTAATTACAGAATTCAACCAATAGTATTAAGTAGAACAAACCAAAAAAAAAATACTAGGAGGGATAAAGTATTAAGTTGTTCATGAATAGTCAGAGCAAGGGCTGATCAAGTCACTGTTTCTCATAGTGTCCTTTTCACTTCAACAGGTTTCCTTTTTGGTACACAGTGTTTCTGTAACTTGTTTGATCATTCTAAAATGAAGGCATCTCAGTAATTAGGTAGCGTATATCCAAAAAGTCCTCAACATCTTTGGTGGTAGTATAATTTTATTTTCATGTTACTGAAGGCACCATAAGTTGTGTTAGCATTCTTACTACAAACAAACAAAAAAATTCATCTTCCATCTTGCTCCATGTTAGAAGCAGTTATATTTAACAGAAAAACCTACTTGGGTAGCTGTGGAAACCATGACTTTATCTGATAGTTAATTTCCAAACCAAATTGTTAAGTACATTTCAAATGCCATGTCTAGTGCTAGATGATGCCAAATACAACAAGCAAATTGTCTGTCCTTATGAAATTTGTAAATATATGAGCCTTTTCATGGTAATTAGTCTTTATAAGAACATGAAAACGGGAATTCTAGCCAGTCTCAGAAGCCAGGAAGAACCCTGAGAAGCAAGTGTTTAAGCTGAGACCGCCAATAAAAGCTAATAAGCCCTGTCTGATAATTTAGTAAACTTTCAACAACAGGAGTTGAGGAGCCAATGAATCTTGAACTTTTGTCTTCATTTCAAGAATGTCATGTAAGATGTAAGCTTTACTAAGTTAACAGTGAGAACTTTCCTCACAGCACTTTGTGAAAAATCTCTTGGGTATCTCCATGATGTCTTTCAGTCTCAGCACCATTAAGGGACTGGACATGAATATTCTTTAAACCTTTGATCATTTCAAGAGGGTACGATGGGATAGGAGGAGTCTTTCATGCTGGAAATTCTTATGTCATTGTCCAATGTAATACATAACACACCTGTCATCTTCACAGGAAAAAGTCCTGTTGCTTTTAGAAATTCAGCCCTAAGGGTCTCTCCTGTGATATGTGACCTAAAAGACAGACAACTAGGGGAATTCTTTGAGGTAAGGAATTCTAGGTTTTATTTCTTTCGAATATAACCACCTCCAGAGCTGAGGAAGGAGTTGCTATTTAATTAGAGAGATTAAACTAGGAATGTATTTTCTCCTAACAAAAGAAAAAGCCTGGGGCTCAGGGGAGTTCTGGGTGTCTATACTTGGCCCAGAAGGCAGGATTTTCTTCTTTAAAAATGACTCAACCCTATGTCTGAATCCGGGCTGTCTATATTCACCCGGTTTTACTCGTCCTTAGAACTCACTGTCCAGTGACCAGGAAATAGTATGTACTGTTCTTTATCTGTCCTCTTTGATCCGGTTTACCTTACACTAAAAAGAACTCTGGACTTCTTAATGGAACAACCTGTTTATGTAAACCACAGTGGAAAAACAAACAAACAAAAAGGGACTACTTGTTTTTGTGGGATTTGAGGACTTCATAGAGGGGTTTTGATTTGAGAAATGTATTTGCCTTTGATATTTTGCTTTTCCACTTTTGTGGAGAGGACCAATAGGGACTTTAATAAAGCTTAGAAGCCTTGGTTGAAACTAACACTTGCCAATGTCAATGGCTTTGCAGTGTCTTTAACAGATCAGGGAGAAACACTTGCATCCAGAACAGGAGAATGCCATGTTTCAGCCTTTGTTTTCTTGACAATATTCTTGGCAATATTCAATTCAGTGAGTTAGCGCATGCACTCATATTGTTATTATGAACGAGACTTTTATATTGACTGGGATTTCAGAGTGAACCAGATAGCCTAAAAGAAGCTCAAATGACAGCAAATGTAGTTGTAGTGGCTACTATCTTAATGCCTTAGGCAAATTTAATCCCTTTTCTGTGACCAACCAACTCCCAATAATAAGCCCAACATTCAACACTGCATTTCAACCACAAATCCAATTTTCATATTATTCAAAAACCTCTAACAAGGTAACTCCTCCCAGACTCTTTAACCCTTAATTTTACTTTATCTGATAGCTCTATTCAGATAAAATATTTCTATTATTTTAATCCACTTTTTAAAAATGTAAGACTTCCCAGCAAGGCTATGACTATCTTGATGTTGGGCTCCATTTTAGTTATCTGAATAGCCCATGGAGCACAATAGTTTCCTTTAGTTAATGAAGTACTCAATATTTACTTGATGTATGAATTGATTAGTTATATGTTTAAGGGTCCTTAATTCTGAACTCAGTAATACAATGTACATGCCTTGGTATCCTTTCATGCACTTTGTGTTTCAGGGAGTTTATAAAATTATTCATTACCTCATTTATCCAGTCTCTTTTAAAAAGGTTTATTTACTTATTTGAAAGGCAGAGTTACAGAGAGGCAGAGACAGAGGCAGAGGAAGAGGCAGCGGAGAGAGAGAGAGAGAGAGAGAGAGAGAGAGAGAGTTCTTTCTTTCATAGGCTGGTTCACTCCCCCAGATGGCCACATTGGCTGAAGCTGTGCTGATCTGAAGCCAGAAGCCTGGAACTTCCTACCAGTCTCCCACAAGACTGCAGGGGCCCAAGGACTTGGCCATATTCTGCTGATTCCCAGGCCATTGCAGAGAGCTTGATTGGAAGTGGAGCAGCCAGACTGGAACCGGCACCCATATGGGATGCCAGCACTACAGTTGGTGGCTTTAACCATTATGCCACACTGCTGGCCCCTATCCATTAATTTTTTTAGTGCATAATTCAGAACTTCCCATTATTCTCTTCTTCCCCCTCACAGCATTGTGTTTTTGTTCTCTAGTCTGGTTTCTTAGGAACCAGCCATTGTGACTTTTCCCCTCCCAGGTTAAAAAAAAAAAAAAAAAAGTAGAGCTAAAAAATAGACTAAATAAGACCTTTTAAAGATCACATACATTCATTGTACTGTGAAGCTACAAGAAGTGTTAATTCCTATCAGAAATCATTCATATCTCGTGTTGGACTATTTGGAGTTTATGGATTTTAGACTTGAACAGATTTATTTACAGGTTGATTAACCCCACTTCCTATTCTTGCTTTTTATTTCATCTCCAATAAAACTTTCAGGCTCAGGGCTGGCCAGTGGCATAATAGGTTAAGCCTCTGCCAGCAGCGCTGGCATCCCATAGGGGTGCGGGTTAAGGCCTAGTTGCTCCACTTCTGATCCAGCTCCCTTCTGATGGCCTGGGAAAGCAGTGGAGAGTAATTTGTGTCCTTGGGAGACCCAGAAAATGCTCCTGGCTTCTGGCTCCTAGTTTTGTATCTGCCTAGCTCCATCCATTGCAACCATTTGGGTAGTGAATCAGTGGATGGGAAACCTCTGTCCCTCTCTTTCTCTCCGTGACTTTGCCTCTCTAATAAATAAATACATATTTATTAAAAAAAAAAAAACCTTTTAGGCTCTATCTTAATGTTTCCAATGAAGGTCATGTCTTTTTAAGCCATGTTTATTAAAATAACTTTCGGTTGTTGTTATATTGATCCAAAGTCTATTCTCTTAAAGTCTATTCTCTTAAAACTTTTTCGTGCTGGAAAAGTCATTAGAGTAATAATTAATGTAACAAGTTGGAAGATCTTATGGGAAAATAAAAACTCTTAGGACAATTTGCTGGGCTGATTTGATAAATCAGCATTCCTGTCAGCAGGCTGAGCTCTGACCCTATTTTTGCTTCTTTGTACCCCATGGTAAAGGGTGGGGGCTAACAGTCTTTAGTGCAATTAGGGACTCTCTTGGCAAGTTTCTGCTCTGTTGCACCACTGGAAGCTCTAACTCACCCCTTTGGGTAATTAACTTGGCTGTTGGATCTTGGCCATTGACACGTTTTACTTTCCTAGTTGGTGTCAGTTAATCAACACTTACAGAGTGCCTGCTGAGACCAAACTCTATTCTAGGCTCAGTGGAAACATTAGCCAACAGTGGCCATGGCAGTCACAGGCTTTTTTTTTTTCTTCCAGAGGCTGGCATTAAACAAAAGGGAAGAAGAAAATGGAAAGCAGCACTCAATTCCACCTTCTTAGTCTCTTCTTATAAACTTCATGATGCACCCTTCTCAGGACAGCTATATTTCTCTTCTAGAAATTTCTGGAGCTTAGATTGCAAATGTTTGCAGAAATATTCTTTAAGATACAATCACACTATTCTTTCCCATTGTTAATATGCATATGGAACTGGATGTTCTGATTCTACAGAGAAAAGGCAGTCATCCAATCATGTTTGTCTAAGACACTGAATTTGTCACTCAGCAGGAGTCATATCTGGACATGCTAAAGTAATTTATCCAAGGCCCATGGATCCATAGTATGTGTGCAAATGGCTTATACTTCAAGGGTCCCCCAAATTAAATGCATGTGTATGTTAAATTTTCAGGAGTGTGCAGATCCAGGATTCATCAAATTCCAGGACATATGAGCTGCCATGACAAAATTGAGCTGGAGGAGCCCTTATTCTATTTCCAATGTTTGACTTGTTCATTTCTCTTTCTGTGGCTTTATCTTTTACCCTGGGCTTAAAATGCGGAAAATAAAATGAAAACAAATCATGGTATTAAGGCTTTCTGTAGATTTATCTATTCATGGTTCTGTAAGCATATTGGAAAAAATGTAAAAATGAGAGCCATTCAGATTTTCAAGATATATAAAATATCCAATGAGGTTAACTTAATTGTGGCTATATAGTCAGCATTAGTCAATGGGTATCCTATTATCAGTATTATCAGTATTAATCTTTGAATGGAGGAAAAAGAAGAAACATAAATAAAATAAACAAAAAGCAGTTGTACTTAAAGTCAGTGACACAAAGTGTCACCAATCAAAGGTTTATTTGATAAAGTTTTCCAGTTTGTTTATTTTTATTTATTTTATTTCTGAAGACTGTAATTTGCCCTGGGAGTTAAGAAGAAAAACAGAAATAGAAGAAAAGAGACGTTGAGAACAGAAAGGGGAGAAAGAGCGAGAGAAAGAAAGAGCGAGAGATATCCAGCAGTTAAAAGGCTTCTGAGTTCAACAAATGTGTCCTTAAATCATAATGGAACAGGGGTTAAATCCCACCTAAAACCTGTGGAGCGTAATTTCTTGTTAGCATTGGGAAAGGAAGTGTGGCCAGGACTGCAGGGCTTTCTTTAGAAAACAAATGGAGAAACAGGGCTTTAGAAAGGCAGGTCTGAAGACCAGAGTGGAGCAGGGAGGGAGGACGTGATGGAGGCCTCAATGGGTCTGGGGATTTAGGAAGGAGATTTAATAGACTGAATAGCAGGCCGCAGCTGAATAAGTGAAAACCTGAACGAGAGGCATCAGTAAAAACAGGCTGTGTTAGCGCACCGGCTGTGAACCAAGAGCTAACTCAAATGAAATAGTTTATTATTCCTCCTGTTATTGCTACTACTAATAATGTGTTTTCCCTCAAGAACTGAGTATTTTGAAAATCCGTATTAATCATGGAACCCAGTGTTTGCACTTATCCAGTGGCAGCCTGCTGTGGAAACGACTTTATTTGTGTCTCCTGTTTCCCCAGCCGCTGAGGGGCTGGAGGAGGGCCCCTGGCTGAAACAAGGGTGGTGGCTGGGGAGGTTCCTCCTGGGACTGAGCTGACATGGCAGGCAAACAGCTCTTGGCTCTCCAGAGTAAGAACATTTCAACAGCACTGAAAGGAGAGCAAAACAAGTTGTGAATACATAGGGAGCCAGCATTAAGCCCAGTAGTTAAGTCATGTCTTGGTACACCAAGATTCTAAATCAGAGAGACTTGGTTTGAATCCTGATTCTACTCCATAGTGCAGAATCAACATTCCTGCTAATGTTCACCCTGGGAAGGAACAAGTGAGGGCTCAAGTACTCCAGTCCCAGCTATGCTTGTGGCAAACCCAGAATGGGTTTCAGGGGCTCTCAGCTTCTAGTCTGATAGAGGACCCCCTCTCCACAGTTGTGACAGACATTTGAAGATATGCATGTATTATTTATACAGCATTTATATATCTATAATTTATACTCTGTCATGTATTATATTATATCTTTTATAATATATATTTTATAATATATATTTTATATATATAAATAAATATATATTTTATGATATATATATCTTTTATAATATATAACTATTACATATAATACTATTTATTATATAATATGCATTAAGTATATTGATATTGTATATATATATATAAAATTATAAGTGCTTTTGGTTAGAATGTCATTTTAAATGATCTCTCCTCAGAAGCTTAACTACTTCCTTTCTGGTTGTTACCATAAGCTATGCACACCAATGGAGAAGGCCAGAGTCCCCTGGCCACCTGGTAGTCCCACTGCCCCCACAGCCAAATCTTGGTAACTCAGTCAGGTCACAGTGTCCCCCTATTGCCTAGAATTGGTTTTATCCTAGGATCTATGCTATGAAGAGAGTTGGACCCAATCTGGGAGGCTTTCCCGCTCCTTCCAGGATATGGGATAAATAGTAGTGAAGAACAGGGGAAAATTAGATCTGAGGCAAAATTCATGTTTTTTGTTTTGTTTTTTGAAGGTTTACTTATTTACTTAAAAGGCAGAGTTACAGAGAAGCAGAGGCAGAGAGAGACAGAGGTCTCCCATCTACTAGTTCACTCCCCAGATAGCCGCAATGGCCAGAGATGAACCAATCCAAAGCCAGGAGCCAGAAGCTTCTTCTGGGTCTCCCACACAGGTGCAAGGGTCCCAGGACTTGGGCCATCTTCCACTGACTTCCCAGACCATAGCATAGAGCTGGATCAGAAGTGGAGTAGCCGCGACTTGAGCCGGCACTCGTACCGGATGCTGGTACTGCTGGCATCAGTTTTTACCCCCTACACCACAGCACCAGTCCCAAAATTCATGTTTGGATTATTGCACCTTCCTTCTGATCCATAACTGAAACATTTTGGCAGTTTCTCCTTCAGGTTTATCTGTTTACTGGTAAAGGACTCCCAAGAGTTTAATGCTAAAGGGATTATGCTGGTATAAGCTCTCCAGTGAATATTTGATTATTGCAGGAGATCCTACTTCAAAGCAAGCTGGCTATTTTGGACGGGATGACATGGCATAGTGGTCATTGCTTGAATAGAACCTTTAATCCAAGTATCTAGGAGTGTTGCCCCCCCCCCCCCCGCAACGTGACAGCTGTGAGACTTGAGGGAAGTCACCAAACTTCAGCTGAAGCTGAAGTTTATTTACTTGTAAAATTGGTTGTTACATAGAATAACGGCCTAATGTATGTCTGGTGTGTAGACTAGAGCCAGAATCATGTCTCAATACATTCATTATCACAGCATTATTTTTTACACCATGTTCCAGGTTATTATTTGAAATGTTTACACACTTATTTTGTCTAAACAATATCATGTGGTATATATTATCATTATCACTGTGTTTACACATGAGTGATGGCAAATGAAAAAAAAAATGAACAGCAAGAAAACAGAACAAAAATGAGAGAGTTTCCCTGAGGAATATTTGGCAATAGCAGAACATTGCAATGGGAATACACATGCCTCAGTAAATATGGGCATATTCAAAAAAGTTGATTCAAGCAAAGGTCTTTAAGACAAAATTGAGGAGGACTGCATCAGATAATTATGAAGCAATAACCTTTGGTCACATTGATTACTAGCAAGAGTGACCTTAGCCCAACGTTGGACGGGGAATTGCGGGACAGATGTCCTTGTAGAAATACTTTTTGTTTTTGGAGTAGCCTCTGTGTAGTACAGTTCTGGCAGGGTTTTTTATTGCTACTATCAGACAATTGTAAGTATGGACATACTAATAGCTTTATTATTATTGCTAGTATTAGAAGTAGTAGCAGCACCAGCAGTATTGTCAGGATTGACATAAGCCATATTTTGAGTCTGAAAAAATTCAAAGTAAGACCCCAATCCAACATTTGGACTTAGATTTCCAGACCCTGTATGTTATGGTTACAATTTGGTTGTCCTTGGCCGGTGTCACGGCTCACTAGGTTAATCCTCCACCTGAGGTGCCAGCACGTTGAGTTCTAGTCCCGGTCAGGGTGCCAGATTCCGTTCCGGTTGTTGCTCTTCCAGGCCAGCTCTCTGCTGTGGCCAGGGAGTGCAGTGGAGGATGGCCCAAGTGCTTGAGCCCTGCACTCGCATGGGAGACCAGGAGGAAGCACCTGGCTCCTGGCTTCAGATTGGCACAGCGCGCCTGCTGTAGTGGCCACTTAGAGGGTGAACCAACGGAAAAAAGGAAGATATTTCTCTCTGTCTCTCTCTCTCACTGTCTACTCAGCCTGTCCAAAAAAAAAAAAAAAAAAAAGAATTTGGTTGTCCTTCAGAAATCATGAGTTGAATTCCCACTGTGAGGTACCATGAGGCTGGAAACAATCTGACAATGGTGTTTTGAGGCTAGACCTTTGGGAACTGATTAACATTTGATAAGGTCATTAAGGTATAGCCCTATAATTTAACCATGCTGATTGTATAAGAAGAGGGAAAGAGACCACACGTGTGTGCATTGTGACATATGCTCCCTGCCTCTTGCCCTCTGATACTGTGTGTTCCCTGAGGATTCTGACAGAAAACAAATCATCACCAGATGAGGCCTCTAGACCATACACCTTTAGAACCATGAGTTAAGATTAGTCTCTTTTTATAATGTAGCCTGCCTGAGATATTTGGTCATAGTAATTAAAAAAAAAAAACAGACTGATACAATGTGCCTACTCTAACATGTATGTATTTTAAATACAAAGAAGGTAAGTTATAGTATTAAAACTTCTGTCATGATGACAAATGACTGAAGATATTTTAGGTAGCTGATAAAAGTTTAGATAGCTGATAATAATCACTTTTTCTTTGTTGTTACTTCTTTTATATTATTCTATTGTCAGACAGTTTATGGAACCAATATATCATTTTATTATAAAAAGAACCATGTAAGGCATTTTTAATCATCATTAACATCTAAAAGACAAAGCAGCTCAGTTATAATTTTTTTGGTTAAACCTGTATTTAGTGAGCAATTTAGTAAGTGACAAAATTTGAATTCAGAACACAATTTCTCACAAGAGTGTCACTTGCATAACATGATGACCTCTGTATATTAAAATGAAAATCACTGAAAGAATACAATATTAAGAGATAGTTGGGATTGTTGATGAATAAAGTGTCTTGGAAAAAAGCACTCAATAAGACATTTTGATAAAATTTAATGCTGAATGAAAAATAGTGACAGCAGTTCAGATCTGGGTTGTTTCCTTATTTCTGCACCACAAATATCATCACCATAGTTTCATGGTCTTAATAATATTCAGGCCGGCGCCGTGGCTCAATAGTCTAATCCTCCGCCTGTGGCGCCAGCACCCCGGATTCTAGTCCTGGTAAGAGCGCCAGATTCTTGCTCCTCTTCCACTCCAGCTCTCAGCTGTGGCCCAGGAGTGCAGTGGAGGATGGCCCAGGTCCTTGGGCCCTGCACCCGCATGGGAGACCAGGAAAAGCACCTGGCCACAGAGCTCCGGCTGCAGCAGCTGTTGTGGGGTGAACCAACGGAAAAGGAAGACCTTTCTCTCTGTCTCTCTCTCTCACTGTTCACTCTGCCAGTCAAAAAAAAAATAATATTCAAATGAGCATGGCCCTTTGTATACAGTCTCATCTTCACTACATTTTTCCTCCACTTTATATCTTTGAGCTTTTTGGTATTTTTCTCATTTAAGATAAAAGAGACTGAGACACAATAAGGGTAAAGGACTTGTCAAAGCTAATTACGATGTGATCAAAATGTCTTTGTTACTCCCTCCATTCTCCAACTTTTATTCCAGTCCAATTCTGAGAAATATGGCAAAAAATAAACAATTTTTCTGTCATACCTCTCCACTAGTAACTTCCAATTAGTGGCTGAGAATTAAATTGTGTGTATATGGATGTGAAAGATAAATCATATGGCAGAATAATAAAATAATAATGTGTTGTAATTCTCTTTTTATGTTAATGTTTTCATCAGGCAAATATGCTTTGGGCAATTGCTGT